>NC_069406.1:68320996-68378496 GCF_026875155.1 Cherax quadricarinatus
TCCCTGATTAGCTCTTTTGATTCCTTTCGTCAATCTCGCTTCCGTAATCTTCCTGACTTGTCCACTTTTCGTGGCGCTCTCCTTCCTGCTCTTGTTAGTCTGTTTTCTAAGAATCACCACCTTCCACGCCGTTACCAACTTGCCCTTTCTTCTCTTAAATCTAACACTAACATTGTCATACTATCTTCTGACAAAGGTAATTCGGTAGTTATCCTTGATCGCGAGGATTACCTCCGTAAAGCTGATGTCTTGCTCTCTGACTCACGCACCTACACTCCTCTCGTTTCCAACCCTCTTGATCGCATCAAGAGAACTTTCAACAAAAAACTAAGGACTCTCTCCGACCTCTGTCCTCCTGACTTTGACCTTGTTCAACGGTTTCGTGTCATCTGTCCCTCTCTTCCCTATTTCTATGGCCTTCCCAAAACTCATAAACCTGATATTCCTCTTCGTCCTATCATATCCTCTAGAGGTTCTGTCTCTTATTCTCTTGCTTCTTGGCTGGCCAAAACCCTCACTCCCTTTCTTGGTACTTTTCTCCTGCCCACCTCCGTCACTCTCAAGACTTCATTGAACGGGTTCGCTCTCTCCCAACCTGTAAGATGCTTAGTCTTGACGTTGAGTCCCTCTTCACCAATGTCCCTCTTGATGATGTCCTTGATTTCCTTAGAGACAAGGCCCATGAAGGGTTTCTTCATCTCCCTATCCCCACTGATGTCTTTCTTGATCTGATCCGCCTCTGTGTGGACTCTAACTCCTTTTCCTTCCAAGGGAAATATTATTCCCAAACCTTCGGTGTCGCTATGGGCTCTCCTCTCTCTCCTGTCCTTGCTAATCTTTACATGGAATACTTCGAGACTGTTCTTCTTCCTACCCTCGATGTGCAACCTTCACTCTGGCTCCGCTATGTGGATGACATCTTTGCTCTGTGGCCTCATGACTCCAGTCTCTTCCAACCTTTTCTTGAAGCTCTTAACAATCTTGCCCCTTCCATTAAGTTTAAAGCTGAATGGGAATCTAATTCCTTACTTCCTTTCCTTGATGTCCATGTCCACCGCTCAGATACAGGTTTTTCCTTTTCCGTTTACCGTAAACCTATGCACAGTGGCATGTACATTCACTACTTTTCCTATCATGCTTCCCCTGTCAAGAAAAGTGTTCTTATCTCCCTCTTTCTCCGTGCCTCCGCATCTGTGATCCTCAGTTCCTTCCAGCAGAAATTTCCACTCTTTATAATTCGTTCTCCGTCTTGGCTACCCTTCCCATTTCATAGACTCTGCCCTCTCACGTGCTAAACGCAATTTCTTCTCTCCCAAACTCTCTACTCATGGGAACTCTTCTATCCTCTGCCTTCCCTACATTTCCGGTCTTTCTAATCTCAACAATTCTCTCCGTCCCTTAGACATCAAGCTTACCTTCCGCCAGACTAACACTCTTCGCACTAATCTCGTTCTACCTCTCCTCCCTCTACAGATGTTCCTGGTGTCTACTCTATTTCTTGCTCCTCCTGTCCTCTTCAATACTTTGGAGAAACTGGTCGATCTCTTTCTGACAGACTTAGGGAGCACAAAAATAGTGTTAGGCTTGCCGACACTAACAATGCTCTTTTCTGTCACGTCAGAGATCATAGCCATCCTATTGATGGTCTTCTGCTAAAACTGTCTTCCCTACTTCCAACTCGAACAGTCGCCGTTTAGTTGAATCCTCTCTTATACACAACTTTCCTTGTATGAACCTTAGCCCTGGCTTCGTCTCTGTAGATGCCTTCCTCTCCACTACATTGTAAAATGCTCCAAAACTTCAGAACACCCGTGACTTAACCTGAATCCTCATTTTTCTTCTTCTTCTTTTTCTTCTTCCTCTTCCCCTTTCCTCTCTCCTTTTCTCCTCTGGGTTGTCTTTCTCTCTCCTGTCTCGTGTTTCTGTTCCTTCTTTATTTTATTTCACCACTTCCCCTTTCACGCACCTCGGTGCGCTTGCTCTCCCTCTGTGGGTTTCTAGCTCTCTTGCAGTGCTCCCCTTCCTTTGTATTTGACTGGCTCGTCTTCCTTATTTCCCACTTCTACCACTACCACTACTACTACCTCTTCTTCTCCTACTACATCTACTGATGAAATTAGACACATGTGCGGCGTCTGGTTATCTTTGTTGTGGACGTTTCGCCATCCAGTGGCTGGCTGGATGGCGAAACGTCTACGGTGGGGATGCCCGGGTGTTGTGCATGTGTCATTTCATCCTGTCGGTATTATATACAATTCTTGTACTACTACTACTACTACTACTACTACCACTACTACTACCTCCACCTCTTCCTGCCTATATATAGCCGTCCTGCTCCTCCTCTGTTAGTGTGACTTTGTCAATGGTCCAAGTCGGACCGAAACGTCGTCGTAAGCTTCTGTCTTTTATGTGCGGGTTATTTGTGTAAAGTTAGGAATCCTTAACCTGTAAATAACTTGTCAATAAAGCTAGGGATCCTTAACCTTGTCAAACCCTGTGTAAAAAAAAAAAAAAAAAAAAAAGAGAGAGAGAGAGAGAGTCAAAAATAATAATAATCATAATATCTTTATTTACTACAAGTACATGTACAAGGTATACAGGCCTAGTTGACAACAATGACATACTACTATATAGAAAGCCGCTTGTTATGCTGAGCATTTCCGGCAAATTAGGTCAGTTTTGTCCCAGGATGCGACCTACACCAGTCCACTAATACCCAGGTACCCATTTTACTGATGGGTGAACATAGACAACCGGTGTAAGGAAACACGTCCAATGTTTCCACCCCTTCACCTGGAATCGAACCCGGACCCTTACCGTGTGAAGCGAGAGCTTTTGCCACCAGGCCACGGGTCAGCGTGCATGCAAGTCTTTACTCCATCCTTCCCCTCCCCTCTCTCTCTCTCTACAAACAAGAACTTCCGAAGTTTCCTAAATGCCACTATAAGATACACAAAGAGTCTTGACAAGTGTCCTAATTTTCGTGAGGCGTGTTCGTGCGTCACTGCAGGTGCAGACGATGACCTGTACACCGCCAGTGTAACACTTTGCACAGTGTTTTCCCCGAAACAAAGTGAGTCTGCTGGGGGTAAACACACTCGCTGTCATATCCAATTCAGGTACTGAGTCGAGTCAATGTTTGCTGTGTGCTGTGTGTACATAACAGGCTTTTGCTTAGTGGAATATGGGAGAGGGAGAGATAGGGAGGGGAAAGACTGATGAGGGGAAAGAGGGCAGATGGGGTTTAGCTTTGTTAGAGCGTGGTTGCTCAATTACCTAAACGTGTTTGAGGGTGTTGAACCCCTCACTCTTGGGGATCCTAGTTTTCTGTTGCGTGAGGTGACATACCAGTCATGTCCGTTTTTAGTAAACACCAGAGACCGAACTGATCAGACACAATGCTATCTGAAGATGAGATTATTTTCTAATGGGTTCAATGGTAAGTAAACGGAACTCATCAGTTCAACGGTAAAGTTTTAATTCATCACATATGCAATAAATTTCTGTACTCCAATTATTAGATCATATTCTCAATTTCTTTTTTGGATTCTTCTAATATGTAAGACGAGAAAAGGATGTAGTTGCGACAGACGTAAGAGGTAGATGTAACAGACGTAAGAAGTAGATGTAACAGAGGTAGATTTTCAGAATATAATTGATTTTTTCTCGTTTGAAGTCTTTCAAAAGTAGATTCTTCATATTTTATTACTACATTTATGGGTAAGCGTTAAATTCACATGGGCTTCTACAACACTTGGGAGTGAGAAGCAATCAGATTTCACCCAAGTAAAGGGACAGTAACTCCAGATTCTCAGATTCAAGAGCCCTTCACGGACACCAACTCATTCTTACAATCTCTATCCCCCTCCACCTTCCCTAGTTGAAGGATTTCAAAAGTAGAAATGGAAGTGTAACACAAGATGCCTCGAGAAACAGAGACGATGTGCAGTACATGAAGTCTTGAAAACTGGCTCTTTGAACGCAAATAATGGCTATTTCTAAGCAGAAATGCATCAAAATGGCTAATTCTTAGAGAGGCTCAATCATGGCTCTTACAGCTCTCTACGTCCACCACAAACAGAGGTTAGAATATCTCATTGCTGAATCAGGGGAAACACCCGTTCCACTGTCACAGGAAATCACATATTCTACTGTGGGCAAATAGATCGTCTCTAGTTGGCTACAATTGGAGACGCCTCTCCCAGTCAGAGAGGCTTTTATTATCACTAGTATAACATCTACTGCCATCAGGAATACATCGGGTTCCATCCCTTCTGGCAGGTCGTTCACTTGATTCAAAAACATTACCGGTATATTTATTGATCATTTAATATCCTCACTTGTTACACTTGTTCGTTCTGGTGCCTCCTTCTGTTTATCTCATCTTCATTAGGCATTTTTTCGTTTATTGCTTTTACTCTTATTCCTGCCTGCTCCTCTCTTCAAGAGAAGTGTTCGAATTCCAAGAATATGCAGCCCATCCATCATCTCTCTGTCTCTCTCCCTCTTTCTCTCCTGTTTCACTTTCGTTAACTTGTCATAGATCTCAACTAAGTTTATGAGGCAGTCATCATCTGAAACCCTGCTGTGAAACCCACTTCTTCCCAGGTGCTCCACCAATAAAAAATGATCTTTTACATTACCATACGTAATTTCCATGTCGATAACGCTGGCCTGCTATTTAGCAGTACGTGTGTGGCCTTTTTTTTCCTAAATATTAGGACTATATTAGCTGGCTTTCACAATTTTGGTAACTGCCTAGTTTCCACTGACTTATTAGAGTTATCGTTTTACATGGAATTTCTCTGTTCCGTTCCTCACCATCCTCACCATCCTCACCTTGTCAGGTTTCATTGTCTTTAATAAATCCAGTTCACTCAGAAATTATTTTTTCTCTGCCAGTGTTGTGTGTATTATGAAAGGTGCCATTTGGTGCGCCTTTTCTGCGGGACTTTTGTGTTTATCTGTACGAGTATGTGATTGTATGTATGTATGTATGTATGAGTGTGTTTCTGCACGTATACAGCCCTCCCCCCCCCGTGTACGCATGATATATGTACGTGTATGTGAGAATGTCTTCTTTTGGTTTGTGTTCCCGGGTGTACACAACCGGGTGTACACACACACATACGTGTGTGTGTTCTTTGAGCAAACAGTTCAAGCACAGTATGCTTACATAACCCGGCTGTACACAAAAGGCTTGAAGCGCCTGATGGAGTGAGAGAGGCGAGAGAGATGGAGAGAGGTATGAAGGGAGGGAAGTATGGAGGGAGGGTAGCAGGCCGAGTAAAGGGAAGAGCTCAAGCACTCCTGAATGGGTTGGGGAAGGAGTGAGAGATATGAATACATTGAATCTGTTGGGATATTATACAGGAGGTAAGTGTATGCTTGCTTATACAAGTATACACAGGAAGCCACTTCGCTTATGATATTGTTTAAGGGAATAAGTGCTGGGGAGAGAGAGAGAGAGAGAGAGAGAGAGAGGAGAGAGAGAGAGAGAGAGAGAGAGAGAGAGAGAGAGAGAGAGAGAGAGAGAGAGAGAGAGAGAGAGAGAGAAAGAAAGAGAGAGAGAGAAAGAGAGAGGGGAAATAGATGGCAAGTAACATTTGCACCTGAGAAAACGCAAATGATGATCGTCTCTAGGCACCATGATGGTAATGCTGGTGCAGTAGTAAGGATGAATGGGAGGATGTTGGCACCTGGAGAAGAAGTTGATATCCTTGGGGTGAAATTTGACTCCAAACTAACCATGAAGAACCATGTTGTAAATCTTGCAAACAAGGCAGCCAGGAAGCTTACAGCACTTCGCCGTATCTCGCATCTGCTTGACAGTAGGGGTTGCAAGATCCTGTACGAGGCACAAGTACGCTCACACCTTGAGTATGCTCCACTTTCTTGGTTTGCCTGCCCCCCCTCTCATCTGCGACTGCTTGACAGAGTAGAGAACAGAGCAAGACGTCTGATCTCTCGCCTGGACCCATCCTGGATAGATCTGTCATTTCAGCAGAGCCTTCAACATAGGAGGGATGTGGGTGGCCTTACTGTTATGTACAAGGCCAATGTTGTCAAAATACACATTGGATCCACTTCGAGGACAGCGTGAAACAAGCTTTTATGCCACAAGACGGGCAGAAAGCAACAACTTCACTCTGGCTGTACCCTTCTCCAGAACATCACTCCATCTGAGATCATACATACCCAGGATGACTCGAGTATGGAACACATTCGTACAGCATAATGATGTCAACGAGATAAAGTTAGTTGATCAAATGAAAATGCTGGCCCACAGATGGCTCCAACTTCATCCTGTTCCCTACTTGTATGTCTCATAACAATAAAAATGCTTTCAAATGAGCTGATGTAGGTAACAGCTCTTAGCTTGCCAATAAAGTTAGGAATCCTTAACCTGTAAATAGCTGTCAATAAAGCTAGGGATCCTTAACCTTGTCAAACCGTGTAAAAAAAAAAAAAAAAAAGAGGAGAGAGAATCCTTAATCTGTAAATAGTTTGTCAATAAAGCTAGGGATCCTTATCCTAACCTTGTCAAACCCTGTGTTAAAAAAAAGAGAGAGAGAGAGAGGAAGGGGGGAGAGAGGGAGGAAGGAAGGGAGGGAGGAAGGGAGGGACGTCTGGTTGCGAGAGGCAGAGCCTCCAAGAGGAATATTGCAAGGGGGAACAAAACTGCTGTGGAGCTCCTGGGCGGAGGCTGAGGACCCCAGTATATGTGAATTTTACATAATTATTTTTCTAAATAAACTAAAAATAGTTGAAATTAACAAAAATCAGATAAAAAATAAAAATGAAAACGTCTATGGTTATGGGACCCTTTCAGAGATTCACAGCCGGGGCTTCAACCAATGTACCGGCTGAAAACCCCCTCTTATAGGCTTTGGCGAGGAGGATAGTGTTTTCGGCTCGTTTACCAGACGGAGGATCGAACCCCACTACTCCTAGCGCTGAACTGCTTAATGACACATACGAGTCTGCCGCTTCCCATACACAGACACAACTCTCACTACCCTTAATGTAATCATTCATCCTTCCCTTGTATCCCCCTCTCACCTCACCGGCATCCCATTTCCCCCACTATCTCTTCCACTCACTTCCCCTCTTCTAGGAATCATCATCGCCTGTTCACCATTCACCTTCAACATCTTTCACCTTCGTCATCTTTCATCTCCCAGCCGCCTCACCTCCTCTCTCTCTCTCTCTCTCTCTCTCTCTCTCTCTCTCTCTCTCTCTCTCTCTCGTGGTTCACAACCAGGCCGTCGATCAGATGTATTACAATAATCTCACCTCTTTTGATGTTAACCAAGTGATGGTGAGGATATTATGGTAGCGACAGAGATCACCTGTGAGGATGCTGCGCTCTCGTGAGGAGCAAGGTGAGATGACGAAAGATGCTGCGCTCTCGTGAGGAGCAAGGTGAGATGACGAGAGTTGAAGAAGAATTTCAAAGAAGATCACAAAACGGGATAATGAGACTGCAGAAAGTAGGGTTTCAAAGAAGGACCGAAAATAAAAAGGGGATGTAATCACAACGTAGAAAATCTTCCCGTGTATATACAAAACAGGCGAGTCAGGCACTTTACAAAGGATTCAATAAGGGGACATACAGAGAAATTACACTAACTACTTACCTACATCATCATAAAAAGTCAGGTGTTGTTGGAGGGGGGCAGCGAGGTGTAGTCTCGTCCTTATATGCTTTCCTGTTAACCTTATATTTTTATAATTCCTTGATAATGTGAGAAGTCACGAAAGCCCTTAAAATTTCGCTATTGTTGTCACAGTGGTTATTCTGACAGGAGACATTTCTCGACCCCGTCAAACACAACTTGATGAGCATAACTTGGGGAATACAACCTTATGAGTAAAACCCTCTGAGTACAACCCTCTGAGTACAACCCTCTGAGTACAGCCCTCTGAGTACACCTCTGCCAGCACACTCGCTGACCCAAATTATGATTAATTACATTGGCAGAACACGTCTCATTATGCCTCAAAAAACATTTATTCCGCTAGGTAAATACTCTTACAACTTCGCAAACTGAAGGCTGCTCTAACTCAGCTTGATTTAATGAGAACCACGTAAATAACTGGAGACATAAAAAGAAAGGACATATTTGTTCATGTGGGGCCCTTTTTTATTAACATTTTAAATGTACATGTAAATGAATATCTATGAGCTGCGTTCCAGGTAGCTGGTGTTCTTCCGAGAATTCAGTCTCTTAGTGCAGAGGTTCTAATTCTGTTAATGAGGTTCTACTGCTGCTACAAGGGTTCCAGGGCTATGGCAGGAATATAAGAGCGTAGCACTACAACAGATCTGAGATATGATAGAGAAGTGCCAGCGTTGTTAAAGGGGTTCCAATGCAATTATTATGGAGGTTCCGGTGTAGTAATATAGAGGGTCAGTAATGTTATATACGTCCCAGTGCTGTTATAGAAGTTTCAATGCTTTTTTTTTGTTTAAGTTGCTTTAAAAACTTGGCTTTTAACTTCCGTGTATTTTTAGTTTAATAAAGTGTTGTGCGTATATACAATTGCACCTTCCCCACCTTACACAAGGCTCAATCATGGCTCTTACAGCTCTCTACGTCCACCACAAACAGAGGTTAGAATATTTCATTGAGCAATCACAGGAAACCCCCGTTCCACTGTCACAAGAAATCATATGTTAGTAGTGTACTTTTCTTCTGGAGCATCCCTTCCGGTTTAGGGCCTTCCACTGGGGCATCCCTTCCGGTTTAGGCCTTCTACAGAGACATCCCTTCCGGTCTAGGACCAGCAGCTGGAGGGTCACCTTTTCACACCTAGGTGTTACTTCCGGTTTTGACCATGACCTCGCCCTCGAAGAACTACCTCCCCCCCCCCCCCCCCACACCCTTGACCCCCCCAACCAATACCCCCCGCCACGGACCCCCCCTTCGCGACCCCCCCCCTTCGCGCCCCGCCATCGCGCCAGCGCGCCGCCCGCTGCGCCCGCCCGCGCGCCCCGCCCCGCCCCGCGCGCCCGCCCGCGCCCTTCGCGACCCCCGCCCGCGCTTCTGCTGCGACTTTGCGCGTCATCCGGATCGCCCCCCGCGCTCGAATTTTTTTCCGATTTTTTTCGAATTTTTTTGGAATTTCATTTTCTTGTGCTCTCCATCTCCTCGGATCAAAATTTTTTGAGGTTCCCCTCCCACTTGCACCCCCCAATCCCCAAATTCTCGATAATACAGTTTTTGGATTCCCCCCTATAGGGGGTGTTGAATTTCTCCAATTCCTTGGATCAAAATTTTTGGTTACCCCCTCCCACTTTCACCCACCCCCACCTCAAATTTTTCTCGATAATACAAAAGACTTCCATCTCTCGGGATCAAAATTTTTGTTGGATCCCCTATGGGTTTCGAAATCTCCATCTCCTTGAGGATCAAGGTTTTTTTTTGGACATTGTCCCTCCTTCCACCCCCCCCCAACCCCAAAAATTTCTTCAATATTACAAGTTTTTGCATTCCCCCCCCCTATGGGGGTTTTCGAAAATTCTCCATCTCCTTGGATCAAAATTTTTTAAGGTTCCCCTCCCTCCCACTTTCACCCCCCCCCCAACCCAAAATTTCTGATAATACAAGTTTTGGATTCCCCCTATGGGGGTTTCGAAATGCTTATGATCTCATCGGATCCCCCTCCACTTTCACCCCCACCCCAAATAAATTTTCTCGAAATCAAAGTCTCCATCTCCTTGGATCAAATTTTTGGATTACCCCTTCACTTTCACTCCCACACCCCCACAAAATTTCTCGATAAATACCAGACTCCAATTCCCTCGGATCAAGTTTTTGGAATCCCCCCCTCTGGGGTATAAGCATTCAATATGAACTCCTCCTATGGGGCATGGTGCTCTTCTTCTTACACAGGGGTTAAACAAGTGTGACGTCCATTATTCCTCTCATAATGTGGTTTACTCGACGGTCAGGTGACGTCACGCGATGACCCCACAACACAGGCTGGAATCTTGTCTACCCTTTTAAGTTAATAAGGGGGACATAGTACATCGAAAGGCACATTTTTTTTCGTTAAATACCCACAATTTCTTTACAAACACAGTCTAGACATTTTTAACTATTTCATCTCAGGTCACTCCCCAAGAAGTAACCTCCCCCACCCTCCCCAAACCCTCACCTCCAACCAACACCTCACAATTTTCACTCATAACTCCAATTTTCTCGTTTTAAACCCCTTTTGTTCATAAAGTTAATAAGGGGACACAGTACATCAGAAAATTCACCTAATCGCCTTACATCACTTTCGTTAATTCAATACTCACAATTTTACATATTCCAAGTAAAATACGCACTTTCTACTTTGAACATCTTCAAAAAAACACTCTCATAAATCATTTGAATACACTCACAAATAATAACCTGATTATACATTTTTCCCAAACAACACTGAAAATACTCCAAAACACATCATTTCGAACACCCCCAAATCACCTCTGAATACTCCCAGACACCTTCATAAGTACTCTTGCACATCATTTGAACACCATCATAAGTACTCTCATAATCATTTGTACACTTCAAAAAAACACCTTTGAATACTCACATAAACACCCTTGAACACCTTCAAAACACCCTCAACACCTTCAAAAACACTTTTGAAACACCTTCACAAAACACCTTGAACACCTTCAAAACACCGTTTTGAACACCTTCAAAAAACCAACATTTGAACACAATCAAAACACCTTTGAACACCTTTGGAAACATTTTCCAAAACACTATTTGAGTACTCCCAATAAGATTTGGACATCTCTAATTATATCTGTACACTTACACATTTCATTAAATTAAACTCATCCCTCAGTCTCCAGGCTAGGCATTTTCTCGTTTTTACCCTTTTAGTTCATTTAAGTTACTTAAGGGGACACAATTACATCAGAAAAAAAGTCACAAAACTAACTCAAACACTTTACTTTGAACACCCCCATAAACACTCTCTATCATTTGTACACCTTCAAAAAAGACTATAGTACACCTTTGAATAACTCACAATAAACACCCTTGAAAACACCTTCAAATACACCTTTGAATAACCTCAAAACCACTTTTTGGAACACCTTCAAATACAACTTGAACACCTTCAAAACACCCTGAAACACTTCAAAACAACATTTGAACACTTCAAAAAACACCTTTGAACACCTTTGAACATTTCCAAAACACTATTTGAGTACTCCAAATGAGATTTGACATCTCTAATTTATCTGCACTTACACATTTCATTATATTACAACTCATCCCT
Organism: Cherax quadricarinatus; assembly: GCF_026875155.1. Lineage (NCBI taxonomy): Eukaryota > Metazoa > Arthropoda > Malacostraca > Decapoda > Parastacidae > Cherax > Cherax quadricarinatus. The sequence goes on from NC_069406.1 coordinate 68,332,286, forward strand.
CAGTCTCCAGACTAGGCATTTTCTCGTTTTTACCTTTTTAGTCATAAAGTTATTAAGGGACACAATACATCAGGAAAATAAGTCACAAAAACTAAACTCAAACATTTATTTGAACACCCAAAAACACTCTCATAATCATTTGAATACCACATAAACACCCTTGAAACATTCAAAACAACCTTTGAATATTCGTTTTTAAAATAATTTCATCACAACCCCAACTTATATCATATTTTTTCGGTAACTTATTCGATACACTACCTCATCAATACCAACAAATTTTATCGTTTTAACTAATGCCATCACTGTAACCAAGATTTTCACAAAAAAAAAAATCTCTATGACACCTAACACACACGACACACACCCACAAAACCCACAATTTGTGTCTCGTTTTAACCCTTTAGAGGTCATTAAAGTTAATAAGGGGACCACAGTACATCAGAAAGTCACAAACAACTACATCCACAACCCACAATTTTTTCTCGTTTTAGCTAATTTCATCAGAAAAAGTCCCAACAACAACCCACTTATAACATTTTTTTTCGGTATCTCTAGTTCGACAACAACACCCACAACACCCACATCCACAAACACCATGAACATTTCCAAACACTATTTGAGTACTCCCCCATTACCACCACTGATTACTACTAAAACACACGCTGAATTCAATCAAAACACCCTTCAACACCTTCAAACACCCTTGAACACCTTCAAAACACTCTTGAACACCTTCAAAATCACCTTTGAACATTTCCAATCAACACTGAAACACTTCCAAAAAACACAATTTGAGTACTCCCAATTACACCACTGATTACTACTAAAACACCGCTGAATTCAATCAAAACACCCTTCAACACTACAAAACACCTTGAACCACTCAAAAACACCCTTCACACCTTCAAAAACTCTTTGATCAACCTTTCAAAAAACACCTTTGATTACATTCAAATCACTCTCATAATATTTGAACACACTCAAAACCACCTTTGAAACCTCAAAACACCTTTGAACACCTTCAAAACACCCTTGAACACCTTGATCACCTTCAAAAAACAACATTTGAACACACTCAAAACACCTTTGAACACCTTTGAACATTTCCAAACAACACTGAACACTTCAAAAACATCCATTTTGAATTACTCCCAAATACACCACTGATACTAAAACACCACTGAATACACTCAAAACACCAACCAAATTCCCATAAATATGGATCAACACCCACATCCCACAACACCACAACCACTACACCCACAATTTTTTCTCAGTTTTTATCTCAATTTCATCAGAAAGTCACAACACCCACACCTCCCATTTTTTTCTCGTTTTAACCCTTTTAGTTCATTAAAGTTAATAAGGGGCCACACTCATCAGAAAAAGTCACAAAAAACGACCCACTTATAAACGTCTTTTCGGTATCTCTAGTTCGGACAACACCACATCCCACATCACCCACATCCACATCCACACCACACACAGACACACAACACAAACACATCCCTAACCTAACCTAAACTTATCCTAACATAACCTAACCTAACCTAACCTAACTAACCTAACCTTAACCTAACCTAACCTAACCTAACTTATCCTACCTAGCCTAACCTAACCTAACCTAACCCTACCTAACAGTATCCTAACCTAAACCTAACCTAGCCTAACCTAACCTAACTTAACCTAACAACCTAACTAACCGAACCTACCCTAACTACCTTACTAACATACCTAAACCTAGCCTAACCTAACCTAACCTAACTTAACCTAACCCAACCTATCCTAACCTAACCTAGCCTAACCTAACTTAACCTAACTAACCATAACCTACCCTAACCTAACTTATCTACCTAAACCTAACCTATCTTAACCTTACTAACCTAACCTAGCCCGAACCTATCCTAACCTAACCTAAAATATATTAGAGCACTTCCAAAAATGCATTAGATTACTCCAGAATATATTTGAAACGACTTCCATTTTTTTGGATATTTCAAATTAGTTTTGAAAACTTTATCGTAAAATCGAACATTTTTTTTGTGGTAAACACACTCAATGGTGTGTAGAAATATTTATCGATTCCGAATAGTAACACTTTCCGTCGCTCTGAAGAGGACTCATTGTGCCCGAGTCCACCCCTACCCCCCCCAACACCCACTGGGGTAGATGCGGTTCACACCCAAGGTAGATTAAGATAATCATGACACCTGCGCCAACTCAGGACAGACAGACGCAATGAAATGCGGGTACACATCCAAGGTAGAAAAAATCATCTCTTTCAGACACAACTGTCTTATACCTAACATAACCTAACTAACCTAAAACCTAACCTAATTCCTAACCTAACCTACAACCTCACCTAACCGAACCTAGCCTAACTCCATTCAATCACCTCTCCATCACTACCTAACCCTAACCTAACTAACCCAACCTAACCTCCATCCAAACACCTCTATCCTAACCTAACCTAACCTATCTAACCTAACCTAACTCCATCAAACACCTCGATACTACCTAACTTAACCTAACCTAACCCTTACCTAACTACCCATGAAACCTAACCTACCTACCTAACCTATCCCTAACCTGTCCCAACCTAACCTAAACCTATCTAACCTAACCTAACCTAACCTAACTTATCTGAACGCTAACCTAACCTAACTTATCCTAACCTAACCTATCCTAACTACCTAAAACACTGACTAACTTTGAAACCAACTTGAACACCCACTGATCTTCTTCAAAAAATGCTCTGCAATCATTTGAAACACCTTCAAAAAACACCATCAAAACACCTCCGATACTCCCAAAAAAAACACTATGAGTATACCAAATCACCACTGAATACTACCCAATCACCGTCAAAATCACCAGAAACTAAGTTTAACATCACCATCTAACATCCTTGTATAGAGAATCCCTCATCACGTATAACCAAGAACTCCCCCTCCCCATTTGGGAGCATAAAAAAAAAGCATGAACACAAACCTAATACGCCAACATTTAGTACATGATAACCATCAACTGAAAAACATATCTTATACACCCACACATAATATAAGACAATCACAACTACGATCACCCATGTTCACTTACTCAAAATTCACTAATTTCTATCTCAGAAAACAATCATTTTATAAACATTTCACACACACACGCACAAAAAAAAAAAATCTTATTTGACAATATCTAGCGCACTCACCTCAACTACACCAACACACCGATGTCTCACCTACAGGGACCACGAGCTCACCTCCAGTTGACGTCCACTCCCTTTTGGACCTGTTACCTTGGTGGTGGTAACATCACACCCTTACCCCCCTTGCTTTCAACCTGTTGTACCCTACATTATCTAAGAACACTATATCGAAGACGATTACAGATTTTTTGATCCCAACACCAAGATCACAGAAAACAAACATTTTTATTAATTATTCACCAAAAAACCACGATCCACCATTTCCATTCATGTTTACCGTCATCTATCTACAACTAATCACCAAGATCACCCAAAAAAAATCTAAGATCATGCATCTCAAACTACTATGATCACGAAAACACTTATTTTTTTCAAATCATTCGCAAAAAATAAGCCATCACAAAAATACCACAACACTTCCACACACATAACATCTATTAACATAACATGAGCACTATAACATATCACTTCACAAAAAAAAATATACACAGACACCCACATATTTTACATTTTCAATTTTGCAAAATATCTAGACATGAGACATACACACCAAATCTAGACATTTCACCTCCTAAACTAAGACATAACATCACCCCTAAAACTTCCTTTCCTTATTTCCATTCCGTAATATCTCATAGAGCTGTTTTACCCCGACGGCTCAATCACGACGTAGTGGGCAGAGGACCTTCACCACTCAACACCACCTACTACACTCTGGCTCTACGTCGTGATTGGTGAAACCGTTCGGGGTTTAAAAACAGCTCTTAGGAGATATACGGAATGAATAAGGAAGGAAGTTTTAGGGGTGATGTGTATTCTTAGTTGGAGGTGTGTCTTTAGATTTGGTCGTTGTGTATGGTTCATGTCTTATATTTGCAATTGAAATGTATAATAGGGGGTGTCTGTCGTATTTATTTTTTTTTGTTGATAGTGATATGTTATAGTGCCTCATGTTATTTATAGATGTTGGGGGTTATGGAGTGTTTGTGGTTTTTTTGTGAGTGTATGTCTTATTTTTGTGCGAATGTTAAAAAATAGTGTTTTCAGTGATCATAGTAGTTTGAGATGCATGATCTTAGATTTTTTTTTGGTGATCTTGGTGAATAGTGTAGATAGATGACGGTAAACATGAATGGAAAATGGTGATCGTGTTTTTGTGTGAATAATTATAAAAATGTTGTCGTTTTCTGTGATTCTCCCATGGTGTTGGGGTAATAAAATCTGGTAATCGTCTTCGTATAGTGTTCTTAGATATTGTAGGGTACAAAGGTTTGAAACAAGTGGGGGTTAGGTGTGATGTTACAACCACCAAGTCAACAAATGGGAGTTGTGAGTCACTGGAGGTGAAGCTCGTTGGGTCTGTGAGGTGAGACATCGTGTGTGGTGGTAGTGAGGTGAGTGCGCTTAGGATATTGTCAAATTATGATTTTTTTTTTTTGCTGTGTGTGTGAAATGTTTATAAAAATGATTGTTTTCTGTGATATTAGTGATTTTGAGGTAAGTGAAACAGGGTGATTGTAGTTGGTTGATTGTCTAATATTATGTGTGTGTATAAGATATGTTTTCAGTTGATGGTGATCATGTTACTAAGGTTGTTTGCGTATTAGGTTGTGTTCATGCTTTTTTTTTTTATGCGCCAACATGGGTGAGGGAGTTCTTGGTTCTAGTGAGTTGTAGGGGGATTTTATAAAAAGGATGTTAGATGGTGATGTTAAAACTTTGTTTCTGGTGATTTTGACGGTGATTGGTAGTATTAGTGGTGATTTGTAGTAATCAGTAGTGTTTTTTTTTGGGAGTATTCGGAGTGTTTGATGTAGTTTTTTGGAAGGTGTTTTCAATGTATGTGAAGAGCTATTTTTGAAGATCAGTGGTGTTCAGAGTTGGTTCAAAGTTAGTCAGTTGTAGTAGGTTAGGTTAGGATAGGTTAGGTTTGGATAAGTTAGGTTAGGTTAGCTTAGGATAAGTTAGGTTAGGTTAGGTTAGGGTTAGGATAGGTTAGTTAGGTTGGGACAGGTTAGGTAGTTAGGTTAGGTTAGGTTAGGTTCGGTAGGTTAGGTTTAAGGTTAGGTTTAGGTTAAGTTAGGTTAGTATTCGAGGTGTTTGATGGAGTTAGGTTAGGTTAGGATAGGTTAGGTTAGGTTAGGATAGAGGTGTTTGATGGAGTAGGTTGGGTTAGGATTAGGTTAGGTTAGGTTAGGATAGAGGATGATTGATGGAGTTAGGTTAGGTTCGGTTAGGTGACGGATAGGGTTAGGTTAGGATATTAGGTTAGGTTGGTTAGGTTAGTTGGTTAGGTTAGGATAGACAGTTGGTCTGGAAAGAGATGATTTTTACCTTGGATGTTACCCGCATTTCATGGGCGTCTTCTGTCTCGTCCTTGAAAAGGGGGGGGTTTGGCGCAGGTGTTTAGATTATCTTAAATTACCTTGGGTGTGAACGCATTACCCCAGTGGTGTTGGGGGGGGGGAGGGGGTGTGGACCCACCAATGAGTCTCATCAGAGCGAGGAAAGTGTTCTATTCGGAAATCGAGTAAATATTTTACCCATTGAGTGTTTTTACAAACAGAAAATAATGTTCGATTTTACGTTTTAAATTTCAAAAAACTAATTTGGCGGAAATATCCAAAAAAAAATGGAGTCGTTCAAAGTATATTCTGGAGTACTCTAATGTATTTTGGAAGTGTTCTATTATATTTTAGTTTAGGTTAGGATAGTTCGGCTAGGTTAGGTTAGGTGAGGTTAAGATAGGTTAGGTTAGGCTTAGGATTTAGGTTAGGTTAGGGTAGGTTAGGTTAGGTTAGGTTAAGTTAGGGTTAGGCTAGGTTAGGTTAGGATAGGTTGGTGTTAGGTTAAGTTAGGTTAGGTTAGGTTAGGCTAGGTTAGGTTATGTTAGGTAAGGTAGGTTAGGGTAGGTTCGCGTTAGGTTAGGTTAGGTTAGGTTAAGTTAGGTTAGGGTTAGGTAGGTAGGTTAGGATAGTTAGGTAGGGTTAGGTTAGGTTAGGTTAGGCTAGGTTAGGATAAGTTAGGTTAGGTAGGTTAGGTTAGGTAGGTTAGGTTTAGGTTAGGTTTGGTTATGTTAGGATAAGTTAGGTTTAGGTTAGGGATGTGTGTGTGTGTGTGTGTCTGTGTGTGTGTGTGGATGTGGGATGTGGGTGATGTGGGATGTGGGTGTTGTTCGGAACCTAGAGAGATACCGAAAAGACGTATAAGTGGGTTGTTTTTGTGACTTTTTCTGATGTAGTGTGGCCCCTTATTACTTTAATTACTAAGGGTTAAAACGAGAAAAAAATGGAGTTGTGGTTGTTGTGACTTCTGATCTGAAATTAGATAAAACGAGGAAAAAATTGTGGGTGTTGTGGGTTGTGGGTGTTGTGGGATGTGGGTTGGATTGGAGCTTAGTTTATGGTGATTTTGGTGGTGTTTTGAGTGATTCAGTGGGTTTTAGTATTCAGTGGCTGTATTGGCCGAGAGTACTCAAATGGTGTTTTTTGGAAGTGTTTCAGTGTTGTTTGGAATTAATGTTCAAAGGTGTTCAAGGTGCTTTGAGTGTGTTCAAATGTTGTTTTCCTCTGAAGGTTTGATCAAGGGTGGTTAAGGGTGTTTTGAAGGTGTTCAAAGGTGTTTGGGTATATTCAAGGTGTTTTGGCAGTGTGTTCAAATGGGATTATGAGAGTGTTTTGAGTGTTATCAAAGGTGTTTTTGGCAGGTGATCAAAGGTGTGTTTTGAAGGTGTTGAAGGGTGTTTTGTGTTGTGTTCAAAGGGGTGTGTGTTTGAAGGTGTTGAAGGGTTGTTTTATTTGAATTTCAGCGGTTTGTTTTTGATTTTTGTTTTAGTAGTAATCAGTGGTGTTAATGGGAGTACTCAAATGTGTGTTTTGGATGTGTTTCAGTGTTGATTGGAAAATGTTCAAAGGTGTTTTTGAAAGTGTTCAAGAGAGTTTTGAAGGTGTTCAAGGGTGTTTGAAGGTTGTTGAAGGGTGTTTGATGAATCAGCGGTTTGTTTTAGTAGTAATCAGTGGTGTAATTGGGCGTCTCCCCCCCCCCCCCCCCCCAATAGGTGTTTTGGAATTTGTTCATGGGTGATGTGGGATGTGGGTGTTGTGGGTGTTGTTTGTCGAACTAGAGGATACCGAACAAAAATGTTATAAGTGGGTTGTTGTTGGGACTTTCTGATGAAATTAGCTAAACGAGAAAAAAATTGTGGGTTGTGGATGTTGTTTGTTGTGACTTTTCAGATTGTACTATGTCCCCTTATTAACTTTAAATGAACTAAAAGGGTGTAAAACGAGGAAAAATGTGGGTGTTGTGGGGTGTGTGTGGTGTGTGTTAGGGTCATAGAGATTTTTTTTTTTGTGAAAATTTGGTTTCAGTGTGACATTGTTTAACGAAGTAAAAAATTTGTTGGTTATTGATGAGGGTAGTGTAGTCGAATTAGAGTTACCGAAAAAAGATGATATAAGTGGGTTGTGATGAAATTAGTTTAAAAACGATATTCAAAGCGTGTTTTGAGGTGTTCAAGGGTGTTTATGTGAGTTATTCAAATGATTATGAGAGGTTTTTGGGGGTGTTCATATGTAAAGATGGTTTGACGTTGTTTTTGTGACTTTTTTTTCTGATTATTGTGTCCTCCTTAATAACTTTAATGAACTAAAAGGTAAAACGAGAAAATGCCTAGGTCTGGAGACTGAGGGGGGATCGAGTTGTAAATTTGCTTACATGAAATGTGTAAGTGCGATAAATTAGAGTATGTCACTATCTTATTTTGGGGTAACTCAAATAGTGTTTGGAAATGTTTCCAAAGCGTGTTCAAAGGTGTTTGAGTGTGTTCAAATGTTGTGTTTTGACAGGTGTTCAAGGGTGTTTTTGAAGGTGTTCAAGGGTGCTTTTGAAGGTGTTTCAAAGGTGTTTTGAAGGTTGTTTGAAGGGTGTTTTGAAGGTGTCTCAAGGGTGTTTATGTGAGTATTCAAAGGTTGGTTTTTGAAGGTGTACAATTTGATATGAGAGTACTTATGAAGGTGTTTCAAATGATGTGCAAGAGTACTTCTATGAAGGTGTTTGGGAGTATTCAGAGGTGATTTGGGGGTGTTCGAATGATGTTTTTGGTGTATTTCAGTGTTGTGTGGAAATGTAGAAAGGTATATTTGTGATTATTCAAATGATTTATTAAGGTGTTTTTGAAAGATGTTTCAAAGTAAAAGTGCGTATTTTAACTTAGGTAATATGTAAAATTGTGAGTAGGATGAATTTAACGAAAGTGGATTGTAAGCGATGTGGTGACTTTCTGATGTACTGTGTCCCACTTATTTAACTTTATGAACAAAAAGGGTTTTTTTTTAAAACGAGAAAAATTGGAGTTATGAGTGAAAATTGTGACGGTGTTGGTTGGAGTGTGAGGGTTGGGGGGTGGAGGGGTGAGGTTTCTTTCGATGGGGGAGGACCTGGTGGAATAGTTAAAAATGTCATAGACTTGTGTTGTAAAGTAAATTGTGGTCATTAACGAAAAAATGTGCCTTTCTGATGTACTATGTCCCCTTATTAACTAAAAAAAAAAAAAAAATAGGGGTAGACAAGATTCAGCACTGTGTGTGTGGGGGTCATCGCGTGACGGTCACTGGACCGTTCGAGGTAAACACATTAATGAGAGGAATAATGACTTCACATTGTTTAGACTGTAGTATGAGAGAGACACCATGCCCCATAGGAGGAAGGAGTTCATTTGAATGCTTATACCCAGAGGGGGGGGGATTCCAAAAAACTTGATCCGAGGAATTGGAGTCTTGGTATTATCGAGAATTTTGGGGTGGGAGTGAAAGTGAGAGGGAGTAATCCAAAAATTTGATCCAAGGAGATGGAGACTTTGATTTCGAGAAATTTTGGCGCGGTGGGGGTGAAAAGTGGGAGGGGGATCGAGGAGATCATAAGAATTTCGAAACCCCATAGGGGGAATCAAAACTTGCATTATCGAGAAATTTTGGGGTTGGGGGACAGACGCTACGGGTGATGAATGAGGGGTGGTGTTGGAAAGTGGGAGGGGGTGGGAACCTTAAAAATTTGATTCCAAGGGATTGGAGAAGAATTTCGAAAACCCATAGGGGGGGAATGCAAAGAAACTTGATAATATTGAGAAGTTTTTGGGTTGGGGGGGGAGGGGGGGGTGGAAGGAGGGACAATCAAAAAAAACCTTGATCCAGGAGATGGAGGAATTTGAAAACCCATAGGAGGGATCCAAAAAAATTTGATCCGATGAGATGGAGTCTTGGTATTATCGAGGAAAAATTTGAGGTGGGGTGGGTTTGAAAGTGGGAGGGGGTAGGTAATCCAAAAATTTGATCCAAGGAATTGGAGAAGAAATTCAAAACCCCCATAGGAGGGAATCCAAAAACTTGTATGATCGAGAAATTTTTGGAATTTGGGGGTTGTTGTGAAAGTGGGAGGGGGAACCTCAAAAATTGATCCGAGGGGAGATGGATGAGCACAAGAAAATGGAAATTCAAAAAAAAAAATTCGAAAAAAAATCGTGAAAAAAATTCGCAGGCGCGGGGGGCGTTCGGATGACCGCTGCAAAGGCGCAGCAGAAGGGCAGGCGGGGGGGGCGCGAAGGGCGCGGCGCGGCGCGCGGGCGGGGGACGTGGGCGCGCGGGCGGGCGCGGCGGGCGGCGCGACGGCGCGGATGGCGGGGGGCGGTTCGCGAAGGGGGGGGGGGGGTCGCGAAGGGGGGGTCGTCGGGCGGGGGAATTGTTTTTAGTTGGGGGGGTCACAAGGGTGAGGTAGTTCGAGGGCGAGTTCATGGTCAAAACTGAAGTAACACCCTAGGTGTGAAAAGGTGACCCTCCAGCTGCTGGTCCTAGACCGGAAGGGATGTCTCTGTAGAAGGCCTAAACCGGAAGGGATGCCCCAGTGGAAGGCCCTAAACCGGAAGGGATGCTCCAGAAGAAAAGTTCACTACTTATGTTCTACTGTGGGCACAATAGATCGTCAGTATTGTGATTCTTCAGGTCCTGTACGGTCCATAATAGTCCTTGAAATACTTAATATTTGTGGAAATGGAACAAGAAATGAGAAGACAACACTACTGTGTCACATATTACACAAATCGGCACAATCCGAGTATAGCTTAACTCTGACTTGCTGATCCACACCTCAGCACTGTGTGACTTACTCAAGCATTAATCCCTTTCTATAATTACCGATTTGATTTCCAACAGGCAGATAGTGTTTTATTCTGTCTCCTGCCATACCTGTTGTATATCTTACCTTTCTGCCGAGTGTTTCAAATACGGAATGTGAGAGACTCTCCTCTACTTGCGTTGGTCAGTCCCTGAACTAAGAGCAGAGGCATAAGGGCCACCGGCCACGCTCACCTATGGCATCACCTCCAGCTGCATATAAGGGCTGGCTGCATGCCTCTTCTTTACGCTAAGTTACTGACAACTCCGAAGATGGCTGAGTGTAACCTCCGTTATTATTGCTACTATTGCTCTTTAATGTGCTTGCACGTTTACTGTTATAAGAACATAGCTTGGTACTCACACCAATACTTCCCGATGTCCACTCACTCTCCTGGTACTCTAAAGCGTAACACGAAATGATGTTTGTACTTTGAATATTACATTCTACAGCGCACTCAAGAAATTGCAACAAATACTGAACCTCGAGTGGTTCATCAGCACTATAAATCAACGAGTACCGAGGTAACTGGTTTCCTTTATAATATCTGTTTTTATCAACAAAGGCACATGTTATTTTCCAGCATCCAGACTCATCTGTGTACAGTGCTAAGGTCTGGGTTTACCTCCTCCTTTTTGCTTACGTTCCCACGCTGAGAGAAACGTACGACTGGAAAATCTGTTTGAAGTAGCCTTCCCGCAGAGGTATATTTCAAGTTGCCAGGCCGCCACCCCATCCGTTCCATTGTTTCCCTCTATCTCGTCACCGACTGGAGTGGGTAACAGTTCCCAGTAGTTGCCGATGTCATGTAGGAGGGAAAACGTTAGCCTCAACTTCTAATTGATTCCAGTGCGTGGGTGCAAGTGCTCCTACCACTGCCTGAAGTCCAACTTCTGAAGGTGGCACTCCTTGCCGAGGCCAACAAGAACTCCCGCATATATTGTAACAGTGATTGTGTCATGTCAAAACATAGTACGCGATGTTTATCTTATCATCAATTCTAATGTGACGATTGGATCCAGGGTAGCCCCTATACCAAAGCTACCTTGATGTGAACGTTATGTCCCAGTTACTACTGGGTAGCCTGATAATCTCCCGTACACAATACGTTCCAGCACGTTACTAAAATATCTTATCAGGAGAAGCTGGACTGTATGAAGGAATAACAAGGGCGTTTACGATCCTACGGGAGGTTTTAAGAGCTACATAAGCACTGTTCTTTTACCACTGCTTCGGTCTTCCCGCAGTACCGAACATAACTGTAAAATAATGAAAGGTTCGCCTGCTCCTCCTCTGACATTATTATTATAATCAATTTAAACTGCTCCTCTGACAAGTGTAACATTAACGGGAGTAAAGCAGAAGACTCTTATCCATTAGCCCAGGAGGAAAAAAGCACATCCCTCGAGTTGGACCTTTATTTTGGGCTATTTTAACATGGCTATTTTAACCATTATATAAAAGCGGTTTTCTCATCATCTTCCATCACTGTTGTAAAAACTGCATTTTGACTAGTTAATTCCCGGATTTTTTTGCGGAAGAGCCTCGTCCACATTCCTCATTGTCCCTTTATTGCTGGTGCCAAAAATATGGGATTTAATTTTACTAAAGACGTACCAGGGTCGAGTGACTTTACGCGAAGCCAACATATATCTTCCGGGACGTTTTCGTCAAGTTCTTCTGGCTGTTCCAATGTTCTCAGAGATGTTCCAGTAATGTTACCGAGACTCAAAATTTTGTTGTATAGGTTCAGTATTACTGCAGTTTTGATGCTGTCGGACATGTTCCAACGCTGTTACAGAGGTTTCCGTTATTTTACAGAAACTCCAGCTCTTTTAGAGATGCCAATATTATAGAAATTCTAATGCTCCCACAGAATGTCTTTAATGCTTCAGTAGAATTTTTAACGCTCTTACAGATTTCCCAGTGCTTTTACAAAGGATCTAACACTGATACAGGGGATCCAGTGCTATTAAAGCAGACCTACTGCTGTTTATTACAATTGTTCCAATACCGTGACACTGAATTTCCACTTTACATATACACCCACACGGGAAAAACATTCACATAAATACAAGCGACAAAAAATAGAAGTTAATGTACGAAATATATATACAATCACAAAAACAATATATATAATGGTGCAGTGTTTTAAGTTACCTGGTGAACTTAGTAAAGGTTTATTCAACTTAAATGTTTCTCTGTGGAGGTGATAAGAGTGTCTGACTCACACTAACCTCTCTCACCCTGGCGTAGCAAGCTCGTTGTGGACTATGCAAAGACAACACAATCCGCTCAGCATTAGCATAAAAATGGAAGAATATTCTCCACCCACATTTGAGCAAAAAGGTTTAAATGCACGAATGTAAAAACATACAGACAGAGAAAAAGACAGACACACAGACACACAGACACAGACACACACACACACACACACACACACACACACACACACACACACACACACACACACACACACACACACACACATATATATATATATATATACACACACACACACACATTGCCAACTACAAAGTCATGAAGATTGGGGAAGGGCAAAGAAGACCGCAGACAGAGTATAGGCTAGGTGAACAAAGACTACAGACTTCACTCAAGGAGAAAGATCTTGGGGTGGTCATAACACCGAGCACATCTCCGGAGGCACACATCAACCAGATAACTGCTGCAGCATGCGGGCGCCTAGCAAACCTGAGAATAGCGTTCCGATACCTTAATAAGGAATCACTCTAGACACTGTACACTGTGTACGTTAGGCCCATACTAGAGTATGCAGCACCAGTTTGGAACCCACACCTGGTCAAGCACGTCAAGAAGTTAGAGAAAGTGCAAAGGTTTGCAACAAGGCTAGTTCCAGAGCTCAGGGGAATGTCGTACGATGAAAGGTTGAGGGAAATCGGACTGACGACACTGGAGGACAGAAGGGTCAGGGGAGACCTGAAAACGACATACAAGATACTTCGGGGAATAGATAAGGTGGACCGAGACAGGATGTTCCAGAGAGGAGACACAGAAACAAGTGGTCACAATTGGAAGCTGAAGACTCAGACGAGTCACAGGGATGTTAGGGAGTATTTCTTCAGTCATAGAGTCGTCAGGAAGTGGAATAGCCTTGCAGGTGATGTAGTGGAGGCAGGAACCATACATAGCTTTAAGACGAGGTATGACAAAGCTCAGGAAGCAGAGAGAGAGAGAGAGAGAGAGAGAGAGAGAGAGAGAGAGAGAGAGGACCAAGTAGCGATCAGTGAAGAGGCGGGGCCAGGAGCTGAGTCTCGACCCCTGCAACCACAATTAGGTGAATACAGCATATACAACAGGCCTAGTGTCCAATCGACATGTGCCTAGGACAAAATGGTAACTAACATACACACGGGTACGAGAGTCTTTTAGAGCAGATAAGTCAGGCCCCACGAGACTAGTGGTAATAACTCCCGCAAGTGGAAAGTTGAGAGGTGGGGCCCAGGTAGGTAAGTACACATATACACAAACACACACACATAAACACCAATTCAAACGTAAATACAAAGACTAAAACTCGACCTCATTAACCTCAAATCGGTAACGTCAACAAATCGACGTAACAGCACCAATCGCAAATGAAAGGAAATTATAAGAGGTAAACAAGGCTGGAAGACGCACTGTCGTTACCACAAAGGCTTAACAATTTTAGAATTACCAGGACAAGGGTTCGAATCTCATTCCCTTTCTAAAAAAAATATTAACACATAAATTTGTAAGCATACAGATGTATAAAAAAAACTAATATAAACATTGACTAGAAAATATTCATGAATATCAGAGTCTGACTCATGTTGGCTGGTAGAATAATGAGAATAAAACGTGGAGAGAACAGGAAAAGGCAAGAAAGTGAGTAGAATAGACTTACGGAATTGTCAAGAATTGTTAGGCTCGTGGTATTCAGCCATAGCAATTGCGAAAGTCAGGGACATCCAGGAAGGCAAAAATAAGAAGACCAGAGACGGAGTATAGACAAAAGGGATAAAAGTTGTAAACTATGACCAAGAAAAGATTTTAAGGCGAGAATAGAAAGTAATGAAATTTTTAATATTTATAGAGTTATTCCTAATTTCCACAAGTTATAACTCACTTCCACAAGTTATGACTCACTTCCACAAGTTATGACTCACTTCCACAAGTTATGACTCACTTCCACAAGTTATGACTCACTTCCACAAGTTATGACTCACTTTCACAAGTTATGACTCACTTCCACAAGTTATAACTCACTTCCACAAGTTATGACTCACTTCCACAAGTTATGACTCACTTCCACAAGTTATGACTCACTTCCACAAGTTATGACTCACTTCCACAAGTTATGACTCACTTCCACAAGTTATGACTCACTTCCACAAGTTATGACTCACTTCCACAAGTTATGACTCACTTTCACAAGTTATGACTCACTTCCACAAGTTATAACTCACTTCCACAAGTTATGACTCACTTCCACAAGTTATGACTCACTTTCACAAGTTATAACTCACTTCCACAAGTTATAACTCACTTCCACAAGTTATAACTCACTTCCACAAGTTATAACTCACTTCCACAAGTTATAACTCACTTCCACAAGTTATAACTCACTTTCACAAGTTATAACTCACTTCCACAAGTTATAACTCACTTCCACAAGTTATAACTCACTTCCACAAGTTATAACTCACTTCCAAAAGCTATAACTCACTTCCACAAGTTATAATTCACTTCCACAAGCTATAACTCACTTCCACAAGTTATAATTCACTTCCACAAGTTATAACTCACTTCCACAAGTTATAACTCACTTCCACAAGTTATAACTCACTTCCACAAGTTATAACTCACTTCCACACGTTATAACTCACTTCCACAAGCTATAACTCACTTCCACGAGTTATAAATCACTTTCACAAGTTATAACTCACTTCCACAAGCTATAACTCACTTCCACAAGTTATAACTCACTTCCACAAGCTATAACTCACTTCCACGAGTTATAAATCACTTCCACAAGCTATAACTCACTTCCACGAGTTATAAATCACTTTCACAAGTTATAATTCACTTCCGCAAGTTATAACTCACTTCCACAAGTTATGACTCTCCCAAACGTATCACTATCTCATATCACAGCTTCCTCAATAGGAATAAAGCCACGTGACAGTCGTAATAACACTGTTTCTTTCTCTTTGTTCAATGGTAATTGTCTGTCGTTTATTTTCGTGCTGCTGTGAAATTATCAGGAACACGTATCGTAATTGATTTCGTGTGCTTCAAAATTCATCGTCAGTTTCCCTTTCTTTGGTCTTTTCTTGCCCGTCCCTCTGCCCTCTTTTCCCTGTACGTATGTGTGTATTCACCTGTTTGTGGTTGCGGGGGTCGATTCACAGCTTCTGCCCACGCCTCTTCGCTGGTCGCTACTGCTGTGTGTACTCAGTTGTGGTTGCAAAGGGCCGAGTCATAGCCACTGGCCGCCACTAGGTCACTCTTCCTGCTCCATGAGCTTTATCATACCTCTTCTGAATGCTATGCATGGTTCTTGCCTCCGCTATATCACTTCCCAGACTATTCAACTTCCTGACAACTCTGTGACTGAAAAAATACTTCCTAACACCCATGTGATTCATTTGAGTCTTCAACTTCCAACTGTGACCCCTTGTTGCTGTGTCCCATCTCTGGAACATCCTGTCTCTGTCCACCTTGCTGATTCCTCTCAGTATTTTATATGTCGTTATCATATCCTCCCCATCTCTCCTGTCCTCTAGTGTCGTCAGCTCGATTTCCCTTAACCTCTCCTCGTACGACATATCCCTTAGCTCCGGGACTAGTTTTGTTGCAAACTTTTGCACTTTCTCTAGTATGTGCGTGTGTTTGCTTGTGTGTGTGTGTGTGTGTGTGTGTGTGTGTGTGTGTGTGTGTGTGTGTGTGTGTGTGTGTGTGTGTATCAGGGGTGTCCCTGATATCTCCTCTTCAAACTTCAGCAACAAAACTTACACTGCCAAAATACGTTTTCTTGACTAATTGGGAAACTGCTACGAAAGAAGAGAGCTTTCTTATGGAGGCGTTTGCCAGGCATCCTTGTCTCACCTGTGCTCTAAGGTCGTCACTCCTCTGCTCTAAGATGTTTGCCTCGTGGCTCGGTAGGTAGCGCACTCGCTCACATACTGAGGGGGAGCCCGTGGCTCGATCCCTGTCTCGGGCGGAAACGTTGGGTAGGTTTCATCACACCTGCTACTCTTGCTCACCCAGCTGTAAGTAGGTACTTGGGTGTCAGTCTAATGTTATGGGTCGCATCTTGGGGGTGGTAGTATACCTTGGATAGAGCTGGGCTTTGAATTGAGCTGAGATTGAGTATTAGCTCAGCCTGCAAAATTAATCTGTGCAATAAAATAAATATCGTAGTCCCTGTGCTGTAAGATCGTCGTTCTTGTGATCTGAGGTCGTATCTCTTCTGCCTCAAGGTCGTACTCCGGCTTTAGTGTCGTAGTTTCTCTACTTTAAGATACAGTATTTACTTGGTATTGCAGTATTTACTTGGTGTGTCCCTTACAGGAACTTCAACAAGGTGTCATTTACCATCCTATACATAGGGTAAATCAGGTCCATTCTGGAGTATGGAACCCACATCTTATAAATCCTGTTAAGAAGCTGAAAAAATACAAAGGTTTTTCTATGAGACTAGTCCCAGAGCCGAGGGTATGAACTAAGAGGAAAGATTAGAGGAGCTAAGCCTGATGACACAAGAGGACAGAAAAACCAGTGGTGACATGATTACAACGTACAAAATATTAATGGGAATTGACAGGGTGGACAGGGCGAATCTGTAATGTACAGAAGGGCACATTTGGAAGGTAAAAAATAACAAGGATGTCAGGAAATACTTATTTAGCTTTAGAGTGGTCAGGAAGTGGAACAATCTGAACACCCAAATGGTAGAGGCAGAATCCATACATAGCTTTAAGAATAGGTATTACTCGTATATGGCTCAAGTAGCCAGGAAAGCCTGTCTCAGAGGCATCCAGCGGAGAGGTGGGGTCAGGAGCTGAGACTCGTCCCCTGCAACCACAAATATGTGCACACACACACACACACACACACACACACACACCACAAAGCAGGCCAAGTGTCTCTTGACAAGACCCTTTGACAACTGGTAACTAACGAACAGACCAGCTTATTGACGATCAGAATATGCATATTGACGGACTTCGCTAAATAATTAGTTACACAGTGTCTGAGTGTGACAGCAGCTGCACTGCACGTTTTTGTATCATGTTACGATATTTTAACAATAACAAAATGATAATTACATTTCGACCAAGGACAGAAATTGTTTCTGTTATGCCATTTTTTTTTCTTAATAATTCGTCTTGTGCAGATTTACATCTGTTTTCACTTCCTGACATTTCTCGAGTTTCGAGTAGTTTCGAGATAAGTAGTTGCAGTAGTAGAGGTAATAGTAGCAATGGAAGTAGTCGTAGTAGTAAAGGTAGTGGCAGTAGTAATAGTAGTAGAAACAATAGTAGTAGTAGTAGTAGTAGTAGTAGTAGTAGTAGTAGTAGTAGTAGTAGTAGTAGTAGTAGTAGTAGTATCAGTAATAGTAGCAGTAATAATAGTTGTAGCAATAGTAGTGGTAATAGTGATAGTAGTAATAATAGTAATAGGGGCACTAGTGGTATAATTAATAGTAATTGTGATAGTACTAGTAGTGGTAGTATTTACAATACTAGTAGCAGTTGTAGTTGCACTAACAGTGGTGGTCGTGGTCGTGGTGGTAGCAGTACTACCTGCAGGAGTGTAGTGAGGGTCGTAATGGTGGTGGTGGTGGTGGAGAGAAGAAGCTTGTGACTTATTGAAGGGGTGGTGCTGCTGTTGTTATTGTTATTGTTGCTGGTGGTGGTGGTGGTGGTGGTGGTGGTGGTGGTGGTGGTGCTGGTGGTGGTGGTGGTGGTAGTGGCGCTGTTACCGCTGGTGGTGACGCTGCTGCCGGTGCCGCCGAAGTCAGTACTCACGTTAGATGGAGTGTGTCACATTCAGAGATGCTAGGATGTGACTTTGAATACCCCCCATGTTTTCCTTTTCTGGTGAAGTTCCTCCTAATTATCCTGGTAGATACCCCCCCCCCACACACACACACACTCATGAGTAAGACATATGTAAAACAGTCTCACTCATGAGACTGTTTCAAGGTATACTGACATCAACTTTACCTCGCCACTACTACTGCTGACTCCATATTTAACCACCTCCGTATCTGACTGAATAAGCTTACCGTGAATACGAAAAGTTCCAACAACAAAGATACATAACTGTCGCACATGTGTCTTAAAGTTTTTATGGGATTTCAACATTTTCATGAAAATTTAATAATAAAAAAAACTGCGTTTGGTTAAAAAAGACGATGAGAACCAAGACAGTGTTGTTATCTTATTCTATATGGAAGTTGTAATAATGGGAAAATCCACAGTGTGGCCACAGATTTGTATGTGGACATGTACACACTCATAAATATAAATGTACATTGATGAGGATACAACACACACACACACACACACACACACACACACACATTCGTGTGCTATACATGTGTATTTTCCGTGAATGCACCAAACAGGCGTATGTGTACGATAGTGTTTTGGTGGCGTTCCAGTTCCAGTCAGATGTGTCCAGCGCTCGGAGACACTGAATGAGGGATAATAATGTTTACTGCATGTAAAACCACCCTCACACACCAGCCTGTGAAGTTTTTGTTATGTTCTCGCGACAGACGAAGCATTGCGTGTCCACTCTGAATAATATCAGAGATGCTTCTTGCCGAATCCTCTGAAACGTTTCTTGCGAAGCTGATGTTCCTGAATCTCACTTGTGTAGGGAGAGCTAGTCTGATGAATAAAACTGATGAATTCGATTGATGAATAAGACTGAACGTCACGAACAAAAGACCTGATGATGTGCTGGAATGATGATGATTATAATTATTATTATTATTATTATTATTATTATTATTATTAATTATTATTATTATTCAGCAATCAGGTTCAATCCAAAGAAAGAGGAGCTCTTATTCCCTGAATTACGAGCACTTCAACGACAGCAAGGCCGTTGAAAGGTCCTCGATCGATTGTAGGTGTAGGAATTAACAATACTCGCGTATCTCTCATACGCCTACCACCATCCACTGAAGGTGGCGCTGACGAAGAGCCTTTGTTATGGTAACACCACTGCCGGAGGTGCTCCAGTCATGAGGTATGCTGCTGCCTGTCATGCATTCTTAAGTGCATCGCGTGAGGTCGTCTGTTATACGTTCAGGCTCTCAACTGAGCGCTTGATGTGACCACACTGCATTTTCCGTAATTTATCCAGTAGTCAAGCGGAAATCTTGGTTCATTATCAGTTAGTAAGCTCGCTGTGCCTTCCATGGATGCCACTTTCATACAAATTCTAGTATCGTCTGTAAAACATGATACAGTGCTATGTCTGATGTCCCTGTCTATGTCAGACATGAGAATCAGAAAAGTGGGGCGAGTGCCGTCCCTTAGGGGACAAAATTTCACTGTTGCAGCCCATGAGATTTCACTCTATTTACTATTACTCTTTGGATTCTATTTATAAGAAAGTTAAATATCCATCTGCTCACCTTTACAAGCGTTCCTATTGTACGAATTTCGTCAGTGACTTGTCGGTGGTCCGAGTCGGTCTGAAACGTCACTAGTTTCCATCTCCTAAGCTTGAGTTATTTGTAGAGTGCTCCAGCTTCGGTATTAGGTTAGATTAGACGTAGTTAGGTTAGATTAGGGTTGGTCAGGTTAGTTTGTCCTCTGTCAATAAAATTTAAGCAATTATGACACAACGGCGATAAACGAAATATGAAGTCGATGAAAGGTTCTGACGCTCGAGCAGTAAGCAGACACCCGTCAGGCGCAGCAGACACGTCAGTGTCATACAATTACCGTTTAAGATTCGTTTAACAGTCATTTAATTGATTGACTTAGTTGACTTAGTAACAGTGAAATACTGTCAGTTTTTTAAGAGGCTGGGCGGAAAGAAAAACTTTCACTGGGTCGCACCTGTCACCATGGTAAACTTCCAATATTTACGTGCTGGTTGTGGCCTTTTTACAAAATCTATTATGTAGATAAATGGTTCAGAGTCGACAGGATGATGAATTAGACGCCAGTGTAACACTTGGGGGTCTTTATTGTGGTGACGTTTTGCCAATCAGTGGTTTCCTCGGTCCAATACAGAGAAGAAGTGAAGCTTAGGAGTTTGAGGTACTCCGTCCCTCAGCCTGGAGTCGATGTGATGTTGATAAGGTTGACGGATTTATCATAACGACTCCAGGCTGAGGGACGGAGTACCTCAAACTCCTTCTGATCTTCAGCCATTCCGCTTTGTCCTGGACTGAGGAAGCCACTGGTTGGCGAAACGTTTCCATAATAAAGATACCCAAACGTTACACAAGTGTCTAATGCTTCATCAATATCTGTTATAAACAATAGCGTGGGCAACACAGGTGTTACAGCGGCGCCTCAAAGTCCCCCCACAAATCCATGTTTACATTTATTTCTTTATTAACGATATTATCTACGAGATTTGCAATACTGGAAAAAAAATTATAATGATGATAGTCGAAATACCAGTTACGAAACTCTGAATTGTAGATGAATGGTTCACAGAACCGACACGTTGATAAATTAGACACATGTGCAACTCTTGGGTATCTATTAAGGAAACGTTTCGCCACACAGTGGCTTCATCAGTCCATACACAGGAGAAACTTGATACCCAAGAGTTGCACATGTGTCTAATTTATCAACGAAACTCTGAACTTATAAATTATATCTATCTGGGAGCAAAACTTCGCCGAAGCGATAGAGGCAGACACAAATAACCTGCACATAGAAGAGAGGAGCTCACGACGACGTTTCGGTCCGTCTTGGACCATTTACAAAATCACACTAACAAAAAAGAGAGAAGGAGGGAGTATATATAGGTAAGAGGTGGTATTACTAGTAGTTCACTACTACTACTAGTACTACCACCTCCAGCCTATATATATACCCCTCCTTCTCTCCTTTTCGTTTGTGTGATTTTGTAAATGGTCCAAGACGGACCGAAACGTCGTCGTAAGCTCCTCTCTTCTATGTGCGGGTTATTTGTGAATTGTACCATTAGGTGAAAAATGCCAAGAAAGCCATTGATTAAGGCAACAAATCAGTATTGTTCAACGGATTTCTTTTTCACATTGCACGAAGATATTAAAAGACAAAAACACTTGCGAGCGAGAAAGCGATACTTGAATAATAAAAAAAAAATCATGCTAGTGGAATCTTTTATTATTTAAAAAAAAAAATAAGTAAAAACATAGGTGGCATTTCAGGATCTACCAGACGGCCTTTCCAGGGCTGGTCGTTCACCTGTGTGTGTGTGTGTGTGTGTGTGTGTGTGTGTGTGTGTTGTGTGTGTGTGTTTTTGGTGTGTGTGTGTGTGTGTGTGTGTGTGTGTGGCGTGTGTGTGTATGTGTGTGTGTGTGTGTGTGTGTGTGTGTGTGTGTGTGTGTGTATGTGTGTGTGTGTGTGTGTGTGTGTGTGTGTATGTGTGTGTGTGTGTGTGTGTATGTGTGTGTGTGTGTGTGTGTGTGTGTGTGTGTGTGTGGTGTGTGTGTGTGTGTGTGTGTGTGTGTGTGTGTGTGTGTGGGGTGTGTGTGTGTGTGTGTGTGAAGGTAATTGAGCAGCAACGAACCT
This sequence comes from Cherax quadricarinatus, assembly GCF_026875155.1. Classification (NCBI taxonomy): domain Eukaryota; kingdom Metazoa; phylum Arthropoda; class Malacostraca; order Decapoda; family Parastacidae; genus Cherax; species Cherax quadricarinatus. Next base: position 68,354,426 of record NC_069406.1, read on the forward strand.
TTGCAGCCCTGGGCTGCTACGGCCTGTCGTTACTGCTGCATTTCTATCATTTATATGTATGTGAATCAAAGATAGATAGATAGATAGATAGATAGAGAGAGAGAGAGAGAGAGAGAGAGAGAGAGAGAGAGAGAGAGAGAGAGAGAGAGAGAGAGAGAGAGAGAGAGAGAGTAAGAGAAAAGCAGACAGAAAGGCAGATTTCAACAACGAAGGCAATATTCTCAATAAGAAATGTCTGTGAAGATAGAGAATCACTAGGTGAATATGGCAAGGCAGTCGAGTGACGTCCTGTATTATTAAGACACATCTGGTTCTTGCTTCAAAGTGATGACTGAATGTCTGCAAAACATTTTATGAGACGTTGTCTGATATGCTGTGTATTATGCCTGCCGACTGTGCGACGGTCGTTGAGTCGACGAATTACCTGTGCGCTGACTAATTCCTAAACACTGACGGATTCACATCTGTTGGTGTATATATAGCAACAGACACTCGGCTCGGTGTGTATATATATATATATATATATATATATACAGAGATACAATCTGCTCTTTCGTAATTGTATTGTTGTTGTGTATCACACGGCGTTACGGTCCGGTCTTTAAACTGTTACGAGTCTGGTTACGGTAGTTCTAATGGAAGCATTCTTCTCTAAGACACTTCTCCGAGGAGCCAGTGATGCACCCACAACAACAGCTACAAAATCAAATTTGAGGATTAACATGTCCTTAGGATGAAGTTTCTTTTCTGAGAATTATTATTATTATTATAATCAAGGGGGAAGCGCTAAACCCGGAGGATTATACAGCGCCTGGGGGGGGGATGTGGAAGGCATTCAGGCTTAATTCGGGGAACTGGAGCACAGATCCAAGTCCCTAAATCAAGAGCCCCTCACCAACATCAAGGAACCTTCCTTGAGGGGATCTTTTCTGAGAAGAATCTGAGAGTGAATCGTGATCTGTCTTTTCCTCACTCTCGCATTCCGGTTTGTAATGTTGCCTCTGCTTGTAACCGGATCTCCACGATTCCAAGCTCACCACTGTAAGATATCTTGCTCTTCATGACCAGTTCAAGCGGGTACGGAGGGCCCCTTACTGTATAACTAGTCAATAGATTGCAGGGTCCCTTAGTTCAACTAGTCAGGAGACTGGAAGGTCCCTTACAATATACCTGGAATATATCTGGAGAGGGTGTCGGGGGTTGACGCTCCTGCTGCCCGGTCTGTAACCAGGCCTCATATGGCTAGTCAGGAGACTAGAGAGACCCATTTTGTATAGCTAGTTAAGAGACCGGAGGGCCCCTTACTGCATAGCTAATCAGGAGACTGGAGAGTCCCTTACTGTATAGCTAGTTAGGAGACTGAAGGGTCGAGACTTCAGCACTTCTTGCCCTGGATGACCAGCGGGGATTTAACGATTCATAAACCGCGACAATTTAGCTTCACTCTGCCCCCGCAAGGCTTTGCTAAGTATGCATAAATTCCCCCCCTGATAAAAAAAACACTAAGACATAATGTTGCAAGGGACGATTTGCAGTGATTGAGGCACGATAAAGCCTAAACCTAACTTATGTGAAGGGGTCCCTCATTCATATTTTTGTAGCCCTTTAGTGTTAGTTTAAAAAGTGAGAGGGAGGGAGGGGGGGGGGGGAGGGAGGGAGGGGGGGGGAGGGAGGGAGGGAGGGAGGGAGGGAGGGAGGGAGGGAGGGGGGAGGGAGGGAGGGAGGGAGGGAGGGGGGAGAGGGAGAGGAGAGGGAGAGGGGGGAGGGAGAGGGAGAGGGAGAGGGAGAGGGAGAGGGAGAGGGAGAGGGAGGGGGAGAGGGAGGAAGAGAAAGGGATAGAAGAAGAGGGGAGGAGGGGCAGAAGTAAAGAGAAAGAGTGGAAGAAAGAGAATGAGAAAGGGTTGCAGTATTCTGTATGAGGCACAAGTATGCTCACATCTGGAGTATGCTCCACTTTCTTGGTTTGCCTGCCCCCCCCCCCATCTCATCTGTGAGTGCTTGACAGAGTAGAGAACAGAACAAGACGTCTCATCTCTCGCCTGGATCCATCCTGGATAGACCTGTCATTTCAGCAGAGCCTTCGACACAGGAGGGATGTGGGTGGCCTTACTGTTATGTACAAGGCTAACATTGTCAAAGTACCACACTTGGCTCCACTTCGAGGACAGCGGGAAGCAAGCTTCTATACCACAAGACGGGCAGAAAGCAGCAACTTCACTCTGGGTGTGCCCTTCTCCAGAACATCACTTCATCTGAGATAAATTAAATCCCAGGATGACTCATCTAAACACATTCGTACAAGCATTATGATGTCAAACGAGATAAAAAGTCAGTATCAGATGAAAATGCTGGCCCACAGATTGCTCCAATTATCATTCCTGTTCCCCTAACTTATAATGTTTCATAAAATAAAATGCTTCAAATTAGCTGATGTATAACAGCTCTTAGCTTGTCAATAAAGTTAGAATCCTTAAACTTGTCAATAGCTTGTCGATAAAGCTCGGGACTAACCTAACGCTGTCAAACTCTGTGTAAGAGAGAGAGAGAGAGAGAGAGAGAGGAGAAAGGAGAGGGAGAGAGAGAGGAGAGAGGGAGAAGGAGAGGAGAAAAGAAAGAGAGGAGAGAGAGAGGAGAAGAGAGAGAGAGAGAGAGAGAGAGAGAGAGAGAGAGAGAGAGAGAGAGAGAGAGAGAGAGAGAGAGAGAGAGAGAGAGAGAGAGAGAGAGAGAGAGAGACAGACAGACAGACAGACAGACAGTCAGTCAGTCTCGGCCTGGTGCCGAAGACCATTAAATAAAAAAAGAACATTTGTATTTTAAACATTTAATAAGACCAGGCAGCTAGTTTCCTCACCTGACACCATCACGGAATAATTTTTACCCTCAAATTCATCTGGTAACGAATAAATCCTTCAGGCTGGGGGCGCCTCTCATCCTGCCCTTACGAAGATTCACTGGCGAGCTGGAATATTGAGGTGGACGCAGGTGAGCCACATTGAGTTATGGCTGGCAGGAAGTATCTTGAGACACAGGTGATATACTGGTAGTCTCTTGGCGTCGGCTTTAATTCATCGATAGAGCGTCACTCTACTGAGGAAATTTCCCAGGCTTCTCTGAGTCGTAAGTCTTGACTCTGTAAAACCTTTATTGAACTAAGTTTTGGGCCAGCAGCAGGTTGTGCGTGTGTGTGTGTGTGTGTGTGTGTGTGTGTGTGTGTGTGTGTGTGTGTGTGTGTGTGTGTGTGTGTGTGTGTATGTGTGTGTATGTGTTTGTGTGTGTGTGTACTCACCTAATTTTGGTTGCAGGGGCTGGGTCATAGCTCCTGGCCCCGCCTCTTCACTTGTCTCTACTAGGTCCACTTTCTCCTAATACCCTTCAAACCTACAACAGTTATATATAGTCACGTTATCACCCTATTCAGCTCTGCACTGTTCCAGTCTTGTTCATTGAGGTACAGTGGCTTGGGGTTATTAAATACCTTTCTCGGATCGCGCAGCAATCGGTCCAAGTCGGACCGAAACGTCGTCGTAAGCTTCTCTCTCCTATGTGTAGGTTATTTTTGTAAGACATACGTCTAGTTAGTGCTGTTACTCAGCATAGTCACATGAGAGAGAGGATTACGTGGTTTAAAATATCTGTGGAGAGAAAGATGGAGGTGGTACTGGAAGAGAGAATGGTGGTGATGGTACTGGAGGATGAGATGGAGGTTGTGATGGTACTGGAGGAGGATAGGTAGGAGGTACTGAAAGAGGAGGTGGTGTTAGTACTGAGAATCAGATTAGATTAGTATTATAATAGAAAGCAGAAGGAATTAAAAGAAGAGAGGGAAGAGAGGGAGATGATATTAAAGGAGAGGGAGCGGGGGAGGTGGAGAAGGAGGTAGAGGTGAAGGAGCGGGGAGAGGAGAACCGGGAGGAAGAAGGGAGGAAGAGGATGAGGAAGAGGAGGAGGAGGAGAAGGAGGAGGAGGAGGAGGAGGAGGAGGAGGAGGAGGAGGGGGAGGAGGAGGGGGAGGAGGGGGCGTGGTTGACAAGAAAAACAGGTGAGTAGGAACGGCAGAGCAGAATGCAGCAGTCAGTCAGTCGTCTCCCGGCACCCGTGAAGACAGCAGCAGCAGCAGCAGCAGCAGCAACAGCAGCTGCAGGAAGTAGTGGTCCCAGCACTTACCTTGCGGGACTCCCAGCGCTCGGTCAAGGAACTCCCCGCGCGTCCCTAGTTCCTCAGGACGCCTCTAAACCCGTGAACCTCAGGGTTTGCGGCTGCTAGTGAGCTGCAAATATTACCCTTTACGTGGTCAATAATTCAGTGAAAGCGTGATAACTGTTTCTCTGATGTGAGCATGCAGAATGTTGTTTATATTGAACACTTTATCTCAGCCTTGCAGTGAGTCTTTCTGCTCGACTTGTTGATGATCAACGAGTATCTATAAAGCCGCCGTTACAGATAATCATCTCAAAATTGCCTCTCCGAACCGGAGGGCAAGTACGTCTCTTTGAAGGGCGAGTGCAAGGGAGCCTTCACAACACCCACACCCTCCTCAGGCCTTCAACCATCACCCTCCCCAGGGCTAAGTAATTACGAGTTTCTCACCTTTACACACACTGTTCCATTACAGGCAGTAGAGATCCTTTTAGAAAGTCGCTGAACCTTTGTATACCCAAGACTTTTTTGTTGCCATGTTTCAATGGGCACTGAAAGGCTTATAAAAACCCGCTATACGCAAAATTAAGTATTTTGGAATAATGTAACAGATTTCTCTCTCTCTTTTTTTTTTTGGTAGAACTAAAAACAAAATACTAACTTTTTATGTAACAGAGAATATTAAAAATAAGACTGAGTTACGGGAAGCTTCACACACACACACACACACACACACACACACACACACACACACACACACACACACACACACACACACACACACAACACACACACACACACACACACACACACACACACACACGCGCGCGCGCGCGCACCAAACAAAAATAAAAATAGTTTGAGAGCGTCGCCTTGCCTTGTGTAAAGGTGTTTACCTGTGCTCCTGCCACCTGTCGCTCGGTGTCTCCACTCACCGTAGTCTTACCGCACAATTCCCACCGAACCCGACGTAAGAAAGCAGAGGAAGTGTCTATTTCTTGCCAGTGTCGACTTACAGCAAGTTGCTCTGCCTACTGGGCTTCGACTCATAGCCGGTTCCTGGGGTCACCTTATAGCTGGTTCCTGCACACACTTATGGTAAGTACAGGCTGACAAACGCGATTGTTTTGACAGTCATTCACCACACACATTATTCAGTTATGCTGCGCGCTGTCACTTTGTCGTCTTCCTCTCATCTCTCCCTCTGTCACTCAGATTTATACAACGTGTGGAATTAGTTATGCAAATATCTCACAACCAATTTAAAAGTTAAAAAAACTTATAATTAGACCTGTTCTTGTTTTAAACGAGGTTGATACCTAGCAGTTGTCTAGCCAATGAGCGAGTGATGATACGACTAACATCAACCTCAGGAAACATTATCAAGGACGAAGAAATACCGCTACCAGCAGAGTCAAGTACTGTATATTAATTGTTGTGAGGACACTACGGGATGATTCTTGACATTCCTCACTAATGTGGAATACTTATTCAAAGAAAAATAAACTTACATTGTGTGTGTGTGTGTGTGTGTGTGTGTGTGTGTGTGTGTGTGTGTGTGTCAGGAATATAAAAACCAGCACCGTTCGTTAATTAATATCCAGAATATACAACTACGAAGATGAAAATTAACATCCTTACAGTAAGGAAGAATTTCAACTACAGAAAATATTTCACATATATAAGGTAAGGTTGGGTTAGGTTTGCACTAGGCTAAACGCAACGCTGTCGTTACTTTTGGTTTCCCTGTGCTGCAAAGAGGCTGAATTAAGTAACTTAGCAAGGTAAGGGACTTGCGTTCCCACCTACCACCTCTACAAGTCTTAAACGAGGACCCTACATTCCACCACCTACCCACCTACATTCCACCACCTACCCACCTACATTCCACCACCTACCCGCCTACATTCCACCACCTACCCACCTACATTCCACCACCTACCCACCTACATTCTACCACCTACCCACCTACATTCCACCACCTACCACCTACATTCCACCACCTACCCACCTACATTCCACCACCTACCACCTACATCCCACCACCTACCCACCTACATTCCACCTCTTACATTCCACCACCTACCACCTACATTCCGCCACCTACATTCCACCACCTACCCACCTACATTCCACCACCTACCCGCCTACATTCCACCACCTACCACCTACATTCCGCCACCTACAGTCCACCACCTACCCACCACAAATTTCACACATCCTACCACCTACATTCCACCATTCTACCACCTACATTCCAACACCTACACCTACATTTCACCACCACCGAACTACATTCCACCACTACCCACACTACATCACCCACCACCAACCTCATTCAATACACACCACTACTTCACCTACATTCCCACCACAACCACCTACATTCCAACACCTACCACCTACATTCCAACACCTACCAACCTACATTCCACCACCTACCCACCTACATTCCACCACCTACCCACCTACATTCCACCACCTACCCGCCTACATTCCACCCATAATTCCACCACCTACCCACCTACATTCCACCACCTACCACCTACATTCCACCACCTACCCCACCTACATTCCACTCTTACATTCCACCACCTACCACCTACATTCCGCCACCTACCCACCTACATTCCACCACCTACCCACCTACATTCCACCACCTACCCGCCTACATTCCACCACCTACCACCTACATTCCACCACCTACCACCTACAGTCCACCACCTACCCACCTACATTTCACCACCTACCACCTACATTCCACCATCTACCACCTACATTCCAACACCTACCACCTACATTTCACCACCTACCGAACTACATTCCACCACCTACCACCTACATTCCACCACCTACCAACCTACATTCCACCACCTACCACCTACATTCCACCATCTACCACCTACATTCCAACACCTACCACCTACATTCCAACACCTACCACCTACATTCCACCACCTACCCACACTACATTCCACCACCTACCCACCTACATTCCACCACCTACCCGCCTACATTCCACCACCTACATTCCACCACCTACCCACCTACATTCCACCACCTACCACCTACATTCCACCACCTACCCACCTACATTACCCTCTTACATTCCACCACTTACCACCTACATTCCGCCACCTACCCACCTACATTCCGCCAACCTACCCACCTACTTCCACCCCTACCCACCTACATTCCACCACCTACCCGCATACATTCCACCACCTACACCTACATTCCACCACCTACCACCTACAGTCCACCACCTACCACCTACATTTCCACACCTACCACCTACATTCCACCATCTACATTCCAACACCACAACACCTACATTCCACCACCTAACCCAACTACATTCCACCACCTACCCACACTGCATTCCACCACCTACCACCTACACTCACCACCTACCACCTACATTCCCACCATCTACCACCTACATTCCAAAACCCTACCACCTACATCCACCACACACTCCACCTACATTCCACCATCACCACCTACATTCCAACACCTACCACCATAACTCCAACACCTACCACCTACATTCCACCACCTACACTCCACCACCTACATTCCACCATCTACCACCTACATTCCAACACCTACCACCTACATTCCACCACCTACCCACTTACATTCCACCACCTACATTCCACCATCTACCACCTACATTCCACCACCTACCCACCTAAGAGGGTCAACATTTCTCCCACCAACTGCCACCATCGTCTGCTTCACCATTCTCCCCTACCCCCCCATTATCCAATTATTGTAATGATTTCACGCCGTGTTCCATACGCGCACAACGTTACGTTAATTCCATTGTTAATTCCATTGTTAATTCCATTGTTCTCGTGTTAAACTGCATATTGCTTTCTTTTTTAATGTTCACTTTTTGGCTCTTATTTGCATGCTGGTTGCCAATTCTCATTCACACTTCCACTGTTATTAAACAATAGCTCTGAATATCCCGTGTTAATTTGTATTTATATATATTCTTATAATTTTTATTTGCATATTTGGCTATTGCTGGCGCTGTTGTCATTTTTTTAAGCCTCGACGAGTATATCAACTAAATTAGATTAATAAAAGTATTTTTTTTATATTTATAATAGCGGGTTACGTAGTTATTTTTATTTTAACGCAGTTACTTTTGTTTTTAAGATTTTTTTTTAAAAATATCATTGGTGTTTTTACATTTTGTTTTCACTTTAGTCCTCGCCGAGTACTCGTTATTTATCGTTTATTTTCTCCTCTTCTCTCTCTCTATCTCGTCTCTTGCAGTGCTCTCTCATTTAAAGTTTATTTATTTTTCCAAAATCTTTTCTGCTGACAGAACTGTGTCGTGCCTTTTTTTTTCCACTGTCAATTTTCTCGTTTAATATACTTAATTTTTTGCTGTCACTGTTCTCTTGTTTCCTCTCGACGCTTCGCTTATCTTCGCTCGCCTCTCACTGCCTCTCTTACCCTGTTTATTTTTGTTTCTCCAGTTTCTCTACGACGTCTTAACACGCTTTCACCTTTTTTTGGGTCTCTTGATTTCTCCTTATCTTTTTCTCACTTTTCTCTATTTACGTTCTTTGTTTGTCTCGTTTCTAATCCAATTCTTGTCTTCATTTATCTTCTTGAATTCTGTTTTCCCCCCACTTTCTTCTAATGCTTCCTAATCACATTTCTCTCTTTATCTTCTTCTTCTTCTTCTTCTTCTTCTTCTTCTTCTTCTTCCTCATCTTCAGTATCATCCATCCGCGTCTTTCAAGTCAATCTTCTCGTTATTACCTACTTACACCTTTCTTGCAGTTCACTCTGCGTCTCCTTCGTCAAAACATGTCTGCTTAAAATAATTCCCTAAATGGAGATACGAATGAATATGACCTTGACGGCGAGTGACCTTAATGTCATGTGACCTTGACTGGTGACCTTGACGGCGGGTGATCTTGTCGTGTGACCTTGACGTTGTGTGACGTTGTCATGTGACCCTTGGCGTCGTGTGGCCTTGACTCGTGACCTTGACACCGGGTGATCTTGTCGTGTGACCTTGACGGGTAACCTTGTCGGTGGGTGACCTTGACGGCGGGTGACCTTGACGGCGGGTGACCTTGACTTGTGACCTTGAAGAGAAATCGGAATTGTTTGCCTTTTAAATCACACTCTTTTATCCAAGAGATTATTATCAGAATTTTTTTCATGATATTGCGTTTTACCAGGTTCCATATATTGTGATTTTTTTTTTTTTGACGAAATTCGATACATTTTATTTGTTTATTTATTTTATATACATTCTGAATGTTTACATGGATTTAAAAAAAAGGGGGGGCATTTTTACACATAATAATTTCAGCGAGTCAATGGCCAATATGAAGCTGACTTTATTACACAAAACTTTGGCAAATGGAAATGTATGGGATTAATTTTTTTGAGAGGAGGATGGAGGTTGATTTTTTGAATTCTGAAACGAAAAAATGGACTTGTTTTTCAATCATCTCAGTGGTCGTGGCATCACATCAGTGGTCGTGGCATCACATCAGTGGTCGTGGCATCACCTCAGTGGTCGTGGCATCACATCAGTGGTCGTGGCATCACCTCAGTGGTCGTGGCATCACATCAGTGGTCGTGGCATCACATCAGTGGTCGTGGCATCACCTCAGTGGTCGTGGCATCACATCAGTGGTCGTGGCATCACCTCAGTAGTCGTAAATACACAGAAAAGTTTCCTTGATTATTATAGTTTTCTGTGTATTTACGACTGGTGAGGTGATGCCACGACCACTGAGGTGATGCCACGACCACTGAGATGATCCCATGACCACTGAGGTGATCCCATGACCACTGAGGTGATGCCACGACCACTGAGATGATCCCATGACCACTGAGGTGATCCCATGACCACTGAGGTGATGCCACGACCACTGAGGTAATCCCATGACCACTGAGGTGATCCCATGACCACTGAGGTGATGCCACGACCACTGAGGTGATCCCATGACCACTGAGGTGATGCCACGACCACTGAGGTGATCCCATGACCACTGAGGTGATCCCATTACCACTGAGATGATCCCATGACCACTGAGGTGATCCCATGACCACTGAGGTGATCCCATGACCACTGAGGTGATGCCACGACCACTGAGGTGATCCCATGACCACTGAGATGATCCCATGACCACTGAGGTGATCCCATGACCACTGAGGTGATCCCATGACCACTGAGGTGATGCCACGACCACTGAGGTGATCCCATGACCACTGAGATGATCCCATGACCACTGAGGTGATCCCATGACCACTGAGGTGATGCCACGACCACTGAGGTAATCCCATGACCACTGAGGTGATCCCATGACCACTGAGGTGATGCCACGACCACTGAGGTGATCCCATGACCACTGAGGTGATGCCACGACCACTGAGATGATCCCATGACCACTGAGGTGATGCTACGACCACTGAGGTGATCCCATGACCACTGAGGTGATGCCACGACCACTGAGGTGATCCCATGACCACTGAGGTGATGCCACGACCACTGAGGTGATGCCACGATCACTGAGGTGATGCCACGACCACTGAGGTGATCCCATGACCACTGAGGTGATGCCACGACCACTGAGGTAATCCCATGACCACTGAGGTGATGCCACGACCACTGAGGTAATCCCATGACCACTGAGGTGATGCCACGACCACTGAGGTGATGCCACGATCACTGAGGTGATGCCACGACCACTGAGGTGATCCCATGACCACTGAGGTGATGCCACGACCACTGAGGTGATCACATGACCACTGAGGTGATGCCACGACCACTGAGGTGATGCCACGACCACTGAGGTGATCCCATGACCACTGAGGTGATGCCACGACCACTGAGGTGATCCCATGACCACTGAGGTGATGCCATGACCACTGAGGTGATGCCACGACCACTGAGGTGATGCCACGACCACTGAGATGATGCCACGACCACTGAGGTGATGCCACGATCATTGAGGTGATGCCACGACCACTGAGGTGATCCCATGACCTCTGAGGTGATGCCATGACCACTGAGGTGATGCCACGACCATTGAGGTAATGCCACGACCACTGAGGTGATCCCATGACCACTGAGGTGATGCCACGACCACTGAAGTGATCCCCACGACCACTGAGGTGATGCCACGACCACTGAGGTGATCCCCACGACCACTGAGGTGATGCCACGACCACTGAGGTGATGCCACGACCACTGAGGTGATCCCCACGACCACTGAGGTGATGCCACGACCACTGAGGTGATGCCACGACCACTGAGGTGATCACATGACCACTGAGGTGATGCCACGACCACTGAGGTGATCCCATGACCACTGAGGTGATGCCACGACCACTGAGGTGATGCCATGACCACTGAGGTGATGCCACGATTACTGAGGTGATCCCATGACCACTGAGGTGATGCCACGACCACTGAGGTGATCCCATGACCACTGAGGTGATGCCATGACCACTGAGGTGATGCCACGACCACTGAGGTGATGCCACGACCACTGAGATGATGCCACGACCACTGAGGTGATGCCATGATCATTGAGGTGATGCCACGACCACTGAGGTGATCCCATGACCTCTGAGGTGATGCCATGACCACTGAGGTGATGCCACGACCATTGAGGTAATGCCACGACCACTGAGGTGATCCCCACGACCACTGAGGTGATCCCATGACCACTGAGGTGATGCCACGACCACTGAGGTGATGCCACGATCACTGAGGTGATGCCACGACCACTGAGGTGATCCCATGACCACTGAGGTGATGCCACGACCACTGAGGTGATCCCATGACCACTGAGGTGATGCCACGACCACTGAGGTGATGCCACGACCACTGAGGTGATGCCACGACCACTGAGATGATGCCACGACCACTGAGGTGATGCAACGATCATTGAGGTGATGCCACGACCACTGAGGTGATCCCATGACCTCTGAGGTGATGCCATGACCACTGAGGTGATGCCACGACCATTGAGGTAATGCCACGACCACTGAGGTGATCCCCACGACCACTGAGGTGATCCCATGACCACTGAGGTGATGCCACGACCACTGAGGTGATGCCACGATCACTGAGGTGATGCCACGACCACTGAGGTGATCCCATGACCACTGAGGTGATGCCACGACCACTGAGGTGATCCCATGACCACTGAGGTGATGCCATGACCACTGAGGTGATGCAACGACAACTGAGGTGATGCCACGACCACTGAGATGATGCCACGACCACTGAGGTGATGCCACGATCATTGAGGTGATGCCACGACCACTGAGGTGATCCCATGACCTCTGAGGTGATGCCATGACCACTGAGGTGATGCCACGACCATTGAGGTAATGCCACGACCACTGAGGTGATCCCATGACCACTGAGGTGATGCCACGACCACTGAAGTGATCCCCACGACCACTGAGGTGATGCCACGACCACTGAGGTGATCCCCACGACCACTGAGGTGATGCCACGACCACTGAGGTGATGCCACGACCACTGAGGTGATCCCCACGACCATTGAGGTGATGCCACGGACCACTGAGGTGATGCCACGACCACTGAGGTGATCACATGACCACTGAGGTGATGCCATGATCATTGAGGTGATGCCACGACCACTGAGGTGATCCCATGACCACTGAGGTGATGCCACGACCACTGAGGTGATGCCATGACCACTGAGGTGATGCCACGATTACTGAGGTGATCCCATGACCACTGAGGTGATGCCACGACCACTGAGGTGATCCCATGACCACTGAGGTGATGCCATGACCACTGAGGTGATGCCACGACCACTGAGGTGATGCCACGACCACTGAGATGATGCCACGACCACTGAGGTGATGCCATGATCATTGAGGTGATGCCACGACCACTGAGGTGATCCCATGACCTCTGAGGTGATGCCATGATCACTGAGGTGATGCCACGACCATTGAGGTAATGCCACGACCACTGAGGTGATCCCCACGACCACTGAGGTGATGCCACGACTACTGAAGTAATCCCCACGACCACTGAGGTGATGCCGCGACCACTGAGGTGATGCCACGACCACTGAAGTGATCCCCACGACTACTGAGGTGATGCTACGACCACTGAGATGATGCCACGACCACTGAGGTGATGCCACGACCACTGAGGTGATCCCATGACCACTGAGGTGATGCCACGACCACTGAAGTGATCTCCACGACCACAGAGGTGATGCCACGACCACTGAGGTGATCCCCACGACCACTGAGGTGATGCCACGACCACTGAGGTGATGCCACGACCACTGAAGTGATCCCCACGACCACTGAGGTGATGCTACGACCACTGAGGTGATGCCACGACCACTGAGGTGATGCCACGACCACTGAGATGATGCCACGACCACTGAGGTGATGCCACGATCATTGAGGTGATGCCACGACCACTGAGGTGATCCCATGACCTCTGAGGTGATGCCATGACCACTGAGGTGATGCCACGACCATTGAGGTAATGCCACGACCACTGAGGTGATCCCATGACCACTGAGGTGATGCCACGACCACTGAAGTGATCCCCACGACCACTGAGGTGATGCCACGACCACTGAGGTGATCCCCACGACCACTGAGGTGATGCCACGACCACTGAGGTGATGCCACGACCACTGAGGTGATCCCCACGACCATTGAGGTGATGCCACGACCACTGAGGTGATGCCACGACCACTGAGGTGATCACATGACCACTGAGGTGATGCCATGATCATTGAGGTGATGCCACGACCACTGAGGTGATCCCATGACCACTGAGGTGATGCCACGACCACTGAGGGTGATGCCATGACCACTGAGGTGATGCCACGATTACTGAGGTGATCCCATGACCACTGAGGTGATGCCACGACCACTGAGGTGATCCCATGACCACTGAGGTGATGCCATGACCACTGAGGTGATGCCACGACCACTGAGGTGATGCCACGACCACTGAGATGATGCCACGACCACTGAGGTGATGCCATGATCATTGAGGTGATGCCACGACCACTGAGGTGATCCCATGACCTCTGAGGTGATGCCATGATCACTGAGGTGATGCCACGACCATTGAGGTAATGCCACGACCACTGAGGTGATCCCCACGACCACTGAGGTGATGCCACGACTACTGAAGTAATCCCCACGACCACTGAGGTGATGCCGCGACCACTGAGGTGATGCCACGACCACTGAATGATCCCCACGACTACTGAGGTGATGCTACGACCACTGAGATGATGCCACGACCACTGAGGTGATGCCACGACCACTGAGGTGATCCCATGACCACTGAGGTGATGCCACGACCACTGAAGTGATCTCCACGACCACAGAGGTGATGCCACGACCACTGAGGTGATCCCCACGACCACTGAGGTGATGCCACGACCACTGAGGTGATGCCACGACCACTGAAGTGATCCCCACGACCACTGAGGTGATGCTACGACCACTGAGGTGATGCCACGACCACTGAGGTGATGCCACGACCACTGAGATGATGCCACGACCACTGAGGTGATCCCCACGACCACTGAAGTGATCCCCACGACCACTGTGGTGATGCCACGACCACTGAGGTGACGCCACGACCACTGAGGTGATGCCACGACCACTGAGGTGATGCCACGACCACTGAGGTGATCCCCACGACCACTGAGGTGATGCCACGACGACTGAGGTGATGCCACGACCACTGAGGTGATGCCACGACCACTGAGGTGATCCCCACGACCACTGAGGTGATGCCGCGACCACTGAGGTGATCCAACCGACCACTGAGGTGATCCACACGACCACTGAGGTGATGCCACGACCACTGAAGTGATCCCCACGACCACTGAGGTGATTCCACGACCACTGAGGTGATGCCACGACCACTGAGGTGATGCCACGCCCACTGAGGTGATGCCACGACCACTGAGGTGATCCGATGACCACTGAGGTGATCTCCACGACCACTGAGGTGATGCCACGACCACTGAGGTGATGCCACGACCACTGAGGTAATATCACGACCACTGAGGTGATCCCCACGACCACTGAGGTGATCCCCACGACCACTGAGGCGATGCCACGACCACTGAGGTGATGCCACGACCACTGAGGTGATCTCCACGACCACTGAGGCGATGCCACAACCACTGAGGTGATGCCACGACCACTGAGGTGATCCCCACGACTACTGAGGTGATGCCACGACCACTGAGGTGATGCCACGACCACTGAGGTGATGCCACGACCACTGAGGTGATGCCACGACCACTGAGGTGTTGCCACGACCCCTGAGGTGATGCCGCGACCACTGAGATGATGCCACGACCACTGAGGTGATGCCACGACCACTGAGGTGATGCCACGACCACTGAGGTGATGCCACGCCCACTGAGGTGATGCCACGACCACTGAGGTGATCCCATGACCACTGAGGTGATCCCCACGACCACTGAGGTGATGCCACGACCATTGAGGTGATCCCCACGACCACTGAGGTGATGCCACGACCACTGAGGTGATGCCGCGACCACTGAGATGATGCCACGACCACTGCGGTGATGCCACGACCACTGAGGTGATGCCGCGACCACTGAGATGATGCCACGACCACTGAGGTGATGCCACGACCACTGAGGTGACGCCACGCCCACTGAGGTGATGCCACGCCCAATGAGGTGATGCCACGACCACTGAGGTGACCCCATGACCACTGAGGTGATCCCCACGACCACTGAGGTGATGCCACGACCATTGAGGTGATCCCCACGACCACTGAGGTGATGCCACGACCACTGAGGTGATGCCACGACCACTGAGGTAATATCACGACCACTGAGGTGACCCCACGACCACTGAGGTGACCCCATGACCACTGAGATGATCACCACGACCAGTGAGGTGTTCCCCACGATCACTCAAGTGTTACACACGACCCATCAAGTATTTCCCAATGACCAATCAAGTGTTTCCCACGACCACTGAAATATTCTTTACGACTCTACAAGCGTTCTCCATCAACACTCAAGAATTCCCACGGTAACTCTTGCGTTTTCTTCGCTAGTCAGTAATTATCACACAGGAATTTAGGTGCATGGTTCAGAGAAACGACAAGTTGATAAATTAAACACATGTGCAACTGTTGGGTATCTTTATTGAGGAAACGTTTCGCCACACAGTGGCTTCATCAGTCCATATAAAGGAGAGCGTTGAAGAACAGGAGGAATTTGAGTTAATCAGTCCCTCAACCTTGAGTCGATGTGGTCAGTCCATCAGTCTTGAAAAGATTGATGGACTGACCACATCAACCACTCTTCTGAAATATCTTCTCTAATACAAAAAAAAATGCTGTATAGCCCTTGTGGCTTAGCGCTTCTTTTTGATTATAATAATAATTTAATACAAAATATATATTTTACTTAGGCATGAATTTTTTTATGGAATCTGGATTTTTCGTCCAGATTTTCTGAGAATTAATATCATAGGCAAAGCATTTCATTATTTTTTTTTAACAGGTGATATTAAACCTCGAGAGAAAAATCACTACGAGTCGTGTCAAGTAGAAATAGGAGTTGTAACTTTTACAGAGCATTTTGACCTCGTAGATTACTCGCAGGTACAATAGAAAAAAGAATTTGTAGATGAATGGTTCAGAGAACCGACATGTTGATAAATTAGACACATGTGCAACTCTTGGGTATCTTTATTGAGGAAACGTTTCGCCACACAGTGGCTTCATCAGTCCATACGTAGGAGAAACTTGAAGAACAGGAGGAGAATGAGGTAATCAGTCCCTCAACCTTGAGTCGATGTGTTCAGTCCATCAATCTTGAATAGAATACGGCATGTGAGCGGAGAAGCAGCTTATAAACCGTATGGCAGGAGAGGTGCAGCAGTCATAGGTCGTGTCACATTTGTTCAATATGGAAGTAGGTCGTGCTCAAGAATTAGGCAAGCGAAGAATTCCTAAGTATTAAGATCCCAAGAAGTTGCAGTGTCTGACAGATTTGTAGATGAATGGTTCAGAGAACCGACATGTTGATAAATTAGACACATGTGCAACTCTTGGGTATCTTCAACTTGTCGGTTTTTCAAACCATTCATCACAACTGTCAGACACTGCAGCATCATGGGATCTTGTTACAAAGAATTCTTCAACAATTGTTCAACCTTTGGACGAAGACCTACTTCGACTAGTGGATGGTACCACTATGACCCCGCCTCCACCTGCTTCACCTCACCTCACTACAGTATATAAGCCAGGTCTACGGCCCTATGCTGTACTTTCTACAAGATTGATGGACTGAACACATCAACTCCAGGCTGAGGGACTGATTACCTCATACTCCTCCTCTCCTTACGCCTTCCTCTTTGTATTGGACGGATGAAGCCACTGTGTGGCGAAACGTTTCCTGAATAAAGATTCCCATATGCTGCATAAGTGTCTCAATCTTCAATGTGTCGCAAATGTTTTATTGCTACAACGAAGGTAACAGACATTAAATTTATATATATATATATATATATATATATATATATATATATTAACATGTGGACAGATTTTGTTCATCGAGGTTAATGGTTGCCAAAGCTCGCCATTACCATAACGATAAAAATTGTGATTTTTTTTCCCCAGCATGGAAACATTTCTGTACATTGCCTTCTTAAAATGTTCCTCGTTACCTATATATCAATTTTTGTCTTTATGAAAAATGCTTTGATTTATCTTCTCTCTCCTTCCATCCTTCCCTCTCTCCCTCCTTCCATCCTTCCCTCTCTCCCTCCTTCCATCCTTCCCTCTCTTCCTCCTTCCATCCTTCCCTCTCTCCCTCCTTCCATCCTTCCCTCTCTCTCTCCTTCCATCCTTCCCTCTCTCCCTCCTTCCATCCTTCCCTCTCTCCCCCCTTCCATCCTTCCCTCTCTCCGTCCTTCCATCCTTCCCTCTCTCCCTCCTTCCATCCTTCCCTCTCTCCCTCCTTCCATCCTTCCCTCCTCTCTCCTCCTTCCATCCTTCCCTCGCTCCCTCCTTCCATCCTTTCCCTCTCTCCCTCCTTCCATCCTTCCCTCTCTCCCTCCTTCCATCCTTCCTTCTCCCCCTCCTTCCATCCTTCCTTCTCCCCCTCCTTCCATCCTTCCCTCTCTCCCTCCTTCCATCCTTCCCTCTCTCCGTCCTTCCATCCTTCCCTCTCTCCCTCCTTCCCATCCTTCCTCTCCTCTCCCTCCTTCCATCCTTCCCTCTCTCCCTCCTTCCATCTTTCCCTCTCTCCCTCCTTCCATCCTTCCCTCTCTCGCTCCTTCCATCCTTCCCTCTCTCCCCTCCTTCCATCCTTCCTCTCTCCGTCCTTCCATCCTTCCCTCTCTCCCTCCTTCCATCCTTCCTCTCTCCCTCCTTCCATCCTTCCCTCTCTCCCTCCTTCCATCTTTCCCTCTCTCCCTCCTTCCATCCTTCCCTCTCTCGCTCCTTCCATCCTTCCCTCTCTCCCTCCTTCCATCCTTCCCTCTCTCCGTCCTTCCATCCTTCCCTCTCTCCCTCCTTCCATACTTCCCTCTCTCCCTCCTTCCCTCTCTCCCTCCTTCCATCCTTCCCTCTCTCCCTCCTTCCATCCTTCCCTCTCTCCCTCCTTCAATCCTTCCCTCTCTCCCTCCTTCCATCCTTCCCTCTCTCCCTCCTTCCTTCCTTCCCTCTCTCCCTCCTTCCATCCTTCCCTCTCTCCTCCTCTCCATCCTTCCCTCTCTCCCTCCTTCCATCCTTCTGTCTCTCCCTCCTTCCATCCTTCCCTCTCTCCCTCCTTCCTTCCCTCTCTTTCTCCTTCCATCCTTCCCTCTCTCCCTCCTTCCAACCATCCCTCTCTCCCTCCTTCCATACTTCCCTCTCTCCCCTCCTCCATCCTTCCCTCTCTCCCTCCTTCCATCCTTTCCCTCTCTCCCTCCTTCAATCCTTCCCTCTCTCCCTCCTTCCATTCTTCACTCTCTCCCTCCTTCCTTCCTTCCCTCTCTCCCTCCTTCCATCATTCCCTCTTCTCCCTCCTTCCATCCTTCCCTCTCTCCCTCCTTCCATCCTTCCTCTCTCCCTCCTTCCTTTCCTCCCTCTCTCCCTCCTCCCATCCTTCCCTCTCTCCCTCCTTCCATCCTTCCCTCTCTCTCTCCTTCCTTCCTTCCCTCTCTCCCTCCTTCCATCCTTCCCTCTCTCCCTCCTTCCATCCTTCCCTCTCTCCCTCCTTCCATCCTTCCCTCTCTCCCTCCTTCCTTTCCTCCCTCTCTCCCTCCTTCCATCCTTCCCTCTCTCCCTCCTTCCATGCTTCCCTCTCTCTCCTCCTTCCATCCTTCCCTCTCTCCCTCCTTCCATCCTTCCCTCTCTCTCTCCTTCCATCTTTCCTTCTCTTCCTCCTTCCTTCCCTCCCTCTCTCCCTCCTTCCTTCTTCCTCTCTCCCTCCTTCCATCCTTCCCTCTCTCCCTCCTTGCATCCTTCCCCTCTCTCCCTCCTCCATCCTTCCCTCTCTCCCTCCTTCCATCCTTCCCTCTCTCCTCCTTCCATCCTTCCCTCTCTCCCTCCTTCCATCCTCCCTCTCTCCCTCCTTCAATCCTTCCCTCTCTCCATCCTTCCCTCTCTCCCTCCTTCCTTCCTTCCCTCTCTCCCTCCTTCCATCCTTCCCTCTCTCCCTCCTTCCATCCTTCCCTCTCTCCCTCCTTCCATCCTTCCCTCTCTCCCTCCTTCCATTCCTCCCTCTCTCACTCCTTCCATCCTTCCCTCTCTCCCTCCTTCCATCCTTCCCTCTCTCCCTCCTTCCATCCTTCCCTCTCTCCCTCTTTCCATTCTTCCCTCTCTCCCTCCTTCCACCCTTCCCTCTCTCCCTCCTTCCATCCTTCCCTCTCTCCCTCCTTCCATCCTTCCCTCTCTCCCTCCTTCCATCCTTCCCTCTCTCCCTCCTTCCATCCTTCCCTCTCTCTCTCTCCTTCCATCCTTCCCTCTCTCCCTCCTTCTATCCTTCCCCTCTCTCCCTCCTTCCATCCTTCCCTCTCCCTCCTTCCATCCTTCCCTTTCTCTTCCTTCCATCCTTCCCTCTCTCCCTCCTTTCATCCTTCCCTCTCTCCTCCTTCCATCCTTCCCTCTCTCCCCCTTCCATCCTTCCTCTCTCCCTACTTCCATCCTCCCTCTCTCCCTCCTTCCATCCTTCCCTCTCTCCTTCCTTCTATCCTTCCCTCTCTCCCTCCTTCCATCCTTCCCACTCTTCCCTTCCATCCTTCCTCTCTCCCTCCTTTCATCCTTCCCTCTCTCTCTCCTTCCATCCTTTTCTCTCTCCCTCCTTCCATCCTTCCCTCCTCCCTCCTTCCATCCTTCTTTCTCTCCCTCCTTCATTCCTTACCCATCTCCCTCCTTCCATCCTTCCCTCTCTCCCTCCTTCCATCCTTCCCTCTCTCCCTCCTTCCATCCTTCCCTCTCTCCCTCCTTCCATTCCTCCCTCTCTCACTCCTTCCATCCTTCCCTCTCTCCCTCCTTCCATCCTTCCCTCTCTCCCTCCTCCATCCTTCCTCTCTCCCTCTTTCCATCCTTCCCTCTCTCCCTCCTTCCACCCTTCCCTCTCTCCCTCCTTCCATCCTTCCCTCTCTCCCTCCTTTCATCCTTCCCTCTCTCTCTCCTTCCATCCTTTTTCTCTCTCCCTCCTTCCATCCTTCCCTCTCTCCCTCCTTCCATCCTTCTTTCTCTCCCTCCTTCATTCCTTACCCATCTCCCTCCTTCCATCCTTCCTTCTCTCCCTCCTTCCATGTTTCCCTCTCTCCCTCCTTCCATCCTTCCCTCTCTCCCTCCTTCCATCCTTCCCTCTCTCCCTCCTTCCATCCTTCCCTCTCTCCCTCTTTCCATCCTTCCCTCTCTCCCTCCTTCCACCCATCCCTCTCTCCCTCCTTCCATCCTTCCCTCTCTCCCTCCTTTCATCCTTCCCTCTCTCTCTCTCCTTCCATCCTTTTCTCTCTCCCTCCTTCCATCCTTCCCTCTCTCCCTCCTTCCATCCTTCTTTCTCTCCCTCCTTCATTCCTTACCCATCTCCCTCCTTCCATCCTTCCCTCTCTCCCTCCTTCCATCCTTCCCTCTCTCCCTCCTTCCATCCTTCCCTCTCTCCCTCCTTCCATCCTTCCCTCTCTCCCTCCTTCCATCCTTCCCTCTCTCCCTCTTTCCATCCTTCCCTCTCTCCCTCCTTCCACCCTTCCCTCTCTCCCTCCTTCCATCCTTCCCTCTCTCCCTCCTTTCATCCTTCCCTCTCTCTCTCCTTCCATCCTTTTCTCTCTCCCTCCTTCCATCCTTCCCTCTCCCCCTCCTTCCATCCTTCTTCTCTCCCTCCTTCATTCCTTACCCATCTCCCTCCTTCCATCCTTCCTTCTCTCCCTCCTTCCATGTTTCCCTCTCTCTCTCCTTCCATCCTTTTCTCTCTCCCTCCTTCCCCCTTCCCTCCCTCTCTCCTTCCACAGAAAAACATTTTTTTAGTGAATAATCATACGTTATCTTAAAAATAATTCCCCAAACTTAACCCTTTTCAAAATGTTTAAAAAAAACATATAATCGCGTATACGATCTTTTATATGTTGTAAACAGTAATAATCGACTCTTAAGTCGAATATTAAGCCTCTCTGAATCACTTGCTGAACTAAATGTATTTCCATGGCTGGACGATCCAAGAAAGGCAGCCCCGTGTTGCATAACCCCAGTCTCGTCTACCTCAGTGCACGCGACTGGAAAGGTGCAGAGTGCGGCATAAGTTTGTGATGTGTTGGAGATTTAAAATAAATCAGAAAAGGCATTCACGGGTAAAATCGACAAAATGCACTTTAATGTGCACAAACCATCTGTGTGCACTTCAGTGTGCACAAAATATGGGTGTGTTCTGAAGGCTGGTCTTCAGAATACCTCAAATACTATGTCTCCAAGGTTGAGGGACTGATTACATCATTTCACTACTACGCCTGCTGCCTCTGTATTTGACTGAAGAAGCCAACTGCATAGGCGAAAAGTTTCAATAATATAAATGTCCAACTGTTGCACAGTTATCTTAATCGGCTTCAAACTTAAAATATTGGTTTATTAGTCTTCCTGAGATGAGAAGAGAATGCCTCTTCAGCTTGGCTTCAAAGCTTATATTTGTTATTAGAAGGTTTGAATTATTTTTTTTTGCTATGAATATCCTAATTTGCGATTTTTATTGAAGAGATTGGCATACTAGCCACCTGTGGCATACTAGCCACTTGTGGCATACTAGCCACCTGTGGCATACTAGCCACCTGTGGCATACTAGCCACTGTGGCATACTAGCCACCTGTGGCATACTAGCCACCTGTGGCATACTAGCCACTTGTGGCATACTAGCCACTTGTGGCATACTAGCCACCTGTGGCATACTAGCCACCTGTGGCATACTAGCCACCTGTGATAACATGTGAAGATCTTAAACTTCAGTGCTAATTTTTAGCTGCACTAGAAACTTATGTAGCACTCTGTACTATTCCTTTCGAGTGCGCTGATGTGCAGGAAGCAAAGGTCATGCAACACTGGGATACTTTTCTCGGGGTGTGCAGCGACTGAAATATACCTTGTTGGTATCATCGATGTCATTGTCACTGACATGGCCGATGTCACTATCGTTCACTATTATTTCCAATGATACTGTCTCCTATAGTGTCATAATCATTAACTCTCGATGAAAAAGATTTGAAACTGCATAAGCCTATAATAGGGGTTTCTGCACCGTATTATAAAGCGATGGTGGGTTTGGGTAAGTGAAGCTGGTCTAACGCTGGTCGTGGCTACTGACTTGGTTACTGAGGTTACTTAACTCTGGATAACCAAAGAAAGCTAAATAGCAGAGCTTATACTTTTGGAGGAGTCCTTACGTCCTCTTCCACAGGATGCTACCCGTAGCAGCCGATTAACTCCGAGACATCAGTTTATACTGAGGTGATAGATTTGCCTATACACATCTCTATAACAGTTGCAGCCCCGAGGGTCAGAGATTACTCATCCGTGTTTATGATATTGACAGGACAATGCACTGAGAAGAAATGTGGAGACAAAGGCAGGAAATCAGGGATGGGGAGAGGGAGTGATGCTGCAGGGAAGAACGTAGGGATGAGAAGGAAGAGAGATCCGTAACACAAAATTGTGTGTTACGGCTCTAAGTTACCCCGATACTGAGAATGGTCTTAATTACCATCAATGATGTGTGGCTCTTAACTCACCCTCACTGACGATAGTGCATCCATCTGCTGCTTTCTCTCTCTCTCTCTCTCTCTCTCTCTCTCTCTCTCTCTCTCTCTCTCTCTCTCTCTCTCTCTCTCTCTCTCTCTGTCTGTCTGTCTGTCTGTCTGTCTGTCTATCTATCTATCTATTTATCTATCTTTGATTCACATACATATAAATGATAGAAATGCAGCAGTAACGACAGGCAGTAGCAGCCCAGGGCTGCAAAGGTTCGTTGCTGCTCAATTACCTCCACACATACACACACACACACACACACACACACACACACACACACACACACACACACACACACACACACACACACACACACACACACACACACACACACACACCTACATTTTTGGGGCCCTGAAACTTAAACTGTTATGGGGCCCCTTCGTATCCCATTTTAATACAGTAGACCTACAAATTTTAGGCACTGAAGCTTGAACTTCATTATTTTCATAGTAGATCCGTCCCTACATTTCGCCCCTTATTGGCAAAACGTCTCCTCAATAAATGTCCCATTTGCTGCACAGATGTGTTTCCTACAAACTGTTAAGTGATGAAATAAACCATAATAACATTTGTCGGTATTAATCTCTGTTTGTAGTCTCAGAAGTTGAGTTCTAGATACTGGGCCCCAT
>NC_069406.1:68380996-68390996 GCF_026875155.1 Cherax quadricarinatus
CACTCTCATGAGTGCATCATGCGAGTGCATCATGTGACTTGTTACATCCTCAAGAAGGAGGTAACAAGTGAAGTAAAGAGATATTTAATAAAGATAATAAATAAGGGAAGGAGAGAATTTACAATTGAGATAAAACATAAAAAAGACAGTAAATTTAGACCCTAGACGAGGGAAGCAGAAAACGAATCATGTACAAATTAGGTAATAAGAGAACTAATTAGAAAGTAATCTCATGTAATATGAGAATAAGGGTAAGAGAAAGGGTTGTGCAGTAGATAGCAACTCATGAAGAACACACGTAAAAAAAAAGGCAATCAGGGTAATAAGGGAAATTTGAAATGAAAGACTGGACACACGAAAACAAATGAAGATAATTAACAAAACACATCCTACGTAAATCCACGAAAGAGAAGCAGTTAATAAGTTATATAAACTGATGGATATAAGCAGGAGTGTACTGACAGGGCTACACCTTCTCTTGTTATCACCTCCTTAAGCCAACAACGATAGCAATGTTGCTGAGTTAGGCATAAGAATTACCAACTGGGCGTCTACACTGCAAACTGAATCACTTCCCAACTCAATGGCGCTAAAGCTAACTTATGACTCTGAACTTGACTATTACCAGTACTGATTCTGTGTCATCACTGAAGGTTCTTGACTCATATAATGACTCTAATAACATGCTCATTGGAGAAGCTAGGTATATATATGTATAATTGTTATGGATTCCATTACACATTGGATTACTTATTTATAATAAAACTGATACATTAGCCAAGAAAAGTAACCTGAAGGATACTGTAGAATATAACTTTGGTGCGTCTGTGTCCAGTATTAGGAATAATATTAGGGGAGAAGTAAATACTGTGGTTGCAACAATATTGTGGTTGCAACTATACTGTGGTTGCAACACTACTGTGGCTGCAACAATACTGTGGTTGCAACAATATCGTGGTTGCAACAATACTGTGAATGCAACATTACAAGAACACACAATGCCGTGACTGCAACAATACAAACAATATCGTGGTTACAACAAAACACAATACCGTGACTGCAACAAGACACAATACCGTGGTTGCATACAAGACACAATACCCTGGCTGCAACAAGACACAATACCGTGGCTGACACAAGGCACAATACCGTAGTTAACACAGGACACAACACCGTGTCTGTAGCAATACAAGACACAATACCGTGGCTGCAACAATAACAGACACAATACCATGGCTGCAACGATAACAGACACAATACTGTGGCTGCAACAATAATATACAATGCCGTGGCTGCAACAATAACAGACACAATACCATGGCTGCTACAAGACACAATACCGTAGTTAACACAGGACACAATACCGTGGCTGCAACAATAACAGACACAATACCATGACTGCAACAATAACAGATACAATACCATGGCTGCTACAAGACACAATACCGTAGTTAACACAGGACACAATACCGTGGCTGCAACAATAACAGACACAATACCATGACTGCAACAATAACAGATACAATACCATGGCTGCTACAAGACACAATACCGTAGTTAACACAGGACACAGTACCGTGGCTGCAACAATAACAGACACAATACCATGACTGCAACAATAACAGATACAATACCATGGCTGCTACAAGACACAATACCGTAGTTAACACAGGACACAGTACCGTGGCTGCAACAATACAAGACACAATACTGTGCAACAATTTACTCTAACCCATTAATACGTAAAGAAGACGTTTCGGTGAATCCTGAATCACCGTGGAGATCACTGGTCCAGGGTTGCTAGAGAGAGAGAGTACCATCACACTCACTCATCTCTCCCACATTCTCCGAGCATCATCCAAGAGCAAATTTCATAAGAAAATAAGAACATAAGAAGGAACACTGCAACATGCCTACTGACCCATGCGGAGCAGGTCCATGCCCCCCCCCCCCGGATACGCCCAATGACCCACCCAGTCTGGTCAGGTCATATTCACTTAAGGAAGGAGCACGGTACCAGACCCAGCAGCACAAGCTAGTCAGGTCCAACTCACACCCACCCACACCCACTCATATATTTATCTAACCTATTTTTAAAACTACACAACGTTTTAGCCTCAATAACTGTACTCGGGAGTTTGTTCCACTCATCCACAACTCTATTACCAAAACACTACACAAATAACCCGCACATAAAAGAGAGAAGCTTACGACGACGTTTCGGTCCGATTTGGACCATTGACAAAGTCTGGTCCAAGTCGGACCGAAACGTCGTCGTAAGCTTCTCTCTTTTATGTGCGGGTTATTTGTGTATCGTTCCAGTCACGGTATTGTGCCTTTTTTGTTATTTATTACCAAACCAGTGCTTTCCTATATCCTTCCTGAATCTGAATTTTTCCAACTTGAAACCATGCTAAGAAAAGCCCTAGTAACTCCTGCATCCTTTCCCGCATCCTCCTTCTCCCACGTAGGTCAGATGTGAATACAGTGGAAGGTTCCGTCTGTTTCTGATTCCCCCTCTTTCCAGGTGCAGGAAGCTGGATCTACTTCTGTTCCTTGTCCTCAGTGTGGGGAGGGGGGGGGGACCACCTAAATCACTTTACTAGAGAGGTTCAGAAGCCTCAGGTTCTACGCCTTAATCCTCCTCCATCTGCTCTAGTTTACAAGAGGTTGATGGGTCTCGCTCTACCTCGTGACTGTAGAACGTAGAGGCCAAAATAACGGAGATAAGCACCGTGGCTGCGTGAACTAATCTTGGTGGCAGACATCTGGAGCCGAGCGTCGGCAAAACGACTATTTTCAACACGTAATCTCGCTGGAGTTAACCTTACAGCATCGTACGTAACACTCGGGTAATCTCACTTACCTGTGTTTTAACTCACTAAATCTCGCTGACACACATCCGAGGGAGTTACCCGAATGTATGTTGTTCTTACCGCATAGCTGGATCACGTGGATGTGTGTGTGTGTGTGTGTGTGTGTGTGTGTGTGTGTGTGTGTGTAATAGAGAAGCTGACACATGTATACAATACATTTAGCCATTTATATGTGCATGCAGACCGGGCACTCATTTTCAGGCAGACTGCGTGTGGGAGGCCAATTACTTACTCGAAGAGCCAAACCTGAGTATGTTATCAACGCATGCGCAAACACAAGTTAACGACGCATGCGCCTATGCAAGTTATCAACAAAAGTGTCAATACAAGCTCTGAATGACATGCATCAACACAAGTTGTCAACGCATACGTCAGCGCATATTATCACCATTCGTTGCATCAACACATGCATCACCACAAGCTATCCACGTATCGTATGAATATATGCATCACCAATTACACTCGAATTTCCAGCCTCACATTAAAGCCACTTCGCCACTCTGGGTGTACCTGTAGCCTACCTGGGCCAACTCCCCCGTAGCCCAGTCCATGACCAGGCCTCACGGTAGATCATAGCCTAGTAAACCAGGCTGTTACTGATGGCTACACACAATCCAAAGTACGAACCACAGCCCGGCTGGTGAAGCACTGACCTTAGGTATCTGTCCAGTTCCCTCTTGAAAACAGACAGGAATCTATTGGTACTCCCCCTTACATATGATAGGCGGCTCTTGAACAGCCTCGGGCCCCTGATACTTGTTGTATTTTCTCTCAGTGTACGCATGACACAATTGTTTTACACTGGAGGGATGTTGCACAGTCTGCCATGGCACTTAAGAGCCAGCAGTGGCACTGCAGCCAGACTCATCTCTACCTGCAGTGAAATCATCAATATTAAAAGAAACTAATCGGTTCTGTGGCACCCAATAATTCTAGGTTAGTGGGGGTGTTTCCTGCGTCAGGAAAAATGAATAAATATCTCCTGACGAAGGTCTTAGTCATGCAATGACTCGCTGGAACTTATGGCCACATGACCTGAATTTTTCCCTACTGGCTCTCCAGTAAGAAATATCACAACTCAATTTCTTCTTAATATAGTGGAAACTGAGAAATATTACACAAAGTACAAGAGAAGAATCCGATGATACAGAGGTGCAGTGGATGAAGTAATGTGACAAGGGTACAGTGGAACAATTCTGTGACAAGGGTACAGTGGAACAATTCTGTGACAAGGGTACAGTGGAACAATTCTGTGACAAGGGTACAGTGGAACAATTCTGTGACAAGGGTACAGTGGAACAATTCTGTGACAAGGGTACAGTGGAACAATTCTGTGACAAGGGTACAGTGGAACAATTCTGTGACAAGGGTACAGTGGAACAATTCTGTGACAAGGGTACAGTGGAACAATTCTGTGACAAGGGTACAGTGGAACAATTCTGTGACAAGGGTACAGTGGAACAATTCTGTGACAAGGGTACAGTGGAACAATTCTGTGACAAGGGTACAGTGGAACAATTCTGTGACAAGGGTACAGTGGAACAATTCTGTGACAAAGGATGGGATGGGGGGGGGGGTATAATTTCCAGGCCATAATTTCCTGCTGCCTGAAGTATCGGCGTAATTACAAAATTCCTGAGTTAGAAAACAGTTTAGGGGAGAGATAATCACACTTAAAGAAAACGTTTTTTCTCTTATTAAAGGTAAATAAGCTTAGCGCACTTAACGGGAACCCAACACTTATACAGCCTCATAAAGTGTGCTTACTCGAAATACTATTAATAAATTCTGAAATAATCGTCAAAATGGCATCAGTGTCACTATAAGCATTTGATAATTCATTAACGCAAGCTGTTGATGTCTAGCAAGCAACCAGAAAGGTGTGTTGTTAAGGTACATAATGGAAAGAAATGTGCATTGATCATTATCACAACATATTATGTCACTACATGTCATAATTCTAAAGACATTATAAATACACACAAACACACACACACACACACACACACACACACACACACACACACACACACACACACACACACACACATATATATATATATATATATATATATATATATATATATATATATGTCGTGCCGAATATGTAAAACTGGTCAATTAGCAAGAACTCATTTAAAATTAAGTCCTTTCTGAAATTTTCTCTTATACGTTTAAAGATATATTTTTTTCATTAATGTTTATGTAAAAAAATTTAATTTTGCACCAAAAGAATCTTAGAAAACTTACCTAACCTTATTATAACAAGAGTAATTTATTTTAGCCTAACCCAACTAAATATATTTTAGATTTGTTTACAATAATTTAGTACTAAACAAACACAGTGAAATATATTTTTTTCGTTAGGTTTCGAATGGTTTTGGCGAAATTATTGCATACACAAATTTTCACTTGTTCTATATGGCAAGATGAGCGTTGCTATTTAAGCCAAGATGGCAAGTTCTGCCTATTCGGCACGATATATATATATATATATATATATATATATATATATATATATATATATGCAATAAGATCACAGTAAACAGGTGATTTCAGAATATGAACATCAAAATGGTATACAATACCGACAGGTTGTTAGGTAAGACACATATGCAACAGTTAGACAACTTTATTCCGAAACGTTTCGCCTACACAGTAGGCTTCTTCAGTCGAATACAGAAAGTGGCTCCATTTTCACTACTACTACTACTCTGCACTTCTCCTTCCGACAGTATTTAAGTCTCTGCACTGTCGCTTGATCTTCAGATAGTTCCTGACTATGGAACTGAACTGCTCCAGGCTGAGGGACTGACAACCTCAAATTCTACGACTTCAAGGGTGATGGACTGATTACATCGTCTTCACATCTCTACTGTTCCTGCCTACTTTCTGTATTCGACTGAAGAAGCCTACTGTGTAGGCGAAACGTTTCGGAATAAAGTTGTCTAACTGTTGCATATGTGTCTTACCATTTCAGAATATGCAAAACAACCACTCTGAAAGAATAGAGAAATTCCAAGCACTTTCGTGACTACTCACATTATCAAGGAACTATGAAAGTAAAGCATCCAAGGAAGCTATATAAGGGGTCTGGCCAGCACCTCACTATCAGATCCCACAACGGTTAAACACCTGACGCGCGCCGACCCAACTTGGATAGGTCCTTTGCACAACTCACCCCACAAACTATTTTACCCAAGAAAATTTAAAAATTATTTGTCCAGTGTATTATTAAACTCTTCCCAAATTCTATTAATTATAAATGGATCTAATTTATATAAACCAAAGGAAATATTCATATTATTGTCAAAACTGCTTTTTATGAAACAAGATTCAATTATATTCCTGTCGACCATGGACTTGCTTGATACTACTTTCTCAACTTTTTGAAAATCAATTGGATGGTTAAAATTTCTTACATGAATAAATAGAGCATTGGAATCTTGTCCATTTCTAATGCTATATTTATTTTTGTTTTAATCTTAGTTCGAGATTTTTAACCAGTTTGACCGTAATTAACTTTATCGCAAATTTTACAAGGAATCTTATAGACACATCCATCAGCATTTTGGGGGGAATTCTTTATCAAAAGTTTTTTTACTGTATCAAGATTTTTGAATACAACTTTAATATTAAAAGTCTTAAGAAGAGAAGGCATATCAACCAAGTTATCATGGTAAGGGAGAACCAACATATTTTTAGTTGAATAAGGCTGGTTGTCCCTTTTTGGATTGTAAAAAGTATTTCTAGCAACTTTAAAAGATTTATCAATTACATTTCTTGGGTATTTTAAATCATTACCTATTTCATAAATTTTGGATATTTCCTCATCTATGAACTCAGGACTACAAATTCGTAAAGCTCTCAAAAACATTGATGAGAAAACAGACAGTTTGACTCTATCTTGATGCGAGGAATAATAGTGAACATAGGAACCTACAAATAACTGTTCCTATGTCCACTATTATTCCTCGCATCAAGATAGAGTCAAACTGTCTGGATCACAGTTGATCAATCAGCCTTAACATATCATGCGTTAGAGAGTAATTCTCATAGTACAAGTTCAAGTCCAACATGCGTGTAGTCCCATCTTTCTACATACAATAATATGCGTATTATCTACACATAATACTACAACACACTGGACAAGCAACTGTCCATCACTTTCAACATTTCTCTAATTAGGGCTGCTGTTTTTTTTTCTAATCAGAATAAATCAAACCTTTTTCCAAAGATAAAAATTGGAATTTTTTTCTTAAAAAAAAAAAAAAGCGAAACATTGTAAATTCCCCCGATCTGCTGGGTCCTAATAATGCAATAAATGTGTCAAATTTAACTCTATTATTATGAACAAATCTAATTGCACACTACAACAGTAACTAATTGCGCTTCTGTAACTCGTTTTGTTTCACCGTTTTTAAAAGCTCTTACTTTCATCCCTGCATTGTATCAGAGCCATTACTGGAACCGTTAGGCACTAAATTATGTGTGTGTGTGTGTGTGTGTGTGTGTGTGTGTGTGTGTGTGTGTGTGTGTGTGCTCTCCAGCGTCAGGAAACACCTGTTCTGTGTCCCGGCAGAAGTAACCTAACCTAACAAAACCTAAGAATAGTAAGGGACCTAGTACTGATCCTTGGGGAATCCCACTTGTTACACTCTCCCATCCTGCAAAGTCTGCCCTTACCACCACCCTGTGTCTCCTAATTTGCCTCTGATTTGTGAAGCAATCTCCGATGAGTTAGTTAGTATTAGATACTTTCATACAATGCAAATCCACTCCACCCATCACTATTTTACTCGCCTGAAAAATTTTTATTGTCAGAATACCAATACGTTAGTGAGGCTACACTTATATTCCCTAAATTCATACTGGCGTTCTTTAAAAAAAAATCCCATCGGTTTTAAGCGCTCAGCTAATCGTTTCTTGATTATTTTTTCTAATGCACTGGACGGTAAACACTTTGGTGATACTGACCTGTAATCCAGTGACTCTTGTCCGGGCATCTTGCTTGCAGTTTTCCAGCTGTCTGGTTGAATTCCTGTCTCTACTTTCTGTGGGTTCACGTGGGTTCTTTGGGTTCATAGAGGTTCTCTGGGTTCACAGAGGTTTGATGGATTCATAGGTGCTCTATGAGCTCACATGGGTTCTTTGGGTTCATAGTGGTCTTCGGCTCTTTTTCTCAACATGTATTGTGATATGTGGTCAGGCTTCTTGGGTTTTGGTGTATAAAATTAGAACATAAGAGAGAAGTAGCACTGCCTGAGGCCTACTGGTTCATGCCAGGCAGGTCCAAGTCACACCCACTCAGGTATTTGTCGAACTCTTTTAGCGGTTTCATTACTTCCTCCTTTGATATTATGAATTCTCTCTCGCATCTGTTCTTCTGCATCTGCATCTCTGCGTTCTGTCACCCTCCATCTATTGCCTTTAATTCTGAAGTTACAGACGGGCCTCGCTATACAGTGTCTCGCTAATGCGGCGGTTGTCAATTATACCCATTCTTCATTTATTCGGACTTCCTGCAATATATAAATATATTCACGACTCACTATAAGCTAAAGGCGAAAATATTTTACGGTAAGTAATGTGTGTGTCCTGGATATGCATTTTTTAAGCCTAGCTCTATTGCTAACTTAATATACGATGGTGTAAATATGTTATCTGACTTTTATATGCATTTGAAAGTGAACATAAGAACATAAAGGAGGAACACTGCAATAGGCCTGTTGGCCCATACTAGGCAGGTCTTTCACAAATCCAACCCACTAAGAAAATAAAGACTATTTTACTTTATAGCGATTTTCGCTTTGCAGCAGTAGCCTGGAACCTATCCTGCTGTATAAACGGGGCCCTGCATTAGCCCTGAACCTAACCTGCTGTATAAGCGGGGCCCTCCTGTATTCGTGAACTTCTCAGGCATTTCATATGAGCACTCCTCCTCCTCCTACCTCTCCAGCCTTTTATAGTCATCTTTCATCTTATATGCCTGTATGGTAGTTTCAGCTACCGTATATCATTCTCAGATTGACGATCTGATTCTCTTACTTTTTGCAAAGTCATTCCCCGCTATTATGGTCGCCTTACTAGTTTGTACTGTTTCCACGCTCCTTTGCACTTTCTTATTGCCTCTCTGCAGCTGTCTCTGTGTGGAGGGAAATAGCGGTACAGACAGGTATATATATAATATATATATATATATATATATATATATATATATATATATATATATATATATATATATATATATATATATATATATATATATATATATGTCGTGCCGAATATGTAAAACTGGTCAATTAGCAAGAACTCATTTAAAATTAAGTCCTTTCTAAAATTTTCTCTTATACGTTTAAAGATATATTTTTTCATTAATGTTAGTGTAAAAAATTTTAATTTTGCTCCAAACGAATCTTAGAAAACTTACCTAACCTTATTATAACAAGAACAATTTATTTTAGCATAACCCAACTAAATATATTTTAGATTTGTTTACAGTAATTTAATACTAAACAAACACAGTGAAATATATTTTTTCGTTAGGTTCAGAATGATTTTGGCGAAATTATTGCACACACAAATTTTCACTTGTCCTATATGGCAAGATGAACGTTGCTATTTAAGCCAAGATCGCAAGTTCTGCCTATTCGGCACGACATAAATATATATTAGCGAGTATCCAGAATACGAAGGATGTTGACACAAAGAATGCTGCCGGTGTGAGGTTGATAACGGATCACCTTCAAGCTCCGTGGATTGAGAACAATCAGGTGAAGATGACAGAGACAGGGAGGAGGAAAAGTGGCGGTGGGCGGGTAGCGTGAGGGGTTCACACCCTCGGTGTGTGATGGAGAGGAAGAGAGAGAGAGGGAGAGAGAGAAGGGAGGGAGGAGGGAGGGAGGGAGGATATTGAAACTCATCCCCCCATTCTCTCATCTTCCATTCTCCCTCCCTCCTTCCTTCCTTCCCATCCTTGCCTCTCACTCTGTTACTCATATATTCAGCTCGTGTACAGTGGTTGTGTGAAAGGAGAGGGGTAAGAGGAAGGAGTGTGGTTGGAGAGGCGTAGGTGGAGAGGGGTGAGGGGAAGGAGTGTGGTTGGAGAGGTGTAGGTGGAGAGG
>NC_069406.1:68393496-68403496 GCF_026875155.1 Cherax quadricarinatus
ATTATTATCATGCATCGTCTGTTGAATGGCATGTAATCACGTTTGATCCAAGGAAACGGAAGGTAGCTCCAATTCCTTGAATGGAAATTTTCGTAGCGGGCGTTCGTACTGTCTGTATCTGCCTTTTTACTAGATAGAAGTTGTGAGGATTTCCGTGTGTAGTGCGATGAACGAGTGCCACCACCAACAACCTGACTGATCGCACAAATAACCCACACGGGTTTACTGCTTCATAAAATATCTCTTTATGTACATCAGAAGGGCAGCATTAACGTGATTTAATAATAATAGTAATAATAATAATAATAATAATAATAATAATAATAATAATAATAAATATTATTATTATTATTATTATTATTATTATTATTATTATTATTAAGATAGAATCATATTAAATTGCAAGTTCATTTGGCTAGTACATCAGCTTCGATACGACGCAATAATCAACAGATCTAATCTGTTTCTACGCCAAACAAATTTTGGAGAGGCGAATTTTCGATCTGTCCTGGATGTTCAGGAAGTCGAAACTCTGGGATAGTTGGCAGTTGTCCCAGCCACGTTATTGTGACTGCTGTTGTTCTCTGATATACAAGAAATATTTAACCAATTACAGGAATGTTGTCTTAGAGGATGTGGGCTGAGTGGACGCCGCTCTGGTGGGTGCTGTGTAACAGGCAATATTTAACAAGTAATGTAGCTTCTGTGTGTCCATACCACTCACTCTATTTTCTATAATTGGAAAGGGGTCATGAGATAGCGGAGGAATTATAGGGGAAATATTTCTGTTGAGTATACTGGGTCTAGTGTGTGTATGTGCCTGACAGAATTGCTTTATAAGATCACGTTCAGGAAGGTTTGCCAGGACGGGTCCTGGCTTGGATATTTTCCGGGTCCTGGCTTGGGTCTTTTCCGTGTGGTGACCCGGCATTGCAAACGAGTCACAGAAAAAAAAAACTAGGGACGGTTGCAGGATAACGAGGTAGAGTTGGGAAGAGGTGGAATGTGTGGTACAAGTGTTTCATCAACACACACGAGTGAGTAGTACGATATAGAAGAAAGGATCTCCTTGGAAATAAATGATATAAAATACCCACACAATGGAAATATAAACACTTAAGTAGTATAATATGATCCTTTATTGACATCGTTTCGCCCACACAGTGGAGTTTATCAAGTCACAAACAGATCTGTTTGTGACTTGATAAAGCTCACTGTGTGGGCGAAACGTTGTCAATAAAGGATCACATTATACCGCTTAAGTGTTTATATTTTCAGAGGATCTCCTTGTTGCATTTCTTGAGTTTGAAAATAAATGATACAGTGGCTGAGGATGTGATGTGGCTGGTGTTGCGAAGATGTGGATTAGTTGGCAAGTTGTTGAAAACGCAAAAATACGTTGTTATGAAGCAAGTAAGGCTTAAATTAGGGTACATAGAAAAGAGTTGGAGTTGCCCTTGAAAGATCCACGAGAAAAGTTGCAAAAGTTGGTGGAAGTTTGCATAGATGTGTAAAAGGCGAAAAAAAATAGAAAAAAAAGAGGTGAGAGCAAGCAGAATTTTTTGGACTAAAATATTTTTTCATCGAGGCATATGGATAAAAAAAAGGAATGAATTAAAACAAACGAGATGGATAAAAGTCTATCGGGGATCCGAGAAAGATATCCATGTATCCCACAACTATAGTGGCATCTATCTGAATACACACGAAAAAAATAATCCAGGGATGGTGAAAAAATCCTAAGGAGCAAAATATAAAAATATGTATTCATATATGTATTTACTTGCATATGTATACATGTCCTTATATTTTCCTTTGTGTGTGTATATATATATATATATATATATATATATATATATATATATATATATGTATACACATATGTGTATATGTGCTTGTATACGTGTGCATATGCTATTACAAACACTGGTACAAATGCAAGACGTGTGGTACAGTACCTGGACGAAAGTTAAGTCACGAGGTAAATATATTTTGGGGGTGAAGTGACCAAGTGACAACGGACTGATTTTACGTGCAACAGAGCAGCAGTGTGGGCAGATACCATTCCAATGAGAAGTGCAATAAGTGAGAGAAAGAAAAGTGAGATCGCTCACTGCTGTAGACAAATATAACTCACACGGAAGACACCAGTGAAAGTAATCAGGCGAAGCAAGTTAGACGCTGAACTCGACCTAGGGGTTCAGATATTACGTCAGGTCGTCTGGAGTCGACCTCTCGTCCTGAGTGGTAGGCGTTTATAACAGGCAGCCATTCACAGTGCAGCTGGGGGCCCCTGCAACTACACAGTCCATGACTGCCAGCTTGGCTCATTAGAGGAAATGTAAAGAGTAGTTGAGTGACAAACAAAGAATACGATATAGCATACTCGGAGTGCCATACATATATGCATGCATATAAATATGTATGTGTTTATATATACACACACATACACACACACACACACACACACACACACACACACACACACACACACACACACACACACACACACACACACACACACACACACACACACACACACGGCATACAAAATACTGAGAGGAATTGACAAGGTGGACAAAGACAGGATGTTCCAGACATTGGACGCAGTAACAAGGGGACACAGTTGGAAGTTGAAGACACAGATGAATCACAGGGATGTTAGGAAGTATTTCTTCAGCCACAGAGTAGTCAGTAAGTGGAATAGTTTGGGAAGCGATGTAGTGGAGGCAGGATCCATACATAGCTTTAAGCAGAGGTATGATAAAGCTCACGGTTCAGGGAGAGTGGCCTAGTAGCGATCAGTGAAGAGGCGGGGCCAGGAGCTCGGACTCGACCCCCGCAACCTCAACTAGGTGAGTACACACACACACACACACACACACACACACACACACACACACACACACACACACACACACACACACACACACACACACGCACGCACGCACGCACGCGCGCGCTCTGAGTTTCGACCCCTGCAGCCACAATTAGGTGAGTACGTATATATATAACATACCTGACTAGTGATATGCACGTTGAAGTAGGCCTACCTGGTGCTATGCACGATGAAGTAGGCCTACCTGGTGCTATGCATGATGAAGTAGGCCTACCTGGTGCTATGCATGATGAAGTTGGCTTACCTGGTGCTATGCACGATGAAGGAGGCCTAACCGGTATTATGCAAGAGAGAGGCCTAACGTAAATTCTATTCAATAAAGTTTCATTTATTTAATAGAACTTACGTTTAATAATGTATATGTAGAAGCTTATATATTTAAAATGCTCCAAAAATCACATAACAAAATTTCGACGTGGCATAAATTAATGAAAAAATGCTTAGGTCTTCCAGGAGGGTATTAAGGGGGTCAAAGCCCCCCGCGGCCGGTCCCATGACCAGGATGCCCAGTGGATCAGGGCTTGATCAATCAGGCTGTTACTGCCTGGCCGCACGTAGTTCAACGTATGAACCACAGCCCGGTTGCTCGGGAACTGACTTTACGAACCTACACAGCTCCCTCTTGAAGACAACAAGGAGTCTAGTAGTTGGAGCACAGTGTGCTCAAAATGCTCGTGTTGGAGCACAGTGTGCTCAAAATGCTCGTGTTGGAGCACAGTGTGCTCAAAATGCTCGTGTTGGAGCACAGTGTGCTCAAAATGCTCAAAAATGAACATTGGTCTTAAAGTGTATGTCCCCCACAGATATACACTTTAAGACCAATGCAGGCATGGATATTCATATTTGAAATTGTTTATGTATTGATATATATGCTTAGGTTTGAGCATAAATGCTTACAAATGCTTAGATAATGGCATAAATGTAAGAATGATGTGGCATTCACAACCGCGAAGAAAGAATGAAAGAATGAAAGAAACGTAGTGAGGGAGAGACGAAGAAAGGAGGAGAGGGAGGGAGGGAGGGTGGGAGGGAAGGTGGGAGAGAGGAGAAGAAGGAAGGGGTTGGAGGGAGTGAGACAGGAAGGAATGGAAAGAGGAAAGCAGGTAGGTAGATAAGATGGGAGAGGAGGGAGGGAGGGAGGGGGGAGGAACAGGAATAGAGGTGAGAAGAAAGGAGGAATGGAGGGAAGGTGGAAGAGAAATAGGAGAAAGAAGAATAGAGGGAGGGGAAAAAAAAGTTTGGGGCCAAGTGGGTGTCTATCCCTACATTATTATAATTTATTTTTAGATGTAATAATAATAATAATAATAATAATAATAATAATAATAATAATAATAATAATAATAATAATAATAATAATAATAATAATATCTTTATTTACTACCAGTACATGTACAAGGTATACAGTCCTAGTTGACGTCAATAACATACTACTATATAGAAAGCCACTTGTTATTCTGAGTATTTCGGGCAAATTAGGTTAGTTTTGTCCCAGGATGCGACCCACACCAGTCCACTAACACCCAGGTACCCATTTTACTGATGGGTGAACATAGACAACCGACGTAAGGAAACACGTCCAATGTTTCTCCCCTCGCCGGGAATCGAACCCGGACCCTCGCCGTGTGAAGCGAGAACTTTAAACCACCAGATCACGGGGCACCGTAAAAATCTATAAAAATCTTAAAGAATCTTATTCATCTGTTTTTCAGTGTACATATATATTTTCACCTGGAGCTTCTGATTGAAAAAAAAAATCTCTCTCATCTTCAAAGTCATGTCAACATACCTTTACATGCTCATCAAATTCAAAATCAATTTTTTTCCGTGTGTGTGTATGTGATTAGCGAGTGATGCTATAAAAACTGCCACACACGCACCACAGTAAACAATATTCAATTAATATCCAAGCGACAGTATAAATAATGGCGGTCCTTTCATTTGAGCAGTTTTATTTATAAATATAAAAATTAATAATACGCATTCAAGAGTTTGAGTTCCAAATTGGTTTGTAAATAATAAGCTTCGGCCATGGAATTTACCGGCGTATATTCTGGTGGTGAGCGATGGAGAATGGTGGGCTTTGTGCCTCCCGGAGTACTGTGGTCTTGACAGGATTTTTTTTTCAATTTTAGTTAGTTATACCTTGAAATGCAAAACTACTTCTATGGAAAAAAAAATGGTGAAATTCTAAATTTCGAGGTATAACTAAATTATTTAGGTATATGTTGAAATACAAAAAAAAAACACCCCACTGTGAGAAATGGTGAAATTAGAAGCTCTTTCTCGGGATTTCTCACATTATTATGGATCTGTATTAATAATACAACAACAGAAGGTTTAATAATGTGAGAAATCACGAAAGCGCTTGGTATAATACCCCAAGACACTACTAAAGTCACCTTCAGACTTCACAATGAGGCAGCCATTAATAACTTCACAACAGCAGTGACAAACATTGACTGGCACACTGAGCTAGAAATCTATACAGATATTGACGAATGTTTTAATAATTTTCTAAAAAAGACCCAATACCTTTATAACAAGCACTGCCCTAAAAAAAACTAAACAGATGACAGCTAAGAGACTGAACAGTCCCTGGCTAACACCCAGCATTCTCAAATCCATAAATACAAAACACCGATATGAAAAACAGTACAGAATGGGTCACATAACCAGAGACCAAACAAAACGGTTACTCGTCAATCCTAACCAGCCTGATAAGAAGGGCAAAAAAATTGTATTATGAGAACAGATTATCCAACTTACGAGGTGATATAAAAAAGACCTGGAAGACCCTATCAGAAATTCTGGGAACAAAAAAGATATCACGACATAGCGAAATAAAATTAGCAAAATCAGATGAACCCCAACTCCCACCAACAGAAACAGCAAACAGACTCAATGATTTCTTCTCCACTATAGGTCAAAACCTTGCCAATAAAATCCCAAGCTCAGATACCCCACCAAATGACTACCTCACTGGCAACTACCCGAACACACTGTTCCTAGCTCCGACTAACCCATACGAAGTCTCCCTTATTATCAACGCACTGAAAAACAAGGCAGGAGATTTAAATACCTTACCACCCTTTATACACAAAAAAACGTCACAAGTACTATCACCAATCATTGCAACACTCTTTAACAAATCCATTGAATCCTCCACCTTCCCTACAGTTCTCAAAATAGCAAGGTCACCCCGATCCATAAAGGAGGAGACCAAACAGAGTTGAATAACTATAGGCCAATATCCAATTTACACCCTCTCTCAAAAATCTTCGAAAAATTAATTCATAAACGAATCTACTCCTACCTCATCTCCCAAAACATTCTCAACCCCTGCCAATTTGGATTCAGGCCTAATAAAAATACTAATGATGCTATTATACACATGCTAGAACATATATACACTGCAATAGAGAAAAAAGAAGTCCCACTGGGGATCTTCATTGACTTACGTAAAGCTTTTGATACAGTTGACCATGACTTGCTCCACGTAAAATTGTCACACTATGGTATTAGAGGGCACCCCCTCAACTACCTCAAGTCTTACCTCAGCAACAGAACCCAAATATGTGTACGCAAATGGGCAAGCTCTTCCGCACAACCAATTACAGTTGGTGTCCCACAGGGAAGTGTCCTTGGCCCTTTTCCCTCTTTCTCCTATACATAAATGACCTACCAAATGCTTCGCAATTACTCAAACCCACACTTTTTGCAGATGACACTGCATACGTCTTCTCTCACCCGAGCCCAGTCACGCTAGCCAATACTGTAAACACCGAATTACAGAAAATATCTACCTGGATGAGGACTAACAAACTTACACTAAACATTGACAAAACCTACTTCATTCAGTTTGGTAACAGAGCTACAGATGTCCCTCTTAACATAATGATAAACGGATCACCTATCACAAAGCTAACAGAGGGAAAATTCTTAGGAATCCACCTCGATAATAGACTCAAATTTCATACACATATACAACAAATTTCTAAGAAAATTTCCAAGACTGTAGGCATACTATCGAAGATACGGTACTATGTTCCACAGTCAGCCCTCCTGGCCCTTTATCACTCTCTTATTTACCCCTATCTCACCTATGGAATTTGTGCATGGGGCTCAACAACAATTAACCATCTCAGACCACTAATTACCCAACAAAAGGCTGCAGTTAGAATGATAACAAATTCTCACTACAGGCAACACACTCCACCAATATTCAAAACACTCAACCTACTCACCATACAAAACATTCATACTTATTATTGTACCTATTACATACATAGAACACTTAACTCTGATATTAACCCTCCCCTCAAACATCTCCTTGCCAACCTCAACAGAACACATGACCATAACACAAGGCACAGATCACTCTTTGATGTTCCTCGTGTCCATCTCACGCTATGCAAAAACTCAATGCACATAAAAGGCCCTAAAATCTGGAATTCATTACCTGTAAATATAAAAGAAACACTACCTGTTTATAAATTCAAGTCTCTTCTCAAAGATCACTTACTCACTCAAAACCAAATAAATACTGAATAACTGAACCTTATAAATTGTATATCCTATATGTTACTCACAATTATATCACAACAAATGTTAAAACCCAGGACCCAATCTAACTTTATTATTTTTTTAAATACACTACCTAACAGAATACTCCATTCGACTGAATGTACAGCAATGCAAGCAACCATATGACCTGTCTTTGTAATACTCATTTGTGCTTTATAGTTATCTGTTTACAATAATGTTTTATCACTGATTTCATCATTGCTTAGTTAATCTTAAGTTAATTTTAAGCCAGCCCGTAATGCTATGCATAGTATAAGTGGCTTTGGCATGCTGCTCTTACCTGTATTTTTTGTACCTCTGTATGTATGCTTAAAATACTAAATAAAATAAATAAATAAATAAATAATTTTTTCCCCACGACAGTTCTTTTACATATTATGGTATCACATGTTTATTGTGATCGTATTACATACCTTGAAATGTTTGAACAATTTAACAGAGGTAAAATATAATAAAAGAGAGAGAGGAAGTGATGAACCGGCAGGACTGGTTCTGCTTTTTTACACCTGAACCAGAAGATGCAGCTACAAACATTACAACTCCCGCTGGAAGTGGGAATTAAACTTATATATCAAGATGGACTGGAATTTTAACCGCGGTCTGTAAACTGACAGTCCGACGTTCTACCGTCTTCACCACCAGGCTTACAAGAGGAAGTTGTTTACATTGTCGTTCTAGATTCGTCGGTATAATGGCCCTGCCCGGGACTTTTCTAAGAGGTGGCCCAGCCTTGGCTCCCTTTCACGGGAGTATCTCATACCAATGTCTGCCATGGGAGGAGGTACAAGCACCTCCTCGTCTTCTGTGAAACTTTTTTTATCCCTCTTCCTTCCCATCCTCACCAACCTTCAGGTCAGAGAACCTCGAACCTCGTCTTCTGCAGCCAGTTGTCCGCAGTCCTAGCCCCATTCCCCGCCCCCACGGGAAATGGGACCAGGGAGAAGTTAGGCCGTTGTTTAAAACTTACCCGAGTTCTTATATAGCAAGAGTAAGTGAGACAGAATACGAGTACCAAATGGAGAGAATAAATACTGTCTAAAATAAATTAGAGCATCATATATAGAGTAGTGGAACAACTAGGGAGGCACGGTGTCATAAACAACAGCACGCATTTATTTAGAAAAGGAAAATCCTGTCTAAGGAATGTACCAGAGTTCTATGATATGTGGCAGAATTAATCACGAGAGGGGACGAGTTGATTGAACATTTCTTAACCATAAGAAGAAATTTGACTTTGTTCCCTCAAAAGAACCGGACCAGCAGGTAGGGATAATGGACAGAACCGGGGACATAGTTGGAAGTTAAAGATGCAAATAAGTGACGGAGATATCAGAAAGTAGCTCTTTTATCTGACGAGGAAATGGTGGAAAGAGATTCCTTACAAAGTTACAAGAGTAGGCATGACGGACCCCATGAGGCCAGGAACGAAGTGTGTGTGTTTGTGTACAATTGAGAACCGAGGCTAGGAGTCGACGACATGAGCCATTAGTCGCAACTAGGCGAATGCTCTTGTAATTCTAAACTACACGAAGAACGCACTAACTTCAGAAAATCAAATTCTCGTAGCACATAAAATTGTTATATTTTTCCTCCACTTTGCTCCATGCATTAAATTCGACACAGGAAACTCCCATAAATATTCCGGCGTTAAAAAGAAATGGAAAAATATGCTGGAAAATGGATTACATTTCATATCAGTATTCAAACGAAATTGGATGAAAGCACTTAAATAATTGTGCCGGAAATGGGTTTGCGCTGGTGCGCAAGACTCGCGGCTCTCAGCGCTACACAAGGATCTTAAATCCTGTACGAAACTGACAAAATAAATATGAGTTCACCTTCTTATAAGTTATTTTTCAAGATTGACGTGGGAAGATATTTGCTTATTCGTGTCATTCTTGTATTTTGTTTTGTTGCTCTATTTTCAGTTTATGGATTGTGGTCGATTCTCTGTGAGTGGAAGATTGCATTTTGTTGAACGACTTTTGGGTTAATTATGGTTGACTGTGCTGTGATATTTTGCGTTTTGCGTTTTGCTATTTTGATTCTGGGTGTTCTGTGATTGGTAAAGGAACTGTGTTTTGATTCTGGGTGTTCTGTGATTGGTAAAGGAACTGTGTTTTGATTCTGGGTGTTCTGTGATTGGTAAAGGAACTGTGTTTTGATTCTGGGTGTTCTGTGATTGGTAAAGGAACTGTGTTTTGATTCTGGGTGTTCTGTGATTGGTAAAGGAACTGTGTTTTGATTCTGGGTGTACTGTGATTGGTAAAGGAACTGTGTTTTGATTCTGGGTGTTCTGTGATTGGTAAAGGAACTGTGTTTTGATTCTGGGTGTTCTGTGATTGGTAAAGGAACTGTGTTTTGATTCTGGGTGTTCTGTGATTGGTAAAGGAACTGTGTTTTGATTCTGGGTGTTCTGTGATTGGTAAAGGAACTGTGTTTTGATTCTGGGTGTTCTGTGATTGGTAAAGGAACTGTGTTTTGATTCTGGGTGTTCTGTGATTGGTAAAGGAA
>NC_069406.1:68408496-68415996 GCF_026875155.1 Cherax quadricarinatus
AACTTGCCTAACCTTATTATAACAAGCGCAATTTAATTTAGCCTAATCCAACTAAATATATTTTAGATAAGTTTACAATAATTTAATAATAAACAAACACGTTGAAATATATTTTTCATTAGGTTCAGAATGATTTTTGCTAAAGTACTGCATACACAAATTTTCGCTTGCCAGAGTCGACAAGAAGAGCGTTCCTATTTAAGCCAAAACCGCAAGTTTTACCTATTAGGCACGACGTATATATATATATATATATATATATATATATATATATATATATATATATATATATATATATATATATATATATATATATATATATATATATATATATATTGCATAATACATGATGCATATATAAACTCTCCGCCAATATTTTGTATACCTCTAGCAGGATGCACTCGGCTGGTTAAGGGACTGAACATCTATCCACCAGCACA
Source organism: Cherax quadricarinatus (assembly GCF_026875155.1). NCBI lineage: Eukaryota > Metazoa > Arthropoda > Malacostraca > Decapoda > Parastacidae > Cherax > Cherax quadricarinatus. Next base: position 68,408,937 of record NC_069406.1, read on the forward strand.
CACAAATACCATTATTTCATCCGGGTAATACTGTGGTGGCTTTCCCGTTTAGGTGTGTCGTCAGTCGTTCTGGCGTTCGTGTGGCGCAGCCTTAAAAGGCGGTTCTGCTGGAATGGCTGCCATTGCTTAGACCCGCAGGCAATTGGGGGGTCGAACGTCGCCTCTGAACAGGTCCTTAGGGCAGGAGAGAGAAAGCGGAGTTCAAACGTACGTGTGTGTGTGTGTGTGTGTGTGTGTGTGTGTGTGTGTGTGTGTGTGTGTGTGTGTGTGTGTGTGTGTGTGTGTGTGTGTGTGTGTGTGTGTGTGTTAGTTAGTTACCATTCTGTCCTAGGCACATGTCGATTAGACACTAGGCCTACTGTATATGCGTGTGTGTGTGTATGTGTGTGTGTGTGTGTGTGTGTGTGTGTGTGTGTGTGTGTGTGTGTTTATGTGTGTATGTGTGTGTTTATGTGTGTATGTGTGTGTTTATGTGTGTGTTTATGTGTGTGTGTGGTTTATGTGTGTGTGTGTTTATGTGTGTGTGTTTATGTGTGTGTGTGTGTGTGTGTGTGTGTGTGTGTGTGTGTGTGTGTGTGTGTGTGTGTGTGTGTGTGTGTGTGTGTGTGTGTGTGTGTGCGTGAGTGTGGTGAGACTGAATTACAAAGAAGGAAAAACAGATTTTTAGGTGTGCTTGTCGGTCTCTTTAGTTACGTATCGTTCCCACACCCACACGGATTGCGGGTTCGAGTCCTGATTAGAACGAGACTTAAGAGTGCACAAATAACCCGTAAGTAGAAGAAAGAAACTTATGACAGAGTTTCGGTTCAACTTGGACTATTAACTAGTGTGTGATTAGTTAATGGTCCAAGTCGGACCGAAACGTCGTCGTAAGCTTCTCTCTCCTATGTGCAGGTTATTTATGTATTGTTCCAATCACGGTATTGTGCCTTAGAGTCAGTGTTCTCAACACCTGCTGCCCTGGCTCACGTAGCAGTGAATATTGACCTGGTGGTCCTCCACTGTTGTGGGTCGCATCCTGAGAAAGGAAGTCGAATGAATACGGTGTGAGTGTGTGTGTGTGTGTGTATATATATATATATAATATATATATATATATATATATATATATATATATATATATATATATATATATATATATAATATATATAATATATATATATATATATATATATATATATATGTCGTGCCGAATATGTAAAACTGGTCAATTAGTAAGAACTCATTTAAAATTAAGTCCTTTCCAAAATTTTCTCTTATACGTTTAAAGATATATTTTTTTCATTAATGTTAATGTAAAATTTTTTAATTTTGCACCAAAAGAAACTTACCTAACCTAACAAGAGCGATTTATTTTAGCCTAACCCAACTAAATATATTTTAGATTTGTTTACGGTAATTTAATACTAAGCAAACACAATGAAATATATTTTTTTCGTTAGGTTCAGAATGATTTTGGCGAAATTATTGCATACACAAATTTTCGCTTGTCCTATATGGCAAGATGAGCGTTGCTATTTAGGCCAAGATTGCAAGTTCTGCCTATTCGGCACGACACATATATATATATATATATATATATATATATATATATATATATATATATATATATATATATATATATATATATATATATATATGCAATAAGATCACAGTAAACAGGTGATTTCAAAATATGCAAAACAACCACTCTGAAAGAATAGAGAAATTCCAAGCGCTTTCGTGACTACTCACATCATCATTATATTATATAATGCATATAATATAATATATATATTATATATATATTTTATATATATATATATATAATATATATAAATTATATATATATATATATATATATATATTGCAAGGAATTCGCGAGAGCATGCGAAATATACACAAACACTGATCTCTGATCTCAGCCAGAGATCAGTGTTTGTGTATTTTTCGCATGCTCTCGCGAATTCCTTGCATTGTTCAAATCTCTAGTAAGGCTGATGCACGCAGGGGATGAGATGAAAAGCTGTAAGCCTTCTCCCTGAAAGCTGCTGCCTTGGATCAAACGTGTAGCGCATGCTACACGCCAAGGTATTGTCCAGTGTGGGTAGATTGGTAAAGCACTGCGTACTTTGTCCTAAGGTTCGTAGGTTCGAGTCTCCTTCAGCCAGAGATCAGTGTATATATGTATATATATATATATAATATATATATATATATATATATATATATATATATATATATATATATATAAACTATCCAATTGATTTTCTATAAGCCAAGAAAGTAGTTGTATCAAGCAGGTTTATAGATGAGAGAAATATAACTGAATCAGTTTTCATAATAAATATTGGTTTAGGATTATACAAATTAGATTCATTTATAACTAATAAAATTTGTAAAGAATTTGATCACTTTGACAAATTAGAATCATAAAATTTGGGAAGAATTAAACTATGTTTGACAAGTCCTTGACCATCCCTCCCGGGTGGAAAATAAAGTGTTACTAACATATGCAGTCTCTCTCAGCTTAAAACACCTAGTTTATAATTCCGGCAACAAAATCTCTACATTTCTTCTTCACGTATGTAAAAAAAAAAGGTTGCTGTAACCCACGTCTTAAATCGCACTTTAATTCAGTACCAAATTATCCTCAAATTGAAATAATTTTTTTTTATATTTTCTGAATTGTTCATTATTGGGCATTATTTAATTTTTTCTCTCTCTCTCCTTTAATAATTTCCTTGTCGAACTCTCCAGCGTCTTCTTAACCTCTTTCACTTAGTCCTTAGACATCGAGCTCCTTTTCTTTCAAAATATCAGGAACCCATTTGCTAACCTCCATAACCACATTCACGCACAATACCCAGCTTCAAAATGTCCCCCTTATTTATGTTGGCCATTTGCCCCCTGCTGCAGGCTGTGCATTTTTCTTTTACGATACACATAACTATGGCTATGTGGCAAGGATTCTGACTCACATTCCCCACACTATTAGAAATAAATATTACTGCTTTGAGCTTTGTAAATTCTGTATACATCTTTCTATGTAAACTTAAGATTTATTTTTACGTTTTAAACTGAATAATGAGCTACAAAACTGCATAATCGACGATCTATAATATAAAATCACAGTCATCTAATTGTGTTTACATGATTCAGTTTTAATTCATTTTAAGCAATGCTTCTCATGGCCAAGAAAAATTATTGCATATTGTAGAGATGAAACAGAATGATGGGGAAAGCAAACAATTGCATTTAATTCATGATTTATATAGAAATAAAAGACGGATATAGATCTTTCAGCATGAACACACATTACAAACCATCATTCCAGCAAGAGCACACTCCACTGACCAGACCAGAATTTAGGCATGAGCAAACACCACAGACCATCAAGCCACATTACTAGCTCTCTACATAAAGTGACATGAAGCATGCATTTCACCAGCTCTCTCTGAAAGAACGACGAAAAAAGGACAAATTTTATTCCCCACTTGCAGGAAATATACAAAATTTAATTTTCCTTTTGTTCAGCTCTCCGCTCAGGAACGATGCCAGCGCTGAATTATGGCGAGCTGAGCCTTTAGCTCTTGGACAGCGGGCAAAGGGATACTCTCTTATAGCGGGCTTGGGAGGATACTCTCTTATAGGAGGCTGAGGGATACTCTCTCAGGGGCACCACTCACCCTGAATGGATCACTGAGGCAAGGCTGCTTGATGCTCTAATTGGGGGAAATTTGTAAAAAGGCAGGCAGTGGGTCGGATAAAAGTGGTCAGATCTGTGAGAGGCAGAGAGAACCTAGTGAAAACACGCGATCCTCCTTCCAACCCCCCATGTTTTTTTTTTTTGTTGCACTGGGGGACTTTTTTTTAGGGGTTTAAAGCGAGGGGTTTGGGTCAGTGTTACACTCAGGGACGCTCTGGATGGTAGTAGAAATAGTTAAACTATTTCTCGATAGTGTTTACTTTGAGAGGGTCTGTGTGTTAAGTCTTTTTCTCTAGATTTAATGCTTAAGGTTATGATATACAAACACACACATCAACCAGTGTTGTTTTACTCACCTGACTACTAACGCCTCCCAGAGGAAATTTTCTTTAACGATGCTAGCTTCGAGCTTTCAGCCTTGAAGAATGACGTTACTCGCTTCATCAGACGCATAAATCTTCAATGAGGAATGGCGAGGAGCCTCTCCTGGGGTAGCTGGTACTGAGCTCTCAAATAATTCGCAATGTTTCAAGTGAAGCCTCCAGTTTTTTTCTCTGCATTTTTCTAGATTTTTCAAAGTCGAGCCTTTATTTTTTTTCCTTCTCTTTTTTAGAATTTCGTGTACCTGTACCTGAATTATATTTCAGTTTTTGTGACGCTTTTTTTTTATTTTGTCTGGTTAAAGGAGAGGTTTTCAGTATTAAGTAAATCTGTTTTATAATCTTATATTCACTCTCGTTAATACTGCACCTTTTAATTAGCATTCTGAATATAAAGTACATATCTTTAATAAGCTATAGTGCACAGTTAACGCTGCTTCGTTTAAGGCTCTTTTTTTTAACGAGGCTTCACCATTCTCCATGTACAGATTTGAGGCCGGAGTTTACGACACTATTTTCTGTATAGGCGAATTTCTGCACTAGTTGTTTAAGGCCCATTATTATTGTACATAAAATAAATAAATCTGGAAAAAATCTGATATTTCTGCAAGGATAAAACATCAATATCGGAAATAGCTGGAAGGGACAGTGTTAGCAGACAACTCCCCTAAAAGGTACTGCTGTCCTGACAACGAGTGTGAAATATACCTCGCAGGAATCTTGGTAATTTTTCTCGTCTCCTGAACTTTCAAGAAGGCACGTGAATATTACCAACTTCTGTTTACATTCAGTAGAACCTTGTCTTCTCTTTCCCGTATTTCCGTATGGTTCTTGTTATTTATGTTTCCTTATTAACTTTATGAGGCATGGACGGAGATTAGACTGCGAGGATGTGATCAGCAGAACCATTAACAAATAAGTTAACAAAATAAAGAACGACTAAAACAAATATTTTACGATACATTAATGTACCATGGAAGAAAACCCAGTAAATATATATCGTATCGCAGAATCCACTGTTACTGGCCTTATAAATAACAATGCAGAGGCTAAAAAAATGCAATGCAGTGCATGACAACTGTTACCGTGATGCATGACCCTCCAGGCGTCCAGGACCTTTATCATGACTCGAGTTGTTGTCATCTTTGTGGCCAACATGGACTTAATTCGTTAACATGCATATGTATGTAGTAGGTTGGTAGACAGAAACCGCCCAGGGAGGTACTACCGTTAAACAGAAGCCTGTATTTGTTTTATATGAAGGTAGCTTGCTGGTTCTTTTTCTCTCTCATAAACATGCAAGATTTCAAGTATGTCTTGCTACGTCTGCTTACACTTTGGTCACACTTCACATGCATGCACACGTTTATGTATACACACTCATCTGAGTTTTCTTTGATATCATCTTAATAGTTCTTGTTCTTATTACTTTTCCTTTTATATCCATGGGGAAGTGGGATAAGAATCTTTCGTCCGTAAGGCATGCGTGTTGTAAAAGTCAACTAAAATGCCGGGAGCAATGGGCTAGTAACTCCTTTTTCCCGTACAGCTTACTAAAAAGAAAAAAGAAGAAAAGCGTCAGAGTGGATGTTTGAATATGCGTGGATGAAGAGCGAACAATAAGAAAGGGATGATTCTGGATGTTATGAGGGAAAAGAAGCTGGATGTCCTGGCTCTAAGTGAAGCAAAGCTGAAGGGAGTAGGAGAATTTCAGTGAGGTGAAATAAATGGGATTAGGTCAGGGGTTTCTAATAGAGTTAGAGCTAAGGAAGGAGTAGCAATAATGTTGAAGGATAAGTTATGGCAGGAAAAGAGGGAATATAAATGTATATATTCAAGGATTATATAGAGTAAAATAAGGGTTGAATGTGAAAAGTGGGTTATAGTAAGTATTTATGCACCTGGAGAAGAGAAGTATAGAGGAGAGAGAGAGATAATAACACACTGATGACTCAAAATTTATGAGGAGATAGCCTCACAATATGGAAATATTAGAGCATGCATGCATATTATATGAAACAGATACACAGATATGCTGACTCAGACGTGTAGATAACAATAGAAAAATATTATGTGAAACAGATACACAGGTATGTTGATTCAGACGTGTAGAGAGTAACAGGAAAATATGTGAAACTGATAAACAGGCAAATTATAAAACGAATTTAGATTTCTGCACAGTAAATAAATGCACTTGGATAGCGGAATATCTGCATAAATTATTAAACTTAGGCAATTAATGCCTTAACCAAAAAAGTTAATTAACAATTTGGTGTATAACCAAAACACATTAATTAAGGATACAGTGTAACTTCACACAACACCCTGTTAACCCACCACAGGTATCGTAATGAGTGAAGTTAGAGTGGCCACTGCAAAGCATCTTCCACTTACAAGACACTTGGATAAAACTTCATGCATTTAATTCACAGAAAACAAAATTAATAATTAACTTGGAAGCTGGCACTTCCAGAAACTCCCGGAGCACTTCCTCCTTCCACAGTGTCTGATCATTACTGCATGGGAAGCCAAGCACACTCATTATTTCATCAGAGTGCTACTTGGTTAGCCAATGAAAACTCAAGAAATCTCCTGAGCCTGAAGTCAGCCAGTCATAACTTACATAACTCCTCCCCCATCCCCGAATATTAAGTTTCAGGAGAGGCTGTAACATGATCTTTGTTGCTAAGCAACCTACCTCCCTGCCACAAATATACAATAAATATATTTTATACCTGACAATTCATGTATCATGCAAATTAAAATTTTAATATATATATATATATATATATATATATATATATATATATATATATATATATATATATATATATATATATATATATATTTTATTATCACACTGGCCAATTCCCACCAAGGCAGGGTGGCCCGAAAAAGAAAAACTTTCACCATCATTCACTCCATCACTGTCTTGCCAGAAGGGTGCTTTACACTACAGTTTTTAAACTGCAACATTAACACCCCTCCTTCA
>NC_069406.1:68420996-68458496 GCF_026875155.1 Cherax quadricarinatus
TAAATATATATAATATATATTTTTTTTTATCACACCGGCCGATTCCCACCAAGGCAGGGTGGCCCCCGAAAAGAAAAACTTTCACCATCATTCACTCCATCACTGTCTTGCCAGAAGGGTGCTTTACACTACATTTTTTAAACTGCAACATTAACACCCTCCCTTCAAGTGCAGCACTGTATTTCCCCATCTCCAGGACTCAAGTCCGGCCTGCCGTTTCCCTGAATCCCTTTCATAAATGTTACTTTGCTCACACCCAACAGCACGTCAAGTATTAAAAACCATTTGTCTCCATTCACTCCTATCAAAACACGCTCACGCATGCCTGCTGGAAGTCCAAGCCCCTCGCACACAAAACCTCCTTTACCCCCTCCCTCCAACCCTTCCTGGGCCGACCCTACCCCGCCTTCCTTCCACTACAGACTGATACACTCTTGAAGTCATTCTGTTTCGCTCCATTCTCTCTACATGTCCGAACCACCTCAACAACCCTTCCTCAGCCCTCTGGACAACAGTTTTGGTAATCCCGCACCTCCTCCTAACTTCCAAACAAACAAATTTCCCTCTGCATTATATTCACACCACACATTGCCCTCAGACATGACATCTCCACTGCCTCCAGCCTTCTCCTCGCTGCAACATTCATCACCCACGCTTCACACCCATATAAGAGCGTTGGTAAAACTATACTCTCATACATTCCCCTCTTTGCCTCCCAAAGGGCAAAGTTCTTTGTCTCCACAGACTCCTAAGTGCACCCTCACTCTTTTCCCTCATCAATTCTATGATTCACCTCATCTTTTCATAGAACCCATCCGCTGACACGTCCACTCCCAAAATATATATATATATATATATATATAAAATATATATATATTATATATATATATATATATATTTTAAAAATTATATATTATATATATAAACTTATGAATAATTACCGAACTGCAAATTAATATGTTGTATGTACATAGCATCTCACCCTTTATTTAATATTATGTATATTGTGTATATACTCTGAGCGATGTACACCGATATGTGTACATCTCTCCGTGTATATACACCGAGTGTTTATTTTAATCCTTTTTTAGGGATTTATTGTGCTGGTGATAGGGATCCCCAACATATTTTTCCTTTTACCTTTATCCACAACACTCTCCTTTGTTCTTATGCTTTCTCTGCCAGCAATTTTTCGCGAATGCAGCTGTATTCAAGGTGTGATGTACTGAACGTTAATGTCTAGTCCATAACCTTCTTGCCATCTTTGTTGTCTCCCTTCGTTTTTATAATGGGATTAGAGCACTGGCCTGCTAGTTTGGAGACTAGCTGGTTATAAGTTTGAGATCGAGCCTTATAATAAGCAATTTCCTCCACTGTCTCTCTAGGTGATACAACGATGGGTAAGAGAACAGATTATTACCACACAAAGAAAATGTTACCTGTGGTCTACAAAGAACATGCGACCTTATAATAGTACACCGCTGAAGTAGGCCTACTGGCTCATGGTAGGCAGGTCTGAGATTGAGACTGATCAGAACTTTTCTCAGTCTCTGTTTCTGCAACTACAAATAGCTAATTACACGTTAACAGTCGTTAACAATGGTACTCATCAACTCCAAGAGGGACTGATTACCTCGTCTTTTGTATATAGTTCTTCAGTCTCCCCATTATGTCCTTGAATTTGCATTTATAAAGCCACTGGATGGCGAAACTTCTGCAAATAAAGATACCCAGATGTTTAACCTGTGTCTAATTCTTTATCAAAGTTAAGGGACCATTACAGGTGTTCACACAAACCTTCCCATTTGCCCATAGAAAAAAAACACACACTACTAGATGAATAATTTTTTTTGTGTGTATATGAAGTCACTGAGTGTACAGCGTAATCGTTTTTTGCGCGGTCTTCAACATGAACATTTATTCCCAATATCCGATTAAGCGGAAATTAAGCGGTTTTAACCGTCTGCTGGTGTGGGTTCCAAGCTCCATGAGATAGCAAAATCTGAAATACACTTTTAAGTATGGCTTTACCCTGGCAATTAGACGAGCCAGGATATGTTCCACTTACCGGTCCATCCTCTTGCCCTCGTCTACGTACACGTACTTTCCTGGTTTGACTCACAGAGTAGTAATTATTTAGATGTACTTGCATTTGTTGAGGGGAAAGTGAGGGAAAACGGTAAAAAAACATGAGCTACAACTCTGATCAATGATTACTTCACTTGGCTTCTCCTCCATGTTTTGTCAGGCTTGGTTGTACTTACTTTTGAATCTATGTATGGAGTATATACGTTAACTGGAGAATGCTTCTTGCGATAAGATATAAACCTGAACCGCTGGTGTATCGTGTTAGGGAAAAGTTTGGATTGCTGCTGAATGGGTTAAGAGAGCAATCTCTCACCAAAGTTTAATAGAAACAGAGACATAGTCACAATATGTAAGATACACACTGTGGCAATGGGAAGAGCCTGGGAAATGAAGAGTAATCATTTTAAATTCGAGAAATGGAAGGGCAGCTCCAGCTCTCTGAACCAAAAGCCTTTCACCAACCGTGATGAACCTCTGGACTGAGTCAAACTTTCAGAGAATGTAAAGGAAACTTGTCATCGAAATATGTCAGAGGAACATAAAGAATATTTTCAGTGTTGGGCTATTATTCTAGTTAAATTCTTTTATTTGCATGTATGCGTATTCAGATGTGTACTTATATATATATATATATATATATATATATATATATATATATATATATATATATATATATATATATATATATATAAAAGTACATGTGTGTGTGTGTTGTGGTGTTGTGTGTGATGTGTCGTTGTGTGTGTGTGTGTGTTGTGTGTGTGTGTGGTAGTGTTGCGTGTGGTGAGTGTGGTCGTGTGTGTATGTGATTTCATAAATAAATATTCACAGATTCTTAATAAAGTTGGATGATTGCATCCTATAGGTCCAGATCAATTAAAAAAATTATCTTAAGATTCACTAGTCTTCATGATTAGAACCAATCACAAGAGGCAGAGTCCAGTCACTGTAATCCATCACAGAGGCAGAGTCAGTCACTGCTCCAGTCACAAGAGGCAGAGTCCAGCACGTAATCAGACCACAAGAGGCAGAGTCCGTCACTGTAATCGCCCAAGAGGCAGAGTCAGTCATGTAATCGCGATCACAAGATGCAGAGTCCAGTCACTGTAATCCGATTTTTCACAAGAGTGCAGGTTCCGTCACTGTATTCCAATCACAGATTGCGAGTCCAGTCACTGGTATCCAATACAAGAGGCTGAGTCAGTCACTGTAATGAGCCACAGGGCAAGTCAGTACTGTAATCAGTACACAAGAGGCAGAGGTCCAGTCGCTGTAATCAGACCACAAGAGGCAGAGTCCAGTCACTGTATCATTCACAAGTGGTCAGAGTTCAGTCACTGTAGATCGGTCAAAGAGGGAGAGTCCAGTCTGTTATCCGATCAGAGGCAGAGTCAGTCACTGTAATCAGACCACAAAGAGCAGAGTCCAGGTCACTGGAATCCAGACAAAAAATGCAGAGTCCAGTCACTGTAATCAGACCACAAGAGGCAGAGTCCAGTCACTGTAATCAGACCACAAGAGGCAGAGTCCAGTCACTGTAATCAGATCACAAGAGGCAGAGTCCAGTCACTGTAATCCAATCACAAGAGGCAGAGTCCAGTCACTGTAATCCAATCACAAGAGGCAGAGTCCAGTCACTGTAATCCAATCACAAGAGGCAGAGTCCAGTCACTGTAATCCAATCACAAGAGGCAGAGTCCAGTCACTGTAATCCGATCACAAGAGGCAGAGTCCAGTCACTGTAATCCAATCCAAGAGCAGAGTCAGTCACTGTAATCCATCACAGAGGCAGAGTCCAGTCACTGTAATCGATCACAAGAGCAGAGTCCAGTCACTGTAATATAATCACAAGACAGAGTCCAGTCACTGTTCATAACAAAGGCGATATCTGAATGACACTAAGAGCAAGAGTCCAGTCACTGTTAGATCAGATATCAAGAGGCAAGTCCAGTCACTGTAAATTGGGAGTAAATTTGATAATTATATATAACAAAGCTTAAAATCAATTTTCTTTAACAAAGGACGATATTGCTGAAAGTTTGAAGCTGATCAGAAGAAACGTTCTCTAGTTATTGGTTAGAATTCAACTATTCCAGTTCCCATTAACTCCTTTGGGAAATTTGTAATTATGAGCCTACAGGACTTAAACTAACGGCAATCCTATTAATATCTAAACCAACTCTAATACTGAGAGGATCCGATCGGAAAAAAATTACTCAAGTTATTTGACGAAAACAAAACGCCATTTAAAAGAAAAAAAATGTGCAGATTAGCGTCTCATTATCAATAACCAATCCCAACCTTGTGAAAATGGCTTGACACATGTGTTGATAAGTAGGAAACCGAGTTAGGTAAGACTTTCTCCAGTTATCACAAGGAACTTAAAAAGCCTGGAATGGTCTATATAAACATTATTAAAGGGCGCCTGCATATTCCAGTAGCTGCATGAAGTTTTCCCATGGTTACGATACACCAGAGCTGATAAATTTTGAAACCAAAAGGATGAGCCCTAATAAAAGAAAACTTTGGAAGAAAGAGAAAAAAAACACATGTTACCCAGTTTGGGGATGTGTCAGTCCTGTTCCCAGTTTATGTGGGGGTGAAAGAGGCCGTCATATGAAGGCGTTTAGCTGTGCGATGCAACGAGAAAATCTGATCTGCTTAAAGCAATTTTTCAACGGAACCTTAAGACATACAGTACATTCAAAGCGTTAACAATGTGATTATTCATTTGACGATCCAGGTATTTTTAAAACTGTTTTAAGGTTGTCCTGGATAGCACACAAGTTCCTCAATGTTTTTTTTTTTCCTTACTCAATATTATTATCATATATATATTAATGTAATTGCTCGTTTTTTTCTGGCAAATTGTTTACCATAATTATTAAAAAAAATGGGAAATATATTTTTCGTTGGACAATTATGGTTGTACCGTTTACACATTTTTTCCTTATTTTTTCCTTTAATTTTTGGGGGAAGATGGGTCATTTCTTTTTGTGACATGCAAGATGCTCATCCTTTTCAATTTTTGTCAATATTTAATTTTATAATATTTTGTTTTTGTTTTTTTTTTCTCAGTGATCTGTTTTGCCTTCCATATATTTTATCCCATTCCTATTTTTTCCCCCCCGTGTTTTTTTAAAGCTATTTTTTCATGGGTGATAGAGTAAATTTTTTTTTATTTATTTCGCGGTTTCTATTTTAAAAGCAGATAAAAAAATTTTTCCCAGAGAAAACATCTATTGTGGACATCCCTTCGAGGTCTTATTTTAGGCACATTACTTCGGATTGTATTTTCTTCACATCTCACTATTACAATGGATAGTTTGGAAAGAAACGTCAGCAAACTCTAGGACGTACTTATTAGAAAACGTTTCGGTCCTGGGACCTTGATCACTTCTAAACCAAAAGGTGATCAAGGTCCCAGGATCTAAACGTTTAACAATAAATATATCCCAGTATTTGCTGGCGTGTCTTTTCATATCAATTTGCTGGTATCTGTTACTAAGGTTTATATAGCTAGCCAATTATGCTTCATTCACGTTTCATTCCGCACACGTTTGTGAAGCTTTTACCACAACACAAACACCTTACACTATGTACAAGTTGCCTGTGTCGCGTCCCGTGAACTGGACGCGATGTATATTCTATATATATTTAATTTTCATACAAGCTTGTATTGATGTTTTCATCAGTAGCTAAAATTAAAATATCTTGCTATATATTATTATTTGACCTAGTTTATGTAAGTAGGTAGGATGTGCTTAGTTATACTCAGTGATGGAATTAGGACTGGCTGTCTACTCTTGTTAACCATTTGTCCGCTTGTTTCAATCGCTGGGATAGCTGTGAGTCACGTCCCCTCAAGGAAGGTTCCTTGATGTTGGTGAGGGGCTCTTGATTTAGGGAATTGGATCTGTGCTCCAGTTCCCCGAATTAAGCCTGAATGCCTTCCACATCCCCCCCCAGGCGCTGTATAATCCTCCGGGTTTAGCGCTTCCCCCTTGATTATAATAATAATAATGTGAGTCACGTGATCACATCCAGTGTTGTGGCTGCTGGGTTTGTCTCACTAAATCACCTTGTTGCCTCTCTTAGGAGTCACAATGAGCACTCTCGCTCTTCCCCCCCCCTCCCTCTTTCTCTGGCTGTTGATTCGGGGATATCACAAGCACAGTTTCTTCTGTCGTCTCCTTAGCGTCGGACTCAGGTATGTGTATGTACGGCTTCGTGGGTGAGACAGAACGCATTATTCGTCACTCTGTGTAACACCATTTTTGTAACAACTTGTTGTCAGTATGAGTCTAAGCAGAGTATCTCGAGGACATTACTAGATTTGAGCTTAACTCCTTATTGATGTCAAATATTATAACTTCGTATATATATATATGTCGTGCCGAATATGTAAAACTGGTCAATTAGCAAGAACTCATTTAAAATTAAGCCCTTTCTGAAAATTTCTCTTATACGTTTAAAGATATATTTTTTTCATTAATGTTAATGTAAAAAATTTTAATTTTGCACCAAAAGAATCTTAGAAAACTTACCTAACCTTATTATAACAAGAACAATTTATTTTAGCCTAACCCAACTAAATATATTTTAAATACGTTTACAATAATTTAGTACTAAACAAACACAATCAAATATATTTTTTTCGTTAGGCTCAGAATGATTTTGGCGAAATTATTGCATACACAAATTTTCACTTGTCCTATATGGCAAGATGAGCGTTGCTATTTAAGCCAAGATTGCAAGTTCTGCCTATTCGGCACGACATTTTATGTATGTATGTATATATATATATATATATATATATATATATATATATATATATATATATATATATATGTCGTGCCGAATATGTAAAACTGGTCAATTAGCAAGAACTCATTTAAAATTAAGTCCTTTCTAAAATTTTCTCTTATACGTTTAAAGATATATATTTTTCATTAATGTTAATGTAAAAAAATTTTAATTTTGCACCAAAAGAATCTTAGAAAACTTACCTAACCTTATTATAAAAATAACAATTTATTTTAGCCTAACCCAATATATATATTTTAGATTGTTTACAATAATTTATACTAAACAAACACAAAATATATTTTTTTCGTTAGGTTCAGAATGATTTTGGCGAAATTATTGCATACAAAATTTCGACTTGTCATATATGGCAAGATGAGCGTTGCTATTTAAGCCAAGATCGCAAGTTCTGCCTATTCGGCACGATATTTATATATATGTATATATATATAATATATATATATATATATATATATATATATATATATAATATTATATATATATATATATATATATATTATTGCTTTGTGGTCATTCATTTGGGATTCTTATTAACATTAAAGAGTGCTACAGAGTAGCCTGGATAACTGAAATATAATATAATCCAACCTCTTGTTACGAAACGAGAAACAGACCAGCGGCTATAGAGGGATCAATTAGCTGACCTTAGCTAGCTCTGGAGACGTCTGTTTCAGAAGACGCTTTTCGTAACAGTCATATTGGTGCAGTAGAATAAATAACAGCAACACACCATTTTAGAGGGAGTGGAGTACCGCACAGCTAGTGAAATGGATTCCATTTCAATGGCTGTGCGGGACTCAAATATGCTTTTCTTCAGCTCATTTTTTTTTTTACATACAAACACTTCATCTATGATTTCACTTGATACACGCAGCGGCACAGCTTCTCTGTTCCCATTTTACAAGTGTACTTTGACAAAATTAACCCCTCTGTTGCTCACTAACAATCCCGATCCTCTCCTGGGTAGGACACGCCTGTTTTGTAAGCTTGATAACGATTTAATAAATCTTTCTCCGGTTATCACACGGAAACCAAAGTCTGGAGTGAATTTTTATAAAACTGATCAAAAGGCACCTGAATGTTTCAATAGCTGCATGAAATTATCCTATGGCTGCGACATACCAAGTATCTTGGTGCAGGTAAAAAGATATTTGACTTAAGGAATTGACCAGACTCTTCACTGTGTCACATTAAACCCAGTTATCTCTCAGTCCTCTGTATGACATCCACCTTATTTCCCCAGTATGTTTGTTTTTGCTTTGTGAGTTTTCCCATCCCTTCTTTTTCACGCGTTTCTTCCGTGATCTCGTAGCTAAACCTCAGACTCGAAATTTTCCATTAATTTCTCACCAGGCGGGGTGAATGTATTGGCTCTTTGCCAGCACTCTTATGAGAGGCTGTTTATCATCTTGTGTTGTCTTCTGCTGAGGTGGACATTTTATTGTATCCCTGACAGAAATTACCTCATTCGTTGTTAAGTGACCACTTTTGCGTGGGTGTGTGTACTCATTTCTTTGTTCCTACATATTTGTGGCTATGAAGGTCTAGTCTCTGTTCTTGATATTACCGTTTTCCACATACGAATGGTTTCACGAAATTGTGTGTGTGAGTGTAACCAAGGCTAAACCTGGCTACTACAATATCAGCCAGTCTCTTGCTCCATAAACGTACTTGTTTATGTTCACATTATCATAGTGAGTGATAACATCTACTCAGGCTTCTAACTGCATACCTATAACATTCAGTTTCATTATTTACTTCTCTCCTAATATTATTTATAATGCTAGACACAGACACACTAATGATATATTCAATATTTCCTTCTGGGTACTTTTTAGGGCTGACTTTTCAGCCTCATCAAGTACAGTGTCTGTACTCTGAGGGAGGAGATGTTAATGTTGCAGTTATATAACTGCAATGTAAGCGCGCCTCTGGCAAGACAGTAGTGGAGTGAATGATGATGAAAGTTTTTCTTTTTAGGCCCACCCTACCTTAGTGGGAAACAGCCGATGTGTTAATAATTAACACAAAAATACTTTGAATGTTAATTGTCTTATTTTGCTACAATTTTTTTTGAGGTGAGGTGCGAGGGTTCGGATAAATTAAATTTGAGGGTTGACAAGCTAATAAAGGTTAGACAACCCTGGTTTAAAACTTGTCGAGTATACGAGAGTCAATAAGAACATAACGGAGGAACACTGCAGCAGACCTACTGACCCGTACATTAATGCCTCAAGAAAATATTAAAATAAACTGTCTAAATACACTAATCTTCTCTGTGTACACAATCTTTGTACTGGTGGCACGTGTCTTTATTGATTTCCGTAACATCACGACACCGGAGAACTGTCTCACCGATCGCATTACAACTCTAATGACAATTTACGATATATTTTGTATTTTTAATCACTGTGATTTTTCTAAATCCTTATATTTTGTAAATATTTTAATGCAATCGTAATTATTAGCTTGGGGAATTTCTGGTCTGATTATTTAAATTTATGTATGTAAAACAACCAGGCGGTGAAATTAGATGATCAGCGTTCCCATCATTTTAAATTACTATGGAACGGTAAGTTATATATTTGTAATAAAAAATTAAATATTAGCTGCTGCATAACTGTTCTGTTGATAAAATGCTGAGATAATTCCGGTCTTAAAAAAAATCTCTCGGTATTTTACTTATAAATACTGTTGTAAATATTTTAATATCTTTAAATCATTTGACTTCAATGTCTGAAATTTTCATTCGGTGATTATATATATTATATATATATATATATATATATATATATATATATATATATATATATATATAATTATATATATATATATATTTATATATATATATATAATTAAAATGTCTTAAATTGCTATATAAACCCATATCATAACCTTTCATTTTTTTCTTGAGCTAATTAATTATTATTATTATTATTATTATTATTATTATTATTATTATTTTATTTTTATTTTTACTATTGTACTCATGGGCGGAGAGTTAAACCTGTAGGAGTCATACAGAACACATTCAGAATTGATTCAAGGAATTATAGCACTGACCCAATTCCTTAGATTAAGATCATCAAGGAGTTTCCCTCCCTTGAAGGGGTGTGCCACTCAGTGTACATTTTTAAAAGCGACTGAATCGCGAATTCACCTAGAAGGCTCGCAAGGAATCTGGATTCATCAACAAGCACTGCGAGAACAGGTATTTATTACGGGAGTCTTCGTTCTCTCTCTCTCTCTCTCTCTCTCTTACTTATAAGCAGTGAAGCAAGTGAAATATCGTACTAATAGTCGTTTCTACATTATCTTTTGGCAAACACAAATATCAATAAGATTTCGTGACTGTTTTAACTTGATGGGAAGGCCGGTGACTGGACGAACTATTGATTACACTCATCTTGGCAATTCTCCTTGTGTACTTTTTTACCTTCCTCCCTCTAGTATTTGTCTTACTTGTTAAATCTCTTCCTTTACAACGCCTTCTCCCCTCCTGTTTGACTGTAATCTCGACTTTCTGCCGCTACCCTTTCCACCCCTTCCTCTACCCCTTTCCTCTTCATTTTTCTTATTTCCAAATCATTTCCTCCATCTCGGGATTCCCGTTTCTCCCTCTCCTTCAATCTTGTGATTCTGCTATCTATACTCCTCCGACTCCTAGTCTCCCTGACTCACTCACTGATCACTAATCCCTTACCACAAAACCAATTTTCTCTCTCATTTCCGCTCATCTCCCGAAGAATTATCAGAATTGGATTGCCATTTCTCTGTCATTATTTCAGTGGTGCAATAGACTTGATCTATTTCTGGTTTAGTTACCTCTTCCATTCTTAGGAAGTCAACTCCCATTTCACTAAACTGTCTTTATGTTGATATAGAATATTTTGTGAGCCAAGATTATTTTATTTGGATCATTAGCCTCGGAGGGTTAATAAGCCACGATAACCCAAGAAAGCTAATTTAGTGAGGCTTATTTCCGCTGTGGAAATAAGCCACAGTTCCTGGAATGTGGACTAACTCCTATGTAATACATATTTACTGTTATACACAAATAACTCACATAGGAGAGAGAAGCTTACGACGACGTTTCGATCCGACTTGGACAATTTACAAGCTCACACAGTGTGACTTTCTAAATGGTTCAAGTAGGACCAAATGTCGTCTTAAGCTCCTCTCTATATGCGGGTTATTTGTGTATTGTTCCAGTCTCCGTATTTCCCCTTTTTCTTCTACATTAACTACTAGACAATAAGGCCAGCAGGCTCGCATGTCTCTCCCTTTCCCCCAGGGTTCGAACTCGGGGTCTTTTTCTTAAGGAAAAAAGTTGTTTGTAATTATCAAGAAAAAGTTTTTCAGAGAGTACAACATCTCATTGCATCTCCATCCAGCATTCCAGTTGATCCAGTGTTTCCATAAGTCGTTCTTTCAGTGCAGTCTTCCCATCAAGGTAGTTTACACGATATATGATAATTGTACTTACGTGTACCTGTACCTAAATAAGAGTATAAATATACTCTTAGCTCTCCGTCCCTATTTTACACTGTTCCGTTTTCTTACGACTTGTTTAAAGTCATTTTCTGAAAGTGGTGTATGCTCAAAATTTTGATAGGTTAATTTAGGTTAGAATAGCTTACAACAATCGATAAAAGCATATTTGTCAGCAGATAAGCAAGAAATAAAAAAAACGGGTTGTCTATGATGATAAACACCGTTAGAAAACAGATTTCTCAGGCGTGGTCTGAGGACGAGTTACTATCTGAGATATGACGCTCAAATAATTGTCTAAGGCGAGGGTATGTCCACATGGCCATCCATTCAAGTACTAACCAAACCCAGTGGTGCTTTACTCTAAAAGGCGAGTCACACACTAGTGTTCCCACGGTGCAACCATTAAACAGAACAAGGCATCTGCACACTGTAAGTGTTGTCGGAAGGTGATTATCATATTGACAGAGGCGGCAGCACACCACGGGTGTTCCCACACTGTAATTAATATGGCGGCAGCACACTGCAGGTGTTCCCACAGTGTAATTAATAGAGCAACAGCACACTCATTATAGACTAAATGGCATTTGGGTTTCCACTTTCCCCACGGTCTGTCAGTCTTACACACGATGCACTTTCAGCCACAACTTCAAACCTAACATGCAGAATGAAGAGGAAAGCACCGCCGAAAGGTTGTTGGTCCAACCATTCCCACTCATTTACTTGTCTAACTAATTTCTTTTTTAATCTGCCCAACGTAGCTATCGCCCTAAATTGCATTCTTGGGTAAATTCCTTCCATGCACATGTTGCAGATACCGCGGAGAGCTCAATTTACACCCTTCCAAACGTTATTCGTTGCTACATAAACACGTCAAGATGAGCAAAGGATGCAAGAATTCCTCTCTCTATCTCACCCAACGGGTATAATCTGGAGCCAGCCAGCGCTCTGATGAATCGTTCATTATCGCTTACGCCTGCAAAATGTAGCCTCGTACACCCTTGATATTTTCTGTACACTCCTAATATTTTCTAGACGTAAGTGTTGTGCCCCTCGAGGCGCACAACTCAGCTTCTTCCTCAGTTCGATTGTATGGACCCCTCAAGGAAGGTTCCTTGATGCTGGTGAGGGGCTCTTGATCTAGGGAACTGGATCTGTGCTCCAGTTCCCTGAGTTAAACCTGAATACCTTCCATCCCTCCCGCAAGCACTGTATAATCCTATGGGTTTAGTGCTTCCCCCTTGATTATAATAATAATAATCGATTGTATGGATTGTCAGGCTGGCAGCGTTTTAACTTGTACGTTATTTCTACATTAAAGGCGGTATTAAGGTGGTTCGTGGCCTGGTAGGCAAAGCTCTTAATTCACACGTTGAGGGTCCGGGTACGATTCCCGGCATGAGCGGAAACGCTGGGCGTGTCTCCTTACACCGGTTGTCCATGTTCACCCATCAGTAATAATGGGTACCTGGGTGTTAGTCAGTTGGTGTGGGTCGCATCCTGGGGACAAAATTGAGTTAATTTACCCGAAATGCTCTGCATAACAAGCGGATTTTTATATTGATGTCAGCTAGGCCTAAATACCTTGTACATGTACTTCTAGAAATAGATGTTATTATTATTAAATATTTTCAACGCCACGTTAGTCACGTTTTCTTGATAAATTAGACACATGTGCAACTCTTGGGTATCTTTATTGAGGAAACGTTTCGCCACACAGTGGCGTCACAGTATAGGGCTGATGAAGCCACTGTGTGGGGAAACGTTTCCTCAATAAAGATACCCAAGAGTTGCACATGTGTCTAATTTATCAACGTATGGTTGTTAGGTAAGACACACATATGCAACAGTTAGGTATCTTTATTTCGAAACGTTTCGCCTACACAGTAGGCTTCTTCAGTCGAGTACAGAAAAGTTGATAGAAGCAGAAGATACTTGAAGACGATGTAATAAGTCCATCACCTTAAAGTTTTGAGGTGGTCAGTCCCTCAGTCTGGAGAAGAGCATTGTTCCTTAGTATGAAACAATATGGAGATGAAGTGACAGGATGGAGCCTTATATAGCGCCAAACAGGGTGACGTAGGTCACTAGAAGAGGTAAGAACTCAGACACTGCAACACAAGGGTATCTTGGTACAGACCTACAATCAACTTCGACAACCTCTACTAGTGAGAACGGCTGGATTTGAGAGGGACCTGACCTCCCAACATCTGAGTTCTTACCTCTTCTAGTGACCTACGTCTCACCTGTTGGCGCTATATAAGGCTCCATCCTGTCACTTCATCTCCATATTGTTTCATTCTATGGAACAATGCTCCGAGGGACTGATTACCTCATCTTTTGTATATAGTTCTACTGTCTTCCTATTATGTCCTAGAATCTGTATTGATAAAGCCACTGGATGGCGAAACGTCTACAATAAAGATATCCAGATGTTGCACATGTGTCTTAACTTTCAGGTACCTAGGTGTTAGTTTACTGTTGTGGGGTCGCATCCCGGGGGTAGGTAGTATACCTTAGATAGTTCTGGGCTTTGAAATGAGGTTGGATAACAACTCTTAGTCTGTAAAATTGATTAGTGTAAAAAAAAAGTCTTGAATGTGCACGTGTCTGTCCCTGAACAATATATTCTTGTTCTGGAAATATAAACACATATGCAGTATAATGTGATCCTTTATTGACTACGTTTCGCCCACACAGTGGGCTTTTTCAAGTCACAAACAGATCTCCCTTCCACCCCAGGTAGATCTGTTTGTGACTTGAAAAAGCCCACTGTGTGGGCGAAACGTAGTCAATAAAGGATCACATTATACTGCATGTGTTTATATTTCCACTGTGTCGGTATTTTATACCATTTATTTCCATATTCTTGTTCTACTGAAATAACAGTTGTTACGTAACGGCTTTATAAAGCTCCTGGAGAGCGAAACGTTGCCACAATAAAATGTTTTTCTGTATGCTGTGACCTCCATGTGAGATCCTCATTCGTGAACACACACACATCACACAGAGACTGGACAGATATATGAGTGGGAGGGGCTGGGTGTGATTGGTGTCGTGGGTACGGGAGTAAATTCTTGGGTAGCTCTGGGTAGTGGTGGTTTTGATAAAGACCTGCCATGTATGGGCCAGTAGGCCTTCCGCAGTGTTCCTCCAGTCTTATAATCTTAAGTTATCATCAGAGCCAGTCAGACACCTCACAAAAATGAAATGTAATACAAGTTTCCTTCCCTCTCTCAGGTATCCAGCACACCAGAGCTTTAATTACTTATTCCGTCAGGCGTTCCAGAGGCTCATTAAGTAATTAAACTCAAACTAATTAACTCTTAATGAATATTTCATTAAATGAATTACTTGTCTAACTTGTCCCTCACTCTGGTATCTCTTGCTACCCCGTCAGCAGAAGATGGCCCCAAGGCAGAGAGTGAAGTTACAGCTGGTGTTGCTGGGTTTGCTGGTGATGGACTCAGGTGGTTCACTCGACCTGGCAGACACACACCACTTCCAGCCTTCCAGTGGCCTCAGGTAAGTAGTGCTGGAGTTAAATTGAACGCGATGGAATGGTTGCAAACTCCCATTCAGGAGGAGGAAGAGGATGGGAGGAAGAGGATGGGGAGGAAGAGGATGGGGAGGAAGAGGAGGGAGAGGAAGAGGAGGGAGAGGAGGAGGAGGAGGAAGAAGAAGAAGAAGAAGAGGAGGAGGAGGAAGAAGAAGAGGAGGAAGAGGAGGAGGAGGAGGAGGAGGAGGCGGAGGAGGAGGTGGAGGAGGAGGAAGAGGAGGAAGAGAAGGAGGAGGAGCGGGAGGAGGAGGAGGCGGAGGAGGAATAGGCGGAGGAGGAGGAGGCGGAGGAGGAGGAGGCGGAGGCGGAGAGGAGGCGAGGGAGGAGGGAGGCGGAGGCGGAGGCGGAGGGGGGGAAGGGGACGGAGAGGGAGGGGGCGGAGAGGAGGACGAGAGGAGGGGAGGAGGAGGGGAGGGGGGAGGAGGAGGCGGAGGAGGAGGGGAGGAGGAGGCGGAGGAGGGGAGAGGAGGCGGAGGGGGGGGGGGGAGGAGGAGGAGGGAGGAGGAGGAGGGGAGGAGAGGAGGAAAGGACGGAGGAGGAAGGAGGAAGGAGAGGCGGAGGAGGAGGGGAGGAGGAGGAGGGAGGAGGAGGAGGCGGAGGAGGAGAGGAGACGGAGGAGGAGGAGGGAGGAGGCGGACGAGGAGGAGGAGGCGGAGGAGGAGGCGGAGGAGGAGGAGGCGGAGGAGGAGGAGGGGGGGAGGAGGAGGAGGAGGAGGAGGAGGAGGAGGAGGCGGAGGAGGAGGAAGGGGAGGAGGAGGAGGAAGAGGAGGAAGAGGGAGGAGGAGGAGAAGAGGAAAAGGGGAGGAGGGGAGGAGGAGGAGGAGGGAGGAGGAGATAGGAGGAGGAAGGGGAGAGGAGGAGGAGGAGAGGGAGGCGGAGGAGGAGGGGAGAGGAGGAGGAGGAGGAGGAGCGGGAGGAGGGGAGGAGAAGGAGGAGGAGAGGAGGAGGAGGAGGAGAGGAGAGGAGGAGGAGGCGGAGGAGGAGGCGGAGGAGGAGAAAGGAGAGGACAGAGAGAGGAGGAGGAGGCGGAGGAGGGGAGGAGGAGGAGGGGAGGAGGAGGAGATGACGGAAGGAGGAGGAGGAGGACGGAGGAGGAGGCGGAGGAGGAGGGAGGAGGAGGAGGAGGAGGAGGAGGAGGAGGGGAGGAGGAGGAGGAAGAGGAGGAGGAAGAGGGAGGAGGAGGAGGTGAGGAGAGAGGAGAGGAGGCGGAGGAGGAGGAGGGACGGAGGAGGGGAGGAGGGAGGGAGGAGGGAGGAGAGGAGGCGGAGGAAGGAGAGGGAAGGAGGAGGAGCGGAGGAGGAGGAGAGGAGGCGGAGGAGGAGGGAGGAGGGGAGGAGGAGGCGGAGGAGGAGGAAGAGGAGGAGGAGGAAGAGGAAGAGGAGAAGAGAGGAAAGAGGAGGAGGGAAGGAGGATAGAGAGGAGAGAGGAGGAGGAGGAGGAAGGAGAAGGGAGGAGGAAAGGAGGAGGAAGAGGAAGAGGAAGAGGAGGAGAGGAAGAGAAGAGGAGGAGGAGAAGGAGAAGAGAGAAGGAGGAGGAGGAGGAGAGGAGATGGAGGAGGGGAAGGAGGAGGAAAGAAGAGGGGTGGAAAAGGGGGAGGAGGGGGGGAGGAGGGGGGGGGGGGAGGAAAAGGGGAGGGGGGAGGAAGGGAAGAGGGGGGGGGAGGAGAAGGGGGAAAGGAGGGGGGAGGAGGAAGGGGGGGAGGGGGAGGGGAGGAGGAGGCGGGGAGGAGGAGGAGGGGAGGAGGAGGGGGGAGAGGAAAAAGGAGGAGGAGGGGGAGGAAGGGAAGAGGAGGAAGGGAAGAGGAAGGGAGGAGGAGAAGGAGGAAAGAGGAGGGGGAGGAGGAGGGGGGGAGGAGGAGGAGGAGAAGGAAGAGGAGAAGAGGAGAAGGGAGAAGGAGGAGGAGAAGGAGAAGGAGAAGAAGGAGGAGGTGAAGGAGGAGGAGGAGGAGGAGGCGGAGGAGGAGGAAAAGGGAGGAGGAGAAGGGGGAGGAGGAGGAGAAGGAGGAGGAGAGGAGGAGGAGGAGGAGGAGAAGGAGGAGGAGAAGGAGGAGGAGGAGTGTGAAGGAGGGGTGAAGGAGGGGAAAAGGGAGGAGGGAAGGGGGGAGGGAAAGGGGAGGAGGAGAAGGAGGAGGAGGAGAAGGAGGAGGAGAAGGAGGAGGAGGAGAAGGAGGAGGAGGAGAAGGAGAAGGAGAAGGAGAAGGAGGAGGTAGAGGAAGAAGAGGAGGAGGAAGAGAAGAGGGGGAACTTTTCTCCCAGAATTTATTTCCTGTTTGCCGGAAAGCCATTAAATAATTTACAAGATATATATCTTTATCCTTTTCGGATCCTTAGAGAGAGAGAGAGAGAGAGAGAGAGAGAGAGAGAGAGAGACAGAGAGAGAGAAGGGAGGAGGGTTATCTCAACATTTGTGACGGGTTCTTGATCCAGTGATTTAGAGCTATTCTCTCCTTTCAATCATCAATCCTGATTATTCTTTACCCCTTTCCTTGCATTCCAGGCTCTATATAGCTCATACAGCTTTAGCGTTTCCCCACAAATGTAAAAAATACACACACTAGAAGGTGGTTCAGTATTTCATAACCTCAGCCACCTGTACGCCAGTGCACGTGAAAGAAATAGTGCAGTGTGCGGCATAAGTTTTTAATTCGGTGAGATATTAACGTTAGAGATTGGAAACCAATCAGAAGATTTAACAAATTATCACATGGACATTAATATCCCAATTTCTTCAGTAGAAAATTAAGACACAGAACCAAAACTAATTTAGGGTTTGGAAATATAAACACAAATGCAGTATAATGTGATCCTTTATTGACAACGTTTCACCCACACAGTGGGCTTTTTCAAGTCACACACGGATCTCGTGTGTATTGGGGAAAAAAGCCCACTGTGTGGGTGAAACGTTGTCAATAAAGGATTTACATTATACTGCATTTGTGTTTATATTTCCATTTTGTCGGTATTTATACCATTTATTTCCATCTAATTTTGGGTTTATAATATTACAGTAAAAAATTAAAAGGGTGGTGCGATTTTCCATTTTTTTTCACTGACATTTTCCCCACCCTTTTATATATTTAAAATTATGATAAATAAATTAATACATCGAGGAATTCTTATTTGTTAAATAGGTATTAATTAATTCATGGAGGTTTAATATTAAATAATTTATTTTATTTTGAGATACCTGTGTCATTACTCGGTGCAAATTGAAAAAAAGTTGTGAAATTTTCTTTGTATTTAGTAATCTGATGAAGACCAAAAAATCATTTACGTAAACTAGTCTGAATAATTTCAACTTACGGAACTTTAAAACATCCAACGATCTCGTGTTTATTTAAAATCAAAAACAAAAATGAAAATTTGAGACTTTATGATTGCATTTATTGGAAAATTAAAATTCTAAAATTATGTATAATTTAGAAGGTGAACAATCACTATACGTTATTTTTCTCGGTATTATATCTCATGACTAATATGATACTTGTTAGGTATAAGGACACAAGTGCAAGTGTTGCGACATTGGTGTGGCAACTAATATGTTGCTCTGCCAAGCCGTTACAAACAAGACATGGTTGATCCGTCAGGAACTGCGTTCTGACGCGGGTCTTAATCCTAAGATGGCCCGTCTGAGGATCTCCAAGGAGATGTCGAGGTACATTGGTGTTATGTGGCCGTGATCAGGGTCTTGCTGTAGTTCCTGTGTGTTCCACTGTCATCATTGTCTCTGGGCCCCGTGCAGGGTCAAGTAAGCCGTTACAAACATGGACACAGAGGGGTATATATAAGCATTAGAGTGAGGTACAAGACATAATATAATCGTAGTAGTTATACTAGAAGTGGTAGTTGTAGTACTTGTGGTAGTAATAATAGTAGTAGTAGTAGTACTGCTGCTGGTGCTACTACTACTACTTCTACTGCCACAGTAAAATATCGATTAGTTGTACTTGTCCTCTTGCCTAACATATTGTGGGTAATTCTACCAACAATATTGGTAGAATTACCCACAATATGTTACATGTTAAACAATATGTTATATGTTAAACGATATTTGACTGACTCACCAACACAATGGTATCTTGGTATAAGGAAGTTCTTTTACAACTCTCTTTAGTGGCGCTGTTTCCCCTGAAGCAAGATTAGTTGTCAAGAAGGAAAACTGTTTGAAATTAGTTTTATTCTTCTGTTATTTATATTTCTTGATATGAAGCCAAGAAGTATAATTAAAAGAAATTCTCAGGATATACTGCAACTTCACATGTACTTGGTGAGAATTAGGAACATAAGCATGGAGAAGTAATGTAGCAGGCCTACAGGCCCATGCAATGGGCCTGTAGGCGCAGATGAATAACAATAGACCTGTTTGAACAAGGAGCCCACAGGAAAACAAGGGGCTATTATGAACAAGGGGCCTATATGAAGTGGCCCTGACGAACTAGGGGACGCCATATGAACAACAAAGATCTCGTATGGAAAAACAAAGGGGCCCATACGAACAAGGGACTCGTATGAACACACAAAAAAAAAGGGATCAGATGAACAGCAAGGATCCATATAAACAACAAAGGGCCCATATGAACGAAATAGATCACATCAGAAGACCTACGGTCTTCATTCTACCTACATTCTGACTCATAACTAAACAATAACTAATGATTTTCATATTGTATACAGCACAGTACAAGTAGTGTACAGGTAAGTTAATACCGACATAAACATGGTTTTTAAAGTGATGGAGGGGTAAGCCGACTGAAGTCCTCAGTCAGTTGACCAAAAGCGCTGTGGGTCATCATATGATTAAGACCCACGGCAGGAAACACTTGTCCCTTTTCCTGCCTACGACCCTCTGTGACAAAGCTTTTGTGTACAATAAACACATTTATTGCTGGAGACATTTTACCACTTAAGGCTTTCAACAGTCCTAATGATAAAGGCACAAGCTGTTAGACTGATATGACATAACTGGCGAAACGTCTCCTTCAATAAAAGTGTTAAGGCCATCAGCGTTAAAATGAAGGAAATGTGTTGGGGCATGAAGCATTGTAAAAAGAGAAACTTGTTGGCATGTCCAGCATTATAAAGTGCGAAACATGTTGTAGCCCCACCAATAAAAAGAGTAAAACGTGCAGGGACCACCAGCATTAAACAAAGAAACATTAGGTAAAAGGACTCAAGTGCAACTAATGACATTTTATTGTGGCAAAGTTTCGCTCTCCAGGAGCTTAACGGCTTGATAAAGCTCCTGGAGAGCGAAACGTTGCGACAATAAAATTTCACATTAGTTGCACTTGTGTCCTTTTCCCTAACGTATTGTCTGTAATTCTACCAACATTAATACAAAGAGAAACATGTTGGACCCACTAGCATTTAAAGGAAGGAAACGTCTTCAAGGCATCAACATTATCAAGGAGGAAACGTGTGGGGCCTGCACTATTATTAAGAGTGAAACGTGCTGGGGCCACCAGCATTATACAGGAAAATTTTGGGACCACCAACAGAAAAAAGGAAAGGAAACGTGTTGTAGCAACTAACATTAAAAAGAAAAAACGTACTGGGAAAAAACTAGCTCGACATATTCTTTCCAAGCGACTAGGAAAATTATTTGAGGTTTAACGAAACTCTTGTCCACACGATCCGGGCGTTAGGGGTAACAAAATAAAAATAAAAGAGCCAGTTTTGACTCCCTCATCGATTTCCAATAGGCGTTTTACATGCTAACGGAAACATGGTCTTCAGCGGAGCCTCACAACCGTCCCTGGGTGCTCCACCAGGAGGCAAAAAAAAAAAAAAAAGGTTTTAGGTACGTCGAAAAATTATTTTTTTGTCGGTCCATTTTTTTTCTGATGGAAACGGCAGGATTATGCGGCGTGATCTCCACCAGGGGATAAGTGGGTGCGGTGTATGCGGTAGAATGCTGATAAGGGATTTTTTTTTTTTACCTCCTCACTGAGGCAGACGGCAAAGCCTACAGTGGATACAGTGAAAATTGTTAGCTTCAGTGAAGGGTGTGAGAGCCTCGCTGTAAGAAGAGAGTGGGCGGGTAAGAGAACTTCACGGAGAGAATAGGGTGAATGGATGGTTGACAGGCCTTCATGTAGAGAGGATAGGTGCATGTATGGGCGTATGGATTTTACAGGGAGGAGAGCATGGATGTGAGCTTCATGCAGAGGAAATGTATCATGCATTACGAAGAGTGGAAATTCGTAATTCATCTTTCCAGTCTTGGCTACCCTTCCCATCTCATAGACTCTGCCTTCTCACGTGCTAAACGGACTTTCTTCTCCCCCAAACAATCTACTCCTGGGAACTCTCCTGTCCTCTGCCTTCCCTACATTTCTGGTCTTTCTAATCTCAACAATTCCCTCTGTTCCTTAGACATCAGACTTTTCGCCAGACTAACACTCTTTGTACCAATCTAGTTCATACCTCTCCTCCCTGTATAGACGCTCCTGGTGTCTACTTTATTTCCTGTTCCTCTTGTCCTCTTCAGTACATTGGAGAAACTGGCAGTTCTCTTTCTGACAGACTTAGAGAACACGAGAGTAGTGTTAGACTTGCCGACACAAACAGTACTCTTTTCTGTTATGTCAGAGATCACAGTCGTCCTAGCGACTGGTCTTCTGCTAAAACTGTCTACCCTACGTCTAACTTTCACAGTCACCGTCTGGTTGAATCCTTCCTTATACACAACTTGTATGAATCTTTGTCTCTGTAGATGCCTTCCTTTCCCATTGTAGTATAAAATGCTCCAAACTTTAGAATACCCGTGACTTAACCTGA
This sequence comes from Cherax quadricarinatus, assembly GCF_026875155.1. Taxonomy (NCBI): domain Eukaryota; kingdom Metazoa; phylum Arthropoda; class Malacostraca; order Decapoda; family Parastacidae; genus Cherax; species Cherax quadricarinatus. The sequence goes on from NC_069406.1 coordinate 68,442,741, forward strand.
TTCTTTTTCCCCTTCTCCCTCTCCCCCCTTTCCTCATTCTTCTCTGGGGTTTCTTTCTTCTGCGTTGGGTGTTTGGTCCATTATTCTCCCCGTCTGGTCTTGTCTACTTATGTGAGGCCTAGCTCCGTTGTGGGCCCTAGCTACCTTGCAGTGCTCCTTTCTTCGTTTGACTGATCCACAGTACTACTACTACTATACCCTAGCCTTCCTCTTGTATTGGACTGAGAACCCTGTGGGCGAACGTTTCCTATAGATTCCCTATGTGCATAAGTGTCTCAATCTTAACTTGTCGGTTTTTCAACCATCATCACATACTACTACTATACTACTACTACCACTATTCTTCCTTTCCTACTACCTCTCTTGTCCCGACAATGTCTGCTGGCCTATATATACTCCCACCTTCTCTCCTTTTTGTTAGTATGACTATGTAAATGGTCCAAGTCGGATTGAACCGTCGTCGTGAGCTCCTCTCTTCTATGTGCGGGTTATTTGTGTATTGATTATAACGACAACACTGCAGAATTAAGCAGCAATATTCACACATGCAAATCATCCAATGGTCTTCATACTTTTATACTCCCTGATGCAGCGTAGCAACGAATTAAAAAAAATAGATAAAACATAAAAGACAGCAACAAAGCTGAAAAAAAAACTGAAAAAAATTGTGAGAACGAGAAAAACTTTAGAAAAAATGAGATGGCTAATTTTTACCTTTTCCACTTAGAGACTAATTTTTTTTTTTTTGAGGCGCTTCGGTTTAATTAAAACATGATCCGGAATCGAGCTTTCGAGGCTAATCAGGTGAAGGTTTAGTATTTATAACCTTTAAAGGTGCTCAAGGTAATGATGGAGGAAGTAAATTGGGTAGAGGGAAAGAAACCTGAGAATATATATTGAGAAGAATAAATATCATAAAGGCACAATACCGTGACTAGAACAATAAACAAATAACCCGGAAATAGAAGAGAGGAGCTTACGACGACGTTTCGGTCCATCTTGGGCCATTTACAAAGGCACACTAACAGAAAAGATGTTCGTGTGGGTTTGCCAGGACGGGTCCTGGCCCGGGTTTTCTCCATGTGGTGACCCGGCAGTGGCTCCCTAGTTTGTACAAGTGGAGTATCGTTCACGGCGCTGTGGCGAGGGCAGCCCTATGGTGGGAGCAGGCCTATGGCAGGGAAGGCCTATGGCGGGGGTAGGCCTATGGTGAGGGCAGGCCTATGGCGAGGGCAGCCCTATGGTGGGGGTAGGCCTATGGTGGGGGCAGCCTTATGGTGGGGGCAGCCCTATGGTGCAGGCAGCCCTATGGTGGGGCAGGCCTATGGTGGGGGCAACCCTATGATAAGGACACGGTGACTCTATCAATTCCAGTTGGGCCATTCCTGGCACTCAGGCTGCGGTCTGAGTGCCAGAAAGACTCAGGAGATTCTCTGGAGGTATATACAAGCGAGCGGGAAAATGAACTGGAACAAGAGAGAAGAGGAGGTAGTGGTAGGTAGGTAGTGGAACTAGTAATAGAAGAAATAGTGGTAGTAGAAAGTAGGGAGAGTAGTTTAGTGGCTAAAGAGAAAAGGGGGAGTGAAGGGTGAAAGGTGAAAGGGGGCAAAATTAAAGGTAGTAGCAATAGGAGGAAGAAGACTCGGTAGAAACGGAACTGGGGTCAGTCTAAGGGCAAGGAAACGAAGCACTGCAGGAGAGCTAAGGACCCGCAAGGGACCTCAGCTCTCCTGTCCGCCCTCCTACCAAACCTTGAAATTTTAAGTCACTGCCGTTGATAAAATAAAACAATTCTGCTCTGAAAAGTTTATTTGAATGAAATAACAAACCCGAATTCAGCAGATTTTTTTCAAAGCTTTCCTCGAACACTGTTGTAATTCCCACGAAAATGGTAAAAAAAAAAAAAAAAAAAAAATCCTTCATCAAGGAATAATTCAATATAACTTTGTAATGTGAATGCCAATAATGCTAACTTGGTCGGAACTTTAGACAAATTAACTTCAGCTGCGAAAACAACAACAGTGGGACATTTTAATGCTATTTTTATCTTGAAAGGTTGTATTTAAAAACATTTCCTTTTTAATCGAGAGAGGATTACTAATATATATGTATATATATATATATACACACAGTACACCAGCTGTTAAAGCCGATAGGCGAAGGTTTTCTGGAGTTATAAAACTGAAACAATGATGGGACAAAATGAGGCCTCCAGTTCAGTGTATTTCTTTGGGAAAACCTACAAAACACATTTCTGTGTCAGATTCAGATACTCTATTGTAAATTTCGTGTCTTCTAATGGCTCACGTCTGGGTTCGATACCTCAAAACCAATAGTCAATAAACTGCAATGTCTGTATTTCCTATCTCCATTAGAACTTTGCTACTCCGTCAGCTTGAGGTAAACTCTCTCAACTCTAGAGTCTTATGAAGTATCGGTGTTCTTTAAAGCTGGCTATATCAATACAAGTGTGTATGAACAGTGGCTCTGATGTGGCACTTGCAGAATACACACACGCACGCGCACGCACACACACACACACACACACACACACACACACACACACACACACACACACACACACACACACACAGGAAGGGGAACAACGGGAAAGTCCCTACAGTGAATGAATACATATCTAATGGACAGGAGATCAGAGGTGATAATCCTGATGCTGTGAAATTAACGAGAATGAGCATCCAGAGGAAGAACAGTTTCGTAAGAACTTTGCTAAGTGGTACCGTCAACTGGTTTACAGAGACACGTAAGCAAATACCGGGACATATTTACTTGGAAAAGTTTCGATTCCAGGACCTTGATTACTTCTAAGAAGTGATCTAGATCCCGGGGTGGAATTTTTTTCTATTATGTTTCAGTGTTTGTTTACCAGTCATTTTTCTACCATCCAGGGCAAGAAAGGGAGAACCAACAAACGAACGATGATAAACTGCAGGATTGGTCAGACATATGGTTGCTGGACTTCGACTACTCAAGTGTAAAATTATAAAAAATAGAGAAAATGAGGCCAAAATTTGAGTACAGAGTTGGAAAACAGAAATTGCAAGCCTCACTCTGGAAAAAAATACTAAAGCGTGTAACTAGAGGTGTGCGCATTTATAGACGAACATCCTCAGTCACTGATTATTTTATATGAATCTCGGTTAAGCATAATTCATGACCTTATATATGAAGATCGTCAGGCTGGACTTGGAGTGTGTAGCACCAGCAGGTTCCCCACACCTGGAAAATCAGACAAAGAGCAAGAGAAAACAAAAGAGTTCGCGTCGACATTGGTCCCGGAAGTGATAGAAATATGCTATGTGGAGAGAATAGAAGAACTAAACATTCAACATAAGAGACAGGAATAACAAAAAAAGGCACAATACCGTGACTGGAACGATACACGAATAACTCGCACATAGAAGAGAGGAGCGCACGACGACGTAAGCTCCTCTCTTCTATGTGCGGGTTATTTGAGTGTGAGACAGAAATACCTGAAGACACACGGTAACAACATTCAATATTTATAGAGGACCTGATAGGTGATAGATAAATATTTCTTGTGAGGTCAAAACGGATACACAAGGATACTGTTGGAAATTAAAGACACAATTGAGTTGTATGGATGTTGGAAAACATTTAAGCCTCAGTGGCCAAAAAGTGGAATAAACTGAATGAAGAGGTGATGGAAGTACAATTCAAACACAGCTTGAAGAATAGGCATGGTAGGCTCCACCAGGACCAGAGATCGAACCCACTTAAGAGGTGCAACTAGTACTTAGGAATCGACCCTTGCAACCACAAAACAATAGGTTAGTCCGCACTTTAGCACACGAATACATTAGTAAGATCTCGCCTTCAAAGACCACAACAATGTATCTACCTCATCTGGTAGGAAAATGATAGATGGATAATGAGAACCTTCAAAACTAGTGACGCCAAATCCATATTGATTCTCTTCAAATCGCTTGTTCTCTCTAGGCTGGAATACTGCTGTACACAAACGGCCCCCTTCAAGCCTGGCGACATTGCAGACCTGGAGAGTGTACACAGAACTTTCACGGCACACATAAATACGATAAAGCACCTAAATTACTGGGGAATGGTTGAGGGCCCCTGATCTGTATTCCCTAGAACGCAGGCGAGAGAGATACGTGATAATATACACTTGGAAGGTCATGGAGAGATTGGTACCAAACCTGCACACGAAAATCACTCCATATGAAAGCAAAAGATTCGGCAGATGTAACATTTCCTTGATGAAAAGTAGGGGCGCAACGAGTACATTGCGAGAGAACACAATTGGTGTCCGGGGCCCAAGACTGTTCAACTACCTCCCAGCATACATAAGTGGGGGTTACCAATAGACCCCTGACTGTCTTCAAGAAGGCACTGGACAGGCACCTAAAGTCAATACCTAACCAACCGGGCTGTGGTTCGTACGTCAGTTTGCGTGTGGCCAGCAGTAACAGCCTGATGAGAATAAATGGTATAAAATACCGACACAATGGAAATATAAACACAAATGCAGTACAATGTGATCCTTTATTGACAACGTTTCACCCACACAGTGGGCTTTCTCAAGTCACACACGGATCTACCTGGGGTTGGAAGGTACGAGAGTATTTATAGGCATGTTGAGGTCAGGTGGAGAATGCTGCAGCTGATGATCTACCGGGTGGGGTTATAGAGTCTTGGGTAGCTTGGCAGGGGTATTGGACAAGTTTTGAGTAGACCTTCTGCAGTGTTCTATGTTCTTATGTGGGATAGCGATGAAGAAGTTTCTTGGCGAGTGGTTCAGCTATGTTATAGAAGCCATTGTTCTGGTTGAAATTGTTGGTTGTAGAGATGAGCGATGATTCCAGGATTCTTCTGTATTGAGTGTTGTCTTCTGTGGCTATGAGTCTTGAGTTTCTGTAGTTAACTAAATGGTTGTGTGAATTGCGATGTTGTACACAGGCATTCCTTGTATCGTCAGTCCTGCTTGCATATTGGTGTTCTGAAATACGTGTTTGGAGGTCTCTTGATGTTTCGCCCACATATAATTTGTTGCAGTCATTACAAGGGATTATGTATACCCCTGCAGAGGATGGAGGTTTGTCCTGTCTACTACTGGTGATGTCCTTGATGGTCGTGGTTGTGGAGGTAGATACTTGGAATGATGTTTTGGCAAAGATGTTGGAAACATGTTTGGCAATGGAGTTGGTTGGGAGGACTATGTATCTCTTCTCGGCAGTGTCTTCTCTGGGTGTGTTGAAGATGTTTAATGCCCGCCGTCTGCAGTCTCTGATGAAGTGACGAGGATAGTGGAGTTTAGAAAATACTTGTTCAATTATAGTGCACTCTTCCTCAAGGAACTCATTGCTGCAGATTCTGAGTGCACGTAGGAAGAAGCCTATAATTACACCACGTTTGGTTTTGGTGTCGTGGTGAGAGTAGAAGTGGAGAAGATCGTTTTGGTTGGTGGGTTTTCGATAGACTTTAAAACGAAGTTCGTTGTCAGCTTTGCAGAGCAGAACATCAAGGAAAGGAAGAGTGTTGTCGACTTCTTCTTCAAGTGTGAACTGGATTGAAGGCTCGACCTGGTTGAGCTTGTCTTGGAGAGCTTGAACGTTGAAACGTTTAGGAGTTATGAGGAGAATGTCGTCAACATAACGGAGCCAGGTGACAGACGAAGGAATAATGGTGGAGAAACGTTCGGCTTCTAGATGTTCCATGTATAGGTTCGCCAGGACTGCACTGAGTGGCGAACCCATGGGTAGTCCAAAAGTCTGCTGAAAGAGGTGATTTTCGAAAGAGAAACACGTAAAGCCAACACATAGTTCAACAAGGTCGATGAAATCGCTGGCTGGAATGGGAAGATCAAGTGAATCATCAATTTTCCTGCGCAAAAGATCGATGGCTTGTGTAGTAGGTACTTTGGTGAATAGGGAAGTCACGTCAAGGCTGGAAAGTTTCTTGTTCTGATGTTGATGTTGCGAATGCGATTGAGAAGATCACCCGAGTGTTTGAGATGTGCTGGACTGATAGTGCCCAAGAGTTTAGAGAGGTGTTTTGCGAGAATTCCTGAGAGCTGGTGGGGAGCACTGCCTATTCCAGAGGATATGGGCCTCAGTGGGATACCAGGCTTGTGAGTCTTTGGCAGGCCGTACATTCTGGCAGGTCTGGGGTTGCTGGGCATGGTGTGCAGAAGTTTCTTCCCTTGTTCTGAGCCCCTCAGAATGCGGCGAGTCCTTTGAAGAAAAGTTTTAGTAAGGTTGTCCACTTGGTTAGTTGTGAGAGGTTTGTAGGTATCTGGGTCATTAAGTAGATTGAGCATTTTGTTCCTGTAATCGTCAGTGTTCATGATAACAACACCACCTCCTTTATCAGCGGTGGTGACCCTGATGGTTGTGTCTTCTGCTAAACCTTTGAGTGCATTGATGTAACGTCGAGGTTCAACAGAAGATCAGACTTGCTAGGAAACTACAAACACTCTGCGATAATAGTAATTGGAAAAGTTTAGGAAGACCTGAAATTATTCAAAATCTTTCATCTCGTCCACTGTCAACCACAGAAACTGAAGCCCTCAGCTTAGGCCTCAAATTCGCAACAGGAATTACGAAACCCAAACAAGACCTCAATTTCATCGCCAAAAACTACAGACACAATGACTCCGACTTCCAAAAAGGCTATCTTCAAGGCATCATCTCAGCAGCCATCTCAACACGCAGCTCCCCAGTCATACCTCGACGTTACATCAATGCACTTAAAGGTTTAGCAGAAGACACAACCATCAGGGTCACCACCGCTGATAAAGGAGGTGGTGTTGTTATCATGAACACTGACGATTACAGGAACAAAATGCTCAATCTACTTAATGACCCAGATACCTACAAACCTCTCACAACTAACCAAGTGGACAACCTTACTAAAACTTTTCTTCAAAGGACTCGCCGCATTCTGAGGGGCTCAGAACAAGGGAAGAAACTTCTGCACACCATGCCCAGCAACCCCAGACCTGCCAGAATGTACGGCCTGCCAAAGACTCACAAGCCTGGTATCCCACTGAGGCCCATATCCTCTGGAATAGGCAGTGCTCCCCACCAGCTCTCAGGAATTCTCGCAAAACACCTCTCTAAACTCTTGGGCACTATCAGTCCAGCACATCTCAAACACTCGGGTGATCTTCTCAATCGCATTCGCAACATCAACATCAGGAACAAGAAACTTTCCAGCCTTGACGTGACTTCCCTATTCACCAAAGTACCTACTACACAAGCCAGGAAAATTGATGATTCACTTGATCTTCCCATTCCAGCCAGCGATTTCATCGACCTTGTTGAACTATGTGTTGGCTTTACGTGTTTCTCTTTCGAAAATCACCTCTTTCAGCAGACTTTTGGACTACCCATGGGTTCGCCACTCAGTGCAGTCCTGGCGAACCTATACATGGAACATCTAGAAGCCGAACGTTTCTCCACCATTATTCCTTCGTCTGTCACCTGGCTCCGTTATGTTGACGACATTCTCCTCATAACTCCTAAACGTTTCAACGTTCAAGCTCTCCAAGACAAGCTCAACCAGGTCGAGCCTTCAATCCAGTTCACACTTGAAGAAGAAGTCGACAACACTCTTCCTTTCCTTGATGTTCTGCTCTGCAAAGCTGACAACGAACTTCGTTTTAAAGTCTATCGAAAACCCACCAACCAAAACGATCTTCTCCACTTCTACTCTCACCACGACACCAAAACCAAACGTGGTGTAATTATAGGCTTCTTCTACGTGCACTCAGAATCTGCAGCAATGAGTTCCTTGAGGAAGAGTGCACTATAATTGAACAAGTATTTTCTAAACTCCACTATCCTCGTCATTCATCAGAGACTGCAGACGGCGGGCATTAAACATCTTCAACACACCCAGAGAAGACACTGCCGAGAAAGATACATAGTCCTCCCAACCAACTCCATTGCCAAACATGTTTCCAACATCTTTGCCAAAACATCATTCCAAGTATCTACCTCCACAACCACGACCATCAAGGACATCACCAGTAGTAGACAGGACAACCTCCATCCTCTGCAGGGGTATACATAATCCCTTGTAATGACTGCAACAAATTATATGTGGGCGAAACATCAAGAGACCTCCAAACACGTATTTCAGAACACCAATATGCAAGCAGGACTGACGATACAAGGAATGCCTGTGTACAACATCGCAATTCACACAACCATTTAGTTAACTACAGAAACTCAAGACTCATAGCCACAGAAGACAACACTCAATACAGAAGAATCCTGGAATCATCGCTCATCTCTACAACCAACAATTTCAACCAGAACAATGGCTTCTATAACATAGCTGAACCACTCGCCAAGAAACTTCTTCATCGCTATCCCACATAAGAACATAGAACACTGCAGAAGGTCTACTCAAAACTTGTCCAATACCCCTGCCAAGCTACCCAAGACTCTATAACCCCACCCGGTAGATCATCAGCTGCAGCATTCTCCACCTGACCTCAACATGCCTATAAATACTCTCGTACCTTCCAACCCCAGGTAGATCCGTGTGTGACTTGAGAAAGCCCACTGTGTGGGTGAAACGTTGTCAATAAAGGATCACATTGTACTGCATTTGTGTTTATATTTCCAGTAACAGCCTGGTTGATCAGACCCTGATCCACCACGAAGCCTGGTCTCAGACCGGGCCGTGGGGGCGTTAACCCCCGAAACCCTCTTCAGGTAAACTCCCAGCATATCAGCCTCCTGACGACGCAGAAACTAACATGGGAAGGAACAGATCAAGGAGGACAAACATGGAAACAGTTAAAATAACCCAGAGGAACAATAAAGCGAATTATCTCAGTATGAGCGTCACAAGGGAAATACACGATGAAGAGATGTATCGGTTTAAAAATTATGGAGAACGAAATCCAAAAAGCGAAGGTGCAAAGTCACTTCAGATAATCGATGAGCAGAGGCTGTGTCCAAGAGCTCAAACTCAACTCCAGTGTGGTGTCAGGCTGGTAGACGTTTGTTTTGTGTGTGCTATCGACCACACCAATGTAATTATCTTCATCCATTAATTACTTACGCAGTACGTTAGTGACCCTGTACCAGCAGTAGCGCTCATGGATGGTTTACTCCGGGTGGCAGGTGCAGGGTACTAGTTTTTTTTTTAGTAGTTTAGATGGCTGAGGTGAACTTCAAAGATGGTTTAGTGAGCTTATAAGACGGTTAAGACATACTTCCAAGAGCCGTGCTTCTAAGAGCCGTGCTTCTAAGAGCTGTGCTTCTAAGAGCCGTGCTTGTAAGAGCTGTGCTTCTAAGAGTAGTGCTTGTAAGAGCTGTGCTTCTAAGAGCTGTGCTTCTAAGAGTAGTGCTTCTAAGAGCTGTGCTTCTAAGAGTAGTGCTTGTAAGAGCTGTGCTTCTAAGAGTAGTGCTTGTAAGAGCTGTGCTTCTAAGAGTAGTGCTTGTAAGAGCTGTGCTTCTAAGAGTAGTGCTTCTAAGAGCTGTGCTTCTAAGAGCTGTGCTTCTAAGAGCTGTGCTTCTAAGAGCCGTGCTTCTAAGAGCTGTGCTTCTAAGAGCTGTGCTTCTAAGAGCTGTGCTTCTAAGAGCTGTGCTTCTAAGAGCTGTGCTTCTAAGAGCCGTGCTTCTAAGAGCTGTGCTTCTAAGAGCTGTGCTTCTAAGAGCTGTGCTTCTAAGAGCTGTGCTTCTAAGAGTAGTGCTTCTAAGAGCTGTGCTTCTAAGAGCTGTGCTTTTAAGAGCCGTGTTTCTAAGAGCCGTGCTTCTAAGAGCTGTGCTTCTAAGAGTAGGGCTTCTAAGAGCTGTGCTTCTAAGAGCTGTGCTTCTGAGCCGTGCTTCTAAGAGCCGTGATTCTAAGAGCCGTGCTTCTAAGAGCCGTGCTTCTAAGAGCTGTGCTTCTAAGAGCTGTGCTTCTAAGAGCTGTGCTTCTAAGAGCTGTGCTTCTAAGAGCTGTGCTTCTAAGAGCTGTGCTTCTAAGAGCTGTGCTTCTAAGAGCTGTGCTTCTAAGAGCCGTGCTTCTAAGAGCCGTGCTTGTAAGAGCTGTGCTTCTAAGAGCCGCACTTCTAAGAGCCGCACTTCTAAGAGTCGCACTTCTAAGAGCCGCACTTCTAAGAGTCGCACTTCTAAGAGCCGCACTTCTAAGAGTCGCACTTCTAAGAGCCGCACTTCTAAGAGCCGCACTTCTAAGAGCCGCACTTCTAAGAGCCGCACTTCTAAGAGCCGCACTTCTAAGAGTCGCACTTCTAAGAGCCGCACTTCTAAGAGCCGCACTTCTAAGAGCCGCACTTCTAAGAGCCGCACTTCTAAGAGTCGCACTTCTAAGAGTCGCACTTCTAAGAGCCGCACTTCTAAGAGCCGCACTTCTAAGAGCCGCACTTCTAAGAGCCGCACTTCTAAGAGCCGCACTTCTAAGAGCCGCACTTCTAAGAGCCGCACTTCTAAGAGCCGCACTTCTAAGAGCTGCACTTCTAAAAATGTTCTTCAAGGAATAAAAAAAATTATATTCCGTTACAAGTTTATTTTGAATCACTATTTCATAATTTAAGTTTTGATCTGAAAATAATGTAATATAAAAAAAAACTGAACATGAAATAAAATTCGCCAAGATTTTAAAATTTGAGTAAAATTGTTAAACTGAAATTTTAATTTCCACTTGAAATAAATAGTGAGTCAGCTGGTGGTTTAATAAGGTTGAAAGCCTATCTACTACACGATGGTTGCTGGTCACCCCTACACCACCAGTCAAGAATATATTAATATCTATAATGGTAACTTAGTAACTCTTAGCACACATTCTGATTATATTATAAAATATATATATATATAATAATATATTATATATATATATATATATATATATATATATATATATATATTATATATATATATATATATATATATATATATATATATATATATATATATATATATATATATATATATTATATATATATATGTGTGTATATATATATATATATATATATATATATATATATATATATATATATTAATATTATATATATATATATATATATATATATATATATATATATATATATATAATGTGTGTATATATATATAATATATATATATATATATATATATATATATATATATATATATATATATATATATATATTATATATATATATATATATATATATATATATATATATATATATATATGCAATAAGATCACAGTAAACAGGTGATTTCAGAATATGCAAAACAACCACTCTGAAAGAATAGAGAAATTCCAAGCGCTTTCGTGACTACTCACATTATCAAGGAACTATGATAATGTGAGTAGTCACGAAAGCGCTTGGAATTTCTCTATTCTTTCAGAGTGGTTGTTTTGCATATATATATATATATATATATATATATATATATATATATATATATATATATATATATATATATATATATATATATATATATATAAGTTCGGCTCTTGTGTGTATGATGAGATTAAAATCACATAAGCCAATAAAATCTAATCCTACACTTCGGTGATGTTAAGAGGATCGGATTAGCTTCTCCACAACAACAATATAATTTTGGGTAGGGTTCGCAGATGGCTCCTCCAAAACAATCACCTCCTCCACCTCCAAGCTTCCAAGTTTAATTACACCGCTAATACCCTTATCGCTTCCTTTCCCGTCTCACAACACATCCCGTCTCCCCAGGTGGGCGTCCTCTCCGTTGCCTAGGCAACTGCTCCCGGCGTCCCTGTTACCAAGGCAACAGCTTCCGTCCCGCCAGCATCTTGCTCGACCAATTATCCCAGACGGTGGGAGGAAATTCCAGGTTTACGTCTACGGGGAGGATGGTCAGCTGGCTCAAAAGTGGATCTCTCTCCAGGATATCCAGGTAAGTGGAGTGTAGGTTGCAGGGAGGTAGTAAGATAGTAACGAGTGAAGGGTGGAAGACAGATTACGCGGATAGTAACTGGAGTGAAGGGTGAGGACATGTTAAAGGGAAGGAAAGGAGGTAGTAACTCCAATGCCTCAAGGTGGAGAACAATATAAACGTGTTACTGTTTTTCTGCAACGTTTAGAGATATGCAACATCCTCCCCTGCTCTGGTAGACAATGTCCCTTTAACGGATATGCAACACTCACTCTATAGTAAGCAACATCCATAAACAGAAATGCAATACCACAACACATGTGTACAGCACGTGAATACAACATGTCTTAGTTATAAAACAATAAAACCAACCATGTTCACTGCATTCTAATAATTTCTGTCTTTCTCTCCCAGGACCTGCTACTGGCACTAGGGCCTCACGGAACGGGACAAGGAGGCAGTGGGTGTGTGAACTTCTACAACCGGACTGGAGAGTTAACTCCAGTCAGCCAACCACGACCATCTCTCCCGACACGCCCTCAAGACAACATCCAGGGTGTGATTGCCATCGTGCAACAGGTGGGTCTCGCGTTGGAACGTTCGATTCCTAAGTTAGAACGATTCAGGGTTTTGGAGCATTTGGGGTCTCGTGTTAGAACGTTCGGGTTCTGCTCTGAAAGCGTTAGGGTCCCGTGTTGGAACATTTGTAACTATTGTTGTAAAATGCGGATTTTTTTTTATTCATGGAGTGGGACAAATATCGTTTGAAACTGCCAGATTTATCTCGGGACAAATCCATTATAATAACTACACGAAATTCGTGATCTCCATAAAGATTAAAATACACAATTTTGTTTATAACTAAAAATAAAAATCTTCGAAATATCCAACGCATTTTTAGTCATATATTGGATTAAATAATGGAAGTACATTATTTACTTTCGTTTATGTGAAAACGATAAATCCGCAAGGATCATGCAGTTGCAGGGCAATAGGAGATACAGAAGTCTGATCCAGAGAAGAGGAAAAGTATTTTCAATTCCTTGTATCAACAGCCCTTGAATGACATCAACGCAACCCCTATGTTTTTACCTTAGTAGGGTTAGTCAAATATTAAAGCCTAACTGCGTGTGTGTGTTTGGCTTCTGCAGGTGGTGTCGTCGGAAGTGGCTCAGAGCCAGCAGCAGCCGCCAGTCTTCCCTGCAAACCTCACTGAGAACTCTGGTGAATCCATCGAGATCCCTGAAACCATCCTTCATAACCTCCTCAGTATACCTCACCATCTAACCACCCAGTGGCAGTTCCCCTCGACTTTCACACCTTCCCTCAACGACCCTTCCACTTTACCCCAGGCTGAGAGCACGGCTACTACCAGCGACCAGCCTACCACAACTGATATTACCACTACATTCCCGGAAGTCACCACTGTTCCCGATACCACAGGTGAAGTTCTGACTATTGAGCTATCAGACAGCGGTAGTCAGGTGCTTAAACTGCCGGGTAACGACAGATGGAACAGTCGCTTCCCAGGTTTTGATCCATTGTTTGTCGAAGAGGATGAAGGAAATTCCAGCACTCGTCAGGATCTCGAGCCCACGAATGACTATCATTCCAACCCTAGTGATCTGCTTGAGACGGTCATCCCCTCCAATAATGAAGCTACACCTGACGGAGGATTCACCTTATGGAATTACACAACAAGCGTCGCTGATGCTGCTCAGGAACCAGGAGAAACGACCACACTTCACGATGGAAATTTTGATTATGACATATCGACCGTCGTCGCATCTACCACTGACAAATTACATCAGGTTACATATGATGAAAATAACAACCTTCTTTCTACTCGAATCGATGCAGAAGACCCGCTTTTGTCTACCCTCACTGACCTGTACGCCCAATCTTACAATAATGACAACCCTCCACAACCCCTGAATGTCGCACTCACAACTAGCAACTTAGATCAAGAGACTCTTGCGATACAACACAACTTTGAGAGTGACACTATAGCTAACAACTTAGATCAAGTATCTACTGCTACACAGCACAGCTTTGAGAGTGATTTTACAACCAATGACCTAGTTCAAGAGACTACTACAACACAGCATTACTTTGAGACTGACTCTTCCACCCATTCACCATTCCAGTCGGCATTCATTGATTTTGCCACGAATGTCTTCCTCGACAACACTCAAATGACTCTTATATCAGAAACGCCGACTACAATTATTCCAATAGAAACACAGACCACACCGATTGCTGTAACTGCATCTTCAAGAATTATAACAACAACAGACTCAGTAGCAGAAACATCAACAGTCACTCAGCCCTCAGTGACCCACCATATTAATACATACTCAGCTACTGGGCAGCCCGATCGTCTTGACACATTGGCAACAGCTAATTCCGACAGGACTTCAGTTTCCCTTGACGAAAATTTGCTTTCTCTCGACATCCGCAATCCTTCATTACCACAAAGCCCTTATGATATTATTCCAGCTGAGGATACAGAGCCCTCAAGCACTACTTTAGTATCAAGTTCTTCAACTGCAGATCAGAAAGAAAAGCCCTATGCCCCATACGATGGACCAGCAGCGTTACTGGCGGTCAGCCCCTTACCTAACAATGCACACGATGGCCCTCAAAACGAGTTTGCGATATCAGTCCAACACGCTATTGAAAATCTGAATGAAGTACGCTCTCCGCAACCAACACTCAATTTTTCGACGATTCACACACAAGGAATCAATAATCAGAACATCAGTATCGGAGATTTGCTCACGCAGTACTTTACTACTACCCAAGAATCTCTTAAGGACGACTCTGCTGACGAGTCCACCATGCAAGACTCCACAACGCCTGCTTCAACCACACAAGACTCTACAACTCTAGCACTAACCACGCAGTATCTCACAACAGTACCTGCTGCCGTCCTAAGACCACAACACTCCCTTGCTTCTGAGGAGCTTCATAGGCCGGGTCAGTACCATAAAGAGCCAGAATACAAAGTCTCTAGCGATTCCAGCGTCCTTCCAGCATCCCAGCTGGCCGGGAGCGGTTACCAAGACAGGATTGACTTAGAGGCGCTGCAAGCCAACGGCAACCTGACAGAAGGGGATAACTTTTATGATTACTACGGTGCACCTGTATACCTGGATAACATCCCCGAGGTAAGTTAACATGCTTTAAATCTTCTTTTTTGCACATTTGAGATATCTGTGACATAACTAAAACATTTTTTCTGGTGCAAATACAGCTCGTCAACGCTGAAAAAAAAAAAATAAAGCGAATACAGAATCAAGGTTTGAAGCTGAATTTTGGTGCCTGAGCTCATCTGAAAAGACTAAATGTGGCGAACGTGTCTCCTTTACGTCACCTTAAAACAGATGAAAACTGGCCAGTTCCCTAAAAATGTGTTTTCGTTTATTAGTAACCCTGATGCATTCTTACAACACTTGTTTCTGCTACCAGGACTATTACAACTACGATGTCGACCAACCCGCACGACCCGTTCTGAACGACACACAGCAACTTGACTTCCCGGGCCCCAACGCAACCACTCCATACCATGACCACCATGACCACCACGGGGACCATCATCATGAAGACCATCACCATGGGGACCACCATGATGGAGACCATCACCACCACCCTGTGGACAGTCTAGGACCTCCGGAACCTACAGCCACGCTCCTGAAGGCTCCCAAAGACAACCCGGGTTTAGAGGCGTCCGTCGAAGGTCTTCATCCAGACGTTCGGGAGTTCGTCGACGTCATGAACAATATCACTTTTGAGGTAAAATGTTTTGCGTTTCATTGAAAACATTATTAAGGTAAAATTTGCGATTTTGGCTTAAATAGCAACACTCTTCTTGCCGAATAAGGCAAACGAATAT
>NC_069406.1:68460996-68483420 GCF_026875155.1 Cherax quadricarinatus
TAGGTTAGGTTAGGCTAGGTAAGGTTAGGTTAGGTTAGGTTAGGTTAGGTTTGTCAAGAAACAGGACAAGTGTTTCCTGACGCGGGTCTTAGTCATATGATAACCTGTAGCTGGAGCTTTTAGTCATCTGACCGAGGCCTTCCGCTGGCTTATCGATGCACTCCTTTAAAAATTATGGTTATAAATATAACCATTTAGCTTTTCAATTTTTATAAAATATTTATAAAAGCCATTTTATAAATGATAAAAGACTATAACTAAACACTAGTTTAGCCATTTTATATCCAAATTATTTTGTGTTAATTTGTACTTCTAAATGTAATTTTTTTCACTAAAAAAGTGCAATTACTTTTCGTACGCGTTCTAAACTAAGTGAAAGAAATGCTCCAAAACTAAATTAAATATTTTTGTTGATAAACTCCAGAGAGAATAATACTATGGGAATTACTCAGCCCAAATATTTCTGTTAGTTTGGGTTTGAGCAGGACGTGCCTAGTATGGGCCAGTAGGCCTCCTGCAGTGACCCTCTTGTTTTATGTTCTTATGATGGATATGAATTTTATTAATAAATCCACATGACAAACATTTATATACACTTTTCTAAGAAAAGGATTTTATTCCTTTAATTACAATAAACTGTTACATAAGTGAGAGATTGAAATAAATTACTTAATGGAAAATACCTGTACGGTAAGGAAAAGTAATTAAATAACATAAGCTTAATTTTTAACGGGGTGGACCGGTAAGCCGGTGGAAGGCCTCGGTCAGATGACCAATAGCTCTGATACATGCTTACAGATTGTTAGTGCATTTATTCAACATATTAAAATCACAAGAATTTAATGAATGATTGACCATAATGGCATTTCTGAATAAGGTTTGTTTTAGAATAACGTTTTCTAGACAAGACTTCTTTACGTCGACTTATTCTAAGTTTGAATTCTATAAACGAATAAATATAAATATATAGCAATAAACGGTAGGAATATTTAGAATTATAGACAATATTTTTAATGATAGAGGAAACCGTAGTGTGAAAGGCTAAGAGGATCACACTGAGGGTGAGGGTTCGATCCCGGAATGGGTGAAAAGTTGGGCATGTTTCCTTACACCTGCTGCCCCCTGTTCACCCAGTGGTAAGTAGGTACCTGCGTGTTAGCCGGCTGTTGTGGCTCGCATTCTGAAGGACAACATTAACCTAAATTACCCGAAATGCTTTGCGTAACCAGGGGATTTCTGTATATGTTAGCTGGATTTGTAATAGTTGCATTATGTACTTATAAAACTAAAGATTTATTATTATTATTATTATTATTATTATTATTATTATTATTATTATTGTTGTTATAACATACATAATACTGACCTATGTGATTAAAATGTTTCTTCCAAATTCTTCTTTATTATTGGCTGTGTAATATGAAAGGGAAAATCGTTATTATTGTAAAGTCATCTTATTTAATTCCAGATTAAAGGTGACAAGAGTTATCCCTAAGATATTATTCAATAAACCACAAAAATATATATTTGGATAAAAATTTTAATCTCCACAGTCAAATAACTACAAGTTACAGGGATTGGTTGCCACACATGATTAAGGCTCTCGTTCGAACTATTTCCCCCAAATTTCCTGACAAATATATTCCCACCACCATCAGCCACCCTCTGGAGATGCTTTTCCTACTGGAATGGTGATATTTCTGCTAAAATATAGTAATGACAATGACGTGTGATTCCTGCAGGTATACAAGCGAGCCGCCAGCCATCACAAGAGAAGGAACTTCGTCATGTCTCCTCTAAGTCTGATCTCCACCCTGGGTATGCTTCTGATTGGGGCTCGCGGTTCTTCCTCTGGGGCCCTCAGCGATCTCCTCCAGATGGACAAGTTCTTCACCTTCAACCCTCACCTCATCCTGAAGAATGTGACGCAGTCGGTGCAGGAGACTACAGATGCCCACGATGTTGTCTTACTGAACCAGTTCCTCGTTGAGAAGGTTCATTAGATCCGCGAATGTTTTACACAAAGAATATAACACTTATTCCGTATGGGTCACTCAAAGCAAGTTATTGTATTGCATGAAGCGTTGTACCATTGTGTAGGCTCGATCCTCCGTCAGCTAATCGTGAAGCATACACTCAACTGCACTCACTACAAGCTATACACTCACAAAAATATGACCATAATAGCTTAAGAGTCTTAGGTCATCTATGTGATTATCATTTTGAAATTACGGATTCATAGCAACAGAAAGAACTAAAATCGTGGCGTTCCGGGTTCAGTAGTTAGTCTGCCGACAAGTTATACGTATATGGACCGGGAAAAAAATAACAATTACAAAGAAATCACAGTGAAAAGTTGAGATAGTTTTCTTTTCCTTGCGAGATCATCCTCAGCGTACTAGTAATGAACTTCACAGACTGAGACAGCGTTATACATCTCTTCGTTATACTGTTTTCTTTTACACCTGAGTTTTCCTCGACCCACAAAGTAGGCAGTACACCAGTGGTCCATAATCTAGGTTGAAGTAGTCAGTTCTACTCAGCAGATAACCTCGGTGTAAAATTGCTATTACTTGTCTCTCATGTACTCCCATGTAAGTGTTCTCTGTGATGTTTCACCATTTTGCTGATATTCCGATAAAAACTTTTACAGTGAGCTCTGGCACAACGATGATATTATGGTTCTCGTGGTAAATTTAACACTAGTAGCGTTATTTTGACCCTTTATTGCCTAATTATCATTCACGGGTCTTCATTGCATAATAGGAGATACAAAATAACAGCGATCTCGTTAAAACCAACGATCTCTTTAAACAAAATTAAGCTGATGCAGTGTTTGTAAATTATAATTTGGAGACTTCAATAATAGTTTGATAATGAGCAAAAATATAATCACATCGTCATATAAACGGTATATGCGATATAATGTGTATTTCTCATTGCGGAGGCTTGTGTATCACTCAGCGTAAGTGAACCAAAGAGGAAAGATAGCTTCAATTACTTGGATCGAAAGCCCTTCACTAGCACCAAGGTACATTCCATATAGGGATAAAATGCAATATTATTTCTTAACACCAGTGAACATATATTTGCTTAGTATTTCCTATTTCCCACTGAAATTCAAAATTTTGAAAGATTTTGATTTTTCGCTCTCCCGTTTTCATTTTGCTTCCTGGCATTCTCTCTCTCTCTCCCTCTCCCTCTCTTTTATTCCTCTATTAGTATCATTTTGTCCTTCCATTGATTCTTCTGCTATATCTTCGTATATTAATTACATTATTATTAGCACAAACTTTCCCTCTTTCACCTTCTCTCCTTCAGAAAACAAACTTTTTTCGTCTTCCTCTTCCCCGTTGCTAGGAAAAGGAATACTCAGCTAGCTCCTTCCCACATCCTGGAAGGGAGCCGTTACTCTCCTGCCTTCTAATACCTCCAGATAAGAAATCCTTATTCCAGTTCTTGCTTCCACCAGGAAAAGAACCCTTACTCCACCGACTTCTTCGCGCGAACCATCAAAGTGTTCTACGACGCCGTGATTGAGGATGTGGATCCGGGAGAGCTGGACGACACTGTCCGCCGGCGCGTCAACGACCTTGTCAGAAGCAGCTCCAAGGGCAAAGTGGATGCCTTCCTGCTGGAGAACGAACCCTTGTTCCTCACTCCGCCCCTCACAGCCGTTGCCACCAGCTTCTTCCACGTGAGTCTTACACTGAGCCTTGTATAGTTTCCGTTGACGGAGATCTGTAGTGACGTAGGTATACCCAGCCGAAAGTGCTCCTGCAGTTCATGAGTAGTGCGATATAATGGCAGAAATATGAAGCAAAAGTAATGCCAGAGAAGGGATAAAGCTTTTAAAATTCTTCATACGCATATTTTTAGTCCTCTCTCTCTCTCTTTCTCTCTCTCTCTCTCTCTCTCTCTCTTTGCCCTTCTCTCACTATTCCTTCCTTTCTCTCTTTCTTGCTCACCCTTCACCCACCTCTCACTTCCTCTCCCGTTTCCTTCTTGACTCCATACTTTACCTAAATTCCGTAAGCCTTTATCTTCATCCAAACCCTGCAATTTTCTACACGCAACCAAAGCATTGCAATCATCTCACATAACTGAAGTACAAGCGCCTTCTCTACCCCTTCTTCCCTGATCTCCAAATCACTCATCTTCTCTTTTCATTCTCCACTGCCTCCATCCCCAGCTCATACTTCCTCTATTGCCCCCAATCCCACCTCCTCCCCCATTCCTCACCATTACCCTCCATCTTCTCAGTCCAGAGTTGCTTCTTCTGTTCCTCCATCTTTCCCCCTCCACTCCAAATCAAACTGTCTCCCCAACATTCGCTCCGTCCATTCCTCCGCGAAAGCCTCAATACTTGGCTTCGCTATTAAATTAACCAATTAAGTGAGGAGGTTGCCTGGAGGCCAAACATTTCTTCTCTTAGCACGTAATGAGGCCATTTCCTCTAACTAAACCTGTGATGAGGGTCTGTTGTATACACTCATCCCATGTTCTTACAGACAGGTGGGCGACTCAAGCTGCATTTTTTTTTTACCTTTCGACGAATTGGTTGCCAGGGCTATAAAAATAATGAACTAACAATAATAATTATAAAATTTAATAATAATAAAGGTAGTAGGTTGGTAGACAGCAACCACCCAGGGAAGTACTACCGTCCTGCCAGATGACTGTGAAACAAAAACCTGTAACTGTTTTGCATGATGGTAGGATTGCTGGTTTCTTTTTCTGTCTCATAAACACGCTAGATAACAGGGATATCTTGCTACTCCTACTTACACTTTGGTCACACTTCACAGACACGCACATGCATATATATATATACATACATCTAGGTTTTTCTCCTTTTTCTAAATAGCTCTTGTTCTTTTTTATTTCTTCTATTGTCCATGGGGAAGTGGAAAAGAATCTTTCCTCCGTAAGCCATGCGTGTCGTATGAGGCGACTAAAATGCCGGGAGCAATGGGCTAGTAACCCCTTCTCCTGTAGACATTTACTAAAAAAGAGAAGAAAGAAAAACTTTATAAAACTGGGATGCTTAAATGTGCGTGGATGTAGTGCGGATGACAAGAAACAGATGATTGCTGATGTTATGAATGAAAAGAAGTTGGATGTCCTGGCTCTAACGAAACAAAGCTGAAGGGGTAGGAGAGTTTCAGTGGGGGGAAATAAATGGGATTAAATTCGGAGTATCTGAGAGAGTTAGAGCAAAGGAAGGGGTAGCAGTAATGTTAATGATCAGTTATGGAAGGAGAAAAGAGAATATGAATGTGTAAATTCAAGAATTATGTGGATTAAAGTAAAGGTTGGATGCGAGAAGTGGGTCATAATAAGCGTGTATGCACCTGGAGAAGAGAGGAATGCAGAGGAGAGAGAGAGGATTATTGGGAGATGTTAAGTGAATGTATAGGAGCCTTTGAACCAAGTGAGAGAGTAATTGTGGTAGGGGACCTGAATGCTAAAGTAGGAGAAACTTTTAGAGAGGGTGTGGTAGGTAAGTTTGGGGTGCCAGTGTAAATGATAATGGGAGCCCTTTGATTGAACTTTGTATAGAAAGGGGTTTAGTTATAGGTAATACATATTTTAAGAAAAAGAGGATAATAAGTATACACGATATGATGTAGGGCGAAATGACAGTAGTTTGTTGGATTATGTATTGGTAGATAAAAGACTGTTGAGTAGACTTCAGGATGTACATGTTTATAGAGGGGCCACAGATATATCAGATCACTTTCTAGTTGTAGCTACACTGAGAGTAAAAAGGTAGATGGGATACAAGGAGAATAGAAGCATCAGGGAAGAGAGAGGTGAAGGTTTAAAAACTAAAAGAGGACGCAGTTAGGGTAAGATATAAACAGCTATTGGAGGATAGATGGGCTAATGAGAGCATAGGCAATGGGGTCGAAGAGGTATGGGGTAGGTTTAAAAATGTAGTGTTAGAGTGTTCAGCAGAAGTTTGTGGTTACAGGAAAGTGGGTGCAGGAGGGAAGAGGAGCGATGGTGGAATGAAAGATGTAAAGAGATAGTAAGGGAGAAAAAGTTAGCATATGAGAAGTTTTTACAAAGTAGAAGTGATGCAAGGAGGGAAGAGTGTATGGAGAAAAAGAAAAGAGGTTAAGAGAGTGGTTTAAGCAATGTAAAAAAGAGCAAATGAGAGAGTGGGTGAGATGTTACAACAAATTTTGTTGAAAATAAAAAAAGTTTTGGGGTGAGATTAACAAGTTAAGAAAGCCTAGAGAACAAATGGATTTGTCAGTTAAAAATAGGAGAGGAGAGTTATTAAATGGAGAGTTAGAGGTATTGGGAAGATGGAGGAATATTTTGAGGAATTGTTAAATGTTGATGAAGTAGGGAAGCTGTGATTTCGTGTATAGGGCAAGGAGGAATAACATCTTGTAGGAGTGAGGAAGAGCCAGTTGTGACTGTGGGGGAAGTTCGTGAGGCAGTAGGTAAAATGAAAGGGGGTAAGGCAGCCGGGATTGATGGGATAAAGATAGAAATGTTAAAAGCAGGTGGGGATATAGTTTTGGAGTGGTTGGTGCAATTATTTAATAAATGTATGGAAGAGGGTAAGGTACCTAGTGATTGGCAGAGAGCATGCATAGTTCCTTTGTATAAAGGCAAAGGGATAAAAGAGAGTGCAAAAATTATAGGGGATAAGTCTGTTGAGTGTACCTGGTAAAGTGTATGGTAGAGTTATAATTGAAAGAATTAAGAGTAAGACTGAGAATAGGATAGCAGATGAACAAGGAGGCTTTAGGAAAGGTAGGGGGTGTGTGGACCAGGTGTTTACAGTGAAACATATAAGTGAACAGTATTTAGATAAGGCTAAAGAGGTCTTTGTGGCATTTATGGATTTGGAAAAGGCGTATGACAGGGTGGATAGGGGGCAATGTGGCAGATGTTGCAAGTGTATGGTGTAGGAGGTAGGTTACTGAAAGCAGTGAAGAGTTTTTACGAGGATAGTGAGGCTCAAGTTAGAGTATGTAGGAAAGAGGGAAATTTTTTCCCAGTAAAAGTAGGCCTTAGACAAGGAATGTGTGATGTCACCGTGGTTGTTTAATATATTTATAGATGGGGTTGTAAGAGAAGTAAATGCGAGGGTCTTGGCAAGAGGCGTGGAGTTAAAAGATAAAGAATCACACACAAAGTGGGAGTTGTCACAGCTGCTCTTTGCTGATGACACTGTGCTTTTGGGAGATTCTGAAGAGAAGATGCAGAGATTGGTGGATGAATTTGGTAGGGTGTGCAAAAGAAGAAAATTAAAGGTGAATACAGGAAAGAGTAAGGTTATGAGGATAACAAAAAGATTAGGTGATGAAAGATTGAATATCAGATTGGAGGGAGAGAGTATGGAGGAGGTGAACGTATTCAGATATTTGGGAGAGGACGTGTCAGCGGATGGGTCTATGAAAGATGAGGTGAATCATAGAATTGATGAGGGAAAAAGAGTGAGTGGTGCACTTAGGAGTCTGTGGAGACAAAGAACTTTGTCCTTAGAGGCAAAGAGGGGAATGTATGAGAGTATAGTTTTACCAACGCTCTTATATGGGTGTGAAGCGTGGGTGATGAATGTTGCAGCGAGGAGAAGGCTGGAGGCAGTGGAGATGTCATGTCTGAGGGCAATGTGTGGTGTGAATATAATGCAGAGAATTCGTAGTTTGGAAGTTAGGAGGAGGTGCGGGATTACCAAAACTGTTGTCCAGAGGGCTGAGGAAGGGTTGTTGAGGTGGTTCGGACATGTAGAGAGAATGGAGCGAAACAGAATGACTTCAAGAGTGTATCAGTCTGTAGTGGAAGGAAGGTTGGGTAGGGGTCGGCCTAGGAAGGGTTGGAGGGAGGGGGTAAAGGAGGTTTTGTGTGCGAGGGGCTTGGACTTCCAGCAGGCATGCGTGAGCGTGTTTGATAGGAGTGAATGGAGACAAATGGTTTTTAATACTTGACGTGCTGTTGGAGTGTGAGCAAAGTAACATTTATGAAGGGATTCAGGGAAACCGGCAGGCCGGACTTGAGTCCTGGAGATGGGAAGTACTCTCTTTTGTCCCCTTTGCCTTTATACAAAGGAACTATGCATGCTCTCTGCCAATCCCTAGGTACCTTACCCTCTTCCATACATTTATTAAATAATTGCACCAACCACTCCAAAACTATATCCCCATCTGCTTTTAACATTTCTGTCTTTATCCCATCAATCCCGGCTGCCTTACCCCCTTTCATTTTACCTACTGCCTCACGAACTTCCCCCACACTCACAACTGGCTCTTCCTCACTCCTACAAGATGTTATTCCTCCTTGCCCTATACACGAAATCACAGCTTCCCTATCTTCATCAACATTTAACAATTCCTCAAAAT
This sequence comes from Cherax quadricarinatus, assembly GCF_026875155.1. Lineage (NCBI taxonomy): Eukaryota > Metazoa > Arthropoda > Malacostraca > Decapoda > Parastacidae > Cherax > Cherax quadricarinatus. The sequence goes on from NC_069406.1 coordinate 68,469,360, forward strand.
ATTCCCTCCATCTTCCCAATACCTCTAATTCTCCATTTAATAACTCTCCTCTTTTATTTTTAACTGACAAATCCATTTGTTCTCTAGGCTTCCTTAACTTGTTAATCTCACTCCAAAACTTTTTCTTATTTTCAACAAAATTTGTTGATAACATCTCACCCACTCTCTCATTTGCTCTCTTTTTACATTGCTTCACCACTCTCATAACCTCTCTCTTTTTCTCCATATACTCTTCCCTCCTTGCATCACTTCTACTTTGTAAAAACTTCTCATATGCTAACTTTTTCTCCCTTACTGCTCTCTTTACATCATCATTCCACCAATCGCTCCTCTTTCCTCCCGCACCCACTTTCCTGTAACCACAAACTTCTGCTGAACACTCTAACACTACATTTTTAAACCTACCCCATACCTCTTCGACCCCATTGCCTATGCTCTCATTAGCCCATCTATCCTCCAATAGCTGTTTATATCTTACCCTAACTGCCTCTTTTAGTTTATAAACCTTCACCTCTCTCTTCCCTGATGCTTCTATTCTCCTTGTACCCCATCTGTCTTTTACTCTCAGTGTAGCTACAACTAGAAAGTGATCTGATATATCTGTGGCCCCTCTATAAACATGTACATCCTGAAGTCTACTCAACAGTCTTTTATCTACCAATACATAATCCAACAAACTACTGTCATTTCGCCCTACATCATATCTTGTATACTTATTTATCCTCTTTTTCTTAAAATATGTATTACCTATAACTAAACCCCTTTCTATACAAAGTTCAATCAAAGGGCTCCCATTATCATTTACACCTGTCACCCCAAACTTACCTACCACACTCTCTCTAAAAGTTTCTCCTACTTTAGCATTCAGATCCCCTACCACAATTACTCTCTCACTTGGTTCAAAGGCTCCTATACATTCACTTAACATCTCCCAAAATCTCTCTCTCTCCTCTACATTCCTCTCTTCTCCAGGTGCATACACGCTTATTATGACCCACTTCTCGCATCCAACCTTTACTTTAATCCACATAATTCTTGAATTTACACATTCATATTCTCTTTTCTCCTTCCATAACTGATCCTTCAACATTACTGCTACCCCTTTCTTTGCTCTAACTCTCTCAGATACTCCAGATTTAATCCCATTTATTTCCCCCCACTGAAACTTCCCTACCCCCTTCAGCTTTGTTTCGCTTAGGGCCAGGACATCCAACTTCTTTTCATTCATAACATCAGCAATCATCTGTTTCTTGTCATCCGCACATTCAAGCATCCCAGTTTTATAAAGTTTTTCTTCTTCTCTTTTTTAGTAAATGTCTACAGGAGAAGGGGTTACTAGCCCATTGCTCCCGGCATTTTAGTCGCCTCATACGACACGCATGGCTTACGGAGGAAAGATTCTTTTCCACTTCCCCATGGACAATAGAAGAAATAAAGAACAAGAGCTATTTTGAAAAAGGAGAAAAACCTAGATGTATGTATATATATATGCATGTGCGTGTCTGTGAAGTGTGACCAAAGTGTTAGTAGGAGTAGCAAGATATCCCTGTTATCTAGCGTGTTTATGAGACAGAAAAAGAAACCAGCAATCCTACCATCACGCAAAACAGTTACAGGTTTCTGTTTCAGTCATCTGGCAGGACGGTAGTACTTCCCTGGGTGGTTGCTGTCTACCAACCTACTACCTATATATATATATATATATATATATATATATATATATATATATATTATATACACACACGAAGACGACGATTGCTTTTCTGGTTTGCATTTATATCATACAATATTGATTTTTCATTCTGTTGGGCTCGAATTTTTTTTATGTAAATTCTCCAGTGTTAAGTGGGTTATGCAATGGAGACAGTTACACTTTGGGCCTACCGAGAGAAAGCTTCTCGCTCAACCCTGAGCCTCTTCCCTAAACACAACACTTACACATTTAGAATGATGGAATCCTTTTGTTTTCCTGGGTAATGAAACATGCGATTTCAAAATGTTGACATAGATGTTGATCAACACTAGTGCTCCCTCTCCAATTTTCTGTGTCCTGCTCACCCTGTCGTTTTCTGTGTGGTTTTCTGCATATTTCTATTCTGCGAGGGGTGGCTTGTGCTTTCCCATTTTCCGTGTTTATTTGGCGCATTTCTTCACAGCTACTGGTGCTATCCAACAAACAAATATCTTTTTAGTAAGTAAGGGATGGTAATACTCAAACACGCTTTGTTACAGGGTAATATTGGTGATTGTTTTTCGTATATAAAATGGATTTGCTTAGAGAAATGACCAAGAATTAAACGGTCTACATCATTTTGTTTCACAAAGGAAGAGATAATATCTTTATTTACTACAAGTACATGGTATGCAGGCCTAGCTGACATCAATTACATACTAATATATAGAAAGCCTCTTGTTATGCTGAGCATTTCAGGCAAATTAGGTCAGTTTTGTCTCAGGATGCGACCCACACCAGTCGACTAACACCCAGGTACCCATTTTGAACTGATGGGTGAACAGAGACAGGGACAGCAGGTGTCTTATGGAAACACGTCCCTAATGTTTTACCAGCCGTACCGGAGGAGATTCGAACCCCGGACCTCAGTGTGTGAGCTGAGCGCGCTACCGATCGAGCTACGGGTGAATTTTCCTGGCTTATACATGCTAGATGGTGCTTTCACCTGAGAGATGTTAATCAAACGATGACGCGTTGTTTATGTAGCATAAGCATTAGCAGGCCTACACCAGGTTGGTCTTCACCCCAGCTAAACCAAGGATGAAGAAGATTTAATACCCTGGGTTAATAACCCAGGGTAAGCCCCATAAAGCCACTGCATCTGCATTATTTCTATAGGATTTTATTAAGATAAAGATAAGATAAGATTTCGTTCGGATTTTTAACCCCGGAGGGTTAGCCACCCAGGATAACCCAAGAAAGTCAGTGCGTCATCGAGGACTGTCTAACTTATTTCCATTGGGGTCCTTAATCTTGTCCCCCAGGATGCGACCCACACCAGTCGACTAACATCCAGGTACCTATTTGCTGCTAGGTGAACAGGACAACAGGTGTAAGGAAACGTGTCGAAATGTTTCCACCCGCCGGGAATCGAACCCGGGCCCTCCGTGTGTGAAGCGGGAGCTTTAGCCACCAGGCCACCGATGCTACTTATAACGATCGTTAACGCACTCAGTTCACACACTGAGGTCCAGAGGTTGTGTGTGTGTTCCCATAACACACCTGCTGTTCCTATTCACCCATCAGTATAAAATGGGTACCTGGGTGTTAATGGACTGGTGTGGGTCGCATCCTGGGACAAAACTGACCCGTATACCTTGCACTTGTAGAAATAAAGATATTTATACCAGGGGCAACATTTGTCAGAAAATATTGCCAACGTTTCCACTTATGCCTGGCGCCCAAATGCTGCAGCAATTATTTGGTTGATATGCACCTCAGGGGATGTGGTTGGCATGATACTCACCCCGAGGTTCGCAGTCTATGACCCCTCAGTCTGTACTCCATCTGTGGTCTTCTTTGTCCAAGCAAGTCCTTCATACTGAGAGCCGATAGAGGAACAATTTGAGCAAAAGGCGCCACTACCATTACCATGGGAATTTTCATAATATGCTTCTTGATACTAGATAACGCCATTTAAATTACGTCAATTTTCTCTTTCGAGTTTATTAACGCGCCCTGTACATATAAGATTATTATTTCACTTACGTTACGTACAAAAATACGTAATACCATATCTAACCATATAAGAAACGACCGTAACACGTCTGGCAACACAGTATCTATCTATACTAAAAAAAAAGAAAAAGACTTGGAAGATAATTAAAAAACTGAGGAAGAGACGATATATGATAAACAGAGAATATAAAAGAATAACAAATAACAAAATTAAAAGTAGTGTAAAAGGAAGACTTTATTTTAAAGGTAGATGCAAAAAAATGTATAGGAAAATGAGAAGAGAAAATAAGAACGAGACTTCAATAACACCCGGTAAAAATTAAAAAAAAACTAATATAATGAAAAAATAATTTATATTTTTATACTAGACTACCAGAGGATGAAAAAATATCAGTGAAAATGGTAAATAAAACCTGAGCGCTTTCCTGTGTTTACACACATCTTCAGAGTAATCATTCCTCTGAATTTAATGGTTGTAACTACCATCATAATTTTTAAAGGGGTGAACCGGTAAGCTAGCGGAAGGCCTCGGTCATATGACCAAAAGCTCCAACAGCGGGTCATCACCTAAGACCCGCGTCAGGAAACACTTGTCCTATTTCCTGACGAGCCTTACCTAACTAACCACCTCTGAAGATGTCTGTGTAAGCACATGAAAGCGCTCAGGGTTTTATATCCTGTTTTCCCTGTGGTATTTTTCTCACATTTGCAGTTACGCGTTTTATTGCGTTTTCTTCCATACGAGAATGTTTCTACATGGAACAAATAAAATGAACAAAATATTCGTAACATCTAGTTTACTTTTCGGGATTTAGATGGACGTCGAGTGTTGTTTCCGGTCCACTTTCTTCACGTGCTTCGTGGAGACTGTGGATGAGGAGGAAGGGGCGGAGGAAGATATACAAAAGGGGGGGAGAGGAGTATTAGAAGTAAAATGAAAAACTGGGTAGCAGTCACGAATTATGGGATGGTGGCAGTGGTGGAGGAGGCTGAGGGACGTCTGGAACTTAGGTGAAAAGGTAGGTAGAGGAGGAAGAGGGCGAGTGGGAAGAGTAGGAGGAGGGAGAAAGTGTTTCCTGACACGTCCATGTTTAGCGACTGTAGGACTCGGTCAAATAGGGAGGACATGTTTATATTCCTCGTGCAAGTCATTAGCCTTTAATTACGCTACTCTTAATGAACCAAAAGGAGAAAATCGTATTAATGGTGTATAATTGTTTCCCCTTAGTGAGGAATTGTATGATTGTTTCCCCTTAGTGAGGTATTGTATGATTGTTTCCCCTTAGTGATGAATTGTATGATTGTTTCCTCTTAGTGAGGAATTGTATAATTGTTTCCCCTTAGTGATGAATTGTATAATTGTTTCCCCTTAGTGAGGTACTGTGTGATTGTTTCCCCTTAGTGAGAAATTGTATAATTGTTTCCCCTTAGTGAGGTACTGTGTGATTGTTTCCCCTTAGTGAGAAATTGTATAATTGTTTCCCCTTAGTGAGGAATTGTATAATTGTTTCCCCTTAGTGAGGAATTGTATGATTGTTTCCCCTTAGTGAGGTATTGTATGATTGTTTCCCCTTAGTGAGGTATTGTATGATTGTTTCCCCTTAGTGATGAATTGTATGATTGTTTCCTCTTAGTGAGGAATTGTATAATTGTTTCCCTTAGGAATTGTATGATTGTTTCCCCTTAGTGAGGTATTGTATGATTGTTTCCCCTTAGTGATGAATTGTATGATTGTTTCCTCTTAGTGAGGAATTGTATAATTGTTTCCCCTTAGGAATTGTATGATTGTTTCCCCTTAGTGAGGTATTGTATGATTGTTTCCCCTTAGTGATGAATTGTATGATTGTTTCCTCTTAGTGAGGAATTGTATAATTGTTTCCCCTTAGGAATTGTATGATTGTTTCCCCTTAGTGAGGTATTGTATGATTGTTTCCCCTTAGTGATGAATTGTATGATTGTTTCCTCTTAGTGAGGAATTGTATAATTGTTTTCCCCTTAGGAATTGTATGATTGTTTCCCCTTAGTGAGGTATTGTATGATTGTTTCCCCTTAGTGATGAATTGTATGATTGTTTCCTCTGTAGGGAATTGTATAATTGTTTCCCCTTAGGAATTGTATGATTGTTTCCCCTTAGTGAGGTATTGTATGATTGTTTCCCCTTAGTGAGGTATTGTATGATTGTTTCCCCTTAGTGAGGTATTGTATGATTGTTTCCCCTTAGTGATGAATTGTATGATTGTTTCCTCTTAGTGAGGTATTGTATGATTGTTTCCCCTTAGTGAGGTATTGTATGATTGTTTCCCCTTAGTGAGGTATTGTATGATTGTTTCCCTTAGTGAGGTATTGTATGATTGTTTCCCCTTAGTGAGGTATTGTATGATTGTTTCCCCTTAGTGAGGTATTGTATGATTGTTTCCCCTTAGTGATGAATTGTATGATTGTTTCCCCTTAGTGAGGTATTGTATGATTGTTTCCCCTTAGTGAGGTATTGTATGATTGTTTCCCCTTAGTGAGGTATTGCATGATTGTTTCCCCTTAGTAAGGTATTGTATGATTGTTTCCCCTTAGTGAGGTATTGTATGATTGTTTCCCCTTAGTGAGGTATTGTATGATTGTTTCCCCTTAGTGAGGTATTGTATGATTGTTTCCCCTTAGTGAGGTATTGTATGATTGTTTCCCCTTAGTGATGAATTGTATGATTGCTTCCCCTTAGTGAGGTATTGTATGATTGTTTCCCCTTAGTGAGGTATTGTATGATTGTTTCCCCTTAGTGAGGTATTGTATGATTGTTTCCCCTTAGTGAGGTATTGCATGATTGTTTCCCCTTAGTGAGGTATTGTATGATTGTTTCCCCTTAGTGAGGTATTGTATGATTGTTTCCCCTTAGTGAGGTATTGTATGATTGTTTCCCCGTAGTGAGGAATTGTATAATTGTTTCCCCTTAGTGAGGTATTGCATGATTGTTTCCCCTTAGTGAGGAATTGTATAATTGTTTCCCCTTAGTGAGGTATTGTATGATTGTTTCCCCGTAGTGAGGTATTGTATGATTGTTTCCCCTTAGTGAGGAATTGTATAATTGTTTCCCCTTAGTGAGGTATTGTATGATTGTTTCCCCTTAGTGAGGTATTGTATGATTGTTTCCCCTTAGTGAGGTATTGTATGATTGTTTCCCCTTAGTGAGGAATTGTATGATTGTTTCCCCTTAGTGAGGAATTGTATGATTGTTTCCCCTTAGTGAGGTATTGTATAATTGTTTCCCCTTAGTGAGGTATTGTATAAATTGTTTCCCCTTAGTGAGGTATTGTATAATTGTTTCCCCCTTAGTGAGGAATTGTATGATTGTTTCCCCTTAGTGAGGTATTGTATGATTGTTTCCCCTTAGTGAGGAATTGTATGATTGTTTCCCCTTAGTGAGGTATTGTATAATTGTTTCCCCTTAGTGAGGTATTGTATAATTGTTTCCCCTTAGTGAGGTATTGTATAATTGTTTCCCCTTAGTGAGGAATTGTATGATTGTTTCCCCTTAGTGAGGTATTGTATGATTGTTTCCCCTTAGTGAGGTATTGTATGATTGTTTCCCCTTAGTGAGGTATTGTATGATTGTTTCCCCTTAGTGAGGTATTGTATGATTGTTTCCCCTTAGTGAGGTATTGCATGATTGTTTTCCCCTTAGTGAGGTATTGTATGATTGTTTCCCCTTAGTGAGGTATTGTATGATTGTTTCCCCTTAGTGAGGTATTGTATGATTGTTTCCCCTTAGTGAGGTATTGTATGATTGTTTCCCCTTAGTGAGGTATTGTATGATTGTTTTCCCTTAGTAAGGTATTGTATAATTGTTTCCCCTTAGTGAGGTATTGCATGATTGTTTCCCCTTAGTGAGGTATTGTATGATTGTTTCCCCTTAGTAAGGTATTGTATGATTGTTTTCCCTTAGTAAGGTATTGTATGATTGTTTTCCCTTAGTAAGGTATTGTATGATTGTTTCCCCTTAGTGAGGTATTGTATGATTGTTTCCCCTTAGTGAGGTATTGCATGATTGTTTCCCCTTAGTGAGGTATTGTATGATTGTTTCCCCTTAGTAAGGTATTGTATGATTGTTTTCCCTTAGTAAGGTATTGTATGATTGTTTCCCCTTAGTGAGGTATTGTATGATTGTTTCCCCTTAGTAAGGTATTGTATGATTGTTTTCCCTTAGTAAGGTATTGTATGATTGTTTCCCCTTAGTGAGGTATTGTATGATTGTTTCCCCTTAGTAAGGTATTGTATGATTGTTTTCCCTTAGTAAGGTATTGTATGATTGTTTCCCCTTAGTAAGGTATTGTATGCTGAGGGAATCACCTCTCATGAGATACTAATTCAAGAATTTGCATAAATAGTTCAGAAAATAGACGCATTGATAAATGAAAAACATGTGCAACATCTGGGTATCTTTAAAGATACCCAAATGTTGCACAATTATCTAAAACTGTTGCAACATTGCCTTAAATATTTACTTCTTCAAGGTCGATGGACTGATTACTTAATTTCATCACCACTACACCATCTATCTCCATGTTTGCTTTCCACTATTTTTGACTGAGGAAACCTGCCGTGTAGGCGATGTATTTCAGCCATAAAAATACCCACCTGTTGTACGTGTGTCTTATTAGTCTACATGTCTGTCTGGTTGATTATATAGTTCTGACGATGTTGCATCAACACGTCGGTCAGTCTGGTTGAAGGTTATGTAATCCTGACAGCAAATACCATCAATATTTGTGTTTATGTTAAGATCAGAGTCGCTATTCTAAATGCTGGATCCAGGAGAGAGAAATGCTTCTCCTTTTTCAGGTTGGTTTTCTAAAGCAAGTTTTCTCTCTTGCATATTTTTAAAGCTTGGTTTCAGTATTTGATATTTTGTGCAATTTCATTGTATTTTAAATAGTATTTTTTTTTTACAGTGTATTTGGATTATAAGTGGCTTTGGCATGCTGCTCTTACCTGTATTTTTTGTACCTCTGTTTGTATGCTAAATTTCTAAATAAATAAATAAATAAATATATTTATTTTGTCTTTTTTACGAAGTATATTGTCCATTTGTGACCTGTTATTCTAGTCTCACACACGGATATATACACCGTGAGGTGCATGTCTCTCGTGTATATATGCTGAGAATTTAATCCCCATTCCAGTGATTACAGTATTCTTGGCCGGTGATGAATAGGTTACATGCAGACTTAATGACCCTCAGATAGTCGATATGCTTTAAACCCAATTAACAAGCCAATCAACACAGCCACAGAGCACACGCTCTATGGAGAATAATTCCCTCCATGTATTTACGTCAAGAGAAGCAGCGGAGAGGGTGAATCTCTCAATAATTCACGCACGGTTTAACTTTGTCCTTATGTTAAGGTGAAGCGTTGACCCTTTGTTTATCTTCTACCCTGAAAGGCCATTCAATTTATTTTTCTTTGTAAGTAAAATTACCTTCTGTGATGGTTAGCTTTCGGTAAAAAAAAAAATTCTTTGAGTATAATAATTAGTTACTAGTATCACAACGTTTCAAAATGATTTTTCTTTCCCATGTGTTATAAAATAGTGGTTGATATACATTTTCATTTACGATTTTTTTTCGCTGTGGTTTTTGCATTTCTATCACTGAAATTAATAGTTCGTGTTTTGTGTTCAAATTACAGCTACATTTGACATAATTTTTCTTACAATATTTCTCTTCCAATAATATTTTTCCCCCTTGGCTAATTTGGGTTCAATGACACCTCGTCTAATGTGATCGTATCTAATGGATTTTTCTTCGATCCACGGCTTAAGCTTTACTTTACATAGGTTTTCTATTATCTCACGTAGGTATAACAATTCTTTATTTTTCTGTCTGCTCACATTTGATACTGTCCTTTCTATCCCGTCATCAGCTTCCTGAGTTCTGTATGTGCAGTAACTTCTGACTTTTACTTCGGGAAATATTACGATGTTCTCGTTCATCCCCTTTAACATCTAAACAGCTTTCACTGTGTTTTCCTTAAATTTGCCTGTGCAAACACTAGCACAAAGTGAGCCTCGAACTTACGACCTACGATATATTTTTATCGCTACTTATCCTCTTAACACTCTTCCAGCCACCACTATTGCCTGTTCCAGTCTTCCATGCTCCTCAGCGCCACCACAGTCCCTCTCTCTTTTCAGGCACGCTGGAGCTTGCCCGTGCTTCAACAAGACTTGATCGACATGTCCTTCATTCGTTTCCCGACCGCTGAGCGCCGTCTGATTCGAACTGTGGGACTCAAGAAAAAGGTGACCATAAACGCAGGCTTCTCCCATGCATCCGGAGTGACATCAGCGGAGGTGAGTTTAAAGGCACTGTTGCATCAAGTGAGGTGAGACTGAAATGTGTTGTGGCATCAGATCCTTTGTGTACTCTGTTGATGTTTTCTTTGATTTTTCTGCTCGCTGTTTTCTGATGTTCGCATTGTCTCTGATGCCGGAGTGCTGATTTTTCCGAACACATTACGATTTTATCTTGCGCGATAACCTTTTATGGAGTACCTAATCAAATGTTTTCGTAAAATGTATACAGAACAGAGAGGATTGGTTTTAATACTAACTTTCGTGCCATCACACTGCAAACTGTTACAACTGGTGAGAGAATATTTGCTTGCAAGCAAAATACGACATGTGATAGGAGGAAAAATATTCTCAAGTGGTAATATCAAGACCTGAAACAGTCAGTATTTACAAACACAATATTCTTATTTTATACAACTGATATGCCTAAAGGAATGCATAATTAGACTCGTTTGTTAGTGGGTGACGCGTAGGTCCTATGCAAAGGAGTTACAACGTTAAGCTCTGGTAAAACATTATGATAAAATGAGATATAATGAAACATGGATGATGGGAATTAAAGTAGATAAATATCGCCGAACAGAAACAGGTGAGAGAGCAGAGAGAGCTGATGAGGAATGTGGATGTTATGTAACCACCCTGAAGACGACACAGAAAGTAATATGACTAATTAATAGAGACAAGACATCACGAGCATAACCTTGCTCGTTTAATTACATATAATAAATTGCAAACAGGCAATCACACACACACACACACACACACACACACACACACACACACACACACACACACACACACACACACACACACACAAACAAACACACATTTCTAGACTGGCAGGTCACAAACTCAGCTCGTGCATCAGCTGTCACTTCACTTACGACACTATAATAGTGTTCAGTTGCTCTATAAATGGTATGGAGAAACTTTGACACCACATCGCACGGTGTTATGTATCATATTTTACCGGGGGTAGATCGGTGAGCCAGCTGAAGGTTTCAGTCAACTAACCAAAAGCTCCACAGAACGGGTTATACGTCAGGAGACAATTTTACCATTTACCATGACAAAATATCAACCCCAATGGAGCTCAGCATGTGTCTGATAAATTGAAAAGGTTGTCCTAGTTCCATGGCAAAATACTAAGGTTGATAATACTAAGGTTGATAATACTGAGGATTTTTTTTTACGTAGTATTTGAAGATTCAGAACATGATACTCGCTTCTTCGTAATTGATGATTAAGATCTCCTCTCAGTATGTCGAGAAACTTACCAGTTGTAAATGTTTTTTGTTGGTGGCCTTCACCAAACTGGCAAGAATGAATGTTCATGGGGCTGCGCTTCTAAATTAATGTCAGTTGATTAGTCTGTGGGACAGGCACTGTTTGTATTGTTTACCTTGCTTCATTTTTCATGTGTGTGTGTGTGTGTGTGTGTGTGTGTGTGTGTGTGTGTGTGTGTGTGTGTGTGTGTGTACTAACCTATATGTGGTTGCAGGGGTCGAGTCGCTAGCCGCTACTGGAGTGAGTCTCTCATGGCATCGAAACCCTTGTCGTACCTCCTCCTGAAGCCATATACGGGGCCTGCCTTTACTGTTCCACTTCTCAGGCTGTTGCACTTCCCGACTACTCTCAGACAGAAAAAAATACTCCAAAGCATCCCTGTGACTCATCTGTGTATTCAGTTTTCTTATCGAGCCATTTGTCTATTATCAGACAGCCCTGCCGATTCCTTCCACTCTTCCCAATTTCCTTAGAAAATTTTTCACATCCTCCTGTTTCTTCTTAACTTCTTCCAGTCAATAATTCTTATCGCTTCCTTCCCTTTCACTGCACATCTCTTAATTCCCGAGGGACGATTTTCTTGAAAAGTTCTGTTGAGGCCTGCTCATACCTTCCTGTCATTCCGTCAGCTCACGACAGGAATATGCTTCTTAATCCTCAGTTCTGGATCCTTTACTGTCGTGGTGTTCATTGCGTGGCTGAGCATCAGTGTCAAATCCATTAAAGTTTTCACTGTTTTTTTTTCTAAATTGTGTTTCTGCTTTGTATAGTCGCTCATAGCGACTATACAAATTTATACTTATTTATATATTTATATATTTTTCCTTGTTCTACGCGCTTTAAATGACCTTTTACTTTTTAGCATTCGTTACTGTTCTTCTTTTTAACCATTTACTCTCTACCTTTTAATTTTGTTTCTCTAAATCAGTTTTTTCTTATCTCATTTAACTTAAAATTTCTTTCTTTTTTTCCCCCAAATTATTCGTAGAAATTATCCTCAATCCCATATATTTATTAGCATTAATTTTCAAGGGAATGCAGATACAACATATAGAAAAAGCTTTTAATTCGACTACGTTTCACCGAAGGCTGAGCTTCATGAAGTCATACAGAGAATTTTCACACACCTATATATCCTTAAAGAGGTTAAATTAATAACAATACAGAACAGAGTGTCAGGGGTTGATAATGCGGCGTAGCGGGGCATTGCAGTCGGTCTACTGTTCCATTAATTAGATTTAAACTGTTGCATTACAGGCCAGGTGTTTCCTGAGGTCAGAGGAGGCACCAATGGTATTGTTTGGGGGGCTGAAGTCCTCAAAATTCTCTCAGCCCCCCAAATATAAATAGTAATAATAACATTGCTTCAAAGCACCTCTCGTAGTCTCTTTTCCTACCAGATAGTCTCCTGCCCCTAACCTTAACTAGGATAGAAATTCTGGAGGCGCCCTTGCGTGTCAAGGGTTATCTGGGATGCAAGCACGCTGATGCTTTTCAGTAGTGTCTCTTGTGCCGATGATCGCAGATTCCAGGCACTGTCATAGGGATCTCTCACCCTTCTTTAATAACAAGTGTGGCGTCTTTCCAGGCCATAAAGTGTTCATGTTTGTTCCGATCACTGAAGCATGTATTGTGCGTGTGTGTGTTCAGAGTCCCTCCAGCATATAGGTATTACTGAATTTTTATGTCTAAGCTCTGTGACGTTCCTATCACAGCCTGTACGTGGAATGGTGTATACACCAGCACTGTTGCTATTTGGTTGTGTGTGTCCAGGTCTGGTAATGTCATATAATAGTTTCTGAAGTGACGATCATTAAGTTACTAACACTTGTGCCTTGGTGAGTAGATCTGTATTGTTGCCTGTTGGAAAGATATTGTGATATTGTTGTGGTTTTCCTGAGTATATAGGATTTCCTGAGTGCTCCTCTTTCAAATTACGGGTGAACTGTGACGGAAATCGTAGTGAAGGAGTCTAAAAAAAAAGTAATTTAGATTTTTCCCATTATCACCACAGTTTCCTTCTTCTAAACTTCCAGTACCTCCGTCCCTCCATGCCTTACCTCACCCCCAACACCACCACCATTCCTCCATTCTCAGCCTCACACAAGACCTCGCACACCTCCAACCCCTCATTCCTCATCTCGTTCTCACTGTTCTCTCACCTCAGATACCCTTGTACTCGAAGTCTGGCGAACTGTCGCTCGTGCTGGTGATGCCTGGCGAACAAAAGAACTTCGTGGCGAATGGACTAGCACAGGTAAGAAAATAGACGTTTTGCCAGTGGTGATAGCACAAGTTTTGTGGTGTTTCTGTGGCAACAGCAAAGTAGAAATTCTGCGGTGTTGCTATGGCAACAGTATGGCATCTGTGGTACTAGGCTGTATCTATTGCAAAATAATATCTTAAGACGCTGTTTGGTAACCACACACACACACACACACACACACACACACACACACACACACACACACACACACACACACACACACACACACACACACACACACACACACACACACACACGCACACATACACACACGCACACATACACACACGCACAGTACACACGCACACTTTAGCTCTGGAGACATTTGATTTAGTAGGTTTAAAGCCTATCGACTGCTGCATTATAACCTGCTCAGTAAAAATCTAATGTACCAAACCCCCGAAATATAAAGAATATACACTGAAAAATGTACATCACTCGGTGTATATACAGAGTGCTACATTTTCGGCGTATT
>NC_069406.1:68483920-68496420 GCF_026875155.1 Cherax quadricarinatus
TAAAGCCCCACGAGAATTTAAGCTTATTCGTCAAATTTGACTGAAAATCAATCGCTTTGTAGTTGTAATTTGTTAATTGAATCGGATGTTTGGAGAAACATTTTATGCTATTATTTCCCATTAGAGTTTGTAGCATTTGTATTCCAGCGACATTGCGTAATTAAAGCATTAAACGTAATCAGTGCTTTTGTTTAGTTTACCAGCGCTGTATCGCAATTAGAGCATCACACACATATTTATTTTGAGTTTCCCAGTACCGTAATGTAAACAGATCAACCAACATAATCATCACACTTGTTTAATAAGCGTTTCCCAGCGCCGTAATGTAATTAGTGTGGGAGAAAAATATTGATGAAACATATAATTACATTACCGCCTATTTCAGAAGTTTTTCTTCCCAAGCAACAGGACTGAAACAGAAACGGGCACTAGACCACGAACACAACAACCACATAAAACACAAATAAAACAAACAAAAAAATACCATATGAAATACGTAAAAAAGAACACAGAATATAAACCAACACAATAAAACTGAACATTAACACTACAGACAATAAAATACGCCATAGCAAAACGCATCAGAACAACAAACAGATCGACACCATGCCTAACCCTTCTAGGGTAGGGTAGGTGCCTGAGCACGAGCCTTTAGCTCATAAGACTGTCATTCCCATTAGCCCCCTTGGGGCGAGGATGGCGGACCAGCGAGGCCTAGCTTGTGGCTAGGCCTGGTGACAGTTGGTCCCAAAGATGAGGAGGTACTTGTGCCTCCTCCCATGGGAGACTTAGGTCTCAGACACTCCTTAAAGAGGGAGCCAAGGCCGGGCCACCACTTGGACAAGGCCCGGGCCGGGAGAATACCGGCTAATCTTTAACTAACGAACTAACAACAAACACTCCATCAGCAACAATAACCACAAGACAACCACAAGCAAATCTGTTACCACAAAAAAAAAAAAAAATCCAGGCGACCACTTTTCCAGTGGCCACCACATCCACATTTCGCTGGAAAAATGGAACGAGCCAAAATTGCAAGAAAAAACAGCGACACCAATTACACCAACGAAACCAACACAGTTTCAAACACATCCACCAAAGCTCCAGCAACCAATACAATAATACCCTCATCCTCAGAAACAACTACAGTCTCAACAACCACAATGACTACTCATAAACACAACGGCAACCACAACCTAAAATCTCTGATTAAAACCACCAACAGGATATCTACAAATGAACAACACTTACAAGAACCATAACAGTCAGAACAACTAAAGCCACAACACCCACAGCAGTCACAACCCCGCAACACCCACAGCAGTCACAACCCCGCAACACCACAGCAGTCATAACCCCGCAACACCCACAGCAGGTCGCAACCCCCGCAACACCCACAGCAGTCACAACCCCACAACACCCACAGCACTCACAACCCCGCAACACCCACAGCAGTCACCAACCCCGCAACACCCACAGCAGTCATAACCCCGCAACACCCACAGCAGTCACAACCCCGCAACACCCACAGCAGTCACAACCCCGCAACACCCACAGCAGTCACACAACCCGCAAACACCCACAGCAGTCACAACTTCCGCAACACCCACAGCAGTCACAACCCCGCAACACACACATCAGTCACAACCCCGCAACACCCACATGAGTCACAACCCCGTAACACCCACATGAGTCACAACCCCGCAACACCCACAGGAGTCACAACCCCGCAACACAGCAGTCACAACCCAGCAAACACCACATCAGTCACAACCCCGCAACACCCACAGGAGTCACAACCCCGCAACACACACAACAGTCACAACTCTGCAACACCCATAGCAGTCACAACCCCGCAACACCACAGCAATCACAACCCCGCAACACCCACAGCAGTCACAACCCCGCAACACACAACAGTCACAATCCCGCAACACCCATAGCAGTCACAACCCAGCAACACCCACATCAGTCACAACCCCCCAACACCCACAGGAGTCACAACCCCGCAACACACACAACAGTCACAACTCTGCAACACCCCAAGCAGTCACAACCCCGCAACACACACAACAGTCACAACCCCGCAATACCCACAGTAGTCACAACCCCGCAACACCCACAGCAGTCACAACCCCGCAACACCCACAGCAGTCACAACCCCGCAACACCCACAGCAGTCACAACCCCGCAACACCCACAGCAGTCACAACCCCGCAACACCCACAGCAGTCACAACCCCGCAACACCCACAGCAGTCACAACCCCGCAACACAGCAGTCACAACCCAGCAACACCCACATCAGTCACAACCCCGCAACACCCACAGGAGTCACAACTCCGCAACACCCACAGGAGTCACAACCCCGCAACACAGCAGTCACAACCCAGCAACACCCACATCAGTCACAACCCCGCAACACCCACAAGAGTCACAAACCCGCAACACACACCAATCACAACTCTGCAACACCCACAGCAGTCACAATCCCGCAAACACACAACAGTCACAACCTCGCAACACACAGTAGTCACAACCCCGCAACACCCACAGCAGTCACAACCCCGCAACACCCATAGGAGTCACAACCCCGCAACACCCACAGGAGTCACAGCCCCGCAGCACACAGCAGTCACAACCCCGCAACACCCACAGGAGTCACAACCCCGCAACACAGCAGTCACAACCCCGCAACACCCACATCAGTCACAACCCCGCAACACCCACAGGAGTCACAACCCCGCAACACACACAACAGTCACAACTCTGCAACACCCACAGCAGTCACAACCCCGCAACACACACAACAGTCACAACCCCGCAACACCCATAGCAGTCACAACCCCGCAACACACACAGCAGTCACAACCCCTACCAGCCACCACACCACTAATGAACCACAAAATAACACACGTACTATTTGTTACAGATATTTCCTAGCTAATTTGCATTAGTAATCAAGTATTATATCCCATACTAATTTCAACTGGAAACTCCAGTGAAAAAAATCCTACAAAAAACTAATAAAAACACATTTCACTACATATATATTTTACACGAAGATCCAAATACCGTATATTGTGCAATATAGCATAAACATTATACTCTGCAGTATAGTGTATATACAGTATTGCACAGCAGTATGGATTAGACATGTTAAGTGTTCAACATGACTTAAGAAATCGTAATGACACGATTGCAAATAAACCATACCCCCGGCCGGGATTGAACCCGCGGTCATAGAGTCTCAAAACTCCAGCCCGTCGCGCTAGCCACTAGACCAGCTAGCCACAATAAGATTCATCCAACTAGGTATATTTCTACACCATAGGAAAGTTAGCACAGGCACCTCTGTGACCACAAATGCAAGTTTTTACAGACGAATCTCCAGCTAGCGTGGCTAGCTGGTCTAGTGGCTAGCGCGACGGGCTGGAGTTTTGAGACTCTATGACCGCGGGTTCAATCCCGGCCGGGGGTATGGTTTGGTTCTAGATGTTTACATGTTGAGGTTGTATGGATTAGACAGTATTGGAACCTTATTTAAAGTTTTAGTTCGTCTGTAAAGCAAATGAAAATCGTAAAAGAACTTTGTGGAGACACTATATTATAGGAAGCCATAGCCAAAATCTGAGAGTACTGGAATACTAGCTGCCTACACGTGTAGGCCTATTTCTCCAAATACATCAAGAAACTTAAATTTTATTTTTTATATGAGAATAAGGCGGAAAAATGTGTCTTGAGACTATAACTATGAAAAAAATGTTATTTTTTTTTTTGCTCTAAAATCGTGCAATACAATTGAACAAGAACCGTAGGTCTGAGGAGTGGTATTGAGGCGATACTCTCACCCGTCATGGAACACAATCGAACTAATAATGGCTTAGGATGGTCCGAAACGTCGCAATAGAAGTTAACTTCTTCCATAACTAGCTGTAGAATGCCAGAAATAAAGACACTGGGAAAATTGTATCACTGCAGCTCTTCCAGCGATGCCAATCACGATATACACAGCGGATGTAATCCTTTCGACGGACTCGGAGTCAGTATTGGGGAATTTCTCTGGAAGTATCCTGGAAGTCTCGTCACGTCTCTATCTCACTTCCTGTGGAGATACGCTGCCCTCCACTCCCTTTCTTCCCACGACGACATTGTTGTCCTTCGGTGGAAAAGGATGTATCATATGATTGTGTAGGTGCAGTTGTTATGTAATGATGTTTAGAAGACGGAGTGCTAACGAAGGGAATGTAAAACTGGACACCTACCTATTACATATTTGGAACACAACACACACACACACACACACACACACACACACACACACCTACCTACCTACCTACCTACCTACCTACCTACCTACCTACCTTCAGTGTTGTTAAGCATCACGTGAACACATTTCGTGTTAATCAAAGGAAACATAAATAAAAACACACCGTACTAACTAACGTTAGTACAAATCTATCCTCATAAATATTTTACATCGTAGTTTTTTATCGAGTTTTTTTTTCAGTTAGTTTCACTAGTGTAGGTAAAAATTCACGATACATCGTACCCATACGGATTTAGAGGATTCCATGAATACATAATGCAGACTATTACACAGACGGAGGAGAGAGTCTATCACCATCACGCCGTGTTGTGAGAATTTTATTATTATTATTATTATTACATTCACATGGAAGAGCTAAACCCGTAAGGAAAAGAGAGCATCTATTAAGTGAGAGGTCATCAGGTTTGATCCGAGGAAGAGCAAGTCACCCTTAATCCCTTAAATCATGAACAACTTAAGCTCTCCCTCGTCCTTATTGAAGTGAGAGGGATGGAGAGGTGAGACTACTGCATGCAGTGAGAGGGATGGAGAGGTGAGACTACTGCATGCAGTGAGAGGGATGGAGAGGTGAGACTACTGCATGCAGTGAGAGGGATGGAGAGGTGAGACCACTGCATGCAGTGAGAGGGATGGAGAGGTGAGACCACTGCATGCAGTGAGAGGGATGGAGAGGTGAGACTACTGCATGCAGTGAGAGGGATGGAGAGGTGAGACCACTGCATGCAGTGAGAGGGATGGAGAGGTGAGACTACTGCATGCAGTGAGAGGGATGGAGAGGTGAGACTACTGCATGCAGTGAGAGGGATGGAGAGGTGAGACCACTGCATGCAGTGAAAAGGATGGAGAGGTGAGACTACTGCATGCAGTGAGAGGGATGGAGAGGTGAGACTACTGCATGCAGTGAGAGGGATGGAGAGGTGAGACCAATGCATGCAGTGAGAGGGATGGAGAGGTGAGACCACTGCATGCAGTGAGAGGGATGGAGAGGTGAGACTACTACATCCAGTGAGAGGGATGGAGAGGTGAGACTACTGCATGCAGTGAAAGGGATGGAGAGGCGAGACTACTACATGTAGTGAGAGGGATGGAGAGGTGAGACCACTGCATGCAGTGAAAGGGATGGAGAGGTGAGACTACTGCATGCAGTGAGAGGGATGGAGAGGTGAGACCACTGCATGCAGTGAAAGGGATGGAGAGGTGAGACTACTGCATGCGATGAGAGGGATGGAGAGGTGAGACCACTGCATGCAGTGAGAGGGATGGAGAGGTGAGACCACTGCATGCAGTGAGAGGGACGGAGAGGTGAGACCACTGCATGCAGTGAGAGGGATGGAGAGGTGAGACCACTGCATGCAGTGAGAGAGATGGAGAGGTGAAACCACTGCATGCAGTGAGAGGGATGGAGAGGTGAGACCACTGCATGCAGTGAGAGGGATGGAGAGGTGAGACCACTGCATGCAGTGAGAGGGATGGAGAGGTGAGACCACTGCATGCAGTGAAGAGGGACGGAGAGTGAGGGCCACTGCATGCAGTGAGAGGGATGGAGAGGTGAGACCACTGCATGCAGTGAAAGGGATGGAGAGTGAGACCACTGCATGCAGTGAGAGGGATGGAGAGGTGAGACCACTGCATGCAGTGAGAGGGATGGAGAGGTGAGACCACTGCATGCAGTGAGAGGGATGGAGAGGTGAGACCACTGCATGCGTGAGAGGGACGGAGAGGTGAGACCACTGCAAGCAGTGAGAGGGATGGAGAGGTGAGACCACTGCATGCAGTGAGAAGGATGGAGAGGTGAGACCACTGCATGCAGTGAGAGGGATGGAGAGGTGAGACCACTGCATGCAGTGAAAGGGATGGAGAGGTGAGACCACTGCATGCAGTGAGAGGGATGGAGAGGTGAGACCACTGCATGCAGTGAGAGGGATGGAGAGGTGAGACCACTGCATGCAGTGAGAGGGATGGAGAGGTGAGACCACTGCATGCAGTGAGAGGGATGGAGAGGTGAGACCACTGCATGCAGTGAGAGGGATGGAGAGGGTCACACCTCAGGAAACAATGAGAGAGAAAATTGATAATAATAAAGGAGTGAAAGGAAGGGACGAGATAATGATGAACTATTGTGCAAAAAATAATATGAAGGTCCTTTACGCGAGCAGCTGAAGGTTGGCCGTAACCGTCGTTGGTATCCGCTGCAACCGTCGTTGGTATCCGCCGTAACCGTCGTTGGTATCCGCCGCAACCGTCGTTGGTATCCGCCGCAACCGTCGTTGGTATCCGCCGCAACCGTCGTTGGTATCCGCCGCAACCGTCGTTGGTATCCGCTGCAACCGTCGTTGGTATCCGCTGCAACCGTCGTTGGTATCCGCAGCAACCGTCGTTGGTATCCGCTGCAACCGTCGTTGGTATCCGCTGCAACCGTCGTTGGTATCCGCCGCAACCGTCGTTGGTATCCGCAGCAACCGTCGTTGGTATCCGCCGCAACCGTCGTTTGGTATCCGCCGCAAAACCCTCGTTGGTATCCGCTGCAACCGTCGTTGGTATCCGCCGCAACCGTCGTTGGTATCCGCAGCAACCGTCGTTGGTATCCGCCGCAACCGTCGTTGGTATCCGCCGCAACCGTCGTTGGTATCCGCAGCAACCGTCGTTGGTATCCGCTGCAACCGTCGTTGGTATCCGCAGCAACCGTCGTTGGTATCCGCCGCAACCGTCGTTGGTATCCGCTGCAACCGTCGTTGGTATCCGCAGCAACCGTCGTTGGTATCCGCCGCAACCGTCGTTGGTATCCGCCGCAAACCGTCGTTGGTATCCGCCGCAACCGTCGTTGGTATCGCTGCAACCGTCGTTGGTATCCGCCGCAACCGTCGTTGGTATCCGCCCGCAACCGTCGTTGGTATCCGCCGCAACCGTCGTTGGTATCCGCTGCAACCGTCGTTGGTATCCGCAGCAACCGTCGTTGGTATCCGCTGCAACCGTCGTTGGTATCCGCCGCAACGTCGTTGGTATCCGCCGCAACCGTCGTTGGTATCCGCCGCAAACCGTCGTTGGTATCCGCAGCAACCGTCGTTGGTATCCGCCGCAACCGTCGTTGGTATCCGCTGCAACCGTCGTTGGTATCCGCCGCAACCGTCGTTGGTATCCGCAGCAACCGTCGTTGGTATCCGCCGCAACCGTCGTTGGTATCCGCCGCAACCGTCGTTGGTATCCGCAGCAACCGTCGTTGGTATCCGCTGCAACCGTCGTTGGTATCCGCAGCAACCGTCGTTGGTATCCGCCGCAACCGTCGTTGGTATCCGCTGCAACCGTCGTTGGTATCCGCAGCAACCGTCGTTGGTATCCGCCGCAACCGTCGTTGGTATCCGCCGCAACCGTCGTTGGTATCCGCCGCAACCGTCGTTGGTATCCGCTGCAACCGTCGTTGGTATCCGCAGCAACCGTCGTTGGTATCCGCCGCAACCGTCGTTGGTATCCGCTGCAACCGTCGTTGGTATCCGCTGCAACCGTCGTTGGTATCCGCGGCAACCGTCGTTGGTATCCGCTGCAACCGTCGTTGGTATCCGCAGCAACCGTCGTTGGTATCCGCAGCAACCGTCGTTGGTATCCGCCGCAACCGTCGTTGGTATCCGCAGCAACCGTCGTTGGTATCCGCTGCAACCGAAGTTGGTATCCGCCGCAACCGTCGTTGGTATCCGCTGCAACCGTCGTTGGTATCCGCCGCAACCGTCGTTGGTATCCGCAGCAACCGTCGTTGGTATCCGCCGCAACCGTCGTTGGTATCCGCAGCAACCGTCGTTGGTATCCGCCGCAACCGTCGTTGGTATCCGCAGCAACCGTCGTTGGTATCCGCAGCAACCGTCGTTGGTATCCGCCGGAACCGTCGTTGGTATCCGCAGCAACCGTCGTTGGTATCCGCCGCAACCGTCGTTGGTATCCGCCGCAACCGTCGTTGGTATCCGCAGCAACCGTCGTTGGTATCCGCAGCAACCGTCGTTGGTATCCGCTGCAACCGTCGTTGGTATCCGCCGCAACCGTCGTTGGTATCCGCCGCAACCGTCGTTGGTATCCGCAGCAACCGTCGTTGGTATCCGCTGCAACCGTCGTTGGTATCCGCTGCAACCGTCGTTGGTATCCGCCGCAACCGTCGTTGGTATCCGCAGCAACCGTCGTTGGTATCCGCCGCAACCGTCGTTGGTATCCGCTGCAACCGTCGTTGGTATCCGCAGCAACCGTCGTTGGTATCCGCCGCAACCGTCGTTGGTATCCGCAGCAACCGTCGTTGGTATCCGCTGCAACCGTCGTTGGTATCCGCTGCAACCGTCGTTGGTATCCGCCGCAACCGTCGTTGGTATTCGCAGTTTCTGTCTACCAGCCTACTATATATATATATATATATATATATATATATATATATATATATATATATATATATATATATATATATATATATATATATATGTACATGATCTCAATTTATCACTGAGACTGCCCAAATATACGTGGTTAAAACATTGCTTCAAAATCTCCATTTTTTTTCACTATTTCTCTATTAGTATGGAAAACAAATGACTTTCCTATTCGTTCTCTCAAGCGCTTTTACTCTCGCTTCATTAAGAACACACAAAAAATGTATACGGAGTTTACCATATAGATTTGTTTTCTCTTAGATATTCATTAACTAAAAATTAATATTGGTCGAAAAAATGGCTTTAGTAAGTTCCTCTTTACATATAGACAGCATCGCATTCTGTGGTCATATTTTTATATATATGAATTAAAGGCTTGTTAATTGCGTGATATTATTAAGTTCTTATTACAAGGACAGAATGTGATGAACAATTGATTGTGTGGTGTCTGAATCTCTACTGAAACGAGGTCACAGCAACAGCAGTGAGGTCACAGCAACAGCAGTGAGGTCACAGCAACAGCAGTGAGGTCACAGCAACAGCAGTGAGGTCACTGCAACAGCAGTGAGGTCACTGCAACAGCAGTGAGGTCACTACAACAGCAGTGAGGTCACAGCAACAGCAGTGAGGTCACAGCAACAGCAGTGAGGTCACAGCAACAGCAGTGAGGTCACAGCAACAGCAGTGAGGTCACAGCAACTGCAGTGAAGTCACAGCAACTGCAGTGAAGTCACAGCAATTGCAGTGAGGTCACAGCAACAGTAGTGAGGTCACAGCAACACCAGTGAGGTCACAGCAACACCAATGAGGTCTTAGCAACAGCTGAGACCTCACTGTCGCAGCAATGGAATTTCACGGCAAACTTTGTTTGTCTGGTTTGCTAAGCAGCTTTACAAAATACATACATACATATAATACATACACACATACGTAAATACATACATACATACATAGAGACAGAAACACAGCAGGCTGGTTGATCTGTATATTTCGACCCCCTTCTGGGATCCTCTTTAGCAGATCTGCTGAAGAGGATCCCAGAAGGGGGCCGAAATAAGCAGATTAAATAATTTCCTGAGTTTGTTTCCATGTGGGTTATTACTAAGCTTAGACAAGTGTTCATTACGCTTTAGTTATTTACATACATACAGTGTAACATTTGTATATACAGTACATATACATATGTACTGTATATACATATGTATTTGCGACTCAAGGACTGATGTTGCACGCTGAAATGCGTGCAACATCAGTCCTTGAGATGTAAATGGTTTAGCAGTTTGTTGAGGGGTTCATTCATGTTAATTAGTTAGGATAAGTAGCTTTGACTGATTAAGTAGTTGGCTTAAATGGTTTGGTTAACAAATTATAGAGTTAAACTTAGGTAACTGTATTGGCTGTTTGGTTAGGTTGTTTGGCTAGATTAGGTTATCCAGTAACTTTTACCATTAACCATATTCGTTTCACATCACTTCCGCCATCTTCCAGTAATCAATTCTACCATTCTTCATAATACCCAGTTCCATCGTCGTCCACTAAATATGCTTCCCACCATCTTCTCTTAGTAATCAATTCTACCATATTTCTAATTATTTTATATGTCCCATTATCAAATATTCGCTTAATCTGCAAATGGACTTATCACATCAACGCCACAAGTACTATCAGAACTCCAGCTGTACTATCATATAAACACCCGTTTCACTATCTCATTAACACCATCTTTACTATCACGTCAACGCCACCGTTACTATTTCATGAACGCTACTTGTGTCACACAACACCACCTGTACTAACCACATCAACGAGACCTTTGCCATCACATCAACGCACTCTGCATTATATCAGTGCCACTGCACTATCATATCATCGACACTTTTACTAAATCATAAACTCTGTCTCACGTCAACGCCACCTAATTGTCTCGCGCTACCACTATTAGTAATCACCTTCAGTCACCACCTCATCAGTCTGTACCAGCCGCCTCTAACCTTCACCACTAACCATCACCACTACTACTACCACCACCACCACCACCACCACTAACGACCAGTGACCCCGTGTACCGTACAGCTGGAGGCGACGCTGACACCGGAGAGATGGAGTCAAGCTCTGCGGTCAATGCTGCCTAACACTGTGTTGCTGAAGATGCCAGTGTTCCGTCACAGAGCCTTCCATAACTTCTCCAGTGTCCTCGCTGATCTGGGACTAGTTCAGCTCTTCCAGGTGAGAGAGAGAGAGAGAGAGAGAGATTACATGAGAGCTGAGAGAAGCTGTGAAAAGAGTGTTGTATATGTACACAAGTGATTCAAATTTATTAGCCATTATAATCCTGAGATACAGTAACATTAATATCCCTTCCGAAGTTCCCAACAAAAACCACTAATTTTCAGAACCACCATAACATAATGTCTTTGTGATTATAAATCATGAATAGCCAATTCAGTTTCGTTCAGAGAGCAAGACAGAAACAGACACTTATGGGCGGTTCAAGGCATTCATTAAAGGAAACGTTTCGGTCCAAGTCGGACCAAAACGTCGTCATAAGTTCCTCTCTCGTTATGTGCGGGTTATATGTGTAACGTTCCGGTCACAGTATGGTGCCTTTTTGTCCTTTTAATAACTGCCCTAAACTGACCATGAGTGTGTTTATCTACATCTTAAAGATATCATTATCCCATTTACTTTCTAAACAAGCTTTATATAAACACAGGAAGGCAAAGCGGACTTCTCTGGAATCAACCACGTCAAGAACCTTCACCTGAGCGACGTCGTACAGCTCACAGAGTTCCAGTCGTGTCAAGTGGAAGATCCACCCATAGCCGGAGCGATCACTTCCAGGAGGTCGAGGAAGATGACACTGCAGGAAGATGACGATGGTGTGGCCGTGGATCCCAGGATGGATCACCAACCGACGTATATTTATGGGTTCCCCATGGTGGAGTACCTGCAGTTGGACAAGGTAAAGCTCACTCGCATGGAACCAGCAGGGGGTCGATATGACGACATCTTCAGTCATTATTTTCCACAGCAGGCGTCTTCGCCAGATAGAACTAAGCAGCAGGCAACCTTGACGGATAAAACCGAGCAGCAGACGTCCTCAGTAGATATAACAAAGCAGCAGGCGCCATCGGTGGATAAAACCGAGCAGCAGGCGTCCTCTTCGGACACAGATTTCCAGCAAGGGTCCTCGACAGACAATATTTCCCAACAGGTGTCCTCGGAACGTAATACTTCACTGAAAGCATCTTCGACTGGCAACTCTCCACATAACGCATCCTCTACAGATAATACCATACACCAAACGAAGTCTGACTCCTCTCCGCTGACGTCCCCACCCAGCAGCTTACCGCAGCAAACTACCTTGACGTCACACGACTCAACTGAGAAGCAAATGGAGAAGGAAAACGGAAACCCAGGCATCATACCCACATCTCCCGAATACCCGTATTACAAGAACAATTTTGAGGAAGCCAGCATGTACCTAGGGTCTGAAGACTACAGGATCGATCGAATGGGAGCACCAGCGGCGAGCGATGACACCAAGAGACCCTCCAGCGGCGCTTTCTACAGACAGAGCGACGTTGGAACACTAGCGTTCGATCGAGCGTTCCTCTACGCCGTCAGACATAACCCTACTGGACTTCTTCTCTTCATCGGCCGATACCTAGATCCCGAGGGCAACTAAAACACGACAGCAGCGTAAGAGAAAAAACAGCAATCCAATCTTTCGCATAAATTATTGCCTATTGCATATTTATAAAAGAAACTG
>NC_069406.1:68500438-68521828 GCF_026875155.1 Cherax quadricarinatus
ACAAAAATTGAAAAAACCTGCTAATAGTAGCGGCTAGGGAAGAGGCGGGGCCAGGAGCTGAGACTCGTCCCCTGCAACCTCAAATAGGTCAATACATTAGTAGTATACGCAAGTCAGGAACCTATAATACAGAGTCCCTATGCACTAGATATGCTATATTCATCACAAAAAACACAGCCCCACCGTGAAGCCCACACATGAAAAAGGTCAGTGAAGTCCAAAGATTTGCAACGAAACTTGTCCTTTAGCTTACTCGTGAAACTGCACCTGATGATCCAAAAGGAAAGGAAGAAAACGGGGGGCATTACTACATATGAAATCTTCAGCTATACTGACAAAAGACGAACAGTTTGATAAGTGAGGACACGGAAGCTAAAGCAGGGTATCCTCCTCCTAAGCAAAGTCTGTATCTTACTGTGATAAGAGGCTTGGACAAAATGAGTTTTTACTGTGTATTAAACCGTCGGCGGTTCCCATTTTCCGTTTGAGTACTACCTATGTGTATTGCTGTTGCGGCAATACACGTAAGCAGTAATACTTTTTTTTGAACAGACGACAATCTAACCAAACCTAAATCGAGAAATTTCCTTATAACACTGTAAGAAATCCTTAATATATTTTATATTTACGGGTAAGCGCTAAACCCGTCACACAGCGCCTGAGAAATATAAGTGGGGTAATCAGGTATGACCCAAGGAAAGAATAGCTCCTATTTCTTGGATGAGGAACCCTCACCAGTATCAAGGCAACTCCTTGAAAGGATTACCTTGACAGAAAACACTGGGACATAAAACTCAGGGATATTGGGAAGTATTTATTTGGCCATATCTTGGTAGAGGAATGGAACAAGCTCGATGAATATGCAAACTTTATTCACAGTTTCAAGATTAGGTATGACAGCTTGGGCGGCAAGAATCTTGTAAATGTTGGTTAAGCCAATTTAAGAGGCGGCCTCAGAATCTGTCTTGACTCATGCTTGCACAATTCTGAGTAAACACATCCACAGAGGTTATTACAAATAGGAAATTGTTAGGAGACTGATGAATCACCTTTGTACGCCACGTAGGCGATCTAAATTATAAATTAAACTTGGCTCTACCTGCAGCACGTGAAGCAGGGATGCTCTACTTGCAGCACGTGAAGCAGGGATGCTCTACCTGCAGCACGTGAAGCAGGGATGCTCTATCTGCAGCACGTGAAGCAGGGATGCTCTACTTGCAGCACGTGAAGCAGGGATGCTCTACTTGCAGCACGTGAAGCAGGGATGCTCTACCTGCAGCACGTGAAGCAGGGATGCTCTATCTGCAGCACGTGAAGCAGGGATGCTCTACTTGCAGCACGTGAAGCAGGGATGCTCTACTTGCAGCACGTGAAGCAGGGATGCTCTACTTGCAGCACGTGAAGCAGGGATGCTCTACTTGCAGCACGTGAAGCAGGGATGTCTACTTGCAGCACGTGAAGCAGGGATGCTCTACTTGCAGCACGTGAAGCAGGGATGCTCTACTTGCAGCACGTGAAGCAGGGATGTTGTGGTTCCAGCAGGTGGAGAGATCACAAATAAGTTGATCCTCAGTGACTCTTCTTCCATTCTTTACACACACACACACACACACACACACACACACACACACACACACACACACACACACACACACACACACACACACACACACACACACACACAAATTCCTTCATTCACAAATTATCCTAGCAATGTCGTGAGTTAACTAACACATGGCATACCTCTTAGGAAGTTCAAAAAAAAATAAATGTGGTCTAACCTGGCGTGGGCAGCAGACGGGCGCGCTGCTCCTCTAGCGTGGGCGTAGTTGTGGGACGGTACACTCCCGTGTGACACTGTCCCTGGCCGTGGGCGTGCTGACGGCTCCCCTTCAGGAGGGAGAGGTTGAGGGTCGCCCTTCGGGGGTGCTCCACACCAGCCATGGTGGAGCACGAGTGCTTTAGTGCTTCAAAGGCTTCCCACCCTCACCTCACCCACACTACCCTTCCCTTTGACCTGTGTTATGAATCTGACACACGAAGCTGGGGCCAAAATTAACGATTGCACCTCGTTAGGCATTTAAATGGGCAGTTTAGCTATAAAAACGTCAATTACGTTACTCCACAGGTTGTTCACATCATTCAAAAATAACCCCAGGTGCGTATAATCAACTAGTGTTATTATACCAGCCTCTGACAGTCCACTTTAACTCGGGTCAATTTTTGGCAGGATGTGAACAGCGCATCGCTATCTCACGCCGGAGTGGAGGTGATGATGGGCCAGTAGTGGCCAGGAACCGTGGCCCAATAGAGGCCAGGAGCCTTGGTGATGGGCCAACAGTGGCCTAGAGCCTGGGTTTTGACCCAACAGTGGCCAGGAGCCTGGATGATGGCCCAGCAGTGGCCTAGAGTCTGGGTGGTGGCCCAGGGTCAGCAGGAGTCCATCACTGGGCGTCGGGCCACCAGAGGCCAAGCTGCAGGAGAACGGTGTGTGTGGCCTAGGGCCCCTGCAGTATCATGAGCTCCACGACACTGCTCCTCCTCCGTCGTCACTGTCCAGACCTCTGCAGGACCCCCTCCTCCGGTCAACACGTCCTGGATACATCCTGCCCACCAGATCACCTTCTACGTTAGACATCTTTACAACATACATATTGACTTGCACTTGCTAAACATACTGATAAATGCTACGGAATACTTGTTAGAAAAAAGTTTATTCATCGTAAACTCTGACTTCTGCAATCTTGGCGATCAAATTCTTATCAAAGAGGTCACAAACGTGGGTGGATTAGAGAAAAAAGAGCTGGCCTTCAACCCAGAGCCCATGGACGGTTTCCGCAAAGTCGATCTTGTCCTACTGAGTGGAATGGAGAGGAGGATAAATATAGTGCAGCAGTATGGTAGAGCTTGGTCCTCGTGGTGGTGGTACTGAGGTGGACGAGTTAGTGCAACCTCAAGCGTAACTCAAACAGACGCTCAACACTCTTCACAACACACACGCACTTCACAGTGCACCCCTTATCCCGTCAGAGCAGTGCACAGTCCCAGAGACGCTGATAAGCGGCGGGTCGAGCAAGACTCGGTGCACGGAGGAGGCAACTAAGGGAATTATCATCGACCGTCTCTCTCCAGTGTTTGCCTCGTGCGACTGCGCGCACCCTGCCATCCATCACCAACAATCAACTTATTCCTTATTTACTCTTTAATTTCATCTGTGAGGACATCCGCACATTACCCAACACAAACACACATTCTGCTGGCCAAAACGCTACATATCATCAATCAATCATGAGCCCAGAAAGGCAGATAAAAGATGTTGATAATAAAATATTTGGCACCAGCCGGCCGTCACCTTGCACAGAGTTACTAATCAATACCACAAATTTAATTCTCCTTTTATTGTTCCGATCACATTCGCCTTCCTCGTCCTCATTTTTCACCACTATATACTTTGCAGTGGCTTGTGAAGCAGGAAATACAGACAGAACCAGCACGACAGCACAGTGGGAGGCCGCCAGACATAGCAAAATTAACGGCCTCTTTGACAACCTTCCAGAGTAACGATATTTTCGTACGGGGTAAAACATGTTATATTCTACATGTCTTCGGGCCCTTGTTCTCTTATTATTCACCACGTGTTATCACTATCACCACGTGTTGTCACTATCTACCACGTGTTGTCACTATCACCGCGTGTTTTCACTTTCACCAAGTGTTGTCACTATCACCAAGTGTTGTCACTATCACCATGCATTTTCATTATTACCACGTGTTGTCACCATTGCAACGTTACCACTGTTAACACGTGTTCTCACCATCACCACGTGTTCTCACTATCCGCCGTTTGTTATTACCCACCACGTGTTGTCAACATCCCCCCGTGTATCTCTATCCACATGCCAATAGCTACCACGTGTCATTATCCACCATATGTCACTATCCCCGTAGTGTTTCCATTATCCAACACATTTTTGTCAATCTTCACTATGTGTTCTCATTATCGACCGCGTGCTGTCACTATCATCCACGTGTTGTCATTTTCCACTGCATGATGTCATTATCCACATGTTAATATCCATCGCGTGTTATCTATACTTGTTAAGTGTTATTACAATATACCACGTGTCACTATCTGTCACGTGCTTTAGTTATTCAATACGTGTTCAAATATTCACTACGTGTTATTTCCGTTCCTCAAGTCAGTTCCTGATCAGTCGGGCTGTGGTGCATACTCTGTAAGTAAGTAAGTAAGTAAGTAAGTAAGTAAGTTTATTCAGGTATACACAAATACAGTTACATAGAATTATCATACATAGCAGCATATGTGTAGAGAACCTAGGATAACCCAAAAAAGTCAGACAGAGTGACTTATTTCCATTGGGGTCCTTTTACCTTATTATTATAGTATAAAGGTTATAATATTTTCTTATTATTCTACAATGAAGATAACATCTTATTATCATACTAAAAAGACTATCTGCTACACCAAGGTCATTAAGACTATCTACAATACGAGGGTCATTACAAGGAATAAGGTAAAATTTACACGTATGTTAGCTAAAAAATAGAAAATCATTCCCCTCCCTTTCTGTAGCTACATTCATCAGACACCTTTTGGCACTCTTCTTGAACTGGTTCACGCTATGACTGGCTTTGACATGTGCGGGTAGTCTGTTCCATTCCTTTATTGCTGTACAATAAAAGGTGTTTGAACCCTGGCCACTGACTGTGGGTACTACAAAGTTGTGCTCTCTCCCCTAGTACTATGATTGCTTTGGTTCCCACCTTGACAAAAATTGACAGCAAGATATTCTGGACATTGTTTGTGAGCAATTTTATAAACATGATTTAGCTTCAGTTGTTTTACTCTGTCTTCAACATTCAGCATATCCAACTGCTGAATTCATCCTGGCCTACATGTTCTCTTTGGTCCCAGCCCCAGGATGAATCTTACGATTTTGTTCTGGGTGATTTGCAGTCTATCTTTCAGTTTTTTTGTCAAGGCAGAGTACCAAGAAGAGCAAGCGTAATCCATATGGCATTGTATAAGGGCTAGACATAGGGTCCTGCGAGCCTCAGTAGGTAGACACTGTGCTTGTCTATACAGGAACTTCAGTTTGGCATTCGCTTTCTTTACTACACTGTTCCCTATCAATTCTCCTGACATGCATGGGTCAAATGGGATTCCCAAATATTTTACTGATGAAACCAAAGTGATGGGCTCCCCATTACATTGAACATTAAAATTATTTACCCTTCTCAGTTTATGTTTCGTGCCAAAGAGAATGGCTTCAGTTTTCCCTAGGTGTAATGATAGTTTGTTGTCTACTAACCATTTGCTGCAGGACTCCAGTTCCAGTGTTAAAACATTAGCAATATCTTGTGGGTCTTTACATGACACTAACAGAGCACTGTCATCTGCATACAGTAGGAGTTTGCACTTGACACTGATAGGCATATCATTGACATAACATAAGAATAATAAGGGACCCAGAATACTACCTTGGGGAACTCCACATGTTATCGGCAGGGGTTCTGATTCTGTTTTGTTGATTTTGACTATTTGTCTCCTGTTGCTAAGGTAGGACTTAAACCAGTCTACAGAACCTATACCAATAGCTTGAAGTTTATTACATAATATATTGTGGTTGACAGTATCGAAGGCCTTTTGCAGGTCTAAGGTTACCATGCCTATGAGGTTCCCCTTTGACATTTCAGTTCTCAGACCGTCTGCATGTCTCCTCCGTGCAGTGGCCGGGTCTGCTGGATCATTCAGCCTGGTCATGAACCAGGCACAAACTAGGGCTCATCCTGGCAAGTGTCAAGTGTTGACAACAACAACAACCAATTGTTATTCCCTACAGAAGTAAGTGTTCACCAAATCTTTGAGTGTGTTGCGACTGTCAGGCTCTCAGTGAGGAGACTGACACTACTTAGCAGACGGTCAAATGTATATACATATATTCCTTAACATTCGGAGAACATTCTGGATTATTTTATGTAGGGGAAGCACTAAACCCATAGGGTCATACGTCAGCTAGAGGAACCAGAGACTCAGGTACGACTGGAGGAAGAAGAGTAAGTTTATTTAGATACAGGTACACATATATACCATTATCAGACACTGGATAACCCAAAAAACCAGACAAAGTGACTTATTTCCATTGGTGTCCAACTTCCCTGCATGAAGAACTCACCAACATCAAGGAACCTAATATCAAGTATGAGTGGAAACATTAGGTGCTGCTTCCTTAAGACGCCTGCTGTCTATGTTCACCTATCAGTAAAATAGTTACCTGGGTGTTAGTCGATTGGTGTGGGTCGAATCCTGGGGATAAAATTGACATAATTTGCCCGAAATGCTGTGCATAACAAGCTGCTATCTATATAGTAGCACGTTGTCCTGTTCACCTAGCAGCAAATAGGTACCTGGGTGTTAGTCGACTGGTGTGGGTCGCATCCTGGGGGACAAGATTAAGGACCCCAATGGAAATAAGTTAGACAGTCCTCGATGACGCACTGACTTTCTTGGGTTATCCTGGGTGGCTAACCCTCCGGGGTTAAAAATCCGAACGAAATCTTATCTCTTATCTTATCTTAGCTAGGACTGTATACCTTGTACATGTACTTGTAGAAATAATAATAATAATAATATTATTATATTATTATTATTATTATTATTATTACATGGGAGAAAGTCTCACAGTTCATACTGAAGAAAGAATGTCGTTGCAATGTCTGGACAGTTGCTGACACATTAACAATGTGCAACACTTCAGAACATGGAAAATAGTTTTGGCCTTCGTTCACAAATTCTTTGCTATAATATGGTGGTGAGTAAATGTACGTCTCAGGTATTATCAGTTGAGATGAGAATTTTGTCCTTATTTAAAATAAAGGCTTGTTGTCGAGAGTGAGGCTTCCAGGTGATGAGTTACTCAAGTGTGGGTAAGATGAATTCTAGTATCAGTACTGTAGAATGTTGGTGAAGGTTAGATGTTTGTTCGGATTTGTAATCCTGTGGAGGATTAACAAGTCAGGATAACCCAATAAAGTCAATGTGTTATCGTGGATTGTGTCTTATTTCCATTGGGGTCCTTCAGTTTTGTTCTCTAGGACGACCTACACCACTTCATTAGCACCCAGGTACCTACCTACTAACTGCTAGGTGAACAGGGACAACAGGTGTAAAGCAACATGACCAACGTTTCCACCCGTGCCGGGGACTGAACCACGGACACTCAGTGTGTGAGACGAGTGCGCTGCCAACTGAGCCTTACAGAGAAGGGTGAAATTTGGATGTCCAGAGCACTTTCATTTTGGTACCCTTACAGACTGGTACAGATATTCTGTAGAATATATTATATATGTTCAACACTTGTACGTATAATAAAGGCAGATTATTCTTACGGGGAGCGCTAAACCCGTAGGGGTTATACAGCACCTATGGGGGGGAGGGGAATGGGTGGAAGGTATTCAGGGAAATGGAGCAGATCTATTCCCTAGATCAAGAGCCCTTCACCAGCATCAAGGAACCTTCCTTGAGGGGGAATCGAATCACAGATCCAATTCCCTAGATCAAGGGCCCCTCACCAGTGTCAAGGAACCTCCCTTGATTATAATTATAATCATGGGAGTGCTAAACCCATAGGATTATACAATGCACGTGGGGGGGATGGAAGGTATTCAGGCTCAATTCAGGGAGGAACCTCCCTTGAGGGGTGTAAGTTATACAGCACTTCAGAAGGGGATGTGCAAAAATAGGAGCATATGGTTAAGAATGACAGGAAAGGGTGTGTCACCGTATGAGTCAATAGAGGAGGGGGTTAATGCAAGAAGCTAATCTATTGCCCCATTTGTATTATTATAATCAAAAAGAAGCGCTAAGCCACAACGGCTATACAGCGCTGCGCCCCATTTGTAGTTGGGGCTATAGGTTAGTTTCCATGAAAAAAAGTCTGCATCAAAGGTGGGACTTTCAGCTAGGTCAGTGAGGTTGAGCATGTTATGCAGTGTAGCCATGAGAGGTGAATCCTTTGTGCCGGTTGATAGATAATCTTAAGATATGTTGGACTGACAGTCCTTATAGTGATACCAGTTGTTTCTCCATGTGGTATGAGTCAGTAAGGCTTAACAGAACTGAAACTCCTGGATTTGCAGGGAACTTCTAACAGTGATCCCACCACTAGGGGGCATGTCGGATGGCCACCCAACAGACCCCCAAAATGTTTTGGTTTCTGTTGGGTGGAATGATGCAACCACCACAACACTACCCCTGGAAGTAATACTAGAACAGGGATGGATAAGAATGATTGCGTTGCTTTACATAATCCTCAAATCTCTTATTATTTACTGCAGATTATTATTATAATCAAAAAGAAGCGCTAAGCCACAAGGACTATACAGCTGTATTTACTGCAGAACCCTTCATTGTTTCCTTCAGCAAGATGGTTAATGCAGTACAATACCAGTATCAAAACAAACATGTAGATGCTCTTTTTTTTTAATGTTGTTCAGACCCATACTTGGTGTTAATATAAAACAAATTAAAGTAAATAATAATTTAAAAAAAAGGGTGGCATTTTAATATCTTCTAAGCCATTAATTTGATATTCTTCAGGCTGTGTTCCAAAGCACTTAGCTAACACTTAAGTAGTACTTAATTACTGCTAGATGAACGAGGGCATTACGTGCAAAGAAACTGCTACATTTTGACCTGCGTACAATCTGAACCCAGTTCCTGTCTGCTGTAAGGAACTGGGTTCAAATTATACATTCAAATGGTTTTACGCTTGTAATGCCTTCATTTCTATAACTTTAGGCTGATAAATATATATTACCTACATGTACAGTGCTTTTCTATGGTGATTGAGGACCAATTTATGCTTAAAGCATCAAGTCAGCAGGCTCTTCCACCAATACTGCAACCCCTTATAAAGTGGAACCTTGGTTTTTGTTTGCCCTGGTTTTCATCGAATTCGGTTTTCGATGACTTTTTTCGTCAAAATTTTTGTCCCAGTTTTTGTTCATCACCTCAGTTTTCATCGAGCTGACAGTGATCCGCCGTACCGAACATGTCCACTTGCCGGCACCCACACAAAGCATCCCATGCATTCTGAGTCAGTCTGGCTTTGTTTCTCGTCGAGTGAGCATTACCCTGACAGTTCATTCGAAACATTTTGTAATAATCCATTATTTTTTGTGCTTGTTTATAGAGTGCAGCTGCTAAATAAGCCACCATGGGGCCAAAGAAAGTGCCAGCCCTTTGATAAAGAAGGTGAGAAACATGATAAAATTCAATGGTGGTAGAGGGTGGTAGTGATGGTGGTAAAGGGTGGTAGTGATTGTGGTAGAGGGTGGTAATGATGGTGGTAGAAGGTGGGAGTGATGGTGGTAGAGGGTGGAAGTGATTGTGATGGTGGTGGAGGGTAGCAGTGATTGTGGTAGAAGGTCTTCCATATGCCAACAAGAGTCTTCAGTAAAGGTAAAAGTGATGTTAAATGTTCATTTATCCATTTCATTAGTCCTTTATATTTATTTCTAATTGTTTTCTGTATGTAAAACTATAGTTATTCTCTATAAAATGTATTTTTTGTTAATACTTTTGGGTGTCTGGAACAGATTAATTGGATTTACATTATTTCTTAGGGGAAATATTATTATTATTATTATTATTATAATCAAAAAGAAGCGCTAAGCCACAAGGGCTATACAGCGCTGCAGGGTAGGGAAGGAACAAGGGAATTGGATGGCAGGAGGAGGGGGATGATCAGCAGGTTACAGAAAACAGCGGGGCAGGGGATAGTACGGGGGTAGAGGGTAGCAAGAGATACAAGTAGAAAGGGCTGAAAGTATCAAAATTTTTGTGAAGTAAGTCAGTCGTTGTCAAAAGTCAATAAGAGAGTCCGGATGAAAGGTGGGTCCATCAGCGAGAAGGAAGGTAAAGAGAGAGCAGCGGGGCGAAGACACGACAGGGGAAAATTCTGCGTGCTCGTTGATAAAGTGGCAGTCCAACAGAATGTGGCTGACTGATAATGGAGCTTGGCAATTCTCACAGAGAGGAGCAAGACGCCTCTCCATGAGATATCCATGAGTAAGACGAGTATGGCCAATGCGAAGACGGGAGAGAGTAGTCTCCCAACCTCGACACTGGTGAAAGAAGACGGCCAGTAACCTATACTCGGTTTAATAGACTGAAGTTTGTTGCCGAGCATAGTAGACCAACGTTGTTGCCAACGGGTGTGAAGGTGGGAAGATATTACAGCAAAATAGTCCGTCCCATGGAATACCTCTGTAAGAAACTGGTAGGTCATGTACTGCTGACCGCGCAGCAGTGTCTGCCTGTTCATTGCCCTGTACGTCAACATGACCAGGGACCCAAAAAAAACATATCTTTATGCTTAGTAAAGATGCGGCGTAGCCAAAGTTGGAAAACGGAGGACTAAGGGGTGAGGTGTATCAAATTTTTGTATAGCCTGTAAAGCACTAAGGGAGTCTGAGACAACCACAAATGATGACACAGGCATAGATGCAAAAACGGAATAAGTGCTGAAAGGGAGGGCATATAATTCAGCAGTAAAAATACTAGCTGAAGATAGTAAATGCCCTTGTACGACGCTGTCCGGAAACACTGCTGCGAATCCTACGCCGTAGAAGACTTAAAAGCCATCTGTGTACACAGCAATGGCATGAGAATGAGAGTGAAAGGGGGTCAAGAAAAAGAGAGCGGGAAGCGACCGTAGACAGTTGGGCTTTGAGCAAAGGGGGGGAGAAAGAACAGACTCGAACAGCGGGGACCCCCCAGGGGGGTAGGAAAAAGGGTGAGATGCTACATGTACATAGAAAGGTGGTAGTTGAGAGAAGACAAGAGCGAATGAAGGCGAAGAGAGAAGGGAGGGGAGTAAGCAGGGGCGGCGAACAAATAAAAAAATGTCTACTAATATCAGTGACCATTCTATAAATGGAAGGATTGCGGAGATCATGAGAGCGTACATAGTAGCGCAGGCAAGGGGCATCACGGCGATCGGATAAGGATGGAACGTTCGCTTCTGCATAGAGGCTTTCGACAGGGGAAGAGCGAAAACCCACCAAGGCATAAACGTAATCCTTGGTGATGAATGGGGTTAAGGCTAGAGAGAGTAGCAGGAGATGCCGCTGAATAGATCTGGTCACCATAATCAAGTTTCGATAAAATAAGGGTGGAATGTAGGTGAAGGAGGGTTCGACGATCAGCTCCCCACGAAAGATGAGCAAGGGTTTTTAAGAAGGTTCAGCCGGCTGTGACAAGTTGCCTTCAGAGAGGTAATGTGAGGTTTCCAGGATAACCTACGATCAAAGAGGAGGCCCAGAAACTTGACTGTATCACGTTCAGGGATACGTGAGCCATAGAGGTACAAAGGATGATCAGAGATGACAGAGCGTCTAGTGAAAGTGATTTGGTGGGTTTTAGTGCTGGAAAATTTAAACCCATGTGTGGTGGCCCAATTGGAAACACGGTCGACTGCATGCTGGAGAGAAACTGTAAGGAGGTGCCCAGTCAGCGCCTGCACAGGCAATAGCGAAGTCATCAACATAGAGTGATGACCAAATATTTGAATGGAAGACTAGAGGCCAAATCTTTTAATAGCAGGAAAAAAAGTGTTGTGCTCAGAAAAACATCCCTGGGGGACACCTTCAGCTTGGACAAAGTCCGGGGAGAGCACATTATTAACCCGAACACGGAAATGCCTGTCAGTTAAAAAGTTCTTAAGGAAGGATGGTAGATTGCCTCAAAGGCCAAAGGAGGGGGCCTTGGCTAAAATATTATACCTCCAAGTTGTGTCATATCCCTTCTCAAGGTCAAAAAATATGGCAATAACTGAGTGGTTATTCGCAAAGGCATTACGAACATACGTATCCAAGCGCAGTAAGGGGTCTATGGTTAGAACGTCCCTTACGAAAGCCATATTGACGAGTGGAGAGACTGTTTGTGTGTCTCTAAATACCACACTAAACGTCTATTTACTGACGTTCCATTACTTTGCAAACTCCCACTGGTAAGAGCAATGGGACGATAGTGGGGAGGTTTCATGTCCCGTAGTGCCTGGTTTGCGGAAGGGGAGAACAATGGGGGAAATTTCCACAGCTGTGGAAGAACTCCTTGTGACCAAATAAGATTGTAAAGGTGTAATAGGACTGCAAGGGCTGACTGATGTAAATGTTGTAGCATACGAATATAAAATGTCGTCGGGCCCAGCTGCCGATGATGGGACAACTGAGGTGTTGCCTCCAGTTCTTGAAGTGTAAAAGGCACATTATACGGGTTTTTCCCTCTGAGAGAAGAAAAGTCCAAGGGTGCAACTCTCTGGCAGACTTTAGGGAAAGAAATGAGGGCATAGATGGAGTCCCTGAGAAATACGGACCAGATGATTGCCAATTTCATTGGCAACATCTAGTGGGTTTGCTATATCAACACCGGCAACCCGCAGAACAGGAGCCGGGTCAGGAGAATATTACCACTCAGTTTTCGTATTTTTTTCCAGACTGCACTCATAGAGGAAGCAGAGGTGATGGTGGAGACATAATCTCGCCAGCAAGTGCGTTTAGCGTCACGGATGACACGGCGGCGATCGCAACGCTTCTGTTTAAAATCAAGGAGTCGCTCTGTGGTTCTATTGTACCGGTACCTGCCCCATGCAGCGCGTTTCAAACGTACTGCACGAGCACAAGCGGGGGACCACCAAGGCACGCATTTCTGAGAATGCCTGCCCGAAGTTTGGGGTATAGAATGAGAAGCTGCGGTGAAAACGGAGGACGAGAAGAGGTGTAAAAGCTCATCGATGGAGGACGAAGAAGGAACCTCTTTAAAAACAGTCAGGTGTGAGTAAAGGGTTTCCCAAATTTTCCCATTAAATTGCCAGCGTGGGGTGCGAAGAGGTGGCGAATATGAAGGGAAGTAAGAATGATTGGGAAATGATCACTGTCATGTAAGTCCGGGAGAACAGACCAAGTAAAGTCTAATGCGGCGGAGGAAGAGCAAAAATGAGAGATCGATGCAAGAGAGAGTATGAGTCCGAGATCAAAATGGGTGTGAGTACCTGTATTTAAAACATGGAGGGGGGTGGGTGGCAAGAAAAGCCTCTAACTGAATTCCACGGGAATCACAGTGAGACCCTCCCCAGAGGAAATGGTGGGCATTAAAAAACACCAAGTAACAGAATCGGTGGCGGTAATGACGAAACAAGGGAGGCAAAATTCCGGAATAGATAATGCCCGAGAAGGAGAGAGATATAAAGAACAGAGCGTATACCACCTATGTAAGTGGATACGGGCTGCTGTGTAATGCAGCGAAGTATGAACAAATAGCTGATGGTACGGAATATCAGTGCGGAGAAGAAGGGCACTTTCATTAAGGTCCCATCAGGAAAGGATCTGAAGAATACAATAAATTATAGCCTGAGATGTGAGAAATAAAAAGCAGAGTGTAATTTTGGTTCCTGTAAGCAAACACCAACAGGGCAAACTGGGAGAGTAACATCTGAAGCTCACCCCGATTACCCTGAGGCCGCGTATATTCCACTGTAAAAAGGCCATATTGCAATGATAAAGATACTTGAAATCCGCAGGTAAGGGTTCCTACGGACTAGAAGGGTTAGAAAAGTCCACATGCGGAGCGTGGAAATGTTCAAGCAGCGAAGGAACGGTGCGCTGTGAAGAAAGGAGTTGCGCAGATGGAGCAGAGGAGAGAGGAAGAGCGGAAGGTGGATCAGTGTCCATTGATGGTTTGGTCTCTGCAATATATTCAGAGATTGCTTCAAGTGTTTCGGGAAATTTAGAGATGTCGTATGGGAGACAATATTGGGAATGGTAGGGGGAGGATGAGTAAAGATTGGAACTGTATTGGACTGTACCAAGGTAGGGGGGGGCGAAAGGTGGGGGAACTGGAGAAGCGTGGCAGGGGACAGAAGAGACAGGAACCTGGGAGGTGGCAGAAGAGGAAGAAACTTGGGGGGGAACAGGGGAGGGAAAGGGACATTACGAGGAGGAGGGTGAACCTCTGCCCCTTGTAACTGAGGGCCCGTGAGGGGGAAGAACTAGGGACAGAGACAGGGAGGGTAAATGAGGGGGTGGAAGATGGGTAGGAGGTGTTACCGGACCTTTTTTTTTGACTTTGAGAAGTAGAGGGACGATTGGGGAAAAGGTGTCTACGAGGTCTCGCGATACTGAGGCTTGTAAGAGAGAACTCAAGAAGCGAGATTAGACTGAGGCGTTGAAGTAGGGACGTCTGAGCCGAGGACAGCAAAAGGATTAATACAGGAGTGATTATGGGAGAGGTAACCACAAAAGGTGGGTGTAGAAGATGGGATACCAGAAGTGGGGGGACGTTTTGAAACACGGGAATAAGAAACACGTGGGAGTCTCCCTTGGAGGCGGAGAAGAGAAACTGCCATGGCATAAGGGAGACCTTCTGTCTCTTTGAGGTAACGGATTTCCCGCTCGTTTTAAATAGACCTGACAACGGCGAGAGTAAAAAAGGGTGAGCCTCATGACAGTTAAGGCAAGAGGGGGATCGATTGCAAGACGTATTAGAATGGTCATCGGCACCACAGACTGGGCATTCGGCGATAGATCTGCAATATTTCGCTGGATGGCCAAATCGCCAAACAATTTTCTACACTGTTGTGGTGTAGGGATCACCTTTCGAACTTGTAACGATGTCCTGCTATATAAACGGAGGATGGGAGTTCTCGGCTGTCAAAAGTTAAAACGAGCCAAATTGCTAGGGTATGTCTCCGCCCACGGGCAGGAAGAACGTAAATGTCTACCTTGAGATTGGAGATCTTGGAGTTCCAGCTGTTCTAGAATGTCGGGCCCCATGTCTGGAAATTTTTTTTGAAACTATGGTATGGGCAAAAATAACGGTACCACTACAAGAATTGAGGGAATGATGTTTTTCAAGGGTGACAGGAACAGTAATCTATATGGGTAAGACGAGAGAGCTCACGAGCCTGGGTAGCATTCTGTACGGTAATGATGCCGTACCGCTCTTAAGAGCATGAAAGAAATATCTTTAAACCAAAATGGCGTAGGAGGCCTTGCCAATACTATGGTCAGAAAGATAGGCAGTAGAGGAAGTTGGTCGTAAAGTGAAGAAATTTAGTCCACTGTTCAGTCTGAAACTGAGCGTGGAAAGGTAGTGAAGGACGTGTCGATCGTTTCTGAGAAGAACGAGAAGTGAAGGGGGAGAAGTACATCAGCAGTAATTGTCGTTGACGTTTAGGCGTGGGACCAGAGTTGGTCCGACGTGGAACGGGTCGGCGATTTTAAAATTGCCGGGACCGTAGAGGGAGAGGCCGGAAGCATAGTCAGAGGAGAGCGAAGGTCTGATAAATCGAAGGAAATCAGTCGAGGCCTCAGTACCTGAAGGGGTGAGGAAACAGCACCGGCAATAGGTACAGAGGCATGAGGAATGTCTGAAGAGTGGTCCAAAGACGAGGCGGGGTCAGAACGGGGTGCGGTATCAAGAAGGGGCCCGGGGGTACCAGGTTCATGGACTAGGGCTGCCATGGTTAGGTTACTTCCTTCTTTTTGTTTTAAGAAAAAAAAGAAAGAAGAAAAGAAAATAAAAATAAAAAAAAAAAAAAAAAAGGGGGGACCGGGGAGGGATAGTTCCTAGGAGGGATGAAAGGGCCAGAAATCTCCCTCCGCGCCCAAGAGGACTCGACACCGCTAGTAGCGCAGATGCAGCATGGAACCCGTGCCATACCCTACCCTTCATGCCAGTAAACCAGCAATCTGGGATAGCAACCTCACATCTGCCGAGCTACCTCGGTGGACAAAAGAGGGGGGGCCGGATATCCGCCACAAAGCATACCTCCTTCAGCCACCACCCCCGGAATCCGAAAGGTGGCTTCCAGAGCTACACCCGTCGCCCAAAAGACACCCAAAGCTACTCCGGGATACCGGAGAGGGATCGGGACATCCCTAGGCAATCCAGATTCCACGGCAAACTACGCCACCGCCAAGAAACCTCAACGGAATGGGATGGACCCCGGTGTCCTTTCTCCCACCTAGGAACTAGCGCGCCTGTGGGAGAAATCCCAAAGGACAAAAAGAGGAAGGGCAAAAGGGAGGAGTGGGGAGGAGGAGGAGGAAAGGAAA
Source organism: Cherax quadricarinatus (assembly GCF_026875155.1). NCBI lineage: Eukaryota > Metazoa > Arthropoda > Malacostraca > Decapoda > Parastacidae > Cherax > Cherax quadricarinatus. The sequence goes on from NC_069406.1 coordinate 68,516,579, forward strand.
AAGGGGAGGATGGGGAGGATGGGATAGGGGAGGGGAGATTGGGGGGTAATTAGGTTCGGTCTGAGGAAGAAGACCGATAGGTCTAATTCCTCAGACCAAGAGCCTCTTCACCACGCCAAGGAGCCCCCCTTGAAGAGGAGGGGAAATATTGCTTCAGTTTTTGTCAGACTTTCTGGAACAAATTAATGACGAAAACCAAGATTCCACTGTACAATGTACCCAATTCTATACATACCAATGTAATTTTCTTATTATATCCAATCAATCTCATGGTGATGTTGCAATGCCTTATAAAAACCAACCAGTCCCACACTGCAATTGCATTTAGGTTGATTTGTCAAGCTCTAGTGAGGCTATAATTTGTTTACCAAGCTTTACACCATCTGCATGCAACTTATAGCATTGAAAGTGGTATACCATGTGTGTGTGTATATATTTGTTTTTTAATGATTATAATAAAAGTACCTATATGAATGGCATCAGTTTATCATTTTCATAGGAAGACTGCCATGCTCTGGTTATTAGTTTAATCTCTCAGCTTGTTGTGATATTTTTGGACAACAAATAATGAAGTAATTGTGGGTTACACACTGAATGAGGTAAGTAACTGAAATTTAAATTAACATGCTAAAAGGCAGGCAGATTTTTCCCTACATTGTCCTGTTAGCATAAAATGAGGGGTCATTGAACTGCTACCCTTGAATCAGTAGACACTTTTTCCAACTTCACTTACTATATTAACATCAAACATTTCTAGAAGTCATAAATATTGTGAGAATTATACAAGAATAGGTTTCTTTACCGTAAAAATAAAGCCAGTCACTAACACAGCAAATAAAATACTGTATATTTAATACATAAAAATTAAGAGTTTAAATATCTTATGGATAAAACCTAACTGGAGATGCACCAATAAATATAAAGACTAATTATATAAAAGGCATCATTTGGTTATCAATACAGGACAAAGTTGGTAAATGTATTCAACTAGAGATATTAACATTTGAATTCTTAGCAATTATGTATATTTTATATGAAATTGCTGTTGCTTTAAGGTTGATCCTGAAAATTCCATATATATTACAAAGCTATTTTTTTTTAAATATTTGAAACCTAAACTGTATTTTGTTTAATTATATTCAGTTATTTATTTTTTTATAAACAATACTATAACCCAATTTACCTGGCTTGCATTCTTAACAGTTGGAATTCACACATTCTTAGTATTCACAAATACTTATCACACATTCATAACAAAGGTTAAATCTTGGCTACAAAACTAATTCACTTAGTTATGTAATTTATTCTCTTCTTTACCTCACAACCATGTCTGTGTATCAAAATGAATCTGTGGAACAGAACAGGAGAACCTTTTCATGCCTTTCAAATACATTTCTAACAAACATAAACTAACAAACTAAATTTTAAATAATTTGCACAACTAGAAACTTATGCTCTAAAGGAATGTTTATCTTTGACTTCTGGAATATACATAATTATATGGAAATATACAAGAAAGTTTTCTTAACTTTCTTCTTCTAAACAGAATTGCAACAAAGAAGCATTAACAATCCAGCTTCCAAAAATAGAGCTAAGTATATACATCTGTAACACTCTTAACACATAAAGCATCTTAAAGCCCAACATCATGTTAAGTATCTGGACACATATTCAGAGCATACATTACATTTCATAAGAAATGTATCTTAATCATCAATTTCCAATAAAATTATTTGCTGGTGTATGCATATTTTGAATAGTAATAGCACGTAATTCATCCCTGTCAGTCAACACTTTCCTCAGAGTGCTTTGTCCAAGTCCCCCTGCTGACTCATATTGCATCTGCCGTCCTCCTACCAGGACTGTTCCTGCATTTCCTTGCACCTGACTAATTGTTGGTAAAGTGACATCACGTGCAGTTGCAGTGGTAACACCAACAGAAGCAGAAACTTCACGAGCATTACTTGTCTGGGTTTGTAGTGTAATTTCACGCGTGCCAGGTTCAAGCTGAATATTAAATGGACGAAGATCACCAGAAACAGCAACTTGCTGAATACCACTGTTTGCAGACTGACCAGCCACAACTTGAGCTGCCACCTGAGCAACTTGTGTCATTTGGTCTGTGGTAAGGTCCGTATAGCGTTCAATGTCTTCTGCCCGAACTTCAACTACCTGACCTTGAAGGGAAGCAAAGAAATGTCCCACTCCTTCTTCATTTCTTTCCCCTCCACTTGTAGTATGAATGATGTAACGTGGTAAATCGTCAGCTTCAATAATATGAACAGGTCTAGACACTACTTCCACAGTTTCTCCATCCCGCACACCCCCACGCACCAGCTGCACTGGCCCATCTAAACTTGGCTCCAAGCTCTGCTCATCGTCAAGCTTCATTGTACGAATAGTTTCTGTTGGACTAGGGACCCCTTCCCCTGTCATATCAGCAGCCACAACAGTTGGAGGATTTACTTTAATATAAACTTCAAGATCTTTTGTATGACCATGTTGCTGAAGATGAGAGGCCAACATAGGTTTACGCATAAAGCCAGCACCACACAACACACATTCATATGGCTTTTTGTCAGAATGAATAAACTTGTGAGCATTTCGATTGTCTCTGGAATTAAATGTCTTACCGCATATATCACATTTGAATGGTTTTTCCCCAGTATGTATTCTTAAATGTTTTTTATAATGCTCTGGATAAACAAAGCCTGCATTGCATTGCTCACACTTATAAGGACGTTCACCAGTGTGTACACTCATAACATGATAAACCAATAATCTATTCCTCTTAAATGCTTTGTTACACTGATTACATTGATATCTTTTTTCTTGGAAATGTGTGGTCCTCTTGTGGGACTGTAGGTTGCTCCTCTGGCTGAAAGTAGAACCACAGATTTCACACTGGAAAGGTTTTTCCCCGGTATGTGTTCTTTCATGGTCCTCAACCTCACCTTTTCTAGCAAACAGCTTATTGCAAATTGTACAACTAAAATTTTTTACTCCCGAATGAGTAATAGCATGTAAATCAAGGCTTCTTTGAGTTGCAAAGGCTTTTCCACAGGTCTCACATATGAAATTTTTCTTTCCTTCATGCACATTAAGGTGATCAGCCAAGTGATGTGATGTAAGGAAATTTTTGCCACAAGTCCTGCATCTATGTGGGCGGCGGCGTACCGTGTGTGTTTTCATGTGGGTTTTGAGGATATGCTTGGATGTAAATTTTTTGAAACACTGGTCACAACAATATGGACGATTTCCAGTATGGACATTAAAGTGTTCTTGAAGAGCTGCTTCTGACCGAAATTTCTTTGGACATTGAGAGCAGGCAAAAGTTTTGTTCATGTGATGTCTGATGTGTTCTTTAAGTTGCCGAGGAAGAGCATATCTACGTGGACACATTGTACAAGCATATGGCTTCTCTCCCGAGGTAATGTGCTCCTCCAAGTGACACACCAACTCAGCTTTGGTAGTGAGCCTCTCTTGACAAACTTCACACTCATACAAGCGTTCAGGGTGAGCCTGAAAATGAATATAATACAGTTATTTCATAAACTAATTGTTATGAAGCAATTTTACATTCAGAAAATAACAGCATTTATAATTAAGAAATTTCTTTCCATACTTACTTAAGAAGATTACAGAACTATTCACAACTAACCCAAAAATTAGAAATAAAATTTAGATGATGTCTGTCTGTCATGGATAGACAGAAACATCATACTGAACAAACAATAAGGCCAAAAGTCAGGTCAGGGTGATGCACATGGAAAGTAAAAAACATTCAAGGTCAGGTCAATTCATGCATATTCTAAGATCAGAACATTTAATGTACTGAGAGGTGGATGGAGTATAATCTTAGCCCCACACAAATAGGTGGACTAAGATTATTTCCAACTGTTCCAATCATAGTACTACAACTATTCTTTTAGAGATTTTGTTTTTCAACATGCTGGCCATCTCCTACTGAGGCAGGGTGACCAAAAAGGGAAGACACACTTTCACCATCATTCACATATAATCACTGTCTCTGCAAAGGCAAGCAGATATGACAGTTCAGATGTCACTCCAAACAGCAAATGTCCTAAACCCCTGCTTTCAAGTACAGTACAGGCATTGTACTTCCCACTTCCAGGACTGAAGTCCGACTAATTGGTTTCTCTGAATCCCTTCACAAAACATTACCCTACTCACACTCCAACAGCTTGTCAAGTCCCAAAAACCATTCATCTCCACTCCTATCTAACACACTCATATATGCCTGCTGTATACTCAAGCCCCTTGCACACAAAACCTCTTTTACCCACTCCCTCCATCCTTTCCTAGGATGACTCCTACCCCTCCTTCCCTTCATTACAGATTTATACACCCTCCAAGTCATCCCATTTTGTTCCATCCTCTTTAAATGACTAAACCACCTCAACAACCCATCCTCGGCCCTCTGAATAATACTTTTAGTACCTCCTCCTACTTTCCACATTATGAATTCTCTGCATAATATCTACACTACAAACTGCCTAATCTTAGTCATGACATCACCCTAACTTCCTCCTCCCTCAGTTTATAAACTTTCATCTCTCTTACTTGCTGTTGCCATTTTCCTTTTGCTCCATCTACCTCTTACTCTAACTGTAGCTACAACTAAATAATGATCTGATATATCTGTTGCCCCTCTATAAGCATGCACATCCTGAAGTCTACCCATCAACCTTATATCCACCAATACCTAATCCAACACACTCCTTTCATTATGCACTATATCATATCTTGTGCATATACTTATTTATCCTCTTTTTCTTAATATGTATTACTTATTCCCAAACCTTTCTATACATAGTTCAATTAAAGGCCCCCATTATCATTTACCCCTGACACTCTAAACTTACCTACCATGCCCTCTACAACCATTTCTCCCACTTTAGCATTCATGTCCCCTACCACAATTACTCTCTTGCTTGGCTTAAAACTCTCTAAGCACTTAACATCTCCCAAAATCTCTCTCCTCTACACTTCTCTCTTCTCCAGGTGCATAAACACTTACTAAAACCCACTTTTCACATATGACCCTTATTTTAGTCCACAATCACAATTTATACATCTATATTCCCTCGTTTCCTACCATAACTGATCCTTCAATATTATTGCTACTCTTTCCTTTTCTCTAACTCTATTAGTAACCCCTGACCTAATCCCTTTTATTTCTCCCCAGTGAAATTCTCCTACCCTTTCAGCTTTGTTTCACTAAGAGCC
>NC_069406.1:68522328-68602328 GCF_026875155.1 Cherax quadricarinatus
TACAGCACTTCATCCAATCAGTCTCATTCTCCAGTCTTCCATACACAAAGAAGAATCGCCAATAAAGTTAAGTGTTATTCTGTTAATGTTTAATTCATCATGTGCCACTGTATTGTTTATGTACTACATCTATATTTCATGTAAAAAAATTTTTTGTTTTAATACTTCCGGGCGTCAGGAACGGATTAATTGAATTTACATTATTTCTTATGGGGAAAATTGATTCGTAAATCGTCCATTTCGATAATAGTCCCACTTCCAGGAACGGATTATGGACGATTGAGGGACCACTGTATGTCGTTTTTTTCGTTAACATACATATTTATTATAAAGTTTATTGATAAATTATGCACAATAAGTGGAGAATTATTACTTTTTCACTTATGAGAAGAACTTCATGGCTTCTCGCAGGCTTTGAAGAACTTCTCCATCAATACTTTTGTACTTTGAGGCCATTATTAAGCAAACTAAGGGTTATTTTTGGCCCACGGTAAAATGTGGATAACCGAAACCGTGGATACAGGGCCCGCTGTATATGAATTCAAAGTTGTCAGTTTTACAGCTGGGCATTATACAGAATTATAATAATAGCTGCTTGAGAGCTAATTCAAGCAAATATATGGTCATCAGAAATATCAGCCTAAACAGTAAACTATACTTATCAGGAAATGGCTGATACCAGTGACTGTCTACCAGTACTGTATTAGCTAGTATCGGATATACAGCAACATTACTATACCTATTCCTCTAAACCTTGCTAGGAAGTGATATTATATTATTACTATAACAGCTAATTGCAACAGATTATGATTGATCAGTCTAATAAAATTACAGTGCAGCATTTCAAATCACTACACGTGTAACACTGACTAATGCTTATCCCTTACAAATTTTACACGTTACTAATATATTATAAAAATATTCTGCAATCTGTGTCACCCTTCCTTGGTGGGAGAAAGCTGATGAGCAAAAAAATATTTAAAAATAGTGAGAAATGGTCAACATGGTAAAACTAAGAAAAAATTGACATATATATATATGTATATGATGTACTCCATGTCTAACACTATTTTATAAAACAAAAGTGATGTCTTACTTGAACACAAGATTCATTTTCATCCAAGTCAAGTCCATCCACCTCCATAACATCCTCTACAGCCTCAGCAACTGCAGAATCCTCCAGAATTTCTTCTTCGACCATCAGCATATCAGCTCCTCCATCATCTTCCAGGCCTTCATCCAGCCTTCCTCCAAGGCCATCATTGCTGTCCGATGAGCTGAGAATTCCCTGCATGCAATGTTCATGGACCTAATTAGGTTATTGACTATTCATTTGAGCAATGATATTATACCTGTAAGCAAACCTCTGACATATATTATATCTACTGTGCATTCCTCTTGACCTTATTGTATGTACTTTTTTTTATTGTACACCCCATCTTGACGACCGACTTGTTGAAAAAAAAAATATATATTTTATTATGCACAACTTTTTAATTTATAAATTATTAATAAACTTTTCTACACTTCTCCCTTGTCTAAAATTTCCCTATAAACATTTTGTAACATTAATAATCAAATTTATCTTTTATTGGAATGTTCATTTGTCCTATTAATAATACTGTGATAGCAAGAGAGGTAGTTTATTCTCTGATGATGATAATAATAATAATAATAATAATAATGGAAAGTTATTTTAAGTCAACTCTCCTGTAATAACAAAATAACAACATGGATATCATAAAAAAGTAAATGATTAACTTTCTTGTAGTAACAAATTCAGTCAAGCATTCATATCTGCAGAACTTACAAATCATGTTATAGAATAGTACACAGTACTCTTACTCAACAGGGAATGGAATTTCCTAAACATTAGGGGTTCTTATAGAAAACTTTGCAAATATTGACTGGTCTACTCATCCTCATTTATAAATAGGACACTTTGGATCCAATTAATCTCTAACAAATACTAATCTGCAAATATGAATATTGCAAATATTTAAACTTAAACCTTTTTCTCCTTTATTTTTCACCAAATGAATCCATATTTTATGTAGAGTATGTCTTTATTATGCATGTGTGGAGGGCTCGTATTTATTTAGTAGAGATTGGGCAAGAACTGTACATTTAATAATTATGAATTATGATTATGATTATGATTGGGCAAGAACTGTACATTTAATAATTATGAAGGATGAGGTTAATCATAGAATTGATGAGGGAAAAAAGGTGAGTGGTGCGTTGAGGTATATGTGGAGTCAAAAAACGTTATCTATGGAGGCAAAGAAGGGAATGTATGAAAGTATAGTAGTACCAACACTCTTATATGGATGTGAAGCTTGGGTGGTAAATGCAGCAGCGAGGAGACGGTTGGAGGCAGTGGAGATGTCCTGTCTAAGGGCAATGTGTGGTGTAAATATTATGCAGAAAATTCGGAGTGTGGAAATTAGGAGAAGGTGTGGAGTTAATAAAAGCATTAGTCAGAGGGCAGAAGAGGGGTTGTTGAGGTGGTTTGGTCATTTAGAGAGAATGGATCAAAGTAGAATGACATGGAAAGCATATAAATCTATAGGGGAAGGAAAGAGGGGTAGGGGTCGTCCTCGAAAGGGTTGGAAAGAGGGGGTAAAGGAGGTTTTGTGGGTGAGGGGCTTGGACTTCCAGCAAGCGTGCATGAGCGTGTTAGATAGGAGTGAATGGAGACGAATGATACTTGGGACCTGACGATCTGTTGGAGTGTGAGCAGGGTAATATTTAGTGAAGGGATTCAGGGAAACCGGTTATTTTCATATAGTCGGACTTGAGTCCTGGAAATGGGAAGTACAATGCCTGCACTTTAAAGGAGGGGTTTGGGATATTGGCAGTTTGGAGGGATATGTTGTGTATCTCTATACGTATATGCTTCTAAACTGTTGTATTCTGAGCACCTCTGCAAAAGCAGTGATAATGTGTGTGTGTGGTGAAAGTGTTGAATGATGATGAAAGTATTTTCTTTTTGGGGATTTTCTTTCTTTTTTTTGGGTCACCCTGCCTCGGTGGGAGACGACCGACTTGTTGAAAAAAAAAAAAAAAAGAATTTGTTAAAGCCTGAATTATAAATATTATTATTCCCCTATTATATTTTCATCATATGCATTGAAATTTTATGTATATGGTACATATGGTAATAATCATAATAATAATAATGATGATGATGATGATAATTGGGAGCAAGGTGTTAGTAACCCCTTCTCTTGAATAAATTACTAAATTTAAAAAGAAAAACTTTTCTTTCTTTTTCGGTTACCCTGCCTGGGTGGGATAAGGCCAGTTTCTTGAAATAAAAAAAATATTACGAGTGGGGATATCTGCAGTTTGGAGGGTTATCTGAATTGTCCTATCTACGTGCCTCTGGCAAAACAGTGATAGCATGAATAACAGTGAAAGTGTTTCTTTTTTTAGGTCACCCTGCCTTGGTGGAAGGTGGCCAATGTGTTAAAAAAAAAAAACAGATATAGGGGTATTTCTATTATGGTAATTATTAGTTTGGACACTGGAATTTTAGATTTTGCTGGCTAGGATTGATCCTAAGGTCCTGGAGAAATCATTTAGTTTATTAGGCTCAGCAAGCTGGATGGGATGTTACACAAATATTCCGTTCTTATGAGGCTGCTCTCATTGCTACCAGGCATGGTAAGAATCAGCTTCACTCTTTGCGTGACTGTCTTGCTAAACAAGTTCTGCCCCCTTTCTTCCATTTTCTGAAACCCAGCCCACTGGGCACTCCCTTTCCTGACCGTGCCCGTCTCCTTCTTCAACAGCTCATCTTTTCTACAAAGTCTCAGGTTGAAGATGCCTTCTTTACTCTCCGTCAGTGTCAACGTGCTCTTCTCGCTTCTCTTCCACAAGATCTCTGTAACCTTCTCTCTACCATTGCTTTTGACACTGCTCGCCTGAATTCCCAAATTCATTCCTCTAAACTACGGAATAAACTTCAACGTCTCATCTCAGATAGCCCTTGGTCTAAATTCTCCCTTACTGACTGTGTTACTAACCTGTCTTCTGTCTCACTCTCTCAATATGAGCTTGAGCTTCTTGGTTTTGGTCTTTCCTTTGCCACTTCACCTACCTCTCGCGCTGGTATTGCCCTGATTAGCTGTTTTGATTCTTTTCATCAGTCTCACTCTCATAATCTTCCTGACTTGTCCACCTTTTGTGGCACACTCCTTCCTGCTCTTGATAGTCTGTTTTCAAAGAACCACCACCTTCTGCACAGTTACCAACTTGCCCTTTCTTCTCTTAAATCCAATACCAACATTGTCATACTATCTTCTGACAAAGGTAATTCGGTAGTTATCCTTGATCGCAAGGATTACCTCCGTAAAGCTGATGTCTTGCTCTCTGACTCACGTACCTACACTCCTCTCATTTCCAACCCTCTTGATCGCATTAAGAGAACTTTTAACAAAAAATTAGGACTCTGTCCGACCTCTGTCCTCCTGACTTAGACTTTGTTCAACGTTTTCGTGTCATCTGTCCCTCTCTGCTCTATTTCTATGGCCTTCCCAAAACCCATAAACCTGATATTCCCCTATGTCCTATCATATCCTCTAGAGGTTCTGTCTCTCATTCTCTTGCTTCTTGGCTTGGTACTTTTTCTCCTGCCCACCTCCGTCACTCTCAAAACTTCATTGAACGGGTTCGCTCTCTCCCGACCTGTAAGATGCTTAGTCTTGACGTTGAGTCCCTCTTCACCAATGTCCCTCTTGATGATGTCCTTGATTTTCTTAGAGAAGGCCAATGAAGGGTTTCTTCATCTCACTATACCTACTTATGTCTTTCCTGATCTTATCTGCCTCTGTGTGGACTCTAATTCCTTTTCCTTCCAAGGGAAATATTATTCTCAAACCTTCAGTGTCGCTATGGGCTCTCCTCTCTCTCCTGTCCTTGCTAATCTTTACATGGAATACTTCGAGACGGTTCTTCCTACTATCGATGTGCGCCCTTCACTCTGGCTCCACTATGTTGATGACATCTTTGCTCTGTGGCCTTATGACTCTTGTTTCTTCCAACCATTTCTTGATGCTCTTAATAATCTTGCCCCTTCCATTAAGTTTAAAGATGAATGGGAATCTAATTCCTTGCTTCCTTTTCTTGATGTTCATGTCCACCGCTCAGATACAGCTTTTGCCTTTTCCATTTACCGCAAGCCTATGCACAGTGGCATGTACATTCACCACTTTTCTTATCATGCTTCCTCTGTCAAGAAAAGTGTTCTTATTTCCCTCTTTCTCCGTGCTCTCTGCATATGTGATCCTCAGTTCCTTCAATCAGAAATTTCTACTCTTCATAATTCATTTTCTCATCTTGGCTACCCTTCCCATTTCACAGACTCTGCCTTCTCACGTGCTAAATGTAATTTCTTCTCTCCCAAACTCTCTACTCCTTGGAACTCTTCTGTCCTCTGTCTTCCCTACATTTCTGGTCTTTCTAATCTCAACAACTCTCTCCATTCCTTAGACATCAAACTTACTTTCCGCCAGACTAACACTCTTCGCACTAATCTTGTTCATACCCTCCTTCCTCTACAGATGCTCCTGGTGTCTACTCTATTTCTTATTCCTCCTGTCCTCTTCAATACTTTGGAGAAACTGGTCTATCTCTTTCTGACAGACTTAAGGAGCACAAAAAATAGTGTTAGGCTTGCCAACACTAATAATGCTCTTTTCTGCCATGTCAGAGATCACAGCCATCCTACTGACTGGTCTTCTGCTAAAACTGTCTTCCCTACTTCCAACTTTAACAGTCACTGTCTGGTTGAATCCTCCCTACTACACAACTTTCCTTGTATGAATCTTAGTCCCGGCTTCATCTCTGTAGATGCCTTCCTCTCCCACTGCATTGTAAAATGCTCCAAACTTCAGAACACTCAAAGACCTAACCTAATTCCTCCTTTTTTTCTTCTTCTCCCTCTTCCCCTTTCCTTCTTCCTTTTTTTCCTTTGGGTTGTCTTTCTTCTGCCCTGTGTATTTGTTCCTTCTTTATTTACTTATTTATTTGTTTTCCCCCCCTCTGTGTTCTTGCTCTTACCCTCTGTGGGAACCAGCTCCCTTGCAGTGCTCCTCTTTCTTAGTAGTATTTGATTGGCCCCTCCTACTCTTACTACCTCCCCACTACTACTTCCTTCTACCTCCACTACTACCACTACCACCTCCTACCTATATATACCCATCCTCCTCTCCTTCTCGTTAGTGTGACTTTGTAAATGGTCCAAGTCGGGCCAAAACGTCATCATAAGCTCCTCTCTTCTATGTGTGGGTTATTTGTGTATCGTTCCAGTCATGGTATTGTGCCTTTTTTTGCTATTTATGGATGGGATGTTCATTTGGTTTGGTTAGAACAATCTCTCTGGTTTTGGTTAATTTTTCAGAGCCTATGACTTGTTAGTGTTTTTTCCAGGCCTTTTTTATATCCCCTTTTATTTCATTAAACCAGCTGGTAGCTAGTATAACTACATTGGTTTGATGGGCAGTAGCTGGTCATGTTAAGCAGAACTTCAGCCTGCACCACTGTGTTTTCATACTGATCTTTCAGTACTTTTCCATGTAAATCTGTTTTACATGCTATGTCAATGGACACAGTATGATGTTTACTTTAATACCTGGTGTTTCAATGACTCAACAGACTCGCTGGCTGCCAGACCAGTAATAACTTCCACAGGTTCTTCTTGTTTCACTTCAAGTTTTACACTAGGAGGTCGCCCTCGTCCTCTTCCTCGACGCCCTCGACGAACACGTCCTCCACCACCTGCCGGTAAACAAGATATTTAAATTCAAAGATTAAAAGTGTCTGTGTATCATATTTATGTTACTGTATATATATATATATATACAGTATATTAAACATATCAAGCTATTATACTACAACAGTTACAAAAATTGAAGAAAAGAGAGGGATAAGCAGATTGTGTTTAGTTGAATTTCAAGAAAAATTCCAACAACCTCAAATTCTACGACTTTAAGGGTGATGGACTGATTACATCGTCTTCTCTACTGTTCCTGCCTACTTTCTGTATTCGACTGAAGAAGCCTACTGTGTAGGCGAAACGTTTCGGAATAAAGTTGCCTAACTGTTGCCTATGTGTCTTACCTACCAACCTGTCGGTATTGTATACCATTTTGATGTTCATCTTGTCAGACACTGCAACACATAGCATCTTGATACAGAAAACACCTTGGACAAACTTTTCAAGTGAGAATTGTTGGATCTGAGAGGGACCTGACCTTTCAGTGGTTACATTCTCACTACTACTACTACTACTCTGCACCTCTCCTTCCGACAGTATTTAAGTCTCCGCACTGTCGCTTGATCTTCAGATAGTTCCTGACTATGGAACTGAACTTCTCCAGGCCGAGGGACTGACAACCTCAAATTCTACGACTTTAAGGGTGATGGACTGATTACATCGTCTTCTCTACTGTTCCTGCCTACTTTCTGTATTCGACTGAAGAAGCCTACTGTGTAGGCGAAACGTTTCGGAATAAAGTTGCCTAACTGTTGCCTATGTGTCTTACCTACCAAAAATTCCAACAGAATTACTCATGAGAGACTACTCTGGAATCTACAAAACAAAGAATGAATAAAAAGCCGATTATTACAGTGGATGACAGATTGTGTGTTTGAGAGGAAAATGCAAAAGCTGATATCACCAGTGCAGTGCTGTAAGAACAGTACATGCCTAGACTGTTTAAAAAATATATGTAAATAGCTCGTCAGAATGAATAAAAACTTATATGAATATGTTTGCTGATGGTGCCAAGTTTCTGTATATATAATAAGTGATAACAATGACTAAATCCTTACAAGAAGACTTGGATAGGTTGAGGAAGTCAGGTGACTGATGGAATTTAATGTGGCCAAGGACCACATAATGGAAGTGATGAGAAAGCAAAATGATTCACATGAAAAATATAGTGTGATAAAATATTAGAAGTATCAGACAATGAGAAGGACCTAAAAGTCATCACTGACAAAAGATTGTCCCTAGAAGAATATGTTAATTAAATCACGTGAAATCCATGTGCTAGAGAAACTCATTTTTTTTTTTTAGGTCACCCTGCCTTGGTGGGATATGGCCTGTTTGTTGAAAAAAATAAAATCCATGTGCTACACAAGCCAACTTTAAAACAAACTTTGGATTTATGTATGGGGAAATGATAAAATAAACGTTCACAAAATGTTACCAAAATTAGAATACACATTAGTGGTATAGTGTCCATACCCACAAAAACATGCAAAACAATCTAGAAAAAGATCAAGGCGAGTCACAAAATGGCCACCAAAATTAAAACCATTCACAGGAGAACTAGAAGCCATAGATGTAATCTGAAGAACAACAGGAGTCAAATGGATAATTACAGTGGAACCTCAAAAATCGAACTGCTCCCAACATGACCAATTATGTAAGTGTATTTTTGCAAGTGCTTTTATAAGTGTATTTTTGAGGGTCTGAAATGGACTAATCTAATTTACATTATTCCTGATGGGAATAAATTCATTCGGTAAAGGCACTCGAACAGCCTTCTGGACCGAAGAAAGTTCGATATTTGAGGTTCCACTGTACTATGAAGTAAATCTTTATAAACTGGTAGAACCGAGAAAAGTGAAACTTACAACTAATGAAAATTAAATTACTGTATATGATACAGTAGATTAAATATAGAAGATATAACACACCAAGCATAACTCTATTCATGTAACTGTAAACAGATAATTATAAGATGTATCTTTCACATTCATATTCTGAATGTTAAAGCGTGCTGGGCGATGGCTAATACTACTACAGTAGTATTACTGCTTCTCTTCCAATGCTTCCCCTTTTTCTTCTTTCTTCTCCTACTCCTCCTTTCTTTGAATAAAAACATCATGCAATGAGAAAAATAAATAATTATGAAGAACTAATGGATTGGGTGGGAAAATTGTGTATAGTGTTGAAGGTGAGATGAGGAAAAATTTAGTTAAAATGATGTCATTACAGATGACATGTTAACATACCCACTCCCCCTCTCTCTTGAGTGCTCCACTGCCTGCTTCCTCCCACAATATTATTCATGTTTTTGACATTTGCATTGTTTTCTAAGATTGAAACCACATAAATACTTAAGTCCTAAGCATAAGGTGGCAACCAGTAGGTCTATGAAACTGTATTTAGATTTAATCAGAAAATGCATTTTCATGTGGTTTCAGTTGGGAAGAAAATATTTAATACAGAGATATTCAAGATACTCTACATTTGAACTGGCTTGCATTTCCTATCTTATTAGGGATATCACACACAGACTAACCTGATCCCATATACACCTTGAAATCCTTATCATCTTTAGTAAGAGTAGAGGCTTCTAAGTTGAGGGAGTCTTCTTCCAGCACACTGTCTACACTCTCCTCAAGACAATCCTGTTTCACCAAGGCCAAGGTCCTCATGTACTTGTTAGTTACCACCTGAGTGATAAAACATATCATTTATACTTTCATGCATTTTTTTAGCTTAATGATCAAAATATAAAAGAGAATAGGCTAACCCAAAAAGTTCTTGGGGATCATCATGTTTTAATTTTTTTTTAACACACCAGTTGTCTCCTACTGAGGTAGGGTGATCTGAAAAAAGAAGCACTTTCACCAGCATTCACTCTATCACTGTCTTGCTACAAGTATGCCAATACTACAATTTAAAAGCTCCTCTATATTAAAAATATACTCACCCACCCTTCAGAGTGCAGTCACTGTATTTCCCTCCTCCAGGACTTGAGTCTGGCTAAATGGTTTCTCTGAAAACTTTCACAAGTGTTACCTTGTTCACACTCCAACAGTTTGTCAAGTCCCAAAAACCCTTTGCCTCAACTCACTCCCATCTTACATGCCTGCTAGATGTCCAAGCCCCCTCGCACACAACACCTCATTTACCCCCTCCCCTAACCTTTCCTAGGACAACCCCTATCCCCCAATCCCTCCAGTAGAGATTTATACACCCTCCAAGTCATCCTACTTTGCTCCATCCTCTTGAAATGTGCAAACCTCCTCAACAACCCTCTCCTCAGCCCTCTGAATAACACTCTTACTAACCTTGCATCTCCTAATCTCCAAGCTATGAATTCTCTACATAATATTTACATCACACATTACCCCTAGATACTACAACTCCACTGCCTCTACCTTATTGTAACATTCACAACCTATGTTTTGATTACTTTGCATGAAATACAGCTACATCTTATTGATTTCCAGGCAGTTATAACTGGAAACTCTAGTTTAAATGAAGACTTCACTGCTTCCAACCTTCACTCATTCAACATGATGCAAAATAAACCATTTATCTGTCTGGGCTATTTTCCATTTATTTCACTGTAATTATTTTTTTTTTTTTTTTTTATTATCACACCGGCCGATTCCCACCAAGGCAGGGTGGCCCGAAAAAGAAAAACTTTCACCATCATTCACTCCATCACTGTCTTGCCAGAAGGGTGCTTTACACTACAGTTTTTAAACTGCAACATTAACACCCCTCCTTCAGAGTGCAGGCACTGTACTTCCCATCTCCAGGACTCAAGTCCGGCCTGCCGGTTTCCCTGAATCCCTTCATAAATGTTACTTTGCTCACACTCCAACAGCACGTCAAGTATTAAAAACCATTTGTCTCCATTCACTCCTATCAAACACGCTCACGCATGCCTGCTGGAAGTCCAAGCCCCTCGCACACAAAACCTCCTTTACCCCCTCCCTCCAACCCTTCCTAGGCCGACCCCTACCCCGCCTTCCTTCCACTACAGACTGATACACTCTTGAAGTCATTCTGTTTCGCTCCATTCTCTCTACATGTCCGAACCACCTCAACAACCCTTCCTCAGCCCTCTGGACAACAGTTTTGGTAATCCCGCACCTCCTCCTAACTTCCAAACTACGAATTCTCTGCATTATATTCACACCACACATTGCCCTCAGACATGACATCTCCACTGCCTCCAGCCTTCTCCTCGCTGCAACATTCATCACCCACGCTTCACACCCATATAAGAGCGTTGGTAAAACTATACTCTCATACATTCCCCTCTTTGCCTCCAAGGACAAAGTTCTTTGTCTCCACAGACTCCTAAGTGCACCACTCACTCTTTTTCCCTCATCAATTCTATGATTCACCTCATCTTTCATAGACCCATCCGCTGACACGTCCACTCCCAAATATCTGAATACGTTCACCTCCTCCATACTCTCTCCCTCCAATCTGATATTCAATCTTTCATCACCTAATCTTTTTGTTATCCTCATAACCTTACTCTTTCCTGTATTCACCTTTAATTTTCTTCTTTGCACACCCTACCAAATTCATCCACCAATCTCTGCAACTTCTCTTCAGAATCTCCCAAGAGCACAGTGTCATCAGCAAAGAGCAGCTGTGACAACTCCCACTTTGTGTGTGATTCTTTATCTTTTAACTCCACGCCTCTTGCCAAGACCCTCGCATTTACTTCTCTTACAACCCCATCTATAAATATATTAAACAACCACGGTGACATCACACATCCTTGTCTAAGGCCTACTTTTACTGGGAAAAAATTCCCCTCTTTCCTACATACTCTAACTTGAGCCTCACTATCCTCGTAAAAACTCTTCACTGCTTTCAGTAACCTACCTCCTACACCATACACTTGCAACATCTGCCACATTGCCCCCCTATCCACCCTGTCATACGCCTTTTTCCAATCCATAAATGCCACAAAGACCTCTTTAGCCTTATCTAAATACTGTTCACTTATATGTTTCACTGTAAACACCTGGTCCACACACCCCCTACCTTTCCTAAAGCCTCCTTGTTCATCTGCTATCCTATTCTCCGTCTTACTCTTAATTCTTTCAATTATAACTCTACCATACACTTTACCAGGTACACTCAACAGACTTATCCCCCTATAATTTTTTGCACTCTCTTTTATCCCCTTTGCCTTTATACAAAGGAACTATGCATGCTCTCTGCCAATTCCTAGGTACCTTACCCTCTTCCATACATTTATTAAATAATTGCACCAACCACTCCAAAACTATATCCCCACCTGCTTTTAACATTTCTATCTTTATCCCATCAATCCCGGCTGCCTTACCCCCTTTCATTTTACCTACTGCCTCACGAACTTCCCCCACACTCACAACTGACTCTTCACTGTAATTATGAAGTGATATTCAATCAGAAGAATAATCATGCTTTTTTTTTTTTTTGCACATTAATAACTGTGAGAAAGATGACAGAGGTTTAAAAAGATGATATGAAGACAATAGGTTTAAAGAGTACTGGAAAATCAGGAAAAGCCAGAAGTATCTCTTGAAGCTTACATTAACCAAATATTATAGTGTTTTTTATGTATAATCAGCAAAATGCTACAATTACATAATGTGAGTTTTTTGACAAATCAAAACTACCATGACATAATATAAATAACAAAAAAGGCACAATACCGTGACTGGAACGATACACAAATAACCCGCACATAAAAGAGAGAAGCTTACGACGACGTTTCGGTCCGATTTGGACCATGGTCCAAGTCGGACCGAAACATCGTCGTAAGCTTCTCTCTTTTATGTGCGGGTTATTTGTGTAACATAATATAATTTTGAGTAACTGTGTAATTATATACAGTATTTTATATTTTATATACAGTATTTTATATATGCATATTGTTAACATATGGTATAACTAATTAGCCAGAGGGGCAAATTATGCTCCACTATTCAACAGGAGGCCTATTAACTAAAAATCAAATTAACCAGAAAATGAGGTGCTACTGAAAAATATTGTAAAATAGTAATTAAGGAAGAGAAATATCAGTGGCTAACAGAAACACTTGAGGTAGTTAGCTGGTAGCAATATTACTTTTATAAGTGAATGTAAAGTGTAGAAAAGATACAAGTTTATTTTTGCAACCACCATGTAGCTATATACGTAAAAATGTACTACCCTAGACATTTATAAATTTATAGTACAATTGTTTCACTTGCCTGCTTCATGTTCATAAGCTGACCCTCTAAAGAGTCTATGTCATCGATGAGTTTGAAGCACTTTTTACATACAATACTTGAGTGGGCAACCAAAGCACTAAGGTCCTGGTTGACGATGGTACTCAGCACAGTGTGGACCTGCAGCTGACGATGTGATGTCTTTGCCTGTTATGACAAATTCTTTTAGCATAAGCAAAACAAAGGATTGCAAACTCTTGAAATGAAAGTTGAGTTTGTATTTTAGAAAATATAACTCTTCACGTAGGTGTAGCTGATGCCACTATTATATGTTTGATACAATATTATTGAAAAAATTTAAAAAATGCTGAAGTGAAGTTTGCAAATGAAAGAAATTTTATATCAAACTGTTTCCATATGAGTAAAATTACTCTTGCAGTTTTATGTAAATAAAATGTCAAGAATACCAGGTTTCATGCATGATTTTTTTATTTGGATTAACCTGAGGGATTAACCCAGTCACTGTCTCCCACATAGATCTATATTACTGAAGCTAGTGTTTACCTGGAGTTTACCTGGAGAGAGTTCCGGGGGTCAATGCCCCCGTGGCCCGGTCCGTGACCAGGCCTCCTGGTGGATCAGAGCCTGATCAACCAGGCTGTTACTGCTGGCTGCACGCAAACCAACGTACGAGCCACAGCCCGGCTGGTCAGGAACCGACTTTAGGTGCCTGTCCAGTTCCAGCTTGAAGACTGCCAGGGGTCTGTTGGTAATCCCTCTTATGTATGCTGGGAGGCAGTTGAACAGTCTCGGGCCCCTGACACTTATTGTATGGTCTCTTAACGTGCTAGTGACACTCCTGCTTTTCATTGGGGGGATGTTGCATCGTCTGCCAAGTCTTTTGCTTTCATAGTGAGTGATTTTCGTGTGCAAGTTCAGTACTAGTCCCTCTAGGATTTTCCAGGTGTATATAATCATGTATCTCTCCCGTCTGCGTTCCAGGGAATACAGGTTTAGGAACCTCAAGCGCTCCCAGTAATTGAGGTGTTTTATCTCCGTTATGCATGCCGTGAAGGTTCTCTGTACATTTTCTAGGTCAGCAATTTCACCCGCCTTGAAAGGTGCTGTTAGTGTGCAGCAATATTCCAGCCTAGATAGAACAAGTGACCTGAAGAGTGTCATCATGGGCTTGGCCTCCCTAGTTTTGAAGGTTCTCATTATCCATCCTGTCATTTTTCTAGCAGATGCGATTGATACAATGTTATGGTCCTTGAAGGTGAGATCCTCCGACATGATCACTCCCAGGTCTTTGACAAGATAAGATAAGATAAGATTTCGTTCGGATTTTTAACCCCGGAGGGTTAGCCACCCAGGATAACCCAAGAAAGTCAGTGCGTCATCGAGGACTGTCTAACTTATTTCCATTGGGGTCCTTAATCTTGTCCCCCAGGATGCGACCCACACCAGTCGACTAACACCCAGGTACCTATTTGCTGCTAGGTGAACAGGACAACAGGTGTAAGGAAACGTGTCGAAATGTTTCCACCCGCCGGGAATCGAACCCGGGCCCTCCGTGTGTGAAGCGGGAGCTTTAGCCACCAGGTGTTTCACTCTATTTTGTGGCCAGAATTTGTTTTGTACTCTGATGAAGATTTAATTTCCTCGAGCTTACCATATCTGAGTAATTGAAATTTCTCATCGTTGAACTTCATATTGTTTTCTGCAGCCCACTGAAAGATTTGGTTGATGTCCCCCTGGAGCCTTGCAGTGTCTGCAATGGAAGACACTGTCATGCAGATTCGGGTGTCATCTGCAAAGGAAGACATGGTGCTGTGGCTGACATCCTTGTCTATGTCAGATATGAGGATGAGGAACAAGATGGGAGCGAGTACTGTGCCTTGTGGAACAGAGCTTTTCACCGTAGCTGCCTCGGACTTTACTCTGTTGACTACTACTCTCTGTGTTCTGTTAGTGAGGAAATTATAGATCCATCGACTGACTTTTCCTGTTATACCTTTAGCATGCATTTTGTGCGCTATTACGCCATGGTCACACTTGTCGAAGGCTTTTGCAAAGTCTGCATATATTACATCTGCATTCTTTTTGTCTTCTAGTGCATCTAGGACCTTGTCGTAGTGATCCAATAGTTGGGAAAGACAGGAGCGACCTGTTCTAAACCCATGTTGCCCTGGGTTGTGTAACTGATGGGTTTCTAGATGGGTGGTGATCTTGCTTCTTAGGACCCTTTCAAAGATTTTTATGATATGGGATGTTAGTGCTATTGGTCTGTAGTTTTTTGCTGTTGCTTTACTGCCCCCTTTGTGGAGTGGGGCTATGTCTGTTGTTTTTAGTAACTGTGGGACGACCCCCGTGTCCATGCTCCCTCTCCATAGGATGGTAAAGGCTCGTGATAGGGGCTTCTTGCAGTTCTTGATGAACACGGAGTTCCACGAGTCTGGCCCTGGGGCAGAGTGCATGGGCATGTCATTTATCGCCTGTTCGAAGTCATTTGGCGTCAGGATAACATCGGATAGGCTTGTGTTAACCAAATTCTTTGGCTCTCTCATAAAAAATCATTTTGATCTTCGACTCTCAGTCTGGTTAGCGACTTGTTAAAAACTGAGTCATATTGGGACTTGAGTAGCTCACTCATTTCCTTGCTGTCATCTGTGTAGGACCCATCTTGTTTAAGTAGGGGCCCAGTACTGGACGTTGTTCTCGACTTTGATTTGGCATAGGAGAAGAAATACTTCGGGTTTCTTTCGATTTCATTTATGGCTTTTAGTTCTTCCCGCAATTCCTGACTCCTATAAGATTCCTTTAGCTTAGGTTCGATGCTTGCTATTTCTCTGACCAGTGTCTCCCTACGCATTTCAGATATATTGACCTCTTTTAGCCGCTCTGTTATTCTTTTCTGTCGCCTGTAAAGGGAGCACCTGTCTCTTTCTATTTTACATCTACTCCTCCTTTTTCTTAGAGGAATAAGCCTTGTGCATACATCGAGTGCCACCAAGTTAATCTGTTCTAGGCATAAGTTGGGGTCTATGTTGCTTAGTATATCTTCCCAGCTTATATCGGTTAGGACTTGGTTTACTTGGTCCCACTTTATGTTTTTGTTATTGAAGTTGAATTTGGTGAATGCACCTTCGTGACTAATCTCATTATGTCGGTCTGGGGCTCCGCGCATACATGTCTGAACCTCAATTATGTTGTGATCTGAGTATATTGTTTTTGATATGGTGACATTTCTTATCAGATCACCATTTTTAATGAAGATGAGGTCTAGTGTATTCTCCAGTCTAGTAGGCTCTATTATTTGCTGGTTTAAATTGAATTTTGTGCAGAGATTTAAAAGCTCGTGTGAGTGTGAGTTTTCATCAGAGCTGCCTCCTGGTGTTATTACTGCAACAATATTATTTGCTATATTCCTCCATTTTAGGTGCCTTAAGTTGAAATCCCCCAGGAGCAAGATGTTGGGTGCAGGAGCTGGAAGATTTTCCAGACAGTGGTCAATTTTTAGCAGCTGTTCCTGGAATTGCTGGGATGTTGCATCCGGAGGCTTGTAGACTACCACAATGACTAGGTTTTGGTTCTCAATCTTTACTGCTAAAACTTCCACTACATCATTTGAGGCATTAAGCAGTTCTGTGCAAACAAGTGACTCTGCAATGTACAGGCCAACCCCCCCCCCCCCCCATCCTTTTGCCTGTTCACTCTGTCATATCTGTATAGGTGTCACTCACATAAATCTATATTTTAAGCACAGTGCCCCCAAATATGCTGTGAGCAGTAAAGTTTGGCCTAGATATGAATAAATGGGTCTGTACAGTGGGTATGCACAGAATAAAAAAAATCCTGCCCCACACAGTTCATGATGGGGAAGGCGAACTTCTGATCTTATGTTTGGTTTAAAATAGAAACTTTGAGGTGATTTCTACTTTTAATGGTTTATTGGCTATTTCTCAGTATCAGTTGATAGAATGGAAAACATAATAGTGAAATAGAGTCAATTTTGGTCAATTTGATATTCAATCAGCTTGAAATACACACAAACTGGCAAAAATATTTGATTTTTGAAAATTTTCCTGAGGAAGAGTACCCTGTCCTCCTAGTTCTGTTTTGTGTGTTTTTATTATGTCTGCTAATCATTCTTCGTTATATTTGTTAACCAAGACATAGGGTAAAACACTGATTTTTTTGTGTCATGGTGGATTCAAAATGGAAAGCAAGTGTTATATAAGAGAGGCCTAGAGATGTGATTAATAGAATGCCTACAGTATTTATATTTACTATGTTTTTAAATTGGAATTTGTTGAATTAAGCCACCATGTCCAACTTATTTCCACTGGGGTCTTTGATCCTCTTCTTCAGGATGTGACCCACAGAAGTTGACCAACACCCATATACCTTCTTATTGCTAGGTGAAGAAGCAACAGGTGTGCTCAGTGAGGAAGCAACAGGGGTGGTAAGTGAATAGAGGTAATAGGTCTAAGGTAACGTACCCAACATTGCAACTGGTGCTGTAGGGATTGAAGGGCTGAATGCAGATTCTTCATATGAGAGGTAAAGGTGCTACCTCAAAGACACACTTGTTGGTAGTGAGATAATGAATACAATACATTGTGAATAAAACAATCATCATCTCTGCCTGTTAATTAACAGTTAAAGAATTACTGTAACTGCTTCAGAAAGTATTGTACCTAGAAGACAGCAAAGCCAATACTTTGTGCCTTGCTACAAAATAATCCATGATATATGTATATTTTCATATAGTCGGACTTGAGTCCTGGAAATGGGAAGTATGTACAATGCCTGCACTTTAAAGGAGGGGTTTGGGATATTGGCAGTTTGGAGGGATATGTTGTGTATCTTTATATGTGTATGCTTCTAAACTGTTGTATTCTGAGCACCTCTGCAAAAACAGTGATAATGTGTGAGTGTGGTCAAAGTGTTGAATGATGATGAAAGTATTTTCTTTTTGGGGATTTTCTTTCTTTTTTGGGTCATCCTGCCTCAGTGGGAGACAGCTGACTTGTTGAAAAAAAAAAAAAAAATATGTATATATTTTCCATGGAGAAGTGGAACAGAATTCTACCTCTGTAAGCCATGCGTGTCGTAAGAGGCGACTAAAATGATGGGAGCAAGGGGCTAGTAACCCTTCTCCTGTATACATTACTAAAATTAAAAAAGAGAAACTTTTGCTTTTCTTTTTGGGCCACCCTGCTTTGGTGGGATATGGCCAATTTGTTGAAAGAAGAAAGATATGTATATATTTATATACTCAGCTCTAATAGGCTACAAGAAACATTACTACACTCTTCTAACAAATTTTACAAGTCCATCATCAGAAAATCATTACTGGCATATTAGCAAATAGATAAAAGAAACTTAAATGTATAAATGCAGCAGTCAATGACTATCACATTAAAGTTTCATTATAAAACATGCAAGAAAAGAAAATAGTCATGAATAGCATTTTAACCCTTTCAGGGTCCGTCCCGTAGATCTACGGCTTTACGTTCAGGGTCCAAACCGTAGATCTACGCCATGAGCTCAGCTCACTCTGATAAACTGTGAGTGGTACATTTGGGCCTAGATATGAGAGAATACATCTATGTGGTATGTGTGCACCACATAAAACAGATCCTGCAGCACACTGTGTATAATGAGAGAAAAAAAATGAAATCATGATTTTTCGATTAAAACAGCAACTTTGCAGTGTTTTTTCGTATGTTTTTTATAGTTGTATTTGCGATTTCTTGGTCTCATTTGATAGAATGGAAGACATATTACAGAAATAGAGATGATTTTGATTGGTTTTAGCACTGGAAATGGCTTGAAACTGAGCTCAAAGTAGCAGAAATGTTAAATTTTTGCCAATATTCAAGAGTAAACAAACGACCTCACACGTCTAATACACGTCAGCTGGTGGGTCTAATATACATTCACAAATATGGTGATGATATTTATACAATTATTACAGTATTGCATAACAGTAAATCTTCTATTTTTTGGTGTGAATAAAAAATTCATTATGTGAATAAAAAATCAAAATGGAATTTATTTGTAAAGCCTCAAAACATAACTAATGAACAGAGGAAATGTTAGTTTAGTGCCAGGAATGCCTACATTGTTCATTCTGGACCCTATTTTGAAATTGGAATATTTTGAACTTTGTGTTAAAATGGCCAAATTAACAATTTCCGATCACTTTATTTTGTAGTTGAAACAGTTGACTTGGCGATTTCTTGTGCTCAATCGATAGAATAGAAGTAATACTAGTGAAATAGCTAAGAATTTGGTTGATTGGAATAATGTAATTGGCCTAAAATGGGAGTCAAAGTCGGCAAAATCGCCGATTCGTAAATATCGCTGACACATCAAAATTCGCGAGAGCATAATTTCGTCAATTTTCCACCAAATTTCGTACTTTTTGTTTTATTACCTTCACAAAAAGATTCTCTACGATTTCATAAGAAAAAATAACAATTTTTTTTTTTTAAATTCTTGGACACTGGTGCGTGACTCCAGATTTGGGCCTTGGACCCTGAAAGGGTTAATGAAGAAAATTACAATCCTGAAATTACTGCTAAATTTTCATTCAGCAAGATTTTATTGTATAAATTTAAAGTAAGAGAAAATAATTTTTTTGAAGTACTGTACCGCTATATAAAACTACACACTATTAACACTAGTTACAAATCTCCCACATTTTACATGGTAAAGGAACACAGTTTCACCCATCCATATGTTACTTTTTAGCAGCTTTAACTGAATGTGCTGTGGGTTTCCCCACACCTTATTTAGTAAAACCAATGTTAAAAACAATTAACCATGCCCTTATGAAACAATGCAATATGAGAGAGGTATAATCTACAGGCTGATAATTATTCATTATGGAAATAAATACCCATATTAATACTGCACCATATATGACAGATGATAATTTACCTTATCAGAGAAGACCTCCATGGCACCCCTTGCAGACACTCCCAGTTTGGCATTGCAGACCAAGCAGTGTGGACTATTCTGCAAGGGACTTCGCTGGAGTTTGGCAACTGACTGGTTTTGATCTGCTGCTTGTAGATGATGATGGTGGTGGTGGTGGTGGTGATGATGGTGCAGGTGAGTGTGATGCCTCTCATCATGCTCTGCTGTGTTCCTCTCTAGCTATTGATAAAAAAAAATGATCTTGAAATGAAAATTCTACACTTTTGTTACCATGTATGTTAATGTGTTTGGGAAATGTGTTGTCCAAAAAAGATAATGAAATGGATTTGAAGCAGTAGCTGTAAGAATAACATTTTCAGCCTAAACAATGCAACAGTGCAATATAAACAAGAAGCTGCAAAAGTTTGCAGAGAAGTTTAAATGAGTATTACGGAGTACTGTATTAAAAAATTATATATGCAATAACGCTCCATATATAATGTCATTTACTGTGTAGTACGTATACTGAAAGCGGATGTGTATTATTCCCTGCAAGTGAACGCATTTTATTCCTG
This sequence comes from Cherax quadricarinatus, assembly GCF_026875155.1. Classification (NCBI taxonomy): domain Eukaryota; kingdom Metazoa; phylum Arthropoda; class Malacostraca; order Decapoda; family Parastacidae; genus Cherax; species Cherax quadricarinatus. The sequence continues at coordinate 68,542,809 of NC_069406.1, forward strand.
TCAGTCAGGCAATGGCCAGGACAGGAGCAGAGGAGAGGTGTGCTTAGTTCAGTACATGTAGGAAGGCAGCTGGGTGAAGTCATTATGGGTTGGCATAAGTGTGAGTATAGGTAGTAGGTTGGTAGACAGCAACCACCCAGGGAAGTACTACCGTCCTGCCAGATGACTGTGAAACAAAAACCTGTAACTGTTTTGCATGATGGTAGGATTGCTGGTTTCTTTTTCTGTCTCATAAACACGCTAAGATAACAGGGATATCTTGCTACTCCTACTTACACTTTGGTCACACTTCATAGACACGCACATGCATATATATATATATACATACATCTAGGTTTTTCTCCTTTTTCTAAATAGCTCTTGTTCTTTTATTTCTTCTATTGTCCATGGGGAAGTGGAAAAGAATCTTTCCTCCCCTAACCCATGCGTGTCGTATGAGGCGACTAAAATGCCGGGAGCAATGGGCTAGTAACCCCTTCTCCTGTAAAATTACTAAAAAAGAGAAAAAAGAAAAACTTATAAAACTGGGTTGCTTAAATGTGCGTTGGATGTATGCGGGTGACAAGAAACAGAAAGATTGCTGATGTTATGAATGAAAAGAAGTTGGATGTCCTGGCCCTAAGCGAAACAAAGCTGAAGGGGGAAGGAGAGTTTCAGTGGGGGAAATAAATGGGATTAAATCTGGAGTATCTGAGAGAGTTAGAAACAAAGGGAAAGGGGGAGCAGTAATGTTAAATGATCAGTTTGGAAGGAGAAAAGAGAATGAATGTGTAAATTCAAGAATTAATGGATTAAAGTAAAGGTTGGAATGCGAGAAGTGGGTCATAATAAGCGTGTATGCACCTGGAAAGAGAGGAATGCAGAGGAGAGAGAGAGATTTTTGGGAGATGTTAAGTGAATGTATAGGAGCCTTTGAACCAAGTGAGAGAGTAATTGTGGTGAGGGACTTTGATGCTAAAGTAGGAGAAACTTTTAGAGAGGTGTGGTAGGTAGTTTGGGGTGCCTAGGTGTAAAAGATAAAGGGAGCCCCTTTGTATTGAACTTTGTATAGAAAGGGGTATTTAAGTTATAGGTAAACATATTTTAAGAAAAAGAGATAAATAATAAAACTCGATATGATGTAGGGCAAATGACAATAGTTGTAGATTATGTATTGGTAGATAAAAGACTGTTGAGTAGACTTCAGGATGTACTTTTTATAGAGGGGCCACAGATATATCAGAAACACTTTCTAGTTGTAGCCTACACTGAGAGTAAAGTAGATGGGATACAAGGAGAATAAGAAGCATCAGGAAGAGAGAGTAAAGGTATATAAACTAAAATAGGAGGCAGTTAGGGTAAGATATAAACAGCTATTTGGAGGATAGATGGGCTAAAGAGAGCATAGGCAATGGGGTCGAAGAGGTATGGGGCCTAGGTTTAAAAATTATGTTAGAGTGTTCAGCAGAAGTGTGTGGTTTACAGGAAAGTGGTCAGGAGGGAAGTAGGAGCGATTGGTGGAATGATGAAGTAAAGAGAGTAGTAGGGAGAAAAAGTTAGCATATGAGAAGTTGTTACAAAGTAAAGTGATGCAAGGAGGGAAGAGTATATGGAGAAAAAGAGAGAAGTAAGAGAGTGGTGAAGCAATGTCAAAAGAGAGCAAATGAGAGAGTGGGTGAGATGTATCAACAACATTTTGTTGAAAAATAAGAAAAAGTTTTGGGAGTGAGTATTAACAAGTTAAGAAAGCCTAAAGAACAAATGATATGTCATAAAAATAGGAGAAGGAGAGTTAATTAAATGGAGAGTAGAGGTATTGGAAGATGGAAAGGACTATTTGAGGAATTGTTTAAATGTTGTGAAGATAGGGAAGCTGTGATTTCGTGTTATGGGCAAGGAGGATAACATCTTGTAGAGTGAGGAAGAGTCAGTTGTGAGTATTGGGGAGTTCGTGAGGCAGTATGTAAAATGAAAGGGGGTAAGGCAAGAGCCGGGATTGATGGATAAAGATAGAAAAGTTAAAAGCAGTGGGGATATAGTTTTGGAGTGGTTGGTGCAAATAATTAAAGTAAATGTATGGAAGAGGGTAAGGTACCTAGGGATTGGCAAGAGGAGCATCCATAGTTCCTGTATAAAGGCAAAGGGATAAAAGATAGTGCAAAAATTAAGGGGGATAAGTCTGTGAGTGAAAAAAAAAAAAAAAAACCTGGTAAAGTGTATGGTAGAGTTATAATTGAAAGAATTAAGAGTAAGACGGAGAATAGGATAGCAGATGAACAAGGATGCTTTAGGAAAGGTAGGGGGTGTGTGGACCAGGTTTTTACAGTGAAACATATAAGTGAACAGTATTTAGATAAGGCTAAAGAGGTCTTTGTGGCATTTATGGATTTGGAAAAGGCGTATGACAGGGTGGATAGGGGGGGCAATGTGGCAGATGTTGCAAGTGTATGGTGTAGGAGGTAGGTTACTGAAAGCAGTGAAGAGTTTTTACGAGGATAGTGAGGCTCAAGTTAGAGTATGTAGGAAAGAGGGGAATTTTTTTCCCAGTAAAAGTAGGCCTTAGACAAGGTTTGTGATGTCACCGTGGTTGTTTAATATATTTATAGATGGGGTTGTAAGAGAAGTAAATGCGAGGGTCTTGGCAAGAGGCGTGGAGTTAAAAGATAAAGAATCACACACAAAGTGGGAGTTGTCACAGCTGCTCTTTGCTGATGAAACTGTGCTCTTGGGAGATTCTGAAGAGAAGTTGCAGAGATTGGTGGATGAATTTGGTAGGGTGTGCAAAAGAAGAAAATTAAAGTGAATACAGGAAAGAGTAAGGTTATGAGGATAACAAAAAGATTAGGTGATGAAAGATTGAATATCAGATTGGAGGGAAGAGTATGGAGGAGGTGAACGTATTCAGATATTTGGGAGTGGACGTGTCAGCGGATGGGTCTATGAAAGATGAGGTGAATCATAGAATTGATGAGGGAAAAAGAGTGAGTGGTGCACTTAGGAGTCTGTGGAGACAAAGAACTTTGTCCTTGGAGGCAAAGAGGGGAATGTATGAGAGTATAGTTTTACCAACGCTCTTATATGGGTGTGAAGCGTGGGTGATGAATGTTGCAGCGAGGAGAAGGCTGGAGGCAGTGGAGATGTCATGTCTGAGGGCAATGTGTGGTGTGAATATAATGCAGAGAATTCGTAGTTTGGAAGTTAGGAGGAGGTGCGGGATTACCAAAACTGTTGTCCAGAGGGCTGAGGAAGGGTTGTTGAGGTGGTTCGGACATGTAGAGAGAATGGAGCGAAACAGAATGACTTCAAGAGTGTATCAGTCTGTAGTGGAAGGAAGGCGGGTAGGGGTCGGCCTAGGAAGGGTTGGAGGGAGGGGGTAAAGGAGGTTTTGTGTGCGAGGGGCTTGGACTTCCAGCAGGCATGCGTGAGCGTGTTTGATAGGAGTGAATGGAGACAAATGGTTTTTAATACTTGACGTGCTGTTGGAGTGTGAGCAAAGTAACATTTATGAAGGGATTCAGGGAAACCGGCAGGCCGGACTTGAGTCCTGGAGATGGGAAGTACAGTGCCTGCACTCTGAAGGAGGGGTGTTAATGTTGCAGTTTAAAAACTGTAGTGTAAAGCACCCTTCTGGCAAGACAGTGATGGAGTGAATGATGGTGAAAGTTTTTCTTTTTCGGGCCACCCTGCCTTGGTGGGAATCGGCCGGTGTGATAATAAAAAAAAAAAAAATAAGTGTGAGTAGGTGGTTTGGTAAGTATTTTAGTGTATACTACAGGTGTTTGTGTTTAAGTGCTCTCATGTTTATTTGTAAGGCCCTAGTATGCAGAGGCCTGGTTACCAGGTGGATAAAGATTAATAGTTACCTGGTGGATGAAAAATGGAGTACAGTCCTATACTTACCTGATGAAAAGGAAAAAAGTAACATAATTACCTGGTGGGCAGTGAGGATATGGACATTGGGTTGATTCTTATTATCATCCAGGGATGACGTGTCCACCAAGGTGATCATCTGGGATCCCTCTTCACCCAGGGGTGACACATCCAGTGTCAGCCCATCCATATTCTGTATACAAATGCATATATACATACAGGATACACATATACAGTATGTGCATAAAATTAATAACTCACAAAAGGAAAATAAATTCAAATGTGAAATGGCTGAATACTCAAAACAAAATATCTGTACTGACTTACACAAATATGACATTTTAATGATAAATCTTTATAAATTATTTTCAGACAATAAAGACCTTTTGTACCATACACTTAATAATGACCTGGGAAAAAATAGATAGTCTGAGTGGAGGGAATGAAGGAATATATATACATGTATGTATGTATAAATAACAAAAGACAATACCGTGACTAGAACAATGCACAAATAACCCGCACATAGGAGAGAGGAACTTACGATGATGTTTCAGTCTGACTTGGACCATTTACAAAGTCACACAAACAGAAAGGAGAGAAGAAAGCAGTACATATAGGCCAGCAAACAGGGACGGGACAAGAGAGGTAGTAGGAAAGGAAGTAGAGAGGAAATGGTAGAGGCAGTAGTAGTAATAGTGGAGTCAAAGACCAAGCAAGAGGAGCATTGCAGGAGAGCTAGGGGCCCACAAAGGGTAGGAACAAAAACACACGGGAGGAAACAGTGTTAGTGTGACTTTGTAAATGGTCCAAGTCAGACCAAAATGTTGTCGGAAGCTCCTATGTTTGGGTTATTTGTGTAATACTGTACATGTATATATATATGCTTTGGTGTTTCATGCACTGTTGGAGTGTTTTCATGGAAATATCATAATTAAAAGGAGTCCAGGGAACTGAACAGTAGAAGATATGTAGTGCTTTGGAGGCAAATATGGATTGAGTGATGGTGAATGTGGTTTTTCTTTGAATCACCCTTCCTGAAAACTCGGATATAACATTGCTAATTTTCCTTATGTATACTATTTATATATTATTTTTTCTCGTATAATTTACCTTTCTTATAAAGTATATCTTCAGATTTAACCATTACTGTATAATGGTGATGTCAATACCAAAATTAGAATTACCATATAAACTTTCAATATATGTACCATATAATTACGTGTAATTATATTAATCACTATGTGTAATTACTGTACATTACATATGCAAAACTTTCAACATATGTATTTTGAGATTCTATGATCGTGAGTTCTATCCCCGTCTGTGGTACAGTTTACATGTATTTTAGTTATTATATAATCAATATATTATACTATACATACAGTGGAACCTCAAAAACCGAACTTAATCTGTTCCAGGAGCTAGTTCTAAATTCGAAAAGTCTGAAATTCGAAGCAATATTTCCCATAAGAAATAATGGAAATACAATTAATCCGTTCCAGAAACCCATAAATATTCACACAAAAAATACATTTTATAGAGATTAATTACAGTTTTACATACAACAAATACTATAGTTTTTAATTATGTATTACCTGGAGTTTACCTGGAGAGAGTTTCGGGGGTCAACGCCCCCGCGGCCCGGTCTGTGACCAGGCCTCCTGGTGGATCAGCGCCTGATCAACCAGGCTGTTGCTGCTGGCTGCACGCAAACCAACGTACGAGCCACAGCCCGGCTGATCAGGAACTGACTTTAGGTGCTTGTCCAGTGCCAGCTTGAAGACTGCCAGGGGTCTGTTGGTAATCCCCCTTATGTGTGCTGGGAGGCAGTTGAACAGTCTCGGGCCCCTGACACTTATTGTATGGTCTCTTAACGTGCTAGTGACACCCCTGCTTTTCATTGGGGGGATGGTGCATCGTCTGCCAAGTCTTTTGCTTTCGTAATACATATAAAATAACATTTTTACTTGCCTTTATTGAAGATTGGTGATGGCATCTGGAAGATAGGGAGGAGGAGAGAGGGAGTTGGGGTTAGTGTTTGGAAGGAGAATCCCCCTCCGTGAGGACTTCAGGTAAAGCCCTCTCTGGGGTTACTTCCCTTCTCTGTCTTTTAATGCCACTAGGACCAGCTTGAGAGTCACTGGACCCCTGTCTCACAAAATAACTGTCCACAGTCCTCTGTTTCTGGCGCCTCTTTAACATTTCCCTAAAATGGGACATGGTTCTGTCACTGAACTTGTTGCAAAGACGGCTTGTTTCAGCTTGCTCAGGGTGGTACTTCTGCACAAACATTTAGACATCATTCCACTTGGTACAAATCTCCTTAATCTTTGAAGAAGGCACCTCATCCACTCCCTATATTAACACCTTTCGCAACATCAGCTTCCTTGATTTGTTCTTTCTTTGACAGGATAGAACCGATGGTCAACTTGTTTTTCCCATACATCTTGGCAAGCTCAACAAGTCTCACACCACTCTCATACTTCTGTATTATTTCCTTCTTCACATCTATGGTGTTTCTCACTTTCTTTTCCACAGGGTTACCACTAGCAAGTTTCTTTGGGCCCATGGCAGCTTATTTCACAGTCCCACAAGCACTAAACACAACGAAATAATCGTAAAATGCGTGAATGAGAGCGCTGGTTAGTGTTCACTCAAGCATAAACAAAGCTAGACTGCTCATGGCGCCTGCGCGGGGACGTGGACAGAGCGGGCGGCAGACAGGTCCCGTACCCGGCGGTCCGAAAATAGGGGCGCGTTCAATAATAGGGACACAGTTTGTCTGAAAAAATGGTCCTATTTTCGAAACGTTAGATATGTGATACATTCGATTTTTGAGGTTGCACTGTACATACAATACAATCATGATTACTCTATTACTTTAATATAGTACAGTATTTCAAATTATCTTCAGTAATGTAGAATCACTATACAATACAGCATATGATTTTCTAATAAGCTATAATTATTAATAAGTATTGTGTATAATCATTAACTATAATTGTCTAAAATTCATTCTCATTACTGAATTATCTAAACTTAATTATCATAAAAGTATAATTATTATTCATAACACTTGTCTAGATTCATAGTCTCTTATCATATAAAAGAACTAGAATGTTACATGCTGTATTTAACTTTAAGACATTACTGAAGGTAACCAAATGTCAAATATCAAAATTTGAAAACATCCAAAATATCCAAAATCACTCTGAGTTTGCAGTTAGCAACAAAACAGTCCAGCATACTATTAACAGTCACAGAAAATTATTAAACACTAATGGATTATTCAGCACCATGTAATCCAGCATACTATAGGTGCTAGGTAACTCCTGTACTGTGTTGTGAATCTTGCACAAATCTATTTGTTCAGTACACAAGAGATGAGGATCCTTACTACATTTTTTTTAACACAACAACCATCTCCCATCTAGGTAGAGTGACTTGAAAAAGAAGAGACACTTTCACAATCACTCATTACTGTCTTGCCAGAGGCATGCCTCTCCTACAATTCAGAAACTCCTCCAAACTGCAATATTCTCACCCCTCCTTCAGAATGAAGGCACTGTACTTTTCACATCCAGGACTCAAGCCTGAATCCTTAATAAATTTACCTTGCTCACACTCCAACAGCACATTAAGACATAAGTACCACTTGCCTCCATTCACTTTTATCTAGCACGCTCGCACACGCTTATTATTATTATTATTATTATTATAATTATAATCACAGGTAAATAATAAACCCACATAGGTTATGCAGCACCTGAAGAATGGGAAGCGATAAACCCATCAATTTAGGGCTATATGTAAAAACATCTCATCGTCCAAACTTAACTATACCAACACATACTAAATCATTCAACCAGTATGAATTATTATTATAATCAAAAAGAAGCGCTAAGCCACAAGGACTATACAGACCCAGTATGAAACTAATCAAGAAATCACAAAAAAACTTAGGGCAGCTAGTTCTATGTAAAATATTAATACATGCTTAAAATTGTACTGTTGTAACTTTGTAAACTGTACTAACTGTAATGCTTTTTTTTACTACTTCTCTAGTATAATTTTATTAGTTATAATACTTTGGCTAGCACTCTATTGTAATAATGAATAATTAAAACTTACCACTCCATAACCTATCTAATTTTAAGTAGTCTGTAAGTGCTGATTAGTCTGCCCAAAATATTCAGGAATGTTAGTGGCTTTCTTTGTACTTAACAGTTTTTGAAATGTCAATCACACATTGTAAGCTTTGCACAGAAATAAAAATTTGTATTAGTATAGGGGTTATACATTATTATTATAATTATGGGGGAGCACTAAATCCATAGGATTATACAGAGCATGTGCAGGGGGGATGCAAGGTATTCAGGCTCAATTCAGGGAACTGGAGCACAAATCCAATTCCCTAAATCAAGAGCTCCTCATCAGCATCAAGGAACCTCCCTTGAGGGGATAGGGGTTATGCAACACCTGCAGAAAGGGAGACAGGTTTAGAGGGGAAGACAGGTCTACTTCCCTGAATCAAAAGCCCCTCACTGACATCAAGCCACCTTCCTTAATACAGCCATTGTAGAAAATTAAGTAATTAATAATAATACGAGTAATAATTATTTCAAATCATTGTACGAAAATATAAAATAATTTGTAAACCCCTAGTATGCACAACATTTCAGGCAAACAGACTAGTACTACACTACATAGTATTTTCTTAACAAGTCTAGTATGAAGTATTGAGAGAATGCTAAAAAATAATTTAGGTACAAGTTGTAATAGGTAGAGTGGTACTACAGTGATTTATGAAATTACAGTACATGTTATCTGAAGGTTATCATCATGTTTAAAACCTTTTAATATTACACATGTTTAACTAATAAAAGCAATATTATTATTATAATAAAAAAGAAGCACTAAACCTACAAGGGACATACAGCACAGCATTAAAAGCAATAAATGTTCAAAGGATCTGTTACTGAAACTAAAATTGCAGGTATTTTAGTATTTATTTACTCTCTCCTCAAATTGCCTTGATGGTGGCAAAGTGCTCTTTATCTGCTCTTCCCTTCCTTGGACTGAACCTGATTGCCTCACGTTACCTATACATGTACAGTGTAATACCCCTATGGATCTAGTACTTTTCTGATTGTTAAAAAATATTCAGCCTCTGTATCTCCCACCATCAAGCCACCAAGTTGCTGCCTATGTTAAAGCTAAAACCCCAATGTAAATGACCACACCGATTTTGTGTCATCCAAAGTTAATTCAAATTCAAATTCAAAGTTTTTTCTCTATAAGGATTACAATGCTGAGTTTACAGAATTTGGTTATTGTGTGGTTTACATGTAGTAGAATAATGATTACAGAGTGTACCACTAGAACACCTAGCATGGCTAGGCATTTCGGGCAGACTTAGTTTAAATCTTAATTTTAAAATATTACAAATTATGAGGTAAGTTGGTATTATGGCTAAGTGACTAAATACTAGTTTGTGAGTTTAGCAATGTGAATGCTTTTGTTTTGGCACAGTACATAGTTTCAGTATTGGAGTATCACAGGATTCATTATTTTAAGATTGAGATTAATATTTCTGTTTATGGTCAAATGGGTGAGTGAGTGTAAGTGTGAACCACCAGGTGGTATTCGTGTAGTTAGTTGACGGGGTGTATCAGGGAGATAAGATGTTTTCTAATGGTAGTTTTGAAGGTGATGAATGTGTCTGCAGTTCTAGAGTTCTCAGGTAGGGTGTTCCAGATTTTAGGGCCTTTGACATACACTGAATTTTTGTAAAGGTTTAGTCGGACACGGGGAATGTCATAGAGATGTTTGTGTCTGGTGTTATGCCTGTGGGTTCTGTCACAACTATCAAGAAAGTGTTTTAGGTCAAGGTTGATATTGGAGTTTAAGGTCCTGTAGATGTAGATTGCATAGTAGTAAGTGTGGATGTACTGAACAGGGAGTAGTTTTGATCTATGAAGAGTGGGGGGGGGGGTGTTGCCAGGGATGGGATTTAGTGATTATTCTTACTGCAGCTTTTTGTTGGGTTATTATTGGCTTTAGGTGTGTTGCTGCAGTTGATCCCCAAGCACAAATAGCATAGGTGAGGTATGGATAAATAAGTGAGTGGTATAGTGTGAGAAGGGCATTTTGCAGCGCGTAGTATCGTATCTTGGAGAGGATCCCAACCGTTTTGGATACTTTTTTGGTTATGTGTTGGATATGGGTACTGAAATTCAGGTTGTTGTCAAGGTATAGGCCTAGGAATTTGCCCTCATTATGTCTGGTAATTAGAGTGTTGTCGATCTTAATGTTAATTTGTGCATCTCCTGCTCTGCTACCAAACATAATATAGTAGGTTTTGTCAGTGTTAACCGTAAGTTTATTGGCTGTCATCCAAGTCGATATTCTGATCAGCTCCTTGTTAACAATGGTGTTGAGGGTGGCAAGATTAGGGTGAGAGATGACATAAGTCGTGTCGTCAGCAAAGAGAATGGGTTTCAGGTGTTGGGATACGTTTGGAAGATCACTGATGTATATGAGGTAGAGCAGGGGACCAAGGACACTTCCCTGCGGAACTCCAGTATCAAGTGGCCGTGTTGTTGATGCTGTGTCTTTAATGGTGACATACTGATACCTATTAGTAAGGTAAGATTTGAAATAAGCAAGCGCATGGCCTCTTATACCGTAATGGTCAAGTTTGTGGAGTAGGATGTCATGGTCTACTGTGTCAAAAGCTTTTCTTAGGTCAATAAAAATTCCTAGTGGATATTCCTTATTTTCCAATGCTGTGTAAAGCAGATCTAGCATTTTTATGATTGCATCATTAGTGCTTTTATTTTTCCTGAATCCAAATTGGCAGGGGTTGAGTATGTTTTGTTCCATTATAAATGAATACAGTCTCCTGTGCACGAGTTTCTCAAAGATTTTGGATAGCAATGGTAAGTTTGATATTGGCCTATAGTTGTTTAAGTCTGTAGGGTCACCACCTTTATGTATTGGTGTAACCCTTGCCATCTTGAGTAGTTTCGGGAAGGTGCTAGTTTCTAGTGACTTGTTAAAAAGCAATGAAATAGCATGCAAAAGGACATGGGCCGCTCGCTTGTACAGTAATGGTGGGACATGAGACAGATTCCCTGAGTTATTTTTAAGTGACTTTATAATCTCGGTGACTTCCGTGGGCTCAGTTGGTGCAAGATAGAAGGAATTTGGGAAATTCCCATCTAGGTAGTCCCCGGCATGGGCATTGGTATGTGGGATTTTATTGGCGAGATTAGATCCTATGGTTGAGAAGAAGTCGTTTATCTTGTTAGCTGTGTCAGTGGGATGTAGTGGTGTTTCATTAGGTTTAGTTAGGACAATATTCTTGGTTTTTTTCAGTTTGTGGGTCCCTAGAATCTGAGAGAGTGTTTTCCAGGTCTTTTTTTATATCTCCTCTAGTGTCTGTGAATCTACTGGAGTAGTATAGTTGTTTGGCTTTTTTTATTACTTCGGTGAGAACTGAAGAATAGTTGTTTAAGAATATCTTTGTGTATTAAGCCCTGTCTATATTGCTTTTCATATTGGTGTTTCTTGTCAATGGATTTCAGAATGGTGCTGGTTAGCCATTTATTTATTTATTTTATTTATTTAAAATTTGAGCACACATACAGAGGTACAAAAAATACAGATAAGAGCAGCATGCCAAAGCCACTTATACTATGCATAGCATTACGGGCTGGCTTAAAATTAACTTAAGATTAACTAAGCAATGATGAAATCAGTGATAAAACTTTAATGTAAACAGATTACTATAAAGCACAAGTGAGTATTACAAAGACAGGTCATATGGTTGTATGCATTGTTGTACATTCAGTAGAATGGAGTATTCTGTTAGGTAGTGTATTTAAAAAATAATAAAGTTAGATTGGGTTTTAGGTTTAACATTTATGTGATATAATTGTGAGAAACATTTAAGATATACAATTTATAAGGTTCAGTTATTCAGTATTTATTTGGTTTTGGGTGAGTAAGTGATCTTTGAGAAGAGACTTGAATTTATAAACAGGTAGTGTTTCTTTTATATTTACAGGTAATGAATTCCAGATTTTAGGGCCTTTTATGTGCATTGAGTTTTTGCATAGTGTGAGATGGACACGAGGAACATCAAAGAGTGATCTGTGCCTTGTGTTATGGTCATGTGTTCTGTTGAGGTTGGCAAGGAGATGTTTGAGGGGAGGGTTAATATCAGAGTTAAGTGTTCTATGTATGTAATAGGTGCAGTAATAAGTATGGATGTTTTGTATGGTGAGTAGGTTTAGTGTATTGAATATTGGTGGTGTGTGCTGCCTATACTGAGAATTTGTTATCATTCTAACTGCAGCCTTTTGTTGGGTAATTAGTGGTCTGAGATGGTTACTTGTTGTTGAGCCCCATGCACAAATTCCATAGATGAGATAGGGGTAAATAAGAGAGTGATATAGGGCCAGGAGGGCTGACTGTGGAACATAGTACCGTATCTTCGATAGTATGCCTACAGTCTTGGAAATTTTCTTAGAAATTTGTTGTATATGTGTATGAAATTTGAGTCTATTATCAAGGTGGATTCCTAAGAATTTTCCCTCTGTTAGCTTTGTGATAGGTGATCCGTTTATCATTATGTTAAGAGGGACATCTGTAGCTCTGTTACCAAACTGAATGAAGTAGGTTTTGTCAATGTTTAGTGTAAGTTTGTTAGTCCTTATCCAGGTAGATATTTTCTGTAATTCGGTATTTACAGTATTGGCTAGCGTGACTGGGCTCGGGTGGGAGAAGACGTATGTAGTGTCATCTGCAAATAGTGTGGGTTTGAGTAATTGCGAAGCATTTGGTAGGTCATTTATGTATAGGAGAAAGAGAAGAGGGCCAAGGACACTTCCCTGTGGGAAAACCAACTGTAATTGGTTGTGCAGAAGAGTTTGCCCCATTTGCATACACATATTGGCTTCTGTTGCTGAGGTATGACTTGAGTAGTTGAGGGAGTGCCCTCTTATGCCATAGTGTGACAATTTTACGTGGAGCAAGTCATGGTTAACTGTATCAAAAGCTTTACGTAAGTCAATGAAGATCCCCAGTGGGACTTCCTTTTTTCTCTATTGCAGTGAAATATATGTTCTAGCATGTGTATAATAGCATCATTAGTATTTTTATTTGGCCTGAATCCAAATTGGCAGGGGTTGAGTAAGTTTTGGGAGATAAGGTAGGAGTAGATTCGTTTATGAATTAATTTTTCGAAGATTTTTGAGAGAGGGTGTAAGTTGGATATTGGCCTATAGTTATTCAACTCTGTTTGGTCATCCTCCTTTGTGGATCGGGTGACCCTTGCTATTTTGAGTACTGTAGGGAAGGTGGAGGATTCAATGGATTTGTTAAAGAGTGTTGCAATGATTGGTGATAGCACTTGTGACACTTTTTTGTATATAAAGGGTGGTAAGGTATTTAAATCTCCTGCCTTGTTTTTTTAGTGTGTTGATAATAAGGGAGACTTCGTATGGGTTAGTCGGAGCTAGGAACAGTGTGTTCGGGTAGTTGCCGGTGAGGTAGTCATTTGGTGGGGTATCTGAGCTTGGATTTTATTGGCAAGGTTTTGTCCTATAGTGGAGAAGAAGCCATTGAGTCTATTTGCTGTTTCTGTTGGTGGGAGTTGGGGTTCATCTGATTTTGCTAATTTATTTCGCTATTTCGTGATAACTTTTTTTTTCCTAGAATTTCTGATAGGGTTTTCCAGGTCTTTTTTATATCACCTCGTAAGTTGGATAATCTGTTCTCATAATACAATTTTTTTGCCCTTCTTATCAGGCTGGTTAGGATTGACGAGTAACGTTTTGTTTGGTCTCTGGTTATGTGACCCATTCTGTACTGTTTTTCATATTGGTGTTTTGTATTTATGGATTTGAGAATGCTGGGTGTTAACCAGGGACTGTTCAGTCTCTTAGCTGTCATCTGTTTAGTTTTTTAGGGCAGTGCTTGTTATAGAGGTATTGGGTCTTTTTTAGAAAATTATTAATACATTCGTCAATATCTGTATAGATTTCTAGCTCAGTGTGCCAGTCAATGTTTGCTACTGCTGTTGTGAAGTTATTAATGGCTGCCATGGGCAACCAAGCCGTTTGTTTGTGATCTGTTTCGTTTTTATAGGACAATGTTTGTTGTATAATCTAAGTAATTTGTTAAGAAAAATGTCTGTCCAGTCATCAATACCATTGGCTTGGAGAATTCTGTAGGCCAGTCAACAGTCTCTAGGTCAGATGTGAACTTCCTTATTGAGGCCTCATAAAACCTTTGCCTACATCTAAATTATTAAGAAAACTTTGTAGTTCCTAAAAACTAGACCAAGTTTTAGCCCGAAACATTGTGCATCCTACAAGCTTTCTGATTACTGTAAATATTTTAAGACAACAACTGGAAATGAAAAAATCAAAGACCTAAATTTAAATCTGTTAGCTCATACAAATTTATACCATTGTAAAATCCTGTACCGTCCCTGAAAACTGGGCTCCTTGCTTAAGGGAGATGAAATTTGCACTGACAACAAGGAAATTAATGAAATGATGAAGCCATAATATAATTTTGTGTTCAGTGAGCCATTCATCAATCCAAACAATGACATTTCATATGAGTTTTGAGCTCCTGTTAAATATTCTGTTTTACATGGTGCCATGACCAGCTGTCACTCATGACACTAACATGACAATTTGTCAAAATTACATTATTAGAAGTTTATTGTGTGCCTGGTTATCAGATAGTGAGTGATGATGCCTCCATCACCACTCCCATACTATCTACCATTATTATTACTCCTTCATTATCTCCTCCCTTAGCATCTACCTTCCCTCACTATCCATGCTCATTATCCTTTCTGCCTTATTCACTTCCACATTTCCACCTCAACCACCTCCACTTCCACATTTCTGCCTCATCCACTCCCATGTTCCTGCCTCATCCACACCCACGTTTCTGCCTCATCCATTCCCATGTTTCTGCTTCACCCACACCCAAGTTTCTGCCTCATCCACACCCACGTTTCTGCCTCATCCACACCCACGTTTCTGCTTCATCCACACCCACATTTCTGCTTAATCCACACCCACGTTTCTGCCTCATCCACACCCACGTTTCTGCCTCATCCACACCCACGTTTCTGCCTCATCCACACCCACGTTTTTGCTTCATCCACACCCACGTTTCTGCTTCATCCACACCCACGTTTCTGCCTCACCCACACCCATGTTTCTGCCTCATCCACACCCACTTTTCTGCTTCATCCACACCCACGTTTCTGCCTCATCCACACCCACGTTTCTGCCTCATCCACACCCACGTTTCTGCCTCATCCACACCCACGTTTCTGCCTCATCCATTCCCGTTTCTGCCTCAACTCCCACATTTCTGCTTCATCCACTCCCACGTTTCCGCCTCATCCAGCTTGCCAGTGCCAGGCTTCCTTAACGAGGTGATTAAGACGGGGTAATGAGTGTGTTAGTGAGACAAGTGGTAGTGTAAGTGCGTTGGAGTTTGAATGTGATTATAAGCGAGTGTATGAGTATGAATAAATGCGAGTGTATTGAGTAAGTGCGAGTGCACGAGGAAGAGTGTAAGAGTACGAGCATGAGTTAGAGTGTAAGTGCTAGTGTGAGTGCATGAGTGTGAGTGTATGAGTGTGTGTGGCTGCCCTGGCAGCCACGTCGGTGCAGTTGCCAGCCATCACAGCCACACAGGAATGCCAACATGGAGGCACCTCCCGAGGACTGGGCCATGGCGGTCCTCGCGGCCGTTTCGTTTTCCCTCGGGCCGGGGGGCGGTTCACTGGCACGGGTAATAACAGCCGGGGGCACTACCTTACCTGAGCGGGGCGGGAGGGCGGCCACACTGCTACATGAGAGGGGAAGAGATGAGGCGAAGGCTGCCAGACTATGGCGGAGAGGCTGGCGGGCTTGATGCAGACGGTCGCCTGCGGTGTCACATTTCCATCACACCACCACCACACATCACTAACACATCTCTCCTTAACTGAATACCCGAGGTATGGAAAAATTATACCTTAGTTTTATCTGTTCGACTTCGTTTAGCTGCCTGTGTCGTAAGTGAGGGGTAGATGAAGTTGGTGTAAATGGGAATAACAACGTGGCAGTAGTGTGTTTGTTATGGTGTGTCAACAAGTGCCAGTCAGCGGCCGCTCATCATGACCAACGTAACATCTCACTCTTTTTTTTCCACATTTTTTTGCCTTCTAATTTGCGTTTAACTCGCCTCTAATTTATATATTGTGTGTATATATATAATCGTTGCTACGATCTACTATCATTGGGTTATCCAACTAATTAAATCTACTTATTCATGCTTATCATACTTATTCTTGCTCCTTCTACATAAACACTACACTCAAACTTCTCACCAACCTTAACAGGACACATGATCATAACACAAGACACAATCACATTTTGATGTACCCCGTGTCCACATCACACTGTGTAACAACTCTATTCACGTAAAGAGCCCCAAAATTTGGAAATCATTAGCAGTAAATACTAAAGTAACTCGGTCTGAACATCAGTTTAAGATTTCTCAAAAAACATCTACTTACCCTAATCTAAATACTCAATACTTAAATTTGCCAAAAAGATCTCCCAATTACCTAAATGTTAACACTTCAAAATTTAGTTTAATATAGGCAAATGCAAACTTCTAAATGTTGGACAGGACAATAACCATGCTACATATAAACTAAATTATGGATAGTGAGGGAAGGTAGATGCTAAGGGAGGAAATAATGAAGGAGTAATAATAATGGTAGATAGTATGGGAGTGGTGATGGAGGCATCATCACTCACTATCTGATAACCAGGCACACAATAAACTTCTAATAATGTAATTTTGACAAATTGTCATGTTAGTGTCATGAGTGACAGCTGGTCATGGCACCATGTAAAACAGAATATTTAACAGGAGCTCAAAACTCATATGAAATGTCATTGTTTGGATTGATGAATGGCTCACTGAACACAAAATTATATTATGGCTTCATCATTTCATTAATTTCCTTGTTGTCAGTGTAAATTTCATCTCCCTTAAGCAAGGAGCCCAGTTTTCAGGGACGGTACAGGATTTTACAATGGTATAAATTTGTACTGTGTTTGTATGAGCTAACAGATTTAAATTTAGGTCTTTGATTTTTTCATTTCCAGTTGTTCTCTTAAAAAATTTACAGTAATCATAAAGCTTGTAGGATGCACAATGTTTCGGGCTAAAACTTGGTCTAGTTTTTAGGAACTGCAAAGTTTTCTTAATAATTTAGATGTAGGCAAAGGTTTTATGAGGCCTCAATAAGGAAGTTCACATCTGACCTAGAGACTGTTGACTGGCCTAGTGAAAGCATTCAAAGTAATGAGTCTTTTCTTTTATTTATTGTATTCAATTCAATTCAATTCAAAGTTTATTCTCTATAAGGATTACAATGTTGAATTTACAGAATTTGGTTATTGTGTGGTTTACATGTAGTTAAATAATGATTACAGAGTGTACCACTAGAATGCCTAGCATGGCTAGGCATTCTGGGCAGACTTAGTTTAATTCTTTATTTTAAAATATTACAAATTATGAGGTAAGTTGGTATTATGGCTAAGTGACTAAATACTAGTTTGTGAGTTTAGCAATGTGAATGCTTTTGTTTTGGCACAGTACATAGTTTCAGTATTGGAGTATCATAGGATTCATTATTTTAAGATTGAGATCAATATTTCTGTTTATGGTCAAATGGGTGAGTGAGTGTAAGTGTGAACCACCAGGTGGTATTTGTGTAGTTAGTTGATGGGGTGTATCAGGGAGATAAGATGTTTTCTAGTGGTAGTTTTGAAGGTGATGAATGTGTCTGCAGTTCTAGAGTTCTCAGGTAGGGTGTTCCAGATTTTAGGGCCTTTGACATACATTGAATTTTTGTAAAGGTTTAGTCGGACACGGGGAATGTCGTAGAGATGTTTGTGTCTGGTGTTATGCCTGTGGGTTCTGTCACAACTATCAAGAAAGTGTTTTAGGTCAAGGTTGATATTGGAGTTTAAGGTCCTGTAGATGTAGATTGCACAGTAGTAAGTGTGGATGTACTGAACAGGGAGTAAGTTTAGATCTATGAAGAGTGGGGGGGGGGGTTGCCAGGGATGGGATTTAGTGATTATTCTTACTGCAGCTTTTTGTTGGGTTATTATTGGCTTTAGGTGTGTTGCTGCAGTTGATCCCCAAGCACAAATAGCATAGGTGAGGTATGGATAAATAAGTGAGTGGTATAGTGTGAGAAGGGCATTTTGCGGCACGTAGTATCGTATCTTGGAGAGGATCCCAACCGTTTTGGATACTTTTTTGGTTATGTGTTGGATATGGGTGCTGAAATTCAGGTTGTTGTCAAGGTATAGGCAATTATGCCCGAAATGCACTGCATTAGTGGCTTTCTTTCAAGCCTACTTTTGTACTGATTCATGTAAACATACTGCATTTCTTGTATGGCTCAAAGAAATAAAATTATTAGCTGCCTTACTTACTTTCTTTAGTAAGGTACAAGTACATATAAGTACAATTATCATACATAGATTAACATAAGTGTAAATTAAGTGAGTTTATTCAGGTACTGGTACACATTAATACAGTTACATAAATTATCATACATAGCAGCATATGTGTAGATTACCTAGGATAACTCAAAAAAATCATTGCCCTATTTCCACTGAGGTCCTCTCTTATTGTACTTACAATTGTAGTTAGCTGCATAAAAAGTCCTACTTAAAATTTAAGCATTAGAATTAGTTTGCCCAGAATGCAGTGCATAATTAGTGGCTTTCTTTTGTAAGTACATTTACTCAGGTATACACAAATACAGTTACATAGATTATCATACATAACAGCATATGTGTAGAGAACCTAGGATAACCCGACAAAGTGACTTATTTCTATTGGGGTCCTTACTCATTTCCATTGTGCCTACCATTGCGCCTGCATAAAGAAATGAAAATTGTATTGTATATTATCATAATAATTTATCATACAATATCAAACAATGCTGTATCGCATATCATCACACAATATTGTATCGCATATCATCACACAATATTGTATCGCATATCATCCCACAATATTGTATCGCATATCATCCCACAATATTGTATAGCATATCATCCCACAATATTGTATTGCATGTCATCACACAATACCGTATTGCATGTCATCACACAATATTGTATTGCATGTCATCACACAATATTGTATCGTATCATTATTTAACTACATGTAAACCACACAATAACCAAATTCTGTAAATTCAACATTGTAATCCTTATAGAGAATAAATTTTGAATTGAATTGAATACAATAAATAAAAGAAAAGACTCATTACTTTGAATGCTTTCACTAATATGGAGATCTGGTCCTTTCAAAAGTCTTTTACAAAATACATGCATGTTATCTATATCCTGGAACAAATAAAGAACTACTAAAAGTATTATCCATACCAACAAATCAGTAAATTTTCTCCACCTCAACAAAGTCACACAGCCCAATTTCTTGGGAAGATGGGGTGGGACAAAATACATGAGACACAGTACTGGGTACAGGTGGGATGGGGTGATAAGAACTTGCTTGATTGAAGGAAGTGGAGGATAACTCCTAATATTTGGGTCAAGAACACTTCATCATCAAGTCACTCCTTGACAATTTTTTACGTAGCATAAACTGGGGATCACATAAGCTTATTTTAAATGTTTTTTGTACTACAGTGTACTATTACAAAATTTTATCATTACAGACTAAAAGGGATGATCCTGCTTTGTGCTGCTGTGAATACATAAATGAAGATGGAGAACTTGCACACCTGCTTACTACACTCTGTAATTGTGAAGCCATTGATGAGGCATTTGAAAGGTTAGTGTTTCCTGTTTGTTTATTTTTCCATGTAGCTGGGAACTGCAACCAGAGTTTAAGTACGTAAGTTTATTCAGGTTTACACAAATAGTTACATAGATTATCATACATAGCAGCATATGTGTAGATAACCTAGGATAACCCAAAAAAGTCAAGGTGACTTACTTCCATTAGGGTCCTTATGATAAGTACTTATTATTTATTAAAAATTATGAACAGGTAAATATCTTAACCCTTTCAGGGTCCGTGCCGTAGATCTACGGCTTTGAGTTGAGGGTCCAAACCGTAGATCTACGCCATGAGCTCAGCTCACTCGGATAAGCTGTGAGCGGTAAATTTGGGCCTAGATATGAGAGAATACATCTCTGTGGTATGTGTGCACCACATAGAACAAATCCTGCAGCACACAGTGCATAATGAGAGAAAAAAACTGAGACTGTAATTTTTTATTAAAACAGCAAATTTGCAGTGTTTTTTCGTATGTTTTTTATAGTTGTATTTGCGATTTCTTGGTCTAATTTGATAGAATGAAAGATATATTACAGAAATAGAGATGATTTTGATTGGTTTTAGTACTGGAAATGGCTTGAAACTGAGCTCAAAGTAAAGGAAATGTTAAATTTTTGCCGATCTTCAAGAGTAAACAAATGACCTCACACATCTAATACACACCAGCTGGTGGGTCTAATATACGTTCACAAATGTGGTGATATTATTTATACAATTATTACAATATTGCATAATAGTAAATCTTCTGTTTTTTGGTTTGAATAAAAATTCATGATGTGAATAAAAAATGGTAGTAGGTTGGTAGACAGCAACCACCCAGGGAAGTACTACCGTCCTGCCAGATGACTGTGAAACAGAAACCTGTAACTGTTTTGCATGATGGTAGGATTGCTGGTTTCTTTTTCTGTCTCATAAACACGCTAGATAACAGGGATATCTTGCTACTCCTACTTACACTTTGGTCACACTTCACAGACACGCACATGCATATATATATACATACATCTAGGTTTTTCTCCTTTTTCTAAATAGCTCTTGTTCTTCTTTATTTCTTCTATTGTCCATGGGGAAGTGGAAAAGAATCTTTCCTCCGTAAGCCATGCGTGTCGTATGAGGCGACTAAAATGCCGGGAGCAGTGGGCTAGTAAACCCTTCTCCTGTAGACATTTACTAAAAAAGAGAAGAAGAAAAACCTTATAAAACTGGGTTGCTTGAATGTGCGTGGATGTAGTGCGGATGACAAGAAACAGATGATTGCTGATGTTATGAATGAAAAGAAGTTGGATGTCCTGGCCCTAAGCGAAACAAAGCTGAAGGGGGTAGGGGAGTTTCGGTGGGGGGAAATAAATGGGATTAAATCTGGAGTATCTGAGAGAGTTAGAGCAAAGGAAGGGGTAGTAGTAATGTTGAAGGATCAGTTATGGAAGGAGAAAAGAGAATATGAATGTGTAAATTCAAGAATTATGTGGATTAAAGTAAAGGTTGGTTGCGAAAAGTGGGTCATAATAAGCGTGTATGCACCTGGAGAAGAGAGGAATGTAGAGGAGAGAGAGAGATTTTGGGAGATGTTAAGTGAATGTATAGGAGCCTTTGAACCAAGTGAGAGGGTAATTGTGGTAGAGGACCTGAATGCTAAAGTAGGAGAAACTTTTAGAGAGGGTGTGATAGGTAAGCTTGGGGTGCCAGGTGTAAATGAAAATGGGAGCCCTTTGATTGAACTTTGTATAGAAAGGGGTTTAGTTATAGGTAATACATATTTTAAGAAAAAGAGGATAAATAAGTATACAAGATATGATGCAGGGCAAAATGACAGTAGTTTGTTGGATTATGTATTGGTAGATAAAAGACTGTTGAGTAGACTTCAGGATGTACATGTTTATAAAGGGGCCACAGATATATCAGATCACTTTCTAGTTGTAGCTACACTGAGAGTAAAAGGTAGATGGGATACAAGGAGAATAGAAGCATCAGGGAAGAGAGAGGTGTAGGTTTATAAACTAAAAGAGGAGGCAGTTAGGGTAAGATATAAACAGCTATTGGAGGATAGATGGGCTAATGAGAGCATAGGCAATGGGGTCGAAGAGGTATGGGGTAGGTTTAAAAATGTAGTGTTGGAGTGTTCAGCAGAAGTTTGTGGTTACAGGAAGGTGAGTGCGGGAGGGAAGAGGAGCGATTGGTGGAATGATGATGTAAGGAGAGTAGTAAGGGAGAAAAAGTTAGCATATTAGAAGTTTTTACAAAGTAGAAGTGATGCAAGGAGGGAAGAGTATATGGAGAAAAAGAAAGAGGTTAAGAGAGTGGTGAAGCAATGTAAAAAGAGAGCAAATGAGAGAGTGGGTGAGATGTTATCAACAAATTTTGTTGAAAATAAGAAAAAGTTTTGGAGTGAGATTAACAAGTTAAGGAAGCCTAGAGAAAAAATGGATTTGTCAGTTAAAAATAGGAGAGGAGAGTTATTAAATGGAGAGTTAGAGGTATTGGGAAGATGGAGGGAATATTTCGAGGAATTGTTAAACGTTCATGAAGATAGGGAAGCTGTGATTTCGTGTATAGGGCAAGGAGGAATAACATCTTGTAGGAGTGAGGAAGAGCCAGTTGTGAGTGTGGGGGAAGTTCATGAGGCAGTAGGTAAAATGAAAGGGGGTAAGGCAGCCAGGATTGATGGGATAAAGATAGAAATGTTAAAAGCAGGTGGGGATATAGTTTTGGAGTGATTGGTGCAATTATTTAATAAATATATGGAAGAAGGTAAGGTACCTAGGGATTGGCAGAGAGCATGCATAGTTCCTCTGTATAAAGGCAAAGGGGACAAAAGAGAGTGCAAAAATTATAGGGGAATAAGTCTGTTGAGTATACCTGGTAAAGTGTATTTTAGAGTTGTTATTGAAAGAATTAAGAGTAAGACGGAGAATAGGATAGCAGATGAACAAGGAGGCTTTAGGAAAGGTAGGGGGTGTGTGGACCAGGTGTTTACAGTGAAACACATAAGTGAACAGTATTTAGATAAGGCTAAAGAGGTCTTTGTGGCATTTATGGATTTGGAAAAGGCGTATGACAGGGTGGATAGGGGGGCAATGTGGCAGATGTTGCAGGTGTATGGTATAGGAGGTAGGTTACTGAAAGCAGTGAAGAGTTTTTACGAGGATAGTGAGGCTCAAGTTAGAATATGTAGGAAAGAGGGAAATTATTTCCCAGTAAAAGTAGGCCTTAGACAAGGATGTGTGATGTCACCATGGTTGTTTAATATATTTATAGATGGGGTTGTAAGAGAAGTAAATGCGAGGGTCTTGGCAAGAGGCGTGGAGTTAAAAGATAAAGAATCACACATAAAGTGGGAGTTGTCACAGTTGCTCTTTGCTGATGACACTGTGCTCTTGGGAGATTCTGAAGAGAAGTTGCAGATTGGTGGATGAATTTGGTATGGTATGCAAAAGAAGAAAATTAAAAGTGAATACAGGAAAGAGTAAGGTTATGAGGATAACAAAAAGATTAGGTGATGAAAGATTGGATATCAGATTGGAGGGAGAGAGTATGGAGGAGGTGAATGTATTCAGATATTTAGGAGTAGACGTGTCAGCGGATGGGTCTATGAAAGATGAGGTGAATCATAGAATTGATGAGGGGAAAAGGGTGAGTGGTGCACTTGGGAGTCTTTGGAGACAAAGAACTTTGTCCTTGGAGGCAAAGAGGGGAATGTATGAGAGTATAGTTTTACCAATGCTCTTATATGGGTGTGAAGCATGGGTGATGAATGTTGCAGCGAGGAGAAGGCTGGAGGCAGTGGAGATGTCATGTCTGAGGGCAATGTGTGGTGTGAATATAATGCAGAGAATTCGTAGTTTGGAAGTTAGGAGGAGGTGCGGGATTACCAAAACTGTTGTCCAGAGGGCTAAGGAAGGGTTGTTGAGGTGGTTCGGACATGTAGAGAGAATGGAGCGAAACAGAATGACTTCAGGAGTGTATCAGTCTGTAGTGGAAGGAAGGCGGGGTAGGGGTCGGCCTAGGAAAGGTTGGAGGGAGGGGGTAAAGGAGGTTTTGTGTGCGAGGGGCTTGGACTTCCAGTAGGCATGCGTGAGCGTGTTTGATAGGATTGAATGGAGACAAATGGTTTTTAATACTTGACGTGCTGTTGGAGTGTGAGCAAAGTAACATTTATGAAGGGGTTCAGGGAAACCGGCAGGCCGGACTTGAATCCTGGAGATGGGAAGTACAGTGCCTGCACTCTGAAGGAGGAGTGTTAATGTTGCAGTTTTAAAACTGTAGTGTAAAGCACCCTTCTGGCAAGACAGTGATGGAGCGAATGATGGTGAAAGTTTTTCTTTTTCGGGCCACCCTGCCTTCGTGGGAATCGGCCAGTGTGATAATAAAAAAAAAAATAATAAAATAAAAAATCAAAATGGAATTCATTTGTAAAGCCTCAAAACATAATTAATGAACAAAGGAAATGTTAGTTTAGTGCCAGGAATGCCTGCATTGTTTATTCTGGACCCAATTTTTAAATTGGAATATTTTGAACTTTGCATTAAATTGGCCAAATTACCATTTTCCGATCACTTTATTTTGCAGTTGAAACAGTTGATGTGGCGATTTCTTGTGCTCACTCGATAGAATAGAAGTAATACTAGTGAAACAGCTAAGAATTTGGTCGACTGGAGTAATGTAATTGGCTTAACCCTTAAACTGTTCAAACGTAGACCTACGTTTTTTCAGCATTTGAAAATATGTAAAAAAAGTAGATATTTTCTTTTTTTGACATTTGAAAAAGTGTAAAAAAAACTTTGATCTACGGTTTTTTTTTTGTTATACATGTATTTGAAAATATGTAAAAAAAAAATAGATCTACTTTTGGAGCACTATGCATGTGAACGTAGATCTGCTTGGACAGTTTAAGGGTTAAAATGGGAGTCAAAGTTGGCAAAATCGCCGATGCATAAATATCACTGACGCATCAAAATTTGCCAGAGCATAATTTCGTCAATTTTCCATCAAATTTTGTACTTTTTGTTTTATTACCTTCAGAAAAAGATTCTCTACCATTTCATAAGAAAAAATAACAAATTGTTTTTTTGAAAATTCTTGGACCCTGGTGCATACTTTGAAATTTGGCCTCTGGACCTTGAAAGGTTTAACTATGTAAAAATTTTATTATTTTTATTTTATTATCACACTGGCCGATTCCCACCAAGGCAGGGTGGCCCGAAAAAGAAAACTTTCACCATCATTCACTCCATCACTGTCTTGCCAGAAGGGTGCTTTACACTACAGTTTTTAAACTGCAACATTAACACCCCTCCTTCAGATTGCAGGCACTGTACTTCCCATCTCCAGGACTCAAGTCCGGCTTGCCGGTTTCCCTGAACCCCTTCATAAATGTTACTTTGCTCACACTCCAACAGCACGTCAAGTATTAAAAACCATTTGTCTCCATTCACTCTTATCAAACACGCTCACGCATGCCTGCTGGAAGTCCAAGCCCCTCGCACACAAAACCTCCTTTACCCCCTCCCTCCAACCTTTCCTAGGCTGACCCCTACCCCGCCTTCCTTCCACTACAGACTGATACACTCTTGAAGTTATTCTGTTTCGCTCCATTCTCTCCACATGTCCGAACCACCTCAACAACCCTTCCTCAGCCCTCTGGACAACAGTTTGGTAATCCCGCACCTCCTCCTAACTTCCAAACTACGAATTCTCTGCATTATATTCACACCACACATTGCTCTCAGACATGACATCTCCACTGCCTCCAGCCTTCTCCTTGCTGCAACATTCATCACCCATGCTTCACACCCATATAAGAGCGTTGGTAAAACTATACTCTCATACATTCCCCTCTTTGCCTCCAAGGACAAAGTTCTTTGTCTCCACAGACTCCTAAGTGCACCACTCACCCTTTTCCCCTCATCAATTCTATGATTCACCTCATCTTTCATAGACCCATCTGCTGACACGTCCACTCCCAAATATCTGAATACATTCACCTCCTCCATACTCTCTCCCTCCAATCTGATATCCAATCTTTCATCACCTAATCTTTTTGTTATCCTCATAACCTTACTCTTTCCTGTATTCACTTTCAATTTTCTTCTTTTGCACACCCTACCAAATTCATCCACCAATCTCTGCAACTTCTCTTCAGAATCTCCCAAGAGCACAGTGTCATCAGCAAAGAGCAACTGTGACAACTCCCACTTTATGTGTGATTCTTTATCTTTTAACTCCACGCCTCTTGCCAAGACCCTCGCATTTACTTCTCTTACAACCCCATCTATAAATATATTAAACAACCACGGTGACATCACACATCCTTGTCTAAGCCCTACTTTTACTGGGAAATAATTTCCCTCTTTCCTACATACTCTAACTTGAGCCTCACTATCCTCGTAAAAACTCTTCACTGCTTTCAGTAACCTACCTCCTACACCATACACCTGCAACATCTGCCACATTGCCCCCCTATCCACCCTGTCATACGCCTTTTCCAAATCCATAAATGCCACGAAGACCTCTTTAGCCTTATCTAAATACTGTTCACTTATATGTTTCACTGTAAACACCTGGTCCACACACCCCCTACCTTTCCTAAAGCCTCCTTGTTCATCTGCTATCCTATTCTCCGTCTTACTCTTAATTCTTTCAATAATAACTCTACCATACACTGCCAGGTATACTCAACAGACTTCTTTCTTTCAACATACCAGCCGTATCCCACCGAGGCGGGGTGGCCCAAAAGAAAAAACTAAAGTTTCTCTTTTTTAAGTTTAGTAATATATACAGGAGAAGGGGTTACTAGCCCCTTGCTCCCGGCATTTTAGTCGCCTCTTACAACACGCATGGCTTACGGAGGAAGAATTCTGTTCCACTTCCCCATGGAGGACTCGACAGACTTATCCCCCTATAATTTTTGCACTCTCTTTTATCCCCTTTGCCTTTATACAAAGGAACTATGCATGCTCTCTGCCAATCCCTAGGTACCTTACCCTCTTCCATACATTTATTAAATAATTGCACCAACCACTCCAAAACTATATCCCCACCTGCTTTTAACATTTCTATCTTTATCCCATCAATCCCGGCTGCCTTACCCCCTTTCATTTTACCTACTGCCTCACGAACTTCCCCCACACTCACAACTGGCTCTTCCTCACTCCTACAAGATGTTGTTCCTCCTTGCCCTATACACGAAAGCACAGCTTCCCTATTTTCATCATCATTTAACAATTCCTCAAAATATTCCCTCCATATTCCCAATACCTCTAACTCTCCATTTAATAACTCTCCTCTCCTATTTTTAACTGACAAATCCCTTTGTTCTCTAGGCTTTCTTAACTTGTTAATCTCACTCCAAAACTCTTTCTTATTTTCAACAAAATTGTTGATAACATCTCACCCACTCTCTCATTTGCTCTCTTTTTACATTGCTTCACCACTCTTTTAACCTCTCTCTTTTTCTCCATATACTCTTCCCTCCTTACATCACTTCTATTTTGTAAAAACTTCTCATATGCTAACTTTTTTCTCCCTTACTACTCTCTTCACATCATCATTCCACCAATCGCTCCTCTTCCCTCCTGCACCCACTTTCCTGTAACCACAAACTTCTGCTGAACACTCTAACACTACATTTTTAAACCTACCCCATACCTCTTCGACCCCATTGCCTATGCTCTCATTAGCCCATCTATCCTCCAATAGCTGTTTATATCTTACCCTAACTGCCTCCTCTTTTAGTTTATAAACCTTCACCTCTCTCTTCCCTGATGCTTCTAATCTCCTTGTATCCCATCTACCTTTTACTCTCAGTGTAGCTACAACTAGAAAGTGATCTGATATATCTGTGGCCCCTCTATAAACATGTACATCCTGAAGTGTACTCAACAGTCTTTTATCTACCAATACATAATCCAACAAACTACTGTAACAGGCCTACTGACCCACATGGAGCAGGTCCATGTCCTCCCCCCGGATTAGACCAATGACCCACCCCCCGGATTATCCCAATGACCCACCCAGTCTGGTCATCCCCACTCAAGGATGGAGCACTGTACCAGACCCAGCAGCAAAGCTAGTCAGGTCCAACTCACACCCACCCACACCCACTCATGTATTTATCTAACCTATTTTTAAAACTACACAACATTTTAGCCTCAATAACTGTACTCGGGAGCTTGTTCCACTCATCCACAACTCTATTACCAAACCAGTGCTTTCCTATATCCTTCCTGAATCTGAATTTTTCCAACTTGAAACCATTGCTGCGAGTCCTGTTTTAGCTGGAAATTTTCAACACACTATTTACATTCCCTTTATTTATTCCTGTTTTCAATTTATACACCTCGATCATATCCCCCCCTAATTCTACGCCTTTCGAGAGAGTGCAGATTCAGGGCCCTCAGTCTGTCCTCATAGGGAAGATTTCTAATACATGGGATCATCTTTGTCATCCTCCTTTGTACGTTTTCCAGAGCATTTATATCCATTCTGTAATACGGTGACCAGAACTGAGCAGCATAGTCTAAATGAGGCCTAACCAAGGATATATAGAGTTGAAGAACAACCTGAGGACTTCTATTATTTATACTTCTAGATATGAAGCCAAGAATTCTGCTAGCTTTATTGCGAACACTAATGCACTGTTGTCTTGGTTTTAGATTACTGCTAACCAGAACTCCTAAATCCTTTTCGCAATCGGTAGTATTAAGATCTACATTATTTAGTTTATATGTGGCATGGTTATTTAACTGTCCAACATTTAGAACTTTGCATTTGTCAATATTATTATGGAATAATATGAAATGTATGAATGCATGGGATCGTCCTCACTGGCTGGCAAACAATGGCACACTGCCTGTAAATGGTGTGTCTGGCCGTGCGGACACGTTCAGGACAAATGACTGTTACCGAGTTCAGTGACGATTACCAAGCGAATATTTTGCTGAAAAAACGTGACTTTCCGAAAATTATGAAATCTGACGACTACGAAATCCGGGGGGTCCACTGTATTATTATTATTATTATTATTATTATTATTGTTATTATTATTATTACCACCGTTGACATAATTTGTTCACCGAGGTTAATCACAGAACGAGTAAATGAGAGGGGAGAAACGCCGAGAATGTAAACACAGACGAACGCATACAGTTGGTTCATACACGCTAACCCCTTTACAGTGAACTTCCTTTGTACTTCCATTCTCTCCCCTTCTTCTTCGTCTTTCTACAGTAAATGCTACCTGCATCTCACCCTACGTTAAGACTACAAATATTTTAATAGTAATGAGCATACTGTGTGTGTACGTATTTTACTTTTTATTGTTAATACCTAGTTCTGTTTTTAATATACTAAAAATGTTATAAATGGTGCAAAGGTGACATTAGAACAATATCTAAAGATGGTTGAGACAAACCGACTACCAGTATAGTATGCTTGAAATATAAGTGAGGGACGGCTCCTCGTTTAACAACTAATTCATTTACTGATCTACTTGTATGAACCTAACTTGGTCATTAAGTGAGGAGTACCAAAACAGTACTTATATATATAGGTAACATTATGTAAAAGTACCTCTTCATATATATTTTAACTACGTATACAACATAAATTTACATTTATACAGCTTAAATTTTGTAAGGAAATGACCTAAAATTACCATTTTGATGTGTAAAGTAATTTAAATTTTTTCTCTTCACAGATTATTTACACGAAAAGCCCTTGAAAAGAGACATGTCGTGAAGATCATGGACACTGTTTCAGATCGCCTAAGAATTCCATGGTGTGGAGGAGCCAAGAGGGTGTCATTGGATGTGGCTAGTGCTGTTCTGTGTGTAGCTCTCACCATTTTCTTGGGTTGCTTCACATGGACTATTACCATTATTACATATATTGTTGCCCTTCCTGCTATCTTGTTTTCTATACACCGGTTCATAAGAAAAAAGGTTGCTCCTGATAACACCTCAACTTATGGCAGAAAAAAAATGAAAGATGTCTTGAAATATTCAAAATCAAAATTCTATTTTGCATGGTTGACAGTTACTATATCCTTTCTTCTTGTAATTTATTATACACAAGTTATATTGTATCTCAAGATTAGTCCATATGAGAACTTTATATTTGCTACCTTCGTCTGCATCTCTGGTACTAGTTTTTATCTTGTTCGTGCTACCTCTTGTCCTGGATTTGAAACTCCAAATAAAACTGAGGATGAGAATTATGAAGAGGTAATAGAATCTGGGGCCTGGAAGTTGTGTGCAGAGTGTGAGATGCAGGTGCCCAGACAAGCCTCCCACTGCCGCACATGTGACACTTGCTATCTGCTGCGGGACCATCATTGTCTTTGGTAGTTATTTTCAAAATTTTATATCATAGTTATACTGTTTTTCATTGTGCCTTCCCTTTTTTCCATACAATGTTCATTATCAGTGACCCATGTTTCTTCTTATCTACATACAGTATAGTCACTTAAAAACAAGACAGGAAACCTAAATAACTTGCCACCACTCATGTACAAAAAAGCAGCACATGTACTGTCACCCATTATTGCCACTCTGTTTAACAAATCAGTGGAATCTTCAACCTTCCCATCCATACTCAAGATAGGAAGGGTACCCTGATCCTCAAAGAAGGTGATCCAACTGTAAATGATGAATGACTATAGGTCTATATCAATCTTGTCTCTACTGTCTAAAATCTTTGAAAAATAATACATAAGCAAATTTACTCTTACCTAATATCTCACAACATACTCATCTGCCATTGTGAGTTTAGACTGAAAAAAAGTATGAATGATACAATTATGCAAGTGCTCAATCTGCTATATGCAGCGCTATGGAAAACATTCGATACAGTGGACCACAATATCTCCCTCCTTACACTAGAACTTTATGGGGTCAGAGGACATACTCTTGAATACCTAAATCTTCTCTTAAAAGTAGTCACCAGTATGTCTCCACAAACGATGTAACCTTGACTACTCAGTCTGTAGCCGTTGGAGTGCTCTTTCTCATTGACATCAGTGATTTCCCTAACACATCTTGTCTCCTTAAACCATTTCTATTTGAAGATGACACTACTTATGTCTTCTCCCACTCAAACCCAATTGTGCTTAGCGACACTATTAACGACAAGCTACTAAAAACATCTACACGGATAATGGCCAACAAACTAACTCTCAATATAAACAAAACCTACTAAATGCTGTTTGAAAATAGAGCCTTAAATATCCAACTTAACATGTTGATCACTGGTTCCCCCATTACAAGACACACTGAGGGCAGATTTCTTTAGTTTCTGACCCAAATCCAACAAATAGCCAAGGTCTCCAAAACAGTAGGCATCCTTTCCAAATTACGGTTCTATGTACCCCAAACCACACTACTTATACTATACTACTCTCTAATCTACTCTTACCTCACCTATGATATTTGTGCTTGGGAATCTACAACAACCAACCACCTTAAACTAACCATACCACGGGCGGGGATAGAACCTGCGATCAGAGAGTCCCAAAACTAGAGCTAGAGTTCATCACGGCCATGCTAGCTGGAGATTCATCTGTAAAAACTTGCATATGTGGTCACAGTGGTGCCTATGCTAACCTTCCTATGGTGTAGAAATATACCTAGTTGGATGAATCTTATTGTGGTTAGCTGGCCCAGTGGCTAACGCAACGGTCTGGAGTTTTGAGACCCTCTGATCGCGGGTTCTATCCCCGCCCGTGGTATGGTTTGTTTGCAGTCGTGTCATAACGATTTTGTGAGTCACCTTAAACTATTGATAACCCAAGAAAAAACTGCTGGAAGTCCAAGCCCACAAAATCTCCTTCACCCCCTCCTTCCAACCTTTCCTAGGATAACTCCTACCCTGCCTTCCTTCCACTACAGATTTATACACTCCAAGTCATTCTACTTTGTTCCTTCCTCTCTAAATGATCTAACCACCTCAGCAACCTCTCTTCAGCTCTCTGACTAATACTTATAATAACTCCACTATATGGGTATGAAGCATGGGTGATGAATGTTGCAGCGAGGAGAAGGCTGGAGGCAGTGGAGATGTCATGTCTGAGGGCAATGTGTGGTGTGAATATAATGCAGAGAATTCGTAGTTTGGAAGTTAGGAGGAGGTGCGGGATTACCAAAACTGTTGTCCAGAGGGCTGAGGAAGAGTTGTTGAGGTGGTTCGGACATGTAGAGAGAATGGAGCGAAACAGAGTGACTTCAAGAGTGTATCAGTCTGTAGTGGAAGGAAGGCGGGGCAGGGGTCGTCCTAGGAAAGGTTGGAGGGAGGGGGTAAAGGAGGTTGTGTGCGAGGGGCTTGGACTTCCAGCAGGCATGCGTGAGCGTGTTTGATAGGAGTGAATGGAGACAAATGGTTTTTAATACTTGACGTGCTGTTGGAGTGTGAGCAAAGTAACATTTATGAAGGGGTTCAGGGAAACCGGCAGGCCGGACTTGAATCCTGGAGATGGGAAGTACAGTGCCTGCACTCTGAAGGAAGGGTGTTAATGTTGCAGTTTAAAAACTGTAGTGTAAAGCACCCTTCTGGCAAGACAGTGATGGAGTGAATGATGGTGAAAGTTTTTCTTTTTCGGGCCACCCTGCCTTGGTGGGAATCGGCCAGTGTGATAATAAAAAAAAAATAATAATATACA
The DNA here is from genome assembly GCF_026875155.1 of Cherax quadricarinatus. Classification (NCBI taxonomy): domain Eukaryota; kingdom Metazoa; phylum Arthropoda; class Malacostraca; order Decapoda; family Parastacidae; genus Cherax; species Cherax quadricarinatus. The sequence continues at coordinate 68,575,237 of NC_069406.1, forward strand.
TAGTCTAACAAACTACTTTCATTACATACTATTTCACATCTTGTATACTTATTTATCCTCTTTTTTTTTTTTTTTTAAATACGGGTGCAAAGGTAGAAAGTTGAAAGTGAACATAGACAAGAGTAAGATGATGAGGGTATCAAACGATTTAAATAAAGAAAACTTGGGTATCATATTGGAAGGAGGGAGTATAGAAGAAAATGTTTTCAGATATCTGAGAGTTGACCTGTCAGCAGATGGGTTTATGAAGGATGAGGTTAGCCATAGAATTGATGAAGAAAAAAAGGCGAGTGATGCATTGAGGTATCTGTTGAGACAAAGAAGGTAATGTGCGAGAGTATAGTAGTACCAACACTCTTATATGGGTGTGAAGCATGGGTTGTAAATGCTGCAGTGAGGAGGAGGCTGGAGGCAGTGAGATATCGTGTCTAAGGGCAATGTTGTGGTGTAAATATTATGCAGAGAATTCATAGTGTGGAAATTAGGAGGAGGTGTGGAGTTACTAAAAGTATTAGTCAGAGGGCTGAAGAGGGGCTGTTCAGGTGGTTTTGGTCATTTAGAAAGAATGGAATGAAGGAGAATGACTTGGAGAGCATATAAATCTGTAGGGGAAGGAAGACTGGGTAGGGGTCATCCCCGAAAGGGTTCGAGGGAGAGGGTAAAGGAGGTTTTGTGAGCGAGGGGCTTGGACTTCCAGCAAGTGAGCGTGTTAGATAGGAGTGAATGGAGACGAATGGGTTTTGGGACCTGACAAGCTGTTTGAAGTGTGAGCAGGGTAATATTTCATGAAGGGATTCAGGGAAACCGGTTAGCCGGACTGGAGTCCTGGAAATGGGAAGTACAGTGCCTGCACTTTAAAGGAGGGGTTTGGGATATTGGCAGTTTGGAGGGACATCTAAGCTGTTGTATCTGAGCACCTCTTCAAAGACATTGTTTATGTATGAGTGATGGTGAAATTGTTGAATGATGAAAGTTTTTTTTTATTTTTGGGTCACCCTGCCTCAGTGGGAAACGGCCGACTTGTAAAAAAAAAAAAAAAAATGTATTACATACTACCAAACCTTTTCTATACATAATTCAATTGAAGGCCCTCCCTTTTCATTTTTCCCTTGCACCCCAAACTTATCTACTACTCCCTCCACAGCAGTACCATAGGTACTTTCTCACTTGGTGCAAAACTTCCCATGCACTCACTGAACATCTCTCTCTCTCTCTCTCTCTCCTCTACACTCTCTCTTCTCCAGGTGCATAAACACTTATTATAACCCACTTTTCACATCCCACCCTTATTTTTCTCCACATAATCCTTAATTTGTACATTTATATTCCCTCTTTTCCTGCCATAACTGATCCTTCAACATTGTTACTTCTCCTTCCTTAGCTTTAACTCTATTAAAAACTCCTGACCTAATTCCATTTATTTCTTTCCACTGAAATTTTCCTACCCCCTTCAGCTTTGTTTCACTTAGAGCCAGGACATCCAGCTTCTTTTCATTCATAACATCCACAATCATCTCTTTCTTGTCATCCCCACTACATATACACACATTCAAACATCCCAACTTAAATGTTTTCTTCTTTTTATTTTTAGTAAGCTTTATGGGAAAAGGGGTTACTAGCTCATTGCTCCCGGCATTTTAGTTGACTTTTACGATATGCATGGCTTACGGAGGAAAAATTCTTATTCCACTTCCCCATGGATATGAAAGAAAATAATAAAAACAAGAACTACTAAGAAAAACCAGAGTGTGTATACATAAATGTGTATATACATGTGTAGTGTGACCTAATTGTAAGTAAAAGTAGCAAGATATGCCTGTTATCTTGTGTGTTTATGAGACAGAAAAAAAAAAGACACCAGCATTCCTATCATGTAATGCAAAGACAGGGTTCTGACTTACACTCATTTGGCAGGACAGTAATACATCCCTGGGTTGTTGCTGTCTATCAACCAACTACCAATACTTTTAGTTTTATCCATTACAATATTTATATTATAAGGCAAGTTTTCATTTGTTATTATTGCTTATCACTAACACCAGCATGAGCACACTTTTTTTTTTATATTTATATTATCACACCGGCCGATTCCCACCAAGGCAGGGTGGCCCGAAAAAGAAAAACTTTCACCATCATTCACTCCATCACTGTCTTGCCAGAAGGGTGCTGTACACTACAGTTTTTAAACTGCAACATTAACACCCCTCCTTCAGAGTGCAGGCACTGTACTTCCCATCTCCAGGACTCAAGTCCGGCCTGCCGGTTTCCCTGAATCCCTTCATAAATGTTACTTTGCTCACACTCCAACAGCACGTCAAGTATTAAAAACCATTTGTCTCCATTCACTCCTATCAAACACGCTCACGCATGCCTGCTGGAAGTCCAAGCCCCTCGCACACAAAACCTCCTTTACCCCCTCCCTCCAACCCTTCCTAGGCCGACCCCTACCCCGCCTTCCTTCCACTACAGACTGATACACTCTTGAAGTCATTCTGTTTCGCTCCATTCTCTCTACATGTCCGAACCACCTCAACAACCCTTCCTCAGCCCTCTGGACAACAGTTTTGGTAATCCCGCACCTCCTCCTAACTTCCAAACTACGAATTCTCTGCATTATATTCACACCACACATTGCCCTCAGACATGACATCTCCACTGCCTCCAGCCTTCTCCTCGCTGCAACATTCATCACCCACGCTTCACACCCATATAAGAGCGTTGGTAAAACTATACTCTCATACATTCCCCTCACACTTGTATTTTTTAATTATTTTTGCTGTGTAGGTGCCTTTCTTTGCAAGTCTTATCACCACCACCACCCACACACTTTTAGAAGGTGTTAGGGGAATTTGCTTGAAAATAAAAAAGTAATTAGGAGTATAGGGGATTAAAGATACTAAAGATACAGTATTCAAGGTAACATCTGTTGTTTCTGAGAATCCAGTCAGTATAAAGATAATTTTAGCAGTGATTGTTCTGTATACAGTAATTTGGAGGATCTGTAATATTTGTAATGTAGGGAGTCATTTAAAATAAAATGGGATTCATCCAATTTTGATACATATTGCAGTTTAATACAGTTTAGTAAAATATCTTTTTTTTTTTTTTGTTAGGCTGGATACATGTGTTAGCCACATAAATGATCGCTGGTTTGTAACTGGGCTGACATTTGGTTTGTTTGCCCTGTGCTATGGTGTCCACCTGAGTCTTACTACAGTTTGCCATCCACGACTTGTTGATCTCTACTTCATCACAGTTCTCGTCCCTCACAATTGTCCTGATGCATTTATGAATTTTCAGTAAGTAATTATTTCATGATTGTGTTTGTAATCAGTGGGGCAGAACCATGTTCTTAGTGCCCTGGCTCCTAGACATATCCCTTACTAGTATCTGTTTTCCCGTATCTAATTCCTGCTGTTTTTCAATAATTTTCTTTTTGTACACAGTTTGCATTGGATATGATTATGTTGTATAGCACAGCATAATCCCAGATATTTACTTAAATTTTTATTTCTAATTGGGTGTCATTTATCCAAAATTTTATTTGGTGTCTGTTTACAATTAGTATATGGTATATCTACTTCATTCAACATGCATGCAATTATAGTCAACCAGGTGTAAAAGTTTTATATAATCATTATTAGCTGTTATTACAACTAGGTCAGTGTTGGAGGTAAAGATAATGATAAAGGAAAAGTGCTGCTTTAAAATGCTGAGTCATATTTAGTACATTATGGATAATGCTTATTTATTATTAATACAGGGGTCCCCCAGTTATTGGCTATAATCCGTTCCAGAAGGTCGGCCGATAACTGAAATGACCGATAACCGAATTAATATTTCCCATAAGAACTAATAGAAATACAGTTAATCCGTTCCAAACAAAAATATTCACAAAAAAAAATTTTTTTTAACAATTATATAAGTATTACATACTTTTATTGAAGGCTAATGCTGGCTTCCAGAAGATAGGGAGGAGGAAAGAGGGAGGAGTTAGTGTTTGGAAGGGGAATCCCCCTCCATAAAGACTTGAGGTAGCAAAGCCTTCTCTGGGGTTACTTCCCTTCTTTGTCTTTTATTGCCACTAGGACCAGCTTGAGTCACTGGACCCCTGTCTCACAAAATAACTGTCCAGAGTGCTCTGTTTCTGGTAACTCTTTAAGATTTCCCTGAAGTGGGACAGGGTTTTGTCACTAAACATGTTGCAGATATGACTTGTTTCAGCTTTGTCAAGGTGGTGTTTCTCTACAAAAGCTTGCACCCTAGTCCACATTGCACACACCTCTTTAATCTCTGAAGAAGGCACCTCCTTCACTCCCTCCTCCTCCTCTTCTGAAGCAAGTTCTTCAGCTGTAGTCTGTTGCTGTTCGAGATGAAGTTCTTACAGCTCTTCAGTGGTTAGCTCTTCCGTGGTCCTCCACCAACTCTTCCACATCCTTGCCACTCACCTCCAACCCCAGGGACTTCCCCAGTGCCACAATAGAGTTCACAGGGTTGGCAGGGTCAGGGTCGGCCTCAAACTCTTCAAAATCTCTCTCGTGGACACAATCTGGCCACAGTTTTCTCCAAGCAGAGTTCAAAGTCCTGGAAGTCACTCCCTCCCAAGCCTTACCTATAAGGCTTATGCAATGGAGGAGAGTGAAGTGATTCCTCCAAAACTCTCTTAGGGTCAACTGAGTGTCTGAGGTCACTTCAAAGCGCTTCTGAAACACTGCTTTTGTGTAGAGTTTTCTGAAGTTAGAAATGACCTGCTGGTCCATGAGCTGGAAGAGAGGAGTGGTGTTAGGAGGAAAGAACTTCACTGTGATGAAACCGAAGTCCCTAAACATTTGGTCTTGCAAGTCTGGAGGATGTGCAGGAGCATTGTCCGGTACCAGGAGGCACTTGAGTGGCAATTTCTTTTCCAGGAGGTATTTTTTCACACTTCGGCCAAACACATCATTAACCCACTCTTTGAAAATTTGCCTTGTGACCCATGCCTTATGATTAGCTTTCCACATCACACACAATCTATTCTTCATTTATTTTATTTTTTTATATCAGCACACTGGCTGATTCCCACCAAGGCAGGGTGGCCCGAAAAAGAAAAACTTTCACCATCATTCACTCCATCACTGTCTTGCCAGAAGGGTGCTTTACACTACAGTTTTTAAACTGCAACATTAACACCCCTCCTTCAGAGTGCAGGCACTGTACTTCCTATCTCCAGGACTCAAGTCCGGCCTGCCGGTTTCCCTGAATCCCTTCATAAATGTTACTTTGCTCACACTCCAACAGCACGTTTAAGTATTAAAAACCATTTGTCTCCATTCACTCCTATCAAACACGCTCACGCATGCCCGCTGGAAGTCCAAGCCCCTCTCACACGAAACCTCCTTTACCCCCTCCCTCCAACCTTTCCTAGGCCGACCCCTACCCCGCCTTCCTTCCACTACAAACTGATACACTCTTGAAGTCATTCTGTTTCGCTCCATTCTCTCTACATGTCCGAACCACCTCAACAGCCCTTCCTCAGCCCTCTGGATAACAGTTTTGGCAATCCCGCACCTCCGCCTAACTTCCAAACTATGAATTCTCTACAGTATATTCACACCACACATTGCCCTCAGATATGACATCTCCACTGCCTCCAGCCTTCTCGCTGCAACATTCATCACCCATGCTTCACACCCATATAAGAGTGTTAGTAAAACTATACTTTCATACATTCCCCTCTTTGCCTCCAAGGACAAAGTTCTTTGTCTCCACAGACTCCTAAGTGCACCGCTCACCCTTTTCCCCTCATCAATTCTATGATTCACCTCATCTTTCATAGACCCATCCGCTGACATGTTCACTCCCAAATATCTGAATACATCACCTCCTCCATACTCTCTCCCTCCCATCTGATATCCAATCTTTCATCACCTAATCTTTTTGTTATCCTCATAACCTTACTCTTTCCTGTATTCACTTTTAATTTTCTTCTTTTACATACCCTACCAAATTCATCCACCAACCTCTGCAACTTCTCTTCAGAATCTCCCAAGAGCACAGTGTCATCAGCAAAGAGCAACTGTGACAACTCCCACTTTATGTGTGATTCTTTATCTTTTAACTCCACGCCTCTTGCCAAGACCCTCGCATTTACTTCTCTTACAACCCCATCTATAAATATATTAAACAACCACGGTGACATCACACATCCTTGTCTAAGGCCTACTTTTACTGGGAAATAATCTCCCTCTTTCCTACATACTCTAACTTGAGCCTCACTATCCTCGTAAAAACTCTTCACTGCTTTCAGTAACCTACCTCCTATACCATACACCTGCAACATCTGCCACATTGTCCCCCTATCCACCCTGTCATACGCCTTTTCCAAATCCATAAATGCCACAAAAACCTCTTTAACCTTGTCTAAATACTGTTCACTTATATGTTTCACTATAAACACCTGGTCCACACACCCCCTACCTTTCCTAAAGCCTCCTTGTTCATCTGCTATCCTATTCTCCGTCTTGCTCTTAATTCTTTCAATAATAACTCTACCATACACTTTACCAGGTATACTCAACAGACTTATCCCCCTATAATTTTTGCACTCTCTTTTGTCCCCTTTGCCTTTATACAAAGGAACTATGCATGCTCTCTGCCAATCCCTAGGTACCTTACCCTCTTCCATAGATTTATTAATAATAGCACCAACCACTCCAAAACTGTATCCCCACCTGCTTTTAACATTTCTATCTTTATCCCATCAATCCCAGCTGCCTTACCCCCTTTCATTTTACCTACTGCCTCACGAACTTCCCCTACACTCACAACTGACACTTCCTCACTCCTACAAGATGTTATTCCTCCTTGCCCTATACATGAAATCACAGCTTCCCTATCTTCATCAGCATTTAACAATTTCTCAAAATATTCCCTCCATCTTCCCAATACCTCTAACTCTCCATTTAATAACTCCCCTCTCCTATTTTTAACTGACAAATCCATTTGTTCTCTAGGCTTCCTCAACTTGTTAATCTCACTCCAAAACTTTTTCTTATTTTCAACAAAATTTGTTGACAACATCTCACCCACTCTCTCATTTGCTCTCTTTTTACATTGCTTCACCACTCTCTTAACCTCTCTCTTTTTCTCCATATACTCTTCCCTCCTTGCATCACTTCTACTTTGTAAAAACTTCTCATATGCTAACTTTTTCTCCCTTACTACTCTCTTTACATTATCATTCCACCAATCGCTCCTCTTCCCTCCCGCACCCACTTTCCTTTAACCACAAACTTCTGCTGAACACTCTAACACTACATTTTTAAACCTACCCCATACCTCTTCGACCCCACTGTAAAGGCTTCACTTTGAAATCCCCACTAGCATTACCACACAACAAAAGAGTAAGCCTGTCTTTCATAGGCTTGTGTCCTGGCAGTGCCTTTTCCTCCTGGGTAATGTAGGTCCTGTTTGGCATTTTCTTCCAAAACAGGCCTGTTTCGTCACAACTGAACACTTGTTGGGGTTTGCATCCTTCAGCCTTTACATAGTCATGGAATTCATGAACATACTTTTCAGCTGCACATTTGTCAGGACTTGCAGCCTCACCATGCCTTACAACACTGTGTATGCCACTACGCTTCTTAAATCTATCAAACCATCCTTTGCTGGCCCTAAATTCACAAACTGCAGCACTTGTTCCAGGCATTTTCTTTGCAAGATCCTCATGCAACTGCTTTGCCTTCTCACAAATGATCGACTTCACAACACTGTCTCCCACTAATTCTTTTTCCTTAATCCACAATAATAATAACTTTTCCATCTCTTCCATTATTGATGGCCTTTGTTTAGCTAGAAAAGTTACTACTTTTGCAACATTAGCATCTTTGATTTGTTCTTTCTTTGCCAGGATGGATGTAATTGTTGATTTATTCTTGCTGTACATCCTGGCAAGTTCCATCACCTTCATTCCACTCTCAAACTTTTCTGTCACTTCACGCTTAAATTCCATGGTGTTTCTCAATTTCTTTACCACAGAAGCTTTACTAAGAACTTTCTTTGGAGCCATCTTTACTTACTTCACAGTTGCACTGCAAGAAAAACACTAAAAACAATGGTAAACAAGCAAAATGTTTGGATGTATGAGCAGAAGCTTCCTCAGCCACCGAGAGACAAAGCCAAACTGAAGCGCAGGCTGCCCCAGCCGGCAGATGGACGCGTCCAAAATGGCTGATAACTGAGCGAATGGCCAATAACCGGGCACCGAAAAACCCGCCGATAACCGAGTTGGCCGATAACCAAACTGGCTGATAACCGGGGGGGTCCATTGTATTTATTGCTAGAATAGATGATTTGTTTATGGCAGTGTGTTAGTGTCTTTCATTGAGGTATGATATATGATGAATGAATAGCACCTTGTCCTATATTGCTTCAGTTTGAGTATAGTACAATATTGTATGTTTGTGGTCAGCAGTGTCATACACTTTCCACAGATCAGTAAACAGTCCCAATGAATACCTGTATTTATCTAGCACTGTGTGGACACTTAACATTTTTGTGGGAACTATTTTTTTATATACCTATGACTGCTGGAGTATTTGTCAGAACCTTGGGAAAGTTTTAGGAAAATCTTTTAACCCTTTCACTTTCGGTGCCATAGTACTACGGCTTGCAAGCCAGTGTTTGTGCCATAGTATTACACCAAAATTCTAGCGGCTTCAGATCTAGCAGGAGAAAGATGGTATACCTACATGCGAGAGAATGGGTCTGTGTGGTCAGTGTGCCCAGTATAAAAAAAAATCCTGCAGCACGCAGTGCATAATGAGAAAAAAAAAAACTCCAACCGTGTATTTGGTTTAGAACACCGACTATGAAGTGCATTTTCATACGGCATTTATGGTTGTATTCTCTTTTTCTTGGTCTCATTTGATAAAATGGAAGATATATTACAGAAATAGAGATGATTTTGATTGGTTTCACGATGAAAAGTACACCTACCATCCAACTTACGACCGAGTTCGATTCCGAGAAACCGATCGTAAGTCGAACTTTACTACTGAATATCAACATCACATTTTTGTAATGACTTTATTTTATTGTTTTATTTTGGTATTTCTTGTTTTACTTTACTTTTTATGCTGTTAGTATTGTATTTTATACTGTAAGGTTTAGGATAAACACTGTGTACAACACAAATAGTTGTTTATTTCCCAGAAATTTGGCATAAAAAACACGGTCGTAAGTCGAGTGGTCGTAAGTCGAGCAGGTCGTAAGTCGAATGGTAGGTGTACTTTGAAATTAAGCTCAAAATAGTGGAAATGTTCAAGAGTAAACAAATGATGTCGCTGTCCAACATGTGTCCAACTGGCCAGCCTGATATGCAGTCACGAACGGGCTGACATTATTTATGCAATTATTACAATAATACAGTAGATTATAACAGTAAATCTTCTATTTTTTGTGTGAATGAAAATTCAAAATGGAAAGCAAGAGTAATATAAGAAAGGCCTGGAGGCATGACTAATGAATAGAGAAAATGTTATTTTAGTGCCAGGAATGTCTGCCCTGTTTATTCTGGATCCTATTTTGAAATTAACATCTTCTGAAATTTGTGTGAAATTGGCCAAATTGCCAATTTCTGACCACTTTATTTGGTAGTTGAAATTGGTAAATGGGTGGTTTCTTGTACTCAGTTGATAGAACAAATGGAGTTCTAGTGAAATTGCTGTGAGTTTGCTTGACTGGAACAATGGAATTGGCCGAAAATAGGGCTCAAAGTGGGTGAAATCGCCAATGCGTATATATCGCCGAGACCGCTAACTTCGTGAGAGCATAATTCTGTACGTTTTCCATCAAATTTCATACTTTTGGTGTCATTACCATCAGGTAAAGATTCTCTATCATTTCGTAAGAAAAAATAATCTTTTTTTTAATAGGCTTTTAACCCTTTCAGGGCCTGTGCTGTAGATCTACGGCTTTACGTTGAGGGTCCAAACCGTAGATCTACGCCATAAGCTCAGCTCACTCTAATGAGCTGTGAGCGGTAAATTTGGGCCTAGATATGAGAGAATACATCTGTGTGGTATATGTGCACCACATAAAACAAATCCTGCAGCACACATTACATAATGAGAGAAAGAAAACTGAGACCATAATTTTCGATTAAAACAGCGACTTTGCAGTGTTTTTTCTTAGGTTTTTTATAGTTGTATTTGTGATTTCTTGGTCTCATTTGATAGAGTGGAAGATATATTACAGAAATAGAGATGATTTTGATTGACTTTAGTACTGGAAATGGCTCGAAACAGAGCTCAAAGTAGCCGAAATGTTAAATTTTTGCCGATGTTCAAGAGTAAACAAATGACCTCACACGTCTAATACACGCCAGCTGATGGGTCTAATATACATTCACATATGTGGTGATATTACTTATTCAATTATTACAATATTTCATAACAGTAAATCTTCTATTTTTTGGTTTGAATAAAAATTCATTATGTGAACAAAAAATCAAAATGGAATTCATTTGTAAAGCCTGAAAACATAACTAACGAACAGAGGAAATGTTAGTTTAGTGCCAGGAATGCCTACATTGTTTATTCTGGACCCTTTTTTGAAATTAGAATATTTTGAACTTTGCATTAAATTGACCAAATTACCAATTTCCGATCACTTTATTTTGTAGTTGAAACAGTTGACATGGAGATTTCATGTGTTCAATCGATAGAAGTAATACTAGTGAAATAGCTAAGAATTTGGTCAACTGGAATAATGTACGTAATTGGCATAAAATTGGAGTCAAAGTCGGCAAAATCGCCGATGCATAAATATCACTGACACATCAAAATTCGCGAGAGCATAATTTCGTCAGTTTTCCATCAAATTTCGTACTTTTTATTTTATTACCTTCAGAAAAAGATTCTCTACCATTTTGTAAGAAAAAATAATAATTATTTTTTTGAAAATTCTTGGATCCTGGTGCACACTTTGAAATTTGGCCTCTGGACCCTGAAAGGGTTAATTGATGTGGGATATTTAAACTCAGTGTAAGTAGTTAAGTGTTCTGTAAAGAAGTAAGAGTGCTATACTTATTTTATCTTGTTTTTATAAGTGTGATTTTCTTTGGTTTTTACTGTATGCTTCTTTCCCTTTTTATTAACAAGAGCTAAATGATCTTTTAGGTCCCAGTGCTACCTTTCTTCCTCTTTTGAGCCTTCATCCCAACCAGCACAGATGTAGAATGTTGTCATTATTTCGTGTTTGCAATTACAGCACCTATTTGTATGTGGGATTCTCTAAAGCGCTCCAGTTGCAATTAAAATTTTGGTGTTGCTTGTAAATTTTGCAAATGTGTATTAAAGTGCATTTTTAGTGCTTGATATATTTGTATGCACTTGGTATGTCATTGTTATAGTATTTTACAGGTCTCCTTCCTTTTTAATTTGGTATACATTTGTTAATGGAGATTTGTAGTAGTATCTAGATATGTTTAATCTTTCTTTCAACACACCAGCCGTATCTCACCGAGGCGGGGTGGTCCAAAAGGAGAATTGAAAGTTTCTCCTTGTACATTTAGTAATATATACAGGAGAAGGGGTTACTAGCCCCTAGCTCTCGGCATTTTAGTCGCCTCTTACAACACGCATGGGTTATGGAGGAAGAATTCTGTTCCACTTCCCCATGGAGATAAGAGGAGATAAACAAGAACTAGAAAGAAAATAGCAGAAAACCCAGAGGGGTGTGTGTGTGTGTGTGTGTGTGTGTGTGTGTGTGTGTGTGTGTGTGTGTGTGTGTGTGTGTGTGTATGTATAAAATATATATATATATATATAAAATATATATATATATATATATATATATATATATATATATATATATATATATATATATATTTTTTATTATTATTTTTATTATCACACTGGCCGATTCCCACCAAGGCAGGGTGGCCCGAAAAAGAAAAACTTTCACCATCATTCACTCCATCACTGTCTTGCCAGAAGGGTGCTTTACACTACAGTTTTTTAAACTGCAACATTAACACCCCTCCTTCAGAGTGCAGGCACTGTACTTCCCATCTCCAGGACTCAAGTCCGGCCTGCCGGTTTCCCTGAATCCCTTCATAAATGTTACTTTGCTCACACTCCAACAGCACGTCAAGTATTAAAAACCATTTGTCTCCATTCACTTTCCCATCAAAAAACGCTCACGCATGCCTGCTGGAAGTCCAAGCCCCCCGCACACAAAACCTCCTTTTACCCCCTCCCTCCAACCCTTCCTAAGGGCCCACCCCTACCCCGCCTTCCTTCCCCTACAGACTGATACACTCTTGAAGTTTATTCTGTTTCGCTCCATTCTCTCTACATGTCCGAACCAACCCCAACAACCCTTCCTCAGCCCCTGGAAAAACAGTTTGGTATCCCGCACCTCCTCCTAACTTCCAAACTACGAATTCTCTGCATTATATTCACAAACCCCACATTGCCCTCAGACATGACATCTCCACTGCCTCCAGCCTTTCCTCGCTGCAACATTCATCACCCCTTCTTCACACCCATATAAGAGGTTGGTAAAACTATACTTCATACATTCCCCCCTTTGCCTCCAAGGACAAAGTTCTTGTCTCCACAGACTCCTAAGTGCACCACTCATCTTTTTCCCTCATCAATTCTATGATTCACCTCATCTTTCATAGACCCATCCGCTGACACGTCCACTCCAAATATCTGAATACGTTCACCTCCTCCATACTCTCTCCCTCCAATCTGATATTCAATCTTTCATCACCTAATCTTTTTGTTATCCTCATAACCTTACTCTTTCCTGTATTCACCTTTAATTTTTTTCTTTTGCACACCCTACCAAATTCATCCACCAATCTCTGCAGCTTCTCTTCAGAATCTCCCAAGAGCACAGTGTCATCAGCAAAGAGCAGCTGTGACAACTCCCACCCTGTGTGTGATTCTTTATCTTTTAACTCCACGCCTCTTGCCAAGACCCTCGCATTTACTTCTCTTACAACCCCATCTATAAATATATTAAACAACCACGGTGACATCACACATCCTTGTCTAAGGCCTACTTTTACTGGGAAAAAATTTCCCTCTTTTCTACATACTCTAACTTGAGCCTCACTATCCTCGTAAAAAACTCTTCAATGCTTTCAGTAACCTACCTCCTACACCATACACTTGCAACATCTGCCACATTGCCCCCCTATCCACCCTGTCATACGCCTTTTCCAAATCCATAAATGCCACAAAGACCTCTTTAGCCTTATCTAAATACTGTTCACTTATATGTTTCACTGTAAACACCTGGTCCACACACCCCCTACCTTTCCTAAAGCCTCCTTGTTCATCTGCTATCCTATTCTCCGTCTTACTCTTAATTCTTTCAATTTTAACTCTACCATACACTTTACCAGTACACTCAACAGACTTATCCCCCTATAATTTTTGCACTCTCTTTTATCCCCTTTGCCTTTATACAAAGGAACTATGCATGCTCTCTGCCAATCCCTAGGTACCTTACCCTCTTCCATACATTTATTAAATAATTGCACCAACCACTCCAAAACTATATCCCCACCTGCTTTTAACATTTCTATCTTTATCCCATCAATCCCGGCTGCCTTACCCCCTTTCATTTTACCTACTGCCTCACGAACTTCCCCCACATCACAACTGGCTCTTCCTCACTCCTACAAGATGTTATTCCTCCTTGCCCTATACACGAAATCACAGCTTCCCTATCTTCATCAACATTTAACAATTCCTCAAAATATTCCCTCCATCTTCCCAATACCTCTAACTCTCCATTTAATAACTCTCCTCTCCTATTTTTAACTGACAAATCCATTTGTTCTCTAGGCTTCCTTAACTTGTTAATCTCACTCCAAAACTTTTTCTTATTTTCAACAAAATTTGTTGATAACAGCTCACCCACTCTCTCATTTGCTCTCTTTTTACATTGCTTCACCACTCTCTTAACCTCTCTCTTTTTCTCCATATACTCTTCCCTCCTTGCATCACTTCTACTTTGTAAAAACTTCTCATATGCTAACTTTTTCTCCCTTACTACTCTCTTTACATCATCATTCCACCAATCGCTCCTCTTCCCTCCTGCACCCACTTTCCTGTAACCACAAACTTCTGCTGAACACTCTAACACTACATTTTTAAACCTACCCCATTCCTCTTCGACCCCATTGCCTATGCTCTCATTAGCCCATCTATCCTCCAATAGCTGTTTATATCTTACCCTAACTGCCTCCTCTTTTAGTTTATAAACCTTCACCTCTCTCTTCCCTGATGCTTCTATTCTCCTTGTATCCCATCTACCTTTTACTCTCAGTGTAGCTACAACTAGAAAGTGATCTGATATATCTGTGGCCCCTCGATAAACATGTACATCCTGAAGTCTACTCAACAGTCTTTTATCTACTAATACATAATCCAACAAACTACTGTCATTTCGCCCTACATCATATCGTGTATACTTATTTATCCTCTTTTTCTTAAAATATGTATTACCTATAACTAAACCCCTTTCTATACAAAGTTCAATCAAAGGGCTCCCATTATCATTTACACCTGGCACCCCAAACTTACCTACCACACCCTCTCTAAAAGTTTCTCCTACTTTAGCATTCAGGTCCCCTACCACAATTACTCTCTCACTTGGTTCAAAGGCTCCTATACATTCACTTAACATCTCCCAAAATCTCTCTCTCTCCTCTGCATTCCTCTCTTCTCCAGGTGCATACACGCTTATTATGACCCACTTCTCGCATCCAACCTTTACTTTAATCCACATAAATTCTCGAATTTACACATTCATATTCTCTTTTCTCCTTCCATAACTGATCATTTAACATTACTGCTACCCTTCCTTTGCTCTAACTCTCTCAGATACTCCAGATTTAATCCATTTATTTCCCCCCACTGAAACTCTCCTACCCCCTTCAGCTTTGTTTCGCTTAGAGCCAGGACATCCAACTTCTTTTCATTCATAACATCAGCAATCATCTGTTTCTTGTCATCCGCACTACATCCACGCACATTTAAACAACCCAGTTTTATAAAGTTTTCTTCTTCTCTTTTTTAGTAAATGTATACAGGAGAAGGGGTTACTAGCCCATTGCTCCCGGCATTTTAGTCGCCTCATACGACACGCATGGCTTACGGAGGAAAGATTCTTTTCCACTTCCCCATGGACAATAGAAGAAATAAAAAAGAACAAGAGCTATTTAGAATAAGGAGAAAAACCTAGATGTATGTATATATATATATGCATGTGCGTGTCTGTGAAGTGTGACCAAAGTGTAAGTAGGAGTAGCAAGATATCCCTGTTATCTAGCGTGTTTATGAGACAGAAAAAGAAAACCAGCAATCCTACCATCATGCAAAACAGTTACAGGTTTTTGTTTCACAGTCATCTGGCAGGACGGTAGTACTTCCCTGGGGGTTGCTGTCTACCAACCTACTATATATATATATATATATATATATATATATTATATATATATATATATATATATATATATATATAATATATATATATATATATATATTATATATATATATATAATATATATATAATATATATATATAATATATATATATAATATATATATATAATATATATATATAATATATATATATAATATATAATATAATATATTATATATATATATATATATATATATTATATATATATATATATATATATATATATATATATATATATATATCTATATATATATATATATATATATGCTTGTACACATATGTGTAGTGTGACCTAAGTGTAAGTAGAAGTAGCAAGATGTGCCTGTAATCTTGCATATTTATGAGACAGACAAAAGACACCAGTGATCCTACCATCATGTAAAACAATTACAGGCTTTCGTTTTACACTCACTTGGCAGGACGGCAGTACCTCCCTGGGTGGTTGCTGTCTACCAACCTACTATCTTTAAGATGTGTTTAATATATCTTATAAATCTTGTTATAGCTAGTGGGTCTGTTTTGCTTATTAATGCAAAAATTTGTATTTAGCAATTCTTGCATGCAAAGGCAAAGGGGTGAGAAAAGGCTTCAAGTTCTCACAAGAGCTGCAGTGAGACCCACCATAAAGGAAATTTAATGGCAGCTGAAACTGTCCAACAGCAAGAGTGGTTCAGACACATGTGCAACATCTGGATATCTTTATTGTAGACGTTTCGCCATCCAGTGGCTTTATCAATACAGATTCTAGGACATAATAGGAAGACAGTAGAACTATATACAAAAGATGAGGTAATCAGTCCCTCGGCCTTGGAGTTAGTGTTCACAGCATCGTGGTGGAGGAGAATCTGGAGCTCCAGATTCTCCTCCACCACGATGCTGTGAACACTAACTCCAAGGCCGAGGGACTGATTACCTCATCTTTTGTATATAGTTCTACTGTCTTCCTATTATGTCCTAGAATCTGTATTGATAAAGCCACTGGATGGCGAAACGTCTACAATAAAGATATCCAGATGTTGCACATGTGTCTTAACTTTCATATTGTCGGTATTTTATACCTTTCTTGCACAAGAATGGTTCAGGTGAAGATAAAACTAAGGTCTAGTCTGCAAAATATCAACACTCACAAGAAGTTCACTTTCATTGTATGAAATGCCAGGATACAGAAAGACAAACTATAAAGACAATAAATACTGCACAGTACTGTACTAGTGTCAGAAAATTGGAAGGGGGTAGGAGACAAAAAGTGCAACTCTTAGGTCTACAATTCCTTACCAACCTCTGCCTGTCTGCCCTGCCCTGCCCTGCCCTGCTTGCCCACCTACCCTGCTTTTATCCTGCCACTTTGCCTGAGCATAAACCTATGAAAGATAGGCTTACTTTGCTGTTGAATGCCAGTGATAGGCTTACTTTGCTGTTGAATGCCAGTGATAGGCTTACTTTGCTGTTGAATGCCAGTGCCCCTGAAGATTTCAGGCTGAAGCTTGTGCTTCCTTACCATTCATAAACCCCCAGGGCAGGGTGGGTGTGTTCTGGCATCTTGGAATGAATTACTATAAAGTCATGTATTTTGGGGTCTGAGGTATCATACATTTACTGGAATGGATTAATATTCTAATTAGGGGACTGCTGTATATGGGTGGAGATATGCTGAAAAGTTGTTTACACCATATATTAAGCTAAAATTAGATTATGGTGCTGCCATGTGATGTCCACACCTAAAAAAGGTATGGATCTGATAGAAAAGATCCAAAGAAGAGCTGAGTTATAATGAAAGGCTGAAAACACTTAAGATGACCACCTTGGCTGATATGAAGACAGAAAATATTAATACGTACAGTGTATGCTGTCAGTGGCCCTATAAACCCCAACAACAACAACAGAAAATATTAGAACAGATTGGCATGAGGTATAAAAGAAGTGAAAGAATAGATTGAAAAGATTTTTTAGTACTGTACCTTCAGCAAGGATAATAAGAGGCCACAGATGTAAAGAACAAACAAAGAGCCAAAAAGAGTGTTGAAAGAATGGAGTTAATTGAAAGTATACTACATTACAGTATGACAAACATATTAATGAAAAAGAGGCATCATGAGCATAACTGTTCTTGTGGCTACAAATAGGTAATCACAGTGCAATGTAAGTTAATGACATTGTGACCCAGTGTGAGGACTTTTCTCATGTGAGTGTGAGAAGGTGCAAGAGTTGGGGAGGTGGTAGACAAACTGGACTGACCAAATTCAGTAAGAACCGAAATGACAGCAGGACAGTGAGGTACAACAACACTTAGGTGTCTTTATTAAGAGATGTTTTGACTGAACAGCAGGCAAAGCATCTCATTTAAGATACCCAAGTGTTGCATGTCTTAGTCACCTACCTACTATGGAACACTAAAGGCTTTAAGGGTAATAGAGAGGTACTCTATGTAATTATTCATCAGAGGACCTGGGAGCAACCACAGGAGGTAAAGGATGCCTATCTTCTAATACCTGCTTAGTCCTAGGCAAATTCACTGTGCCACCGCAAGTCACCAGTAAGCAAAATGACATTCTACTCGCCCATGCCACCAAAATTTGCAATTTGTTGGAGCCTGCAAACCAAAACAACATGAACTGAGAATTTGGGTAGCATATGCACAGGCACCTAACCCACCAGCAGATAATAGGGTATAACCAGCAGACTGGCTCAGTGGATCCAACATGGAACTTCACATTTTTCCTTTCCGCTCACCAAAGAAGGGTGTTGCCCACTGATCGACCGTAGTTCAAGCGGTAGGTTCAACTTTCAGCTCGGGAGAAGAGAAGAGTATTTGGACCTTTGTGCATGGGAAATACATAGCAGTACTTAGTGTATGAATAGCCTTAAGTATCCTGAAGTGGGCCTGGACAGCCAGGGAGGGGTAAGGGTTCCAAAATATTGATATCCCTAGTCTTCCCACCATGAAGAGGTGTCTGCTCTCAGTGGGAAATATTTACCATGAAAATATTGATTATGTATATTCAGCAAGACAAGAAAATCTAATATCTTACACAATTCTAGTTTGCTTTTTCATCAAACTGCTGTAACTCGCAAGTTCTCAGTGTTATGCTATACTTGGATGGCTCCTAGCTGGTCAGGCAAATTTCCAGGTTCAACAAGGCTAAGTTAAGTAACCTCTGCAGCTTGTTGGTATAGTATGTATGATCTTGTTTTCATATCCTTGGTCCTAACAATATTTTAAAACATTCTCTTTTTCACAAAGGAGGCTGAGTCACATTATTGTACATATTACATAAATTCTGCTTTTAATTACTAACAAAGTGTTAGGAATTAACCCATTGAAATTTATCACTTCTTTATAGACCGATAATTTGCCAGGATCTAAGACTAATTTGAGATCTGCAGGTGATTGTACTCTGTGTAAAAAAAATTTATAGCATTATTGGCACTCCATGTTATTTAATGCCTCTCCAGTTTCATCGCCAGATTTAGCTCTCGGTTAAAAGCATTGATTCCTTCCTCAGAGCTGTGTGAGGGTGGGAATGCAGTAGTCCCCCCAATTTCTTGGGGGTTACATTCCAAGACTACCCGTGAATTTGGAAAATCTGCAAATTCTGGATGCAGTTAAAAAATGCCCATAATTTAAACCCTAAATATGCCCCCAAAACACTTTAATTTAATTTCAAACTCCATACATCGCCCTTAAAAAAAAAAATGTAAAGATAAACCCGTATACAGTACTGTACTGCTATGTCTCCCACAGTGCTAGAATGTAAAATACCGATGTTACCCCGATATGTACTGTAATTCATGCAACCCTGTTTTCTTTGGTAGACGTATGGTAAATATACAGTAATAATTTCGTTTAGTAAAAGTAAAGTTAAATGTATGGGTACTTGCCAATAATGAATGATACCGGTTGAAGATGATGAATTAATAGGTATTATAGGAGGTAGGTTACTGAAAGCAGTGAAGAGTTTTTACGAGGATAGTGAGGCTCAAGTTAGAGTATGTAGGAAAGAGGGAAATTTTTTCCCAGTAAAAGTAGGCCTTAGACAAGGATGTGTGATGTCACCGTGGTTGTTTAATATATTTATAGATGGGGTTGTAAGAGATGTAAATGCGAGGGTCTTGGCAAGAGGCGTGGAGTTAAAAGATAAAGAATCACACACAAAGTGGGAGTTGTCACAGCTGCTCTTTGCTGATGACACTGTGCTCTTGGGAGATTCTGAAGAGAAGTTGCAGAGATTGGTGGATGAATTTGGTAGGGTGTGCAAAAGAAGAAAATTAAAGGTGAATACAGGAAAGAGTAAGGTTATGAGGATAACAAAAAGATTAGGTGATGAAAGATTGAATATCAGATTGGAGGGAGAGAGTATGGAGGAGGTGAACGTATTCAGATATTTGGGAGTGGACGTGTCAGCGGATGGGTCTATGAAAGATGAGGTGAATCATAGAATTGATGAGGGAAAAAGAGTGAGTGGTGCACTTAGGAGTCTGTGGAGACAAAGAACTTTGTCCTTGGAGGCAAAGAGGGGAATGTATGAGAGTATAGTTTTACCAACGCTCTTATATGGGTGTGAAGCGTGGGTGATGAATGTTGCAGCGAGGAGAAGGCTGGAGGCAGTGGAGATGTCATGTCTGAGGGCAATGTGTGGTGTGAATATAATGCAGAGAATTCGTAGTTTGGAAGTTAGGAGGAGGTGCGGGATTACCAAAACTGTTGTCCAGAGGGCTGAGGAAGGGTTGTTGAGGTGGTTCGGACATGTAGAGAGAATGGAGCGAAACAGAATGACTTCATGAGTGTATCAGTCTGTAGTGGAAGGAAGGCGGGGTAGGGGTCGGCCTAGGAAAGGTTGGAGAGAGGGGGTAAAGGAGGTTTTGTGTGCGAGGGGCTTGGACTTCCAGCAGGCATGCGTGAGCGTGTTTGATAGGAGTGAATGGAGACAAATGGTTTTTAATACTTGACGTGCTGTTGGAGTGTGAGCAAAGTAACATTTATGAAGGGATTCAGGGAAACCGGCAGGCCGGACTTGAGTCCTGGAGATGGGAAGTACAGTGCCTGCACTCTGAAGGAGGGGTGTTAATGTTGCAGTTTAAAAACTGTAGTGTAAAGCACCCTTCTGGCAAGACAGTGATGGAGTGAATGATGGTGAAAGTTTTTCTTTTTCGGGCCACCCTGCCTTGGTGGGAATTGGCCAGTGTGATAATAAAAAAAAAAAAAAAATAATAATAATATATTTTTTGGTGTAGGTAGTAGGTTGGTAGACAGCAACCACCCAGGGAAGTACTACCGTCCTGCCAGATGACTGTGAAACAAAAACCTGTAACTGTTTTGCATGATGGTAGGATTGCTGGTTTCTTTTTCTGTCTCATAAACACGCTAGATAACAGGGATATCTTGCTACTCCTACTTACACTTTGGTCACACTTCACAGACACGCACATGCATATATATATACATACATCTAGGTTTTTCTCCTTTTTCTAAATAGCTCTTGTTCTTCTTTATTTCTTCTATTGTCCATGGGGAAGTGGAAAAGAATCTTTCCTCCGTAACCCATGCGTGTCGTATGAGGCGACTAAAATGCTGGGAGCAATGGGCTAGTAACCCCTTCTCCTGTAGACATTTACTAAAAAAGAGAAGAAGAAAAACTTTATAAAACTGGGATGCTTAAATGTGCGTGGATGTAGTGCGGATGACAAGAAACAGATGATTGCTGATGTTATGAATGAAAAGAAGTTGGATGTCCTGGCCCTAAGCGAAACAAAGCTGAAGGGGGTAGGAGAGTTTCAGTGGGGGGAAATAAATGGGATTAAATCTGGAGTATCTGAGAGAGTTAGAGCAAAGGAAGGGGTAGCAGTAATGTTAAATGATCAGTTATGGAAGGAGAAAAGAGAATATGAATGTGTAAATTCAAGAATTATGTGGATTAAAGTAAAGGTTGGATGCGAGAAGTGGGTCATAATAAGCGTGTATGCACCTGGAGAAGAGAGGAATGCAGAGGAGAGAGATTTTGGGAGATGTTAAGTGAATGTATAGGAGCCTTTGAACCAAGTGGAGGAGTAATTGTGGTAGGGGACCTGAATGCTAAAGTAGGAGAAACTTTTAGAGAGGGTGTGGTAGGTAAGTTTGGGGTGCCAGGTGTAAATGATAATGGGAGCCCTTTGATTGAACTTTGTATAGAAAGGGGTTTAGTTATAGGTAATACATATTTTAAGAAAAAGAGGATAAATAAGTATACAAGATATGATGTAGGGCGAAATGACAGTAGTTTGTTGGATTACGTATTGGTAGATAAAAGACTGTTGAGTAGACTTCAGGATGTACATGTTTATAGAGGGGCCACAGATATATCAGATCATTTTCTAGTTGTAGCTACACTGAGAGTAAAAGGTAGATGGGATACAAGGAGAATAGAAGCATCAGGGAAGAGAGAGGTGAAGGTTTATAAACTAAAAGAGGAGGCAGTTAGGGTAAGATATAAACAGCTATTGGAGGATAGATGGGCTAATGAGAGCATAGGCAATGGGGTCGAAGAGGTATGGGGTAGGTTTAAAAATGTAGTGTTAGAGTGTTCAGCAGAAGTTTGTGGTTACAGGAAAGTGGGTGCAGGAGGGAAGAGGAGCGATTGGTGGAATGATGATGTAAAGAGAGTAGTAAGGGAGAAAAAGTTAGCATATGAGAAGTTTTTACAAAGTAGAAGTGATGCAAGGAGGGAAGAGTATATGGAGAAAAAGAGAGAGGTTAAGAGAGTGGTGAAGCAATGTAAAAAGAGAGCAAATGAGAGAGTGGGTGAGATGTTATCAACAAATTTTGTTGAAAAATAAGAAAAAGTTTTGGAGTGAGATTAACAAGTTAAGAAAGCCTAGAGAACAAATGGATTTGTCAGTTAAAAATAGGAGAGGAGAGTTATTAAATGGAGAGTTAGAGGTATTGGGAAGATGGAGGGAATATTTTGAGGAATTGTTAAATGTTGATGAAGATAGGGAAGCTGTGATTTCGTGTATAGGGCAAGGAGGAATAACATCTTGTAGGAGTGAGGAAGAGCCAGTTGTGAGTGTGGGGGAAGTTCGTGAGGCAGTAGGTAAAATGAAAGGGGGGTAAGGCAGCCGGGATTGATGGGATAAAGATAGAAATGTTAAAAGCAGGTGGGGATATAGTTTTGGAGTGGTTGGTGCAATTATTTAATAAATGTATGGAAGAGGGTAAGGTACTAGGGATTGGCAGAGAGCATGCATAGTTCCTTTGTATAAAGGCAAAGGGGATAAAAGAGAGTGCAAAAATTATAGGGGGATAAGTCTGTTGAGTATACCTGGTAAAATGTATGGTAGAGTTATAATTGAAAGAATTAAGAGTAAGACGGAGAATAGGATAGCAGATGAACAAGGAGGCTTTAGGAAAGGTAGTGGGTGTGTGGACCAGGTGTTTACAGTGAAACATATAAGTGAACAGTATTTAGATAAGGCTAAAGAGGTCTTTGTGGCATTTATGGATTTGGAAAAGGCGTATGACAGGGTGGATAGGGAGGCAATGTGGCAGATGTTGCAAGTGTATGGTGTAGGAGGTAGGTTACTGAAAACAGTGAAGAGTTTTTACGAGGATAGTGAGGCTCAAGTTAGAGTATGTAGGAAAGAGGGAAATTTTTTCCCAGTAAAAGTAGGCCTTAGACAAGGATGTGTGATGTCACCGTGGTTGTTTAATATATTTATAGATGGGGTTGTAAGAGAAGTAAATGCGAGGGTCTTGGCAAGAGGCGTGGAGTTAAAAGTAAAGAATCACACACAAAGTGGGAGTTGTCACAGCTGCTCTTTGCTGATGACATTGTGCTCTTGGAGATTCTGAAGAGAAGTTGCAGAGATTGGTGGATGAATTTGGTAGGGTGTGCAAAAGAAGAAAATTAAAGGTGAATACAGGAAAGAGTAAGGTTATGAGGATAACAAAAAGATTAGGTGATGAAAGATTGGATATCAGATTGGAGGGAGAGAGTATGGAGGAGGTGAACGTATTCAGATATTTGGGAGTGGACGTGTCAGCGGATGGGTCTATGAAAGATGAGGTGAATCATAGAATTGATGAGGGAAAAAGAGTGAGTGGTGCACTTAGGAGTCTGTGGAGACAAAGAACTTTGTCCTTGGAGGCAAAGAGGGGAATGTATGAGAGTATAGTTTTACCAACGCTCTTATATGGGTGTGAAGTGTGGGTGATGAATGTTGCAGCGAGGAGAAGGCTGGAGGCAGTGGAGTGTCATGTCTGAGGGCAATGTGTGGTGTGAATATAATGCAGAGAATTCGTAGTTTGGAAGTTAGGAGGAGGTGCGGGATTACCAAAACTGTTGTCCAGAGGGCTGAGGAAGGGTTGTTGAGGTGGTTCGGACATGTAGAGAGAATGGAGCGGAACAGAATGACTTCAAGAGTGTATCAGTCTGTAGTGGAAGGAAGGCGGGGTAGGGGTCGGCCTAGGAAAGGTTGGAGGGAGGGGGTAAAGGAGGTTTTGTGTGCGAAGGGCTTGGACTTCCAGCAGGCATGCGTGAGCGTGTTTGATAGGAGTGAATGGAGACAAATGGTTTTTAATACTTGACGTGCTGTTGGAGTGTGAGCAAAGTAACATTTATGAAGGGATTCAGGGAAACCGGCAGGCCGGACTTGAGTCCTGGAGATGGGAAGTACAGTGCCTGCACTCTGAAGGAGGGGTGTTAATGTTGCAGTTTAAAAACTGTAGTGTAAAGCACCCTTCTGGCAAGACAGTGATGGAGTGAATGATGGTGAAAGTTTTTCTTTTTCGGGCCACCCTGCCTTGGTGGGAATCGGCCAGTGTGATAATAATAAATAAAAAAAAATATATTTTTATATGGAAATTTTACTGAATTTGCATTAATATTTGTTACAAAATTAATAAATTATATTTTTCTTAATATTTAGCATTAAAATGCATAAAAAATTATTGCTACGAAAAAAGCCAAAAAATTCTGCAAATTTGCAGGGATTTCCGCAAACAATTATTAGTTAGGTTCTAAGGGAAAATCTACGAATTACTGAAGCTGCGAATTCGGAACCGCGAATTTGCTGGGGTCCACTGTACTATGCAGAATATTTTCTCCATGTGTGGCACTCTTGCTGTGGTCAGAGGGCAGAACACTGTATTTTCTTTTCACTCCTTTGTATTCCATAGCCAAAGAAGGTTCTGTAAATTATTTTTGTGAAGATGGGTTAATCACCTGAAAAATTTGCCCTATCACTAATCCAACTTAACTTTTTCTGGTGACTCTAAAATGCAGTAATCAATTATTTTGTTGAAATAGTAAAATTTTAATCATCTGTGCCTAATGAGTATAAGCTAGGTACTGTATGTAGTATTGTAGTTGGTTATAATCTTAATACAAGTTGTGTCATTTCAGATCAAGTTTGTCAATCTCGGCAGCCTGCTATGGTATACTTATCGCAATATTTGTAGCAGTGGCTTTGATTCAACAACTAGTATGTGTAATGAGTGGGGTAAGATTGAGTGAGTTCAGGAAAAGAAGACAGCTTCCCAACCAGCCTGGGACTTTCTCTGTAAAAAATGGTTTAAGAAACTGCCTGAACTTTTGGTGGAGACAGTGATGGTATCAATATTAGTTGAATATGTGTACTATGACATTAATGTATTTCAGACTGTTATTTGAGTAATTATTATTATTTTTAAAGGATTTTACTATTTAACATGTGTGCCTAGTATATTAAATACTGCCTTAATTGGAATTAATATCTTAATTATTTAGATGAATTAGTTATAAACTATAATGTTGCTTCTCATATTTTGATCACACACTACCTAGCTTGTTTTAACTGGAACTTTTGACAAGTTTTACTAGTATTATAAAATTATGCCTAATATTTAATTGCCAGATATATTGTATTTTTTGTAACTTTATAATACTTACACTTTACACAAATAACCCGCACATAGAAGAGAGAAGCTTACGACGACGTTTCAGTCCGACTTGGACCATTTACAAAGTCGGGTTATTCGTGTATCGTTCCAGTCATGGTATTGTGCCTTTTTTTTGCTATTTATACTTACACTTTGAAAGACAGGCAAAGATGATGCATTTTTGTAGCTATTTTGATGTTTGTGCACCTTTTGCTAAGATACCTAAGAGAAAGTATTGGTGGTAGTAAGAAACAGATGATGAATTTACAAGATATTTAACCCCTTCATTGTCCAGACCCCCCAATCTGAAACTTGTCCACAGTTTTCAAGAATTTAAAAAAAAAAATGTTATTTTTCCCTTAAGAAATGGTAGAGAATCTTTTCCTGAAGGTAATAAAACAAGAGGTATAAAATTTGATGGAAAATTGACGACACTACACTTTCGCAAATATTGCTGTGTCAGCGATATTTACGCATTTGTGATTTTGCCCACTTTGAGTCCTATTTTAGGCCAATTCCATTGTTCCAGTAGACCAGATTCTTAGCTATTTTGCTAACATGTCTTTCATTTTATCAATTGAGCACAAAAAACCCAATCAACTATTTCAACCACCCAATAAAGTGATCAGAAATTGGTAGTTTGGCCAATTTCACACAAATTTCAAAATATTCCAGTTTTAAAATAGGGTCCAGAATAAACAATACAGGCATTCCTGGCACTAAAATACCATTTCGTCTGTTCATTAGTTATGTTCCCAGGCTTTACATATAAATTCCATTTAAACTTTAATCACACTTAAAAAGTTTTTATTCACAAAAAAAAGAAAAATAGAAGATTTACTGTTATGTAGTACAGTGGAACCTCGGCTTACGAATGCCCCACCATGCAAATTTTTCAGGATACGAACAGTCACTCAATCGATTTTTTGCTTCTGGATACGAACGAAATTTCAGGATGCGAACTTCCCCCTCAAGGGAGGTTCCTTGGTGAGGGGCTCTTGATCAAGGGAAGTGCATCTGTGCTCCACTTCCCTAAATTAACAATAATAATAATAATAATAGGGATCTGTAACAAGTGGCGTTCCACAGGGATCAGTCTTGGGCCCGTTGTTGTTTATACTATATATCAATTATCTTGATGAGGGGATTACTAGTGAAATAAGCAAATTCGCCAATGACACATAGATAGGATAATTGATTCAAACATCGATATCAGGGAACTTCAGGAGGATTTAGACAAACTCACTACCTGGTCAGAAAAGTAGCAGTTGCAGTTCAGTGTAGATAAATGCAAGGTTCTGAAGCTCGGGAGTGTCCATAACCCTAGCACTTATAAGTTAAATAATGTAGAACTTAGCCATACAGATTGTGAAAAGGACTTGGGGGTTACGATAAGCAGTAATCTTAAACCAAGACAGCAATGCCTAAGCATATGTAATAAGGCAAACAGATTACTGGGATTTATATCAAGAAGTGTAAGCAACAGAAGTTCAGTGGTTATATTACAGCTTTATACATCATTAGTAAGGCCTCACCTAGATTATGCAGCTCATTTCTGGTTTCCATATTACAGAATGGACATAAATTCGTTAGAAAACATACAGCGTAGAATGACTAAATTAATACATAGCATTAGAAATCTTCCTTATGAAGAAAGATTGAAGACCCTTAAATTACATTCACTTGTTAGACGAAGAATGAGGGGAGACATG
>NC_069406.1:68607328-68642328 GCF_026875155.1 Cherax quadricarinatus
GGTCTGTAGTTTAATGCTTCATGTCTGTCTCCTTTTTTAAAGATTGGGACTACATTTGCTGTCTTCCATGCCTCAGGCAATCTCCCTGTTTTGATAGATGTATTGAATATTGTTGTTAGGGGTACACATAGCACCTCTGCTCCCTCTCTCAATACCCATGGGGAGATGTTATCTGGCCCCATTGCCTTTGAGGTATCTAGCTCACTCAGAAGCCTCTTCACT
Source organism: Cherax quadricarinatus (assembly GCF_026875155.1). Taxonomy (NCBI): domain Eukaryota; kingdom Metazoa; phylum Arthropoda; class Malacostraca; order Decapoda; family Parastacidae; genus Cherax; species Cherax quadricarinatus. The sequence continues at coordinate 68,607,551 of NC_069406.1, forward strand.
TCTTCCTCGGTTGTGTGCACTGTGTCCAGCACATGGTGGTGTGCCCCACCTCTCCGTCTTTCTGGAGCCCCTTCTGTCTCCTCTGTGAACACTTCTTTGAATCTCTTGTTGAGTTCCTCACATACTTCACGGTCATTTCTTGTTGTCTCTCCTCCTTCCTTCCTTAGCCTGATTACCTGGTCCTTGACTGTTGTTTTCCTCCTGATGTGGCTGTACAACAGTTTCGGGTCAGATTTGGCTTTCGCTGCTATGTCGTTTTCATATTGTCTTTGGGCCTCCCTTCTTATCTGTGCATATTCGTTTCTGGCTCTACGACTGCTCTCCTTATTCTCCTGGGTCCTTTGCCTTCTATATTTCTTCCATTCCCTAGCACACTTGGTTTTTGCCTCCCTGCACCTTTGGGTAAACCATGGGCTCATCCTGGCTTTTTCATTATTCCTGTTACCCTTGGGTACAAACCTCTCCTCAGCCTCCTTGCATTTTGTTGCTACATATTCCATCATCTCATTAACTGGCTTCCCTGCCAGTTCTCTGTCCCACTGAACCCCGTTCAAGAAGTTCCTCATTCCTGTGTAGTCCCCTTTCTTGTAGTTTGGCTTCATTCGTCCTGGCCTTCCTGCTTCTCCCTCCACTTGCTTTCCACTTTGAATTTTTATTCTCACAAAAAATAGAAGATTTACTGTTATGCAGACTACTGCATTAGTGTAGAAATGGTATAAATAATATCAGCGCACCGTCGTCTCTGATCTGTACTCGCCCTCCTCCTCCTATCTCTGATGTCAGACTGTCTGCAATTTCCTTGTCCTCTCAAATGCTTGAAGCTATCTCCAAATATATTGAGGAGACAAAACCAGTGATGGACACTGATCCACCTCCCATCACTCCTCTTCCTCACTTTTCTAAACCATCTACATGACTCCTTTCTTTGCAGCATTCCAGTCCTTTGCTGCTTACTCGTCTCCTGCTACCTCCATATGTAGACTTTACTAACCCTCCTAGTCCATAGATACCTACTGCTTCATGTTACCAGTATACTCCTCTTTGTAAATAGTGACTTATTTACAGTGGAATATTCGAGGCCTCGGGTAATCAGGGTGAACTTCAGGTGTTGGTCTCCCAGTTGTGTGTCTGTTTTCAAGAACCTAAATTGCTCTCCGCTGTTATCCATCCTGTCTCAGGCTTATATTTTATTGCATTCATCAGATCCTTTTCCCGATGGAACTTAATGAAAGTGTACTTCTTACACATACCAGTATACCACACCATCAGATCTTTGTTCATTCTTTGCTGCATTACACTGTAGCCCGCATCTACTTGAACAAGTGGTATAGTCTGCTCTTTGTATCTTTCTGCTTCTCAAGCATTATATGTTCCAGATGTTGCATTTCTGGTTTCTTCCTTACTGCCACCTCTTCTCTTAGGCGAGTTTAATGCTCAGCATTACCTCTGGGGATAGGGTCTCACTGTGACTTTCGTGACAGTCAGTCAGAGGCTCTTCTCACTTCTCTTCCCCTCCATGTTTTAAATAAATACGGGTACTCTCACCCATTTTCATCCTCACACTCTCTCTCTCTCTTACATTGATCTCTCAGTTTGCTCCTCAGCTGTACTCAACTTTACTTGGTCTTTGCTTCCAGATTTACATGACAGTGATCATTTTCCTATCCTCCTTACTTCTCATTCATATTCTCGCCCTCCTTGAAGCCCACTTCGGCAGTTTGCACGGTCGAATTGGGACCTTTACTTGCGTCAAACTAATTTTAGCGAGGAACCTTCTTCTTTTCAGTTTTCAGAATAAAATAATGCTTTTTCAAAAAGATCTAGCAACAAAGAAATTTGACCACTATCTCATCCTTAAATTAAAAATAACTGTTTCCCCTGATGTTGAAATTAAAGACAGTAAATTGAAACAATATGAAGGAAACTTAGAAACACTTTATAATGGCTTTGAGAACAGGGTAGAGAAACTAAAAAAGTTAAAGCCATGTTTTGGATTTCTTGTGAATCCTTTGGTGATTGATGTCATCAGTGATGAATGTCCTGTTGCACCTTTTGCCTCAGATGTTGCTTCAGTAGAAACAGAGCTTATTGAGCTGCAGGAAGATGTGGGTTTGATGCTAGTACATAAAAGCTCATCTCTAACTGACTATTGGAAAGAAAACCCGGAAGCAAAGTATCCTAATCTTCAGAAAACTGACTTCCGTCTACTCTCTGATTTTTGGGACAACTTACTGCTGTGAATCTTTCTCTATATAATGAAATTCATCAAGTCAAAACATTGTGCTATCATCACTAACAGCCACCTTGCAAAAATGAAAAGTGAAGACTCAATCATAGTCTTCAACAGAGATTAAACATTTCTTCTTTGGTGAGTAGAACTACTATATGGTTGTATTTTTTATTATTTATAAATACAGTGTTAAAATAATATTTTCTGTGGCTTTTAAACATTCAGGAATATATGAAAAGTATAGTATATGGCTCTTCTTATTGAAGAACTTGCCCACCCTTGACCTATATGGTCATATAGTACCTCTTTGCCAGTGAGAGGGTTCTTGATCCAAAGAATTGGAGCTATTCTCCCTTTCCTTAGATCAGATCTGGTTGTCTTCCAGTCCCCAAGGCAATGTATGACCCCTACAAGTTTAGTATTCACCTGTGAACCATACAGAAGTTGAACTTACTTCACAGACTACCACACAAGTGTGAAACATTTAAAATGATAATCGTCCTGTGTGTGCATTACTACTGTTCATGGTAAAATGCTAAACTCAGTAGTTTAGTGTACCTGAGATATTGGAGGCAATCAGGTTTGATCCAAGAAAAGGGAGAGCAGCTCGAATTTCTTACATCAAGAGCCCACCACCAGCATAAAGGCACCTTCCTGAAGGGTTTATGTATATTTTGTAAATACCCTTACAAAAATATTTATATAGTAATCGTGTAATGCAGTTTTTTGCACTGCACCCTACATTATGGTTTAAAAAATTATGTTACTTGACAAATTGTCTCATAACCATAGTGTTTTGGATGCTTTATAATTTAGTTTTTTTTTTATAAATTAATTAATTGTATTTAAAGTCTATCAACTATACAAAGAGTCAATAAGGCTACATATCACCTTTTCACTCAGTCACAAGTGTTTTAATATGTAAAATAGGGAATAATGTAAACTCAGCATATATATATTGATAGACATATACACCTTTGTGTATACGTACAACCATTTTTTGTTTTACTTAAATTTGTCAATAGGTATGTCATGGCTTCCCTGTGTACAGTCTAACCCCTAAACTGTGGCATACCTGTAAATAAAAATTCCCACATGTGGGAAGAATTGAAAAAAAGTAATCTTATAGAAAAAAAGTGTATTATTATAAAGAAAAGGAAATGCTAAACCTACCATGTTCATACAGCACTGCAGGGTAGGAATTGATGCAGGATTTAAGGATAAATAAGGGTGAAGATGACAATAAAGGTAAAGTTAGGAGGGGCTGTGAGGAGTGCTAAAGGAAGGATTATCAAAGTTTGTGTAATAAATCCATTGCTGTCAAAAAGTCGAAGAGGGAGTCTGTCAAAGGTCGGGTCCATCAGCAAGAAGGGAAAATAAAGTAAGGGCGTTAGAGCGGTGATGGCGTTAGACGAAAATTCTGCGTGCTTGGTAGACAGGACAGTCCAGTAGAGTATGGGAAATTGAAACAGGAGCTAGACAGTTCTCACAAAGTGGAACAGGACACCTCTCCATGAGTTACCCGAGTTAGACAAGTGTGTCCGATGCGAAGAAGAGAGTTGTCTCCCAACCTTGGTGTTGATGACAAGGAGGAGGCCAGAAACCCAAACTTGGTTTGATAGAATGTAATTTGTTATTAATCTTATCAGCCCAGCGTTGTCGCCAACAGTTGTGAAGGTGGGTAGAGATTACAGCAAAATAGCAGAAAATGGAATACCTCTATATGAAACTGGTAGGTCATGTACTGCAGATTGTGCAGCAGAGTCTGCCTGCTCATTGCCCTGAACATCAACCTGACCAGGGACCCAGCAGAAAACGATTTCTTTATTTTTGCTGATAATGCGGCATAACCAAAGTTGTTTACAAAGAACTAGAGGATGAGGTGAATCAAATTTTTTAATAGCTTGCAAATCACTAAAGGAGTCTGAGATGATTACAAACTTTGAATTGGCAAAGATGCAATACAGATGATTGCAATGAGAATGGCATACAATTCAGCTGTAATAATGCTAGCCAAGTCTAATAAATGACCTCGCACCACACTGTCAGGAAACTGCTGCAAACCCAACACCATCAGAGGATTTAGAACCATCAGTGTACACTGCAACGGCATGAGAATGAGATCAGAAGTGATTAAGAAAACGAGAGCGAAGGCCAACTGTAGGGATTTGGGCTTTCATGCACAGTGGTGGAGAAGAACAGACACTAACTGTAGGAACTTCCCATGGGGGAAGTGAAAAGTTAGATGCTAGATGAACATATAAAAGGATCAAATGAAGAGAAGACAAGAACGATTAAGATGAAGAGAAAGGGGACGGAAGAATGAAAGTGTATTTTTCTGAATCGAATAGGACTGAGATTAGTAGAATCTGAAAATGTTTTGCCTGACATTGCTCCATTTGGAATATGTGGTACAATTGTTTTTATTATTTTTTTTTACTTTTTTTAATCTAACACTATGTACAAGGAATACTTATTGCAATAGTTTCAGAGTGTAATACTTCTCAAAACATGGAAATAAGTCGCATTGTTTGACTTTACTGGGTTATCCTGGGTTAAATATATTTTAGTGTGCTCTGTGACTGAATTCTACTGTTAGTATCATGAAATTGTATTAAATTTAGCATGAATAAGTCATCTTTGTGCTATTTCTACATCCTGTTTGTAGGTAGGGAAGCTGGTGGTGGAACAACAGCTCCTGAGTCCTGTGAGACCAATGTAGCTGGGCAATATTATTACATTTATTGGGGGAGGGGGAAGGAGCACTAAACCTATAGGTGTCATGCAACCCCTGGGGAATGGAGGGTATTCAGGCTCGATTCAAGGAATTGGAGCACGACCAATTAATTAGATCAAGAGCCCCTCCCCAACATCAAGGAACCTACTTTGAGGGGAACCAGGCAACAGAGGAATCGTACCAGGGGATGCAGTCACAAATTAAGATCCTTTTAGTGATCGAAGGACAGAGTTTGCAAGTCATGACAACAAACACCTCATCATGAATCTGTGTTAACTGGTCAATAGACAGTGCAGATGCATCTCCATCATCCCAACCTAGTCCAGATAAGGTTTCCATAATTAGGGAAAAACAGTATGCACTCATGAAAGTGGCATTGAAATATCAAGACAATCACAACACTATGATCAGATACAGTAAATATCATGAGGTATTACCTCAACTTCTTTAATGCTCTGAGAATTGGCAGTAGACAGAGCTAAGTCCAGTATACGAGCACCAATGTAAGTGGGTAATACACAGTAATAATACTCTCAAAATTATTCAAATCTATTAGGTCAAGGAATTCACATGAATACTGCCTCTGTTGTGGACAGTCAGTCCAGCAGTTGAAGTCACCACAAACAAGATGACCACTTTTCTTTGCAAAGGATAAGAAAACCAAATTCATCGAGGAAATGAGGAATCTGTACCAATGATGCTAGATGATACTACTACTATCTCAAATGACAACTGGCTGACCAAATGACAGAAATGAATAAATGATTGCAACTTCACCACCCCAAGCAACAGCTGATTTTGGAATATGGTAAATCAGAAGGGATCTAGGGACAGCAGCTGCAACCACCCACATTTCTGTCAGACAAAAAAATCAAGCGTATACTCATTGATATGCTATATGACCTTTAAGGGTTTAGCACTTTATGATTATTAATACTCATTGATAACTTTACTATGTATACCTGTTTCTTATCAACAGCACTGTATGGCCCTTGTGGGTTTAGCAAGGAGGAGGCTGGAGGCAGTGGAGATGTGTCTAAGGGCAAAGTGTGGTGTAAATATTATGCAGAGAATTTGTAGTGTGGAAATTAGGAGGAGATAAGGAGTTACTAAAAGTATTAGTCAGAGAGCTGAAGAAGGGTTGTTAAGGAGGTTTGGTCATTTAGAGAGGATGGAACAAAATAGGATGACTTACTTAGAGAGTGCATAAATCTGTAGTGGAGGGGGAGGGGAGGGGTAGGGGTTGTCCTGAGAAAGGATGGAGGGAGGAGATAAATAGAGGTTTTGTGTGCAAGGGACTTGGACATGCAGCAGGCTTGTGTGAGCATGTTAGGTAGGAGTGGATGGAGACGAATGGTTTTTGGGACTTGACAAGCTGTTGGAGTGTGAGTAGGGTAATATTTTGTGAAGGGCTTCAGGGAAACCTGTTAGCTGGACTCGAGTCCCAGAGATGGGAAGTACAATGTCTAGACTTTAAATAGGGGTTTGGGATATTGGCTGTTTGGAGTGACATCTAAACTGTCATATTTGAGTGCCTCTGCAAAGACAATAATTATATGTGAATGATGGTGAAAGTGTTTCTTTTTTTTGGGGGGGGGGGTCATCCTGCTTCGGTGGGAGAAAGCAATTTGTTAAAAAAAAAAAAAATCATATCGAACAAATGTTCAATAGTCCCTTCTGGGGTTTTGAAAAACCTGAAAACTAAGTTTTTGGAGGCTGTAAAGTTTATATTCTCCATTTGTTGCTGTAAAGTGGTGAATTGCACCCTGAGGAGCATCTCGAATAGGAACAATTGATGCAACAGGGGGATGATTTATTATCACAATTTCTAGATTCATGATCAGCACAAAATAAAATGTACTTTGGTGAATGAGCCTTATGAAGATGTCTTGCTGCAGTATACTGACCAAAGCTCTGGCACTGTTAACAATGAATAAATAAACCTGTTGTAAACCTTGCATCTTGTCAAGCCAACAAATGTTTACTGTCCATTTTTAATGACATCATTGTGGACTTCAGTACAGCCATCATGCTATCCTCAACCTTCGAAAAACATATGCTAAGGACAGCATTTTTCAGATAGTTCTTAATTTCTGGATTCTTGCCCCCAGCTTCCTACTTTGCCTTAAACTGTTGAGAAAATAAGCTTCAAAACATGATTTTTAGTCTCCCTTACCTTCTTTACTGGGACTAATTTATTATAATCAAAAAGAAGCGCTGAACCTACAAGGGTCATACAGCACAGTACTGGGACTAAACTCGATGAATCCTGAATTAAATCAGTTATGTGGCCAACAGCAGTGTTGTCCATTGAGACATCAGGCTATAGCTTGACAACTGGAACCTGGTGATCCTAACTAGTGTTTACTCCACTATTGTTAATGCTGATATCAGATACTTTTGAGGTGTGCATCTCCTCCCCCATTTTGCTATGTCAATGCCCTTCCTAATGTCCACAAAAGACAGGAGAGAGAACAGGACCCTACAGCTAGTCAGTAAAATTAGACAGTTTCTCTTCCACCACCTCTATGGGGGGCTCCTTGCAGTGGTAAAGAGGCTATCAGTCTGAGGAATTGGACCTCTTGATCTTCTTCCTTAGACCGAACCTAATTACCCCCCAATCCTCCCTTCCCTACCCCACCCTCCCCATACTCCCCTTCTTTTCCCATTTCCTCCCCTCTCCCCACCCTCCCCTTGTTTCCTGTCCTATTTGTAGCCTCTGGGGTCCTCCCCTCTGGCATTACAGTTTCTAGGTAGGTGGCGGTGTGCCGGGGTTCATCCCACTCCGTGAGGTCCCTTGGGGCTGGTGTGGTTTGCCGTAGAATCTGAATTATCTGAAGGTACCCTGCTCCCTTCCCAGATTTCTGGGAAGAGGGCGGGGTGCCCTTCAGGTAGTGGGTGTATCTCCGGAAGCTGCCTGTCAGTTCTGGGAGGTGGCGGCCAAAGGGGGTATGCTTTGTGGTGGGTTTCCAACCGCCCTTTTGTCCCCTGAGGTAGCTTGGTAGATGTGAGGCTGCTATCCCGGAGCGCTGGTTTACTGGTGTGAAAGGATATGGCACAGGTTCCATGCTGCATCTTCACCACTGGTGGGCTCGAGGCCCTCTTGGATGAGGGGGGGAGCTTTCAGCCCCCCCATGCCTCCTAGCGATTGTCCCTCCGCTGTCCTTTCTTTTTTTCTTTCCTTCTTTTTTTTTTTTTAAATAACAAGAAAGGAGATATTACAGAAGATGCACCTATTATTATGGAGTCTTTGTCCAGTGAAACCCTTCCTCCTCCCAGGCCCCATTCTGATCCCACACCCTGTTTTGACCCGGCTTTGTTATCGGTCCATTCTCTCGACTTCTCATACCTCTGTACCTTCTGCCAGTGACGCTTCGTCACCAGCTTCAGGTGCTGCGGAGTCACCCGTTTCTGTTCATGTCACTACTTCTAGCACACCTTTCACAATGCATCTGGCTTCCCTGAATACGGTGCAACGGTTTTCGGATCGCCCGCCTCCCTCGGGTCAGACCACCTGTGGTACTACTCTTAAATGTCCAAGACAATCTACTGACAACCTACACGACACTCACTACCTTTGCATACCGGGCTAACGAGTGCACAATGGACAAAATTCTTTTCTTCACAAATGATGTCTCGAACAGATTACACCTACCATCCGACTTACGACCTGCTCAACTTACGACCGTGTTTTTTATGCCAAATTTCTGGGAAATAAACAACTACTTGTGTTGAACACAGTGTGACTTTGTCAATGGTCCAAGTCTTACCGAAACGTCGTCGTAAGCTTCTGTCTTTTATGTGCGGGTTATTTGTGTATCATTCCAGTCACGGTATTGTGCCTTTTTGTTATTTATCCTAAACCTTACAGTATAAAATACAGTACTAACAGCATAAAAAGTAAAGTAAAACATGAAATACCAAAATAAAACAATAAAAAAAAGTCATTACAAAAATGTTTTGTTGATATTCAGTAGTAAAGTTCGACTTACGACCGGTTTCTCGGAACCGAACTCGGTCGTAAGTCGGATGGTAGGTGTATATGTCTGATCATGGAATTGGTAAAACTCTTTTAAGGCACATTGGCCAAAATTTATCTTTCCATGCTCTTCGAAGCGGTGTGCATGTTGTAACTGTATAGAATTCAGAGCAAGCTCATGCTCTCCCACATCACTTCCATAGATAACATACCAGTCACCGTTCATAAGCATGCTACTCTTAATTCTTGCAGTGGTACTGTGGTCTTACCGCGCACCATTGTACAGAGTGATTTTTTTTATGATACTTTTGAACAATTAATCCTTCAAAACCTCCCTATTCTAAAGGTAGATACATACATCCTGCTTGCTTGTGGGCAAGGGGGCTGTCCTAGTAACATCGCTCGTTTAACCTTCGACTGCCATGAACTTCCATCCTCTGTCTATATTGAGGACCATCGTATAGAGGTCCGTCAAGTAGTTCCCTCCCCCCAACAGTGTTGTAATTGCTGTCATTTTGGGCACCCCACTAACACTTCAGATCTGCAGTGCAATGTCTGATCTTCGGTGCAGCAGATCATTTCAGTATGTCTTGTAGTCTTCCCCCCCCCCCTCCCTTGTCTCAATTGAAAGGAACCTTATCCTACTTTTTCCTGCCGGTGCCAGGTCTATCGTAATAAATGAGAGATCCGTTACCTTAAAGAGTGCAAGGGCCTTACACTATGGCAGTCTCTCAGCTCCGCCTTCAAGGAAAACTTCCTCGTGTCCCGTATGCTCAAGTAGCCTGCCGACCTCCAACCTCGACAGTCCTCCCACCCCCCCAATCCCTCTGCGTCCGTGTCTTCCGGAGTCACCCTAGTTTCTAATGTTTTAGCAGTTTTATCCTCTGACACTCCTACCTCCACACAACTTTCTACTTCTACTTCTTCATCTTACTCGCTTACTTCTGAGTCTACTAGACCTCGCAGACCTACACTTCGCATCCATCTCCGGTTCAGAATCTATCTTCTACCTCAGAGACTAGTTCTCACCCCCTTTCCAGCTCTCACACGAAGGTGGAGGTTCACCCTCCCCCTAGTATAGTTCCCTCTTCCCTTGTCCCCCCCTCCCCCCGGGTCTTCTTCCATAGTTGCCCTCCAACCTCCTCCCTCTCCTGTTACACTGCTGGACTCTTCTCCCCCAGCCAGCACATCTCTCCAGGCTCATACTCCCCGCCCTCCTCAGACCTTTTTGGCATCGTCGGCTTCCTATCAACTGAGACGTTAGATGCTATCTCCAGCTATATAGCGGAGACGACACCCCTGATGGACACCAACGCACCTCCTTTTACCCCTTCTATTTCACAACCCATGCAACAATCTATTCCTCCACAATATTTTAATTCTTCCTTACTTACACGCTTACCATTGCCCCCACACGTTAACTTTACTGATCCTCAAAGCCCATAAGTTTTATCGTTTCTTATTGTCATTTTTATTTCTGTACATAACGTCTTTTTTACAATGGAATATTCATGGCTTTAGGGGCAATCGAGGAGAACTACAATTGTTGCTCTCCCAGTTGTCCCTGGTATGTGCTGGGTTGCAAGAGCCCAAAATTCATTCTGCTGTCATTCACCCTATTTTGGGTTACTTGCTGATACGTTCTTCCAATCCTTTGCCTGACGAATCATTTAATGAAAGTGCACTTCTCGCACGCATTGATATACCGTATCAAGTTTTTATTCATTCCCCACTGCATTATATTGCAGGTCACATTTAGTTACACCAATGGTGTACAGTTTGCTCTCTTTATCTTTCTTCCTCCCATGCATTCTGTATCTCTGATATTGCATTTTTAATTTCATCTCTACCACCACCCATGTTGTTGGGTGATTTTTAACGCTCACCATCACCTGTGGGGAGGGTCCCACTGCAACTCTCGTGGTGATCAGTTGGAGACTCTTCTCGCATCTCATTCTCTTCATGTTTTAAACACGAGTGTTCCTACCCATTTTGACTCGTACTCGGTCTCTCTCCTGCATTGATCTTTCTATCTGTTCCTCCCTCGTTGCACTTGATTTTGCGTGGTCTGTTCTTCCAGATTTACACAATAGTGATCACTTTCCCATCCTTCTTACATCTACTACGTATGCCCGACCATTTCGTAGCCCTAGTTGGCAATTTGCTTGAGCAGATTGGGACTTATGCTCCCATCTTACCGCCCACTGTAAGGACCCTCTTTCGTCCTCTATTGATGAACTGGCACACCACTTTTCGACCATAGTCTTAACTGCGGCGACGCGTTCTATCCCCCAAATCTCAGGTAGGCATTCTCAGGCATGTGTACTTTGGTGGTCTCCTACATGCGCCCGTGCAGTGTGTTTAAAACGTGCTGCATGGGGCCGCTATCGATATAATCGTACCACTGAGCATCTGTTGGATTTCAAGCAGGCAAGGGCGGTTGCTCGCTGCATCATCCACGACGCTAAGCACACTTGTTGGCAAGACTGTCTACCATTAACTCGTCTTCCCCTATGTGCGCGATTTGGAAAAAGGTGCGGAAATTGTGTGGTAAGTACAGTGGACCCCCGGTTAACGATATTTTTTCACTCCGTAAGTATGTTCAGGTGCCAGTACTGACCGAATTTATTCCCATAAGGAATATTGTGAAGTAGATTAGTCCATTTCAGACCCCCAAACATACACGTACAAACGCACTTACATAAATGGTCGCATTCGGAGGTAATCGTTATGCGGGGGTCCACTGTACACTCCAGACCCAGCTCCCATTTTGCAGGTTGTTGTTGTTGGATGTCGCGGAACCCTTAGTTGCTGCCACAGCAATCAGGAACTATCTTGTCCATATCTAACAAGGGTTTCACCTCTGTTCCTCATTTCTTGCATCTATACCTACTAAAGAGCAATTGCCCTTAGATTTCTTCTCTGATGGGTTGGAGCCATATAACCTACCTTTTACTCTTCAAGAACTGGAGTCCACACTTTCCATTTACCAGCCGTTGGCACCGGGACATCCCCATTCTACGACCCGTCCCATTCTTTTACGTCTTTTCAATCTAATTTGGACACGAGGGGGTTCTCCCTCAACACTGGAAATTGGCTATTCTACTACTGTTTTACAAACCAGGCGCTGCGGGACTTGACACCTCTCGCTATCGTCCCATTGCACTGACCAGTGTGATCTGCAAGGTGATGGAACGATTGGTGAATAGACACCTGATTTGGTTCTTAAGAGACAATAGCCTTTCCCCTCACCAATGTGGGTTTCACTAAGGCCGCTCCACCGTAGACCCCTTGCTCCACTTAGATACGTATATTCGCAATGCCTTTGCTAACAATCACTGTCTTAGCTGTCTTTTTTGATCTAGAGAAGGCACGTGACACCACTTAGAGGTATAACATCTTAGCCCAAGCCCACTCCTTAGGCCTCCGGGGTAATTTACCAAACTTTATCACTGCTTTCTTGTCCATTTTCAGTTCTGTATTGGTGCCTCACTTTCCTCGGATTTTGTACAAGCCGAGGGAGTTCCACAAAGTTGTGTCCTCAGCACTACTCTCTTTTTTTTAGCTATAAATGACCTCCCTTCCATTCTTCCTTCGCATATCTCGTCGTCACTTTATGTTGATGACTTCGCTATAGCTTACTCGCCCCTCAAGGAAGGTTCCTTGATGTTGGTGAGGGGCTCTTGATTTAGGGAATTGGATCTGTGCTCCAGTTCCCCGAATTAAGCCTGAATGCCTTCCACATCCCCCCCCCAGGCGCTGTATAATCCTCCGGGTTTAGCGCTTCCCCCTTGATTATAATAATAATAATATAGCTTACTCGGGCGCTGACTGTTGATTAGTAGCAGCCTCTCTTCAGGTTGTAAAAGACCAAGTCTCCCATTGGACAGCTTCTCACAGCTTTAAATTTTCTAGTACGAAAACCCGGTTCATTACCTTCACTAGACGTCCTCTTATTCCGGATGCTCCCTTGTACTTACACGGTTCACGTATTACGACATGTGATATGGTCAAGTTTCTGGGCCTGCTCTTTGATTGCCGGCTGACATGGAGACCACACATTTCTTCTTTATCCCTTTCAGGGTTTCGGACGTACTAGTACGGCTTATGCACCAGGGTTTTTGATGTACTAGTACACCTAAATTCTAGCGCCCTCAAATCTAGTGAGAGAAGGCTGGTAGGCCTTCATATGAAAGAATGGGTCTATGTGGTCAGTGTGCGCAGTATAAAAAAAATCCTGCAGCACACAGTGCGTAATGAGAAAAAAAACCTTTGTGTTTTTGGACTAAAACAGCGACTTTGCACTGTATTTTCGTATGGTATTTATTGTTGTATTCAAGTTTTCCTGGTCTCATTTTATAGAATGGAAGACATATTACAGAAATTGAGGTGATTTTGACTGGTTTTACAATGAAAAGTACCTTGAAATTGAGCTCAAAGTAGCAGGAATGTTAAATTTTTACCAAAGTTCAAAAGTAAACAAATCATGGTGAGTCTTATATTCTTTCACAAGTGTGCTGATATAATTTATACCATTTCTACACTAATGCAGTAGTCTGCATAACAGTAAATCTTCTATTTTTTGTGAGAATAAAAATTCAAAGTGGAAAGCAAAAGAATGTAAGAGGGGCATGGGGACGTGACTAATGAACAGAGCAAATGTTATTTTAGTGCCAGGAATGTCTTTCTTGTTTATTCTGGACCCTATTTGGAAATTGGCATCTTTTGAAATTTGTGTGAAATTGGCAAAATTGCTAAATTCTGACCACTGTATTGGATAGTTATTATTATTATTATAATCAAAAAGAAGCGCTAAGCCACAAGGGCTATACAGCGCTGCAGGGTAGGGAAGGAAGCAAGGGAATTGGATGGCAGAAGGGAGGGGGGATGATCAGCAGGTTACAGAAAACAGCGGGGCAGGGGATAGTACGGGGGTAGAGGGTAGCAAGAGATACAAGTAGAAAGGGCTGAAAGTATCAGAATTTGTGAAGTAAGTCAGTCGTTGTCAAAAAGTCAATGAGAGAGTCCGGATGAAAGGTGGGTCCATCAGCGAGAAGGGAAGGTAAAGAGAGAGCAGCGGGGCGAAGACGACGACAGAGGTAAATTCTGCGTGCTCGTTGATAAAGTGGGCAGTCCAACAGAATGTGGCTGACTGATAATGGAGCTTGGCAATTCTCACAGAGAGGAGCAAGACGCCTCTCCATGAGATATCCATGAGTAAGACGAGTATGGCCAATGCGAAGACGGGAGAGAGTAGTCTCCCAACCTCGACACTGGTGATAAGAAGACGGCCAGTAACCTATACTCGGTTTAATAGACTGAAGTTTGTTGCCGAGCATAGTAGACCAACGTTGTTGCCAACGGGTGTGAAGGTGGGAAGATATTACAGCAAAATAGTCCGTACATGGAATACCTCTATAAGAAACTGGTAGGTCATGTACTGCTGACCGCGCAGCAGTGTCTGCCTGTTCATTGCCCTGTACGTCAACATGACCAGGGACCCAACAAAAAACAATATCTTTATGCTTAGTAAAGATGCGGCGTAGCCAAAGTTGGATACGGAGGACTAAGGGGTGAGGTGTATCAAATTTTTGTATAGCCTGTAAAGCACTAAGGGAGTCTGAGACAACCACAAATGATGACACAGGCATAGATGCAATACGGATAAGTGCTGTAAGGATGGCATATAATTCAGCAGTAAAAATACTATTGGATAGTTGAAATTGGTAAATGGGTGGTTTCTTGTACTCATTCGATAGAAAAAGTGGAGTTCTAGTGAAATAGTTATGATTTTTGCTTGAATTGGCCAAAAATAGGGCTCAAAGTGAGCAAAATCGCCGATGTGCAAACATCATCGAGACCGCTAACTTCGCAAGAGCATAATTCCGTGAGTTTTCCATCAAATTTCATACTTTTGGTGTCATTATGATATGGAAAATATTCTCTATCTTTTCATAAGAAAAAATAATTTTTTTTTTTTTTTTAAATTTGGGCGACCCTTAGAACAAGTCTGGGAGAGGGCCTGGGGACCCTGAAAGGGTTAAAGACAACTTGCCATGGTCAGCTAAATCTCCTTAAAGTTCTCGCTCATCATTCTTGGGAAGCAGATCGTCACACTCTCCTCTGTTTGCATTCCACCCTAGTCTTGTCCAAGCCAGATTATGGTGACCAAATCTACTCTGTGGCCTCTCCCACAACTCTAAGTTAGACCCCATTCATCACCAAGGTCTCTGTCTGTGCCCTGGTGCCTTTCGTTCATCCCCTGTTGAGAGCCTCTATATAGAAGTGAATATTCCATCCTTGTCCGATCGCCGTGATGCTCATTGCCTTCACTATTATGTTCGATCTCATGACCACAATCCTTTCGTATATAGGATGGTCACTGATGTTAGTAGACATTCTTTA
This sequence comes from Cherax quadricarinatus, assembly GCF_026875155.1. Taxonomy (NCBI): domain Eukaryota; kingdom Metazoa; phylum Arthropoda; class Malacostraca; order Decapoda; family Parastacidae; genus Cherax; species Cherax quadricarinatus. The sequence continues at coordinate 68,622,902 of NC_069406.1, forward strand.
TTTGTTCATCACCCCTGCTTACTTTCCCCTTTTTCTCTCAGCCTCCATTCGCTCGTCGTCTCTTCAGTTACCACCTGAAGCATCTCACTTTTCCCTGCCCCCTTGGGAAGTTCCAGTTGTTCAAGTCTGTTCTTTCTCACTGCCATGGACGAAAGCCCAACTCCCTACGGAGAGTTCCTGCTCTCTTTCTTGACCACTTCTGCTCTCATTCTCATGCCATCGCAGTGTACACCGATGGTTCCAAGTATTCTGATGGCGTCGGATTTGCAACAGTGCTTCTGGACAGCATCATGCGAGGACATTTATTATCCTGAGCTAGCATTTTTACGGCTGAATTGTATGCAATTCTTGTAGCACTTATCCATATAGCATGTATGTCTGTGTCACCATTCGTGGTCGTTTCAGACTCCCTTAGTGCTTTACAGGCTATACGAAAATTTGATACACCTCACCCCCTAGTTCTTCATATCCAACTTTGGCTACGCTATTTCTGTACCAAACACAAAAATATTGTTTTTGATGGGTTCCTGGTCATGGTGATGTACAGGGCAGTGAACAGGCAGACACTGCTGTGCGGTCAGCAGTACATGACCTCCCAGTTTCATATGGAGGTGTTCCATTCACAAACTATTTTGTTGAAATTGCTGCCCACCTTTGCACCCGTTGGCAACAACGTTGGTCTGATCTGCTTCATAACAAGCTTCATTCTATTACACCGAGTGTAAGTTTCTGGCCGTCTTCCTGTCATCAATGTCGGGGTTGGGAGACTACTCTCTCCCGTCTTCGCATCAGCCACACTCGTCTTACAGGTATCTTGTGGAGAGGCACCCTGTTACTCTATGTGAGAATAGTCACATTCCAGTACAGTGGACCCCCGCATACCGATGGCACCACATAACGATTAATCCGCATACCGCTTAAAAACCCGCTCACCGATTTTCGTCCGAGACGCGTCCAATGTGCGCCCTCAGCCAGCCTCACATGTGCCGCCCGTGCCATTGTTTACCAGCCAGCCTCCGCGGTAACATCCAAGCATACAATCGGAATATTTCGTATTATTACAGTGTTTTCGGTGCTGTTTCTGGAAAATAAGTGACCATGGGCCCCAAGAAAGCTTCTAGTGCCAACCCTACACCAATAAGGGTGAGAATTCCAATAGAAATGAAGAAAGAGATCATTGATAAGTATGAAAGTGGAGTGCGTATCGCCGACCTGGTCAGGTTGTACAAGAAACCCCAATCAACCATCGCTACTATTGTGGGCAACAGAAAGGCAATCAAGGAAGCTGTTCTTGCCAAAGGTTTAACTGTGTTTTCGAAACAAAGATCGCAAGTGATGGAAGATGTTGAGAGACTCTTATTGGTGTGGATAAATGAAAAACAGCTAGCAGGAGATAGCATCTCTCAAGCGATCATAAGCGAAAAGGCTAGGAAGTTGCATCAGGATTTAATTAAAAAAAAGCCTGCAACTAGTGCTGATGTGAGTGAATTTAAGGCCAGCAAAGGTTGGTTTGAGAGATTTAAGAAGCGTAGTGGCATACATAGTGTGATAAGGCATGGTGAGGCTGCCAGTTCGGACCACAAAGCGGCTGAAAAATATGTGCATGAATTCAAGGAGTACATAGAGACTGAAGGACTGAAACCTGAACAAGTGTTTAATTGTGATGAAACAGGCCTGTTTTGGAAGAAAAATGCCAAGCAGGACCTACATTACTCAGGAGGAAAAGGCACTCCCAGGACATAAGCCTATGAAAGACAGGCTTACTTTGTTGATGTGTTCCAATGCTAGTGGTGATTGCAAAGTTAAGCCTTTATTAGTGTATCACTCTGAAACTCCCAGACCGTTCAGGCAAAAGAATGTCCTCAAGGAGAATTTGTGTGTGCTGTGGAGGGCAAACAGCAAGGCATGGGTCACTAGGGACTTTTTCTATAACTGGTTACACCATGCATTTGCCCCCAATGTGAAAGATTACCTAACTGAAAAGAAATTAGAACTTAAGTGCCTCCTGGTGTTGTACAATGCCCCTGGTCATCCTACAGACGTGGCAGAGCGACTTTATGGGGACATGAGCTTCATTAAGGTGAAGTTTTTGCCTCCTAATACCACTCCTCTCCTGCAGCCCATGGACCAGCAGGTTATTGCAAATTTCAAAAAACTGTACACAAAAGCTCTGTTTGAAAGGTGCTTTGTAGTGACCTCAGAAACTCAACTGACTCTAAGAGAGTTTTGGAGAGAGCACTTTAATATCCTCAATTGTGTAAACCTTATAGGTAAGGCTTGGGAGGGAGTGACTAAGAAGACCTTGAACTCTGCTTGGAAGAAACTGTGGCCAGAATGTGTAGACAAAAGGGATTTTGAAGGGTTTGAGGCTAACCCTGAGAGGATTATGCCAGTTGAGGAATCCATTGTGGCATTGGGAAAGTCCTTGGGGTTGGAGGTTAGTGGGGAGGATGTGGAAGAGTTGGTGGAGGAGGACAATGAAGAACTAACCACTGATGAGCTGATAGATCAACTTCAAGAGCAAGAGGCCAGACCTGAGAAAACTGGTTCAGAGGAGGGGAGAGAGAAATTGAAGAAGTTGCCTACTACAAAGATTAAGGAAATGTGTGCAAAGTGGCTTGAAGTGCAAACCTTTTTTGATGAAAATCACCCTCACACAGCTATTGCAAGCCGTGCTGGTGATTATTACACTGACAATGTTGTGAAACACTTTAGGGAAGTCATAAAGGAACGAGAGGTACAGGCCACTATGGACAGATATGTTGTGCAAAAGAAGTCCAGTGACTCTGAAGCTGGTCCTAGTGGCATTAAAAGAAGAAGGGAAGTAACCCCAGAAAAGGACTCGACACCTCAAGTCTTAATGGAAGGGGATTCCCCTTCTAAACACTAACACTCTCTCTCCCCTCCTCCCATCCCATCAATCATCACCAGATCTTCAATAAAAGTAAGTGTCATGTAATTGTGCATGCCTTTTTCAGTTTGTGTGTACTAAAATTAACATTTCATGTGGTAAAAAAATTTTTTTTTTCATACTTTTGGGTGTCTTGCACGGATTAATTTTATTTCCATTATTTCTTATGGGGAAAATTCATTCACATACCGATTATTTCGCATAACAATTACCCCTCTTGCACGGATTAAAATCGGTATGCGGGGGTCCACTGTATCTGTTAGCCGCATTCTGTTGGACTGTCCACTCTATCAACGAGCACGCAGAATTTACCTCCGTCGTCGTCCCTGCTCTGCTGCCCTTTCTTTACCTTTCCTTCTTGCTGATGGACCCTCCTTTAATCCAGACTCTCTCATTGACTTTTTGACAGTGACTGATTTACCTCACAAACTCTGATTATGATGCTTCTAGCACTCTTCTTCCTTATTACCTTATCCACTGCCCTGCTGCATTCCCTTATAATCATCCCTCTCCCTCATGCTACCTATTACCTTTGCATCCTTCCATGCCCAGCAGTGCTGTATGACCCTTGTAGGTTTAGTGCTTTTTTTTATTATAATACCTGGAGTGGGTTCCTGGGGTCGACGCCCCCATGGCCTGGTCAATAATAATAATTACATAATTAAATATTAGATGAAAGAAATATATACCTTTATATTTCCATATCTCTTTATTGAGCTATTAGTGTTGTAATAAACAAAATGGATGGTAACATGTATGCATAGAAGTTAGTTAATAGGCCAGTATCTTCCTTAAACTAATCTTCATGAGGAAAAAAAAAGGTACATCTAAATCTAAAGCAAAGTCCACTGCCATTAGAAATTATAATTTTTAGTATTTACTATAGCAACATGGTTTAGGGGTTTATTTATATATATATATATATATATATATATATATATATATATATATATATATATATATATATATATATATATATATATATATATATATATATATATATATATATAATTAATATAGCAATACCTCTTGGAGAATTTGTATACAGAATAAAAAAAAAAAACCTCAGTGAATGGCAAAAAAATATAATAAAAATTAAGATTATTGTGACAGTCAAGATTTCTTCAATTCACATCCCTGACTTGCCAAATATTCAAAAACTGAAAAATAATAATGAACTTGATTGCAGATGTAATTTTCCCACTATAAGTGGGAGGAAAACTGTTTGAATTTATATTTTCAAAATATATGATACAGGTACAATAAATCTTTATACTGTACTGTGCTTGGCATTCCTAATTAATAACAGTTTAGCCATTGTTCTTGAGAAGGAGAATGCCAAAGCTACACATAAGCATAAGAGCAGAACCTAAACCACCATTCTTGAGGGTTTTCAGGATCGCTTAAACAAGATATTACAACTTGGAAGTAAAACTCTGGACATGCAAAGAATTTCATAGAATCCAATTATATTTAATAGATTTGGTACTTAAAATAGAAGCAGGCACTTCAAACGTATTTTATACTCCCGAACATCAAATTTCTTGTCAATAAAATGGTGCTTTTTAACAAGAAATACATATGCTAGTGAGAGACCTTAGGTGACCAATGGGTACAAAAACTTAGCAAAATAAGCATTAATGTTTAACTTAATCCAGCATTCAGGATCATACAGTATTTCCTTCCTTCAGTTCCAAATAAGGCACATGACACAGCACCAATGCCTCTTATTTGGTTTCCATTACATACAGAGATTTATAGCTTTATTTTTGTTTTTAATAATTATGTAAACTGATTTTAATATTTTTAAAGTACAGTAGGGCCCCGCTTTACGGCGTTCAGCTAATACGGACATTTCAAATACGTAATGACCAAAACTCGCTATACGGCTCCCGCCACCTGACTTTCTAATACAGTCACTGCATACTACCGGGTTTGTTTACATTTTTTGTGAGCTCCGTGAGTACCGTGTCTCCCCATTACGTCTGGAAGCCTTCCAAAATTTCAAGCGTTTTAAAGTTATTTCATGTTTTATATATAGTCTGATAATTATGCTTATATGTACCTAAATACTTACACACTGTGCTGGCATGCAGGTACACATTAAAATCACTAAGAGTGTCTTATTAGTCTTGAGGATGCCATATTAATAATAATAATACACAATAATAATGACTCTGAGGCATATTAAATGTCATATGTTAATACTGTATACACATTTTCAATATTCCATCTATGATATTTTTTTTCAAAACTGAATAATAAGCATGCTACATAACATATAGCCCTTGTGGCTTAGCACTTCTTTTTGATTATAATAATAATAATAATACATAACATATAAGCATAATAAATACACCCCACAGTAGAATAATTAACATAATATGAAATGTTTTTCTAGTCAGACAGTCAGAAAGAACACTTTCTCTAGTTCAACACTAAAGATAATGTGTACACAGTAATATTACTGTTGGAAGCTAAACAATATTGTATTTATTATCATTATTATTATTATTATTATTATTATCATTACAGCCTCTCCTCACTTACTGACGGAGTTCCATTCCTAAGACCACGTCATTAAACAAATTCATCACCAAATGAGGAGCATACTATAATGGTAGTGAGTTTGTGTCAACCATCTTTGATATTGTTTTAATGTCACCTTTGCACCATATATAAAATTTCTGGTATATTTTTAAATGTTTATTACAGTAGTGTACTGTATATTGAAATAACCAGAATAGAGGAAATCAGCTCTGATATACATTATTTAGGTATGAATACTAGTCGGACACAATCGTGAGTTCGAGGCATCAGTAAATGAGTACGTTGCTAAGTGAGGAGAGGCTATATTATTTTTATTATTATTATTATTATTTATTATCATAATACAAACAGTTTACATTGTACACAATGTAAAGTGTTTGTATTATGGTATAATACAAACATGTGTTTGTTTACATCCTACGTGTCTCTGTCCTCTCTCATTTACTCATTCTCTCTCGTTTATTCATTTTATCTCGACTCACCTCTCGCCCTGCATTAAGACTAGAAATATTTTAAGGTAAGTAATGAGTAAACTGTATGTGCATTTTATCACTCTGGGATGCTTTAAATGTTAAGTGGATGGGGTGGGATGGCCTGGCTGGCTACCATACCTACAACACCTGATTTCTTACTTTAAATACTACTCGTCTCACCCTACATTAAGACTACAAATATTTGAAGGTAAGTAATGAGTGTTTACTATATGTGTATTTTACTTTTTTGTTTTTAATGCCTGGTTTTACTGCTAACTTAATATGTGTTAGTGTAAACTTATAAATGCATACAAATGCTAGATAATAAGTGGAAAAAAAGGGAGTTCCACTTTACGGCAATTTCCACTTTACAGCGGTAGCCTGGAAGCTAACCAGCTGTATAAGTGGGGCCCTACTGTACAATATTACAGTGGTACTATTATGAATAACACAATTTTATGAATAACAACACAATCTTTAGCACATATTACTGTGTGCATAACTGAAAAACTTGGAAACATGTAAGATTAGATACATCAGTATTTTTATGTACTGTTCAGTATTGGTTTATGAAAATATTTTAAGGCTATATATCAAATCACACTCATTTAAGACAACAAATTTGTAGTAATTAAAAGGATGTGACAAAGCCCAATATTTATTATACCAAACACATTTTGTGTGTATTTTCTGCAAAAGACAGGTAGTGAAACTTTTGTGTATACACACTTCAAGATGAAATGTACAAGCAGTAATTAGTCTGAACTATATGCAATACAGAAATGAATCTATAACACAGCTGACTGCCAAAACAAAGTTTTGAAACATTTGTTCTAGTATGAAAAATGAAAGCACACATATTATGAAAGTGCTATATTAAAAACATTTTCAACTTCTGCTTACAATAAAAAAAAAATTGCCAGGAATGAGCCACCAACCCTACTCAAGATCAGAACTGCTGGTGTGAAATCTACACACTGCTCTGACAGAATAATTTTTATTTTGTTTTTCTGGTTGATTTAGCCTGATGAAACTGTACATCTATCACTTTTATATTTTGTAGAAGTGACCAAACTTTATAGTTTCTCTTGGCCTACCATAACATTATTCCTTTCTGAACTAATCAACAAGGCACTTTTCACATGTACGGAAGAATAGCAAGAGTTGAACTCTTAAAAATTACTTTCCTAATCTACAATATCAACAAGTCCATAACAAAGGTTTTATTATAAACCTAACTGCTTGTTAGAGAGATTCAGAAAATACATATAATTATAAATAAAACAAAATGTCTAAGGTAATATGCAACTAAACTGAAGAAAGGCCATTCAAATAAAATACAAATTATTTGTTTAAAATACCCAAATTCAAAAATCTAGGTTGTGTGGGGTCAAAATTATGACAAAATTTTATGGCTTAAGACGAGTTTATAACACACCGAAGTTTTATATCTAATTACAGTCTTTTTACGGAAAACTTCAGTCTCATAGCTTTGGCATTTCTTACATTAGTGTATCTCAGATGCAAGACTCATGATAAAAAACAAACCTTCATAATAAATAAGACTAGCTACAAAGTTCTATATCACAAGTTAAAGCATTTAATTGGCATAAGGTTTCCATTCCATTAGATGAGCACTTGCAAGTAACTATTGAGAGAATCATATAAATTACCAGTGTATCTGGAGAACCTGAAAGTGGTGTTACTCAAGGTTAGCTCATTTTAAAACCTATTCATTTTGCCACCAACTCATAAATTAATAAACATAATAAAGATACCATATTCTCATGAGTATGAAACCAGTAGCTAAGTAATTACATTATCAGTGAAAATTCAACCAAGCAAAAATTATGTATTAATACAATATTTTCAAAATAGTAAAAGGACACAAAATCTTTGTTTTATTAACTTTTTCAGCCATCATTTGATTACTAGATACAGTATTGTAAAATTAACAGAGAATTCTCATAAATGAAGTTCAAAAGCAACCATGATCAGGAAATTCAAATTCTTAGCATATGGTGTTCGGTGACAAGCTGGAGTGTCACAATCCTTAAAACTAGTTAATTCCATCACTATATATTAGTGTATTAAATGCCAATATCTGAGAATTAAGCACTGCAAATTGTTAACAAACCTATGTATTCCATTCTTGATTCCAGATGAGTCAATCAAGTTCATTCATAGAAAGTTCACATTTTCCTAGATTCAGAAATTATAAAAATATATTTGGAGGCTCTAGTGGCTGAGCTGCAGCAGTTATATTTCTTCCAAGAAGACTGTGCTACTTAACATAATTTGGTCAGGATCTGGTATTACTGCTCTTTAGTAATTAACCCTTTCAGTGTTGAGACCCCTGATCCTTGACTTATTCTGTGTCAAAAAGTTTTCAAAACAAAAACAAAATTCTTACGAAATGATAGAGAATCTTTTCCCAATGGTAGTGACACCAAAAGTACGAAATTTGATGGAAAACTTACAAAATGACGCACGTGTGAAGTTAGTGATCTTGGCGATATTTACGCATCAGCGATTTCGTCCACTTTGGCCCTATTTTCAGCCAATTCCATCGTTCTAGTCGATGAAAATTGTAGCTATTTTGCTAGAACTCCATTGATTACAGGAAAACTCTCATTTACCGATTTCAACTACCCAATAAAGTGGTCAGAAATTGGCAATTTGGCCAAGTTCAAAATAGGGTCCAAAATAAACAGGACAGACATTCCTGGCCCTAAAATAAAATTTTCTTTTTTCATTCTCACATCTCCAGGCCCTTCTTATATTGCTCTTGCTTTCCATTTTGAATTTTTATTTTCACAAAAAATAGAAGATTTACTGTTACGCAGACTACTGTATTATTATAATTGTATAAATATTGTCAACCCATTCGTGACTGTGTATTAGACTGGCCAGTTGGGCACGTATTGAACAGTGACGTCATTTGTTTACTCTTGAACATCGGCAAAAATCGAACATTTCCGCTACTTTGAGCTCAATTTCAAGATATTTTTCATAATGAAACCAATCAAAATCATCTCCATTTCTGTAATATATCTTCCATTCTATCAAATGAGACCAAGAAAACAGGAATACAACCATAAATACCATACAAAAATACACCGCAAAGTCACTGTTTTAAACCAAAAACACGGTCAGTTTTTTTTCTCATGCACTGCATGCTGCAGGATTTTTTTTATACTGTGCACACTGACCACTCAGACCCATTCTTTCATATGTAGGCCTACCAGCTTTCTTCCACCAGATTTGAAGGAGATAGAATTTTGGCGTAGTATTATGGGACCGACGTTGGCTCTCAAGCTGTAATATTATGGGACTGACAATGAAAGGGTTAAAATACATTTTCTAATACAAAATTTATTATGAGAAATATTTTGTGTAATACTTGAACCAAAATATTCTATAGGATACTTTCTGTATATTAGTTTTACATAGCCATGGACTATGTTGAAAAAATATATATATATATATATATATATATATATACATATATAGATAAATAGATAGTTACACAAGACTGATTGGAATTGGTAAAATGGACACTTAGTCCATGGCTATGTAAAACTAATATACAGAAAGTATCCTATAGAATATTTTGGTTCAAGTATTACACAAAATATTTCCCATAATAAATTTTATATACAGAGCGGTACCTCGGGATACGAACAGCTCAAAACTCGAACAATTATGTAAGTGCTTTTGTAAGTGTATTTTCGGGGGTCTGAAACGGATTAATCTGATTTACATTATTCCTTATAGGAACAAATTCGTTCGGTATCAGCACTCGAACAGCCTTCTGGAACGAAAAAGATTCATATCCTGAGGTACCACCGTATATATATCTATACACGTACTGTATATTTTACCTTCATTTTCTGTCCTAATTATGGCTAAGTTACACAGTATTCAAACCATTTCACAAAATGTTTACCACAAATGTTATCAGAATGCAATGAATTATGACTAATAATCATATTTCACCACACCATTAACATCATTCTTACATAAACGTATTAAAGAAATATATTAAGCTTTGGTGAATGGTGTGAAAGTGTTTTAACAATGTTTTTTTTAAGTATAGTAGTATGTGTGTGTGTGTGTGTGTGTGTGTGTTTCTTCAGCCATGTATGCCATCCACTAAAGTAATAGCCACCATTTATGAGGAGACAAACGAGGAAGTTGGCAATTGTCCTCTCTACCCTCGCTTGTATTTGCCCAAAAAGGCTTGGCAGTTAGGACAATTGTGTTCCACATTCATGCAGTCATTAATACAGCAGGGAATCAGGCAACAACCCATCCAGCATCTGTTACAATAGAAAAAAAAATTGTAAAAATGAGAGCCCCTACTTATTAAATCTGCACACATGTTCATATATAGTAAATCATTTACTAAACTGTGACTGGCTGAGATTCGATCCCACGTCACACTGTCCCACCCCATGAGACAAGACAATGTACACGTTTCCCTAACCTCTCAACCATAAATCCTACAAATACCATGCACCCAGCAGAGCTAGGTGTTACTCATGGTATGAGGACACTCATGGCAGTGGTAAACTCAGGGCTAATGTCAACCTCCTCCCTTTTGAATAACAGCCTCCACAAGCAGTCTATATAGTAATGAAACCATGAAACAAGTGGTAATGAATTGTGTTAATCACTCACATACTAGGAACCTTTATACTTTATACAGTATTTTAATGTGTTCAGTATGTACAGTACTAAACATTTTGTGTGACACACTGTACACTTTTAACCCTTAAACTGTCCAAACAGATCTATGTTCACATGCGTAGTGCTCCAAAAGTAGATATACGTTTTTTTTACATATTTTCAAATACAGTTGACCCCCGGTTAACGATATTTTTTCACTCCAGAAGTATGTTCAGGTGCCAGTACTGACCGAATTTGTTCCCATAAGGAATATTGTGAAGTAGATTAGTCCATTTCAGACCCCCAAACATACACGTACAAACGCACTTACATAATTACACTTACATAATTGGTCGCATTCGGAGGTAATCGTTATGCGGGGATCCACTGTATAACAAAAAAACGTAGATCAAAGTTTTTTTACATGTTTTCAAATGTAAAAAAAAGAAAAAAAATTACGAAAATTTACGAAAAAACGTAGATCTACATTTGGACAGTTTAAGGGTTAAGAAGTGTATCTTGTTACAAAATAGCTAATAATGACAGATTTTGCTACAAAGTTTTAATGCTTCATACAAATGCTACTGGGTGACCATAATTATTGTTCCAATAAAGCTTTTTCTTCAAAACTGTTAAATACCTAACACTTGCATATTTAAATATAAAACAAAGATAACTCTGACAGTCAAAAATTTATTTATCATAGTATTCATAGATGTTAAACCCATGTGAGTCATTCAGTATTGCACAGAAAAGTGGTGGCTGAAATTCAAGGATAACTAGCAAAAAGCATTGAGGGTGAACACAAGAATATAGTAGGCACAGGAATACCTCATTAATACAGCGAGTTATGTTCCAGACTGCCACCGTAAAGCAAATACCAACTTAACCCCTTAGCTGTCCAGACGTAAAGCTACGTTGTTACCGCTAGCGCTCCAAACATAGATCAACCTTTTAGTTTTCCTGCCTCCAAATTTGGCACGATTGGCTTGAGATGCCTGGTCAGCAAAGAATGGGTCTTGATACTCAATGTGTGCAGTATTAAAAAAAATCTGGGAAAACTTAGTACACCTTGTGGGAGCGCCAGCTAGACCAAGCAGAGCAGCAAACACCAGGGATTCACTGATGTCATATCGTATTAACACTCCTTTTAAGAGAAAAGTGATACTGACCCCAAGTTTAGTGGCTTTGAGGTGGATGTGGCCATAAGTGGTCGAGGAAATGTCAAAAACCTCAATAATAACCCATGGGCAACATTTGTGCAACATCCTTTCAATTTTGGTACCACTGGTAGTGTCATCCTGCCAGAATGTCCTATAACCTATGCCCTAAGTAAAGAGAAACAATTCTGGACCGTGTAATACGTGTTCGGCTGCCTGGCTGTCTCTATCTCCGTCTGTCTGTCTGTATCTATCTCTGGCTGTCTCTATTGCTGTCTATCTATCTCTTTATCTCTCTCTATCTCTGCCTCTGTCTATCTCTGCCTCTGTCTAACTTTGCCTATGTCTATCTCTGCCTCTGTCTAACTCTGCACCTGTCTATTTCTGCCTCTGTCTCACAGGTACACATAAATACAGTGGACCCCAGGTTCACGATATTAATCCGTTCCTGAGAGCTCATTGTAAACCAAAATTATCGGAAAGCGAATCAATTTTCCCCATAAGAAATAATGGAAATCAAATTAATCCGTGCAAGACACCCAAAAGTATGAAAAAAAAACTTTTACCACATGAAATATTAAGTTTAATCCAATATAATAATTACAATAACAATAATAACAATAGAATAATCACAATAGAATAATTGACACTTACCTTTAATGAAGATCTGGTGATGATTGATGGGATGGGAGGAGGGGAGAGTGTCAAAGTTTTTAATGTTTAGAAGGGGAATCCCCCTCCATTAGGACTTGAGGTAGCAAGTCCTTTTCTGGGGTTACTTCCCTTCTTCTTTTAATGCCACTAGGACCAGCTTGAGAGTCACTGGATTTCTGTCGCACAACATATCTGTCCATAGAGGCCTGTACTTCTCGTTCCTTTGTGACTTTCCTAAAGTGGTTCACAACATTGTCAGTGTACAGGTTGCCAACACGGCTTGCAGTAGCTGTGTCAGGGTGCTTTTCATCAAAAAAGGTTTGCACTTCAAGCCACTTTGCACACATTTCCTTAATTTCAATAGTCATTAGCACCCTTGGTCTCGATGGGTTGGCACTAGAAGCTTTCTTGGGGCCCATGGTGACTTATTTTGCAGAAACAAGCACCAAAAACAGTGATAATATGGATAATATGGAATGTACCGAATGTATCCTTAAATGCGCGCACAATGGCTGGCTTGTAAACACTGGCACACACGGGGCAGTTCAGGCCACACGTGGACACGTCTCGTACGAATCGTATCGCATACCGGGTTTTGTAACGGGAACCGAGGCAATTTTTTTGCGATATAATGCTTCGGATACCGGATTTATCGGATACCGATGGCTTCGTGAACTGGGGGTCCACTGTACAATTATAAATAGTGTAAATTACCAAGGATATCCCAAAAAATCTAGACAAAGTGCTATACAGTAGGGCCCCACTTACACGGCAGGTTAGGTTCCAGGCTACTACCGAAAAGCGGACATCACCGGAAAGCAGAACACCATTTTTTTCTACTTATATATGCCAGATAACAAGTTTACACTAATGTATATTAATTTAGCAATAGGACTAGGCATTAAAAACAATAAAAAGTAAAATACACACACAGTACACCCATTACTTACCTTAAAATATTTGTAGTCTTAATGTAGGGTGAGAGGCGAGTTTTATTTGTAGGAAGTCAGGTCTGGGAAGTATAGTAGCCAGCCACGTCAGCCCACCCCACCCACACGTAATATACCACGTTCAAAGCGCCCCAGAGCAATGAAATACATATACAGTACATTCAATACCTTAAAATATTTGTAGTCTTACTGTAGGGTAAGAGGTGAGTTTTATTTATAGTAAGTAAGGTTTGGGAAGTATGGTAGCCAGCCAGGGCAGCCCACCTCACCTACATGTAATGTAAACAAACCAGGCAAACCTGTCTGGTTTTTGTTCATACCATAATACTGTACAAACACTTTACATTGTGTACAGGTTGTTTCCACACTGATACAGTAGAATAAAGAGGAACACTTCCATTTTCATGTAACACCATTTCTAGAAGAAATGGCGCTCTGAGTGAAGGCATATGAAAGGAATAATTTTCTAGTTACCCCCAGTAATATTATAGTGTACACATTTTCTCTGATGTTGAACTAGAGAAAACGTTATTCTTGCCATCACTCCTACAAGTCGCCTGGCTACCACATCTCACATTTATGTTAATTTATTCTACTGTGGGGTAGATTTATCCTGTTTATATGTTACGTAGCATGTTTATTATATAATTTCTAAAATATATCATTGATGGATTAATGGAAATGTCTATATTAACGTAATATACGACATTTAATTCTAAGTAGTAGGTTGGTAAACAGCAACCGCCCAGGGAGGTACTACCGTCCTGCCAAGTGAGTGTAAAACTGAAGCCTGTAATTGTTTTACATGATGGTAGGATTGCTGGTGTCTTTTGTCAGTCTCATAAACATGCAAGATTTCAGGTACGTCTTGCTACTTCTACTTACACTTAGGTCACACTACACATACATGTACAAACATATATATATATACACACACACCCCTCTGGGTTTTCTTCTATTTTCTTTCTAGTTCTTGTTCTTGTTCATTTCCTCTTATCTCCATGGGGAAGTGGAACAGAATTCTTCCTCTGTAAGCCATGCGTGTTGTAAGAGGCAACTAAAATGCCGGGAGCAAGGGGTTAGTAACCCCTTCTCCTGTATAAATTACTAAATTTAAAAAGAGAAACTTTCGTTTTTCTTTTTGGCCACCCTGCCTTGGTGGGATACGGCCAGTTTGTTGAAAAAAAAAATGACATTTAATATGCCCAAGAAATTACGTATTATTATTAACCCTTAACCCCTTGACTGTCGCAATCCCCAATCCTGAGGTGTCTCCTGGTGTCGCAAAATTAAAAAAAAAAATATATATACTATATTTTTTCTTATGAAATGATAAGAGAATCTTTTCCCGATTGTAATGACACCAAAAAAATCGAAATTTGATGGAAAACTGAGGGAATTACGCCCTCACAAAGTTAGCGACCTTGGCAATATTTACAAATAGGTGATTTCGCCCACTTTGAGCCCTGTTTTCGGCTAATTCCATTGTTCCAGTCGACCAAACTAATAGCTATTTCTTTAGAACTCCATTTTTTCAATCAATTAAGCACAAGAAACTGCCCATTTACCGATTTCAACTACCCAATAACGTGGTCAGAAATTTGCAATTTGGCCAATTTCACGAAAATTAAAAAATATGACAATTTCAAAATAAGGTCCAGAATGAACAATGCAGACATTCCTGGCTCTAAAATAACATTTTCTTTGTTCATCAGTCATGTCTCGAGGTCCTTCTGATATTACTCTTGCTTTCTATTTTGAATTTTTATTCAAACAAAAAATAGAAGATTTACTGTTATGCAGACTACAGCAATATTGTAATAATTGTACAAATAATGTCAACCCATTCATGACTGCATATTAGAATGGCTAGTTGGACATTTATTGGACAATGACATCATTTGTTTACTTTTGAACATCGGCAAAAATCAAACATGTTCCCTACTTTGAGCTCCATTTCCAATTCTTTTTATAGTAAATTCAAACAAAATCACCTCTATTTCTATAACATGTTTTCCATTCTATCAAATGAGACCAAGAAAACAAGAACAGAACCATAAATACTATAAGAAAATAGACCACAAAGTCGGCATGGAGTTTTTTTTTCTCATTATGCACTGCATGCTCCAGGATTTTTTTTATATGGTGCACAATGACCACACAGACCTATTCTCTCACATGTGGGCCTACCAGCTTTCTTCTGCTTGATTTGAAGCCGCTAGAATTTATGAGTAAATACAGTGGACCCCCGGTTCACGATATTAATTATCGGAAAGCGAATCAATTTTCCCCATAAGAAATAATGGAAATCAAATTAATCCGTGCAAGACACCCAAAAGTATGAAAAAAAACTTTTACCACATGAAATATTAAGTTTAATGCAATAGAATAATTACAATAACAATAGAATAATAACAATAGAATAATTGACACTTACCTTTAATGAAGATCTAGTGATGATTGATGAGATGGGAGGAGGGGAGAGTGTTGAACCTATTGTTTAGAAGGGGAATCTCCCTCCATTATGACTTGAGGTAGCAAGTCCTAATGAGTAATGTAGGTCCTGCTTGGCAATTTCTTCCAAAACAGGCCTGTTTCGTCACAATTAAACACTTGTTCAGGTTTCAATCCTTCAGCCTCTATGTACTCCTTGAATTCATGCACATATTTTTCAGCCGCTTTGTGGTCTGAACTGGCAGCCTCACCATGCCTAATGCCACTACGATTCTTAAATCTTTCAAACCAACCTTTGCTGGCCTTAAATTCACTCACATCACTACTAGTTGCAGGCAATTTCTTTACCAAATCGTCATGCAACTGCCTAGCCTTTTCACAAATGATCGCTTGAGAGATGCTATCTCCTGCTATCTGTTTTTCATTTATCCACACCAATAACAGTCTCTCAACATTTTCTAACACTTGCGGTCGCTGTTTCGTAATCACAGTTGCACCTTTTGCAAGAACAGCTTCCTTGATTGCCGTTTTCCTGCTCATTATAGTAGAGATGGTTGATTGGGGTTTACTATACAACCTGACCAGCTCCGACACACACACTTCACTTTCGTACTTTGCAATTACAGTGGACCCTCGACATTCGATACTAATCCGTTCCCGAGATCTATGAAATGTCGAAAATATCGAAAGTCGAATTAATTTTCCCCATAAGAAATAATGGAAATCAAATTAATCTGTGCAAGACACTCAAAAGTATGGAAAAAAATTTTTACCACATGAAACATTAAGTTTAATGCAATAGAATAATTACAATAACAATAGATTAATAACAATAGAATAATTGACACTTACCTTTAATGAAGATCTGGTGATGATTGATGGGATGGGAGGAGGGGAGAGTGTGGATGGTGTTAGTGTTTAGAAGGGGAATCCCCTTCCACTGGGACTTGAACTGGGAGCCTCACCATGCTTTACCACACTGTGTATGCCACTACAATTCTTAAATCTTTCAAACCAACCTTTGCTGGCCTTAAATTCACTCACATTACCACTAGTTGCAGGCAATTTCTTTACCAAATCATCATGCACTCCGACACGCACTCCACTTTCGTACTTTGCAATTATCTCTTTCGTCATTTCAATAGTCATTAGCATCTTTTTTCTCGAAGGGTTGGCACTAGAAGCTTTCTCGGGGGCCCATGATTACTTATTTTACAGAAACAAGCACCAAAAACAGTGATAATATGGATAATATGGAATGTACCGAATGTATCCTTAGATGCGCGCACACTAGCTGGCTTGTAAACGCTGGCACACACAGGGCAGTTCAGGCCACATGTGGACACGTCTCGTACAAATCGTATCGAATGTCGGGTTTTCCATCGAATGTCGAGGCAAAATTTTTGCGTTAAAATGCATCGAATGTCGGATTTATCGAATGTCGATGCCATCAAATGCCGGGGGTCCACTGTATCTCTTTCTTCATTTCAATAGTGATTAGCACCCTTTGTCTTGAAGGGTTGGCACTAGAAGCTTTCTTGGGGCCCATGGTGACTTATTTTGCAGAAACAAGCACCAAAAACAGTGATAATATGGATAATATGGAATGTACCAAATGTATCTTTAGATGTGCACACACTGACTGGCTTGTAAACACTGGCACACACGGTTCAGTTCAGGCCATATGTGGACACGTCTCGTACGAATTGTATCGCATACCGGGTTTTGTAACGGGAACCGAGGCAAATTTTCTGCGATATAATGCATCAGTTACCGGATTTATCGGATACTGATAGCATCGCAAACCGGGAGTCCACTGTATACGTCAAACACGGTACCTCATAAGAAGTATATATACGACCAAAACAGTCAAAGGGTTAAACTGCCCAAACGTAGATCTACGTTCATGCGCGTAGCGCTCTGACCTTGATTTTCTCCATTAGAAAGCATGTAAAAAAACGTAGATCTACGTTCAGAGCACTACACGAGCAAACGTAGATCTACGTTTGGACAGTTTAAGCGTTAATATGGCATCAAAAGTAGAGAGACTCTTAGAGATTTTAATGTTTACCTGCAGGCCAGCACAGTGTGTAAGTATATTTAGGTACAGATACACATAAGTATAATTATCAGAGTACAGTGGACCCTCGGCTAACGATGACATCGGCTAGCAATACAATCGGATAGCGATGCATTTTAGAGTAAAAATATTGGCTCGGCCAACGATGAAAAACCCGGTTAAGGATAATTGTCCCAAATGCGTCCGCCTGTCTATCCGGCCTGAGCGCGCCTCAGCTACCCTGCCTTCAGCTAGTGTGCCATTGTTTACAAGCCAGTGTGGATGGTTCCACATATACATTCGATACATTTTGTATTATTCCATTGTTTTTAGTGCTTGTAACTGCTAAATAAGCCACCATGGGCCCCAAGAAAGCTTCTAGTGCCAACCCTGTGGTAAAAAGGGTGAGGTGAACTATCAAATTGAAGAAAGAGATAATCACAAAGTATGAAAGTGGAGTGCGTGCCTCCGAGCTGGCCCGGTTGTATAACAAACCCCAATCAACCATCGCTACTATCTTGGCCAACAGAAAGGCAATCAAGGAAGCTGTTGTTGCAAAAGGTGCAGGTATGCTTACAAAACAGAGATCGCAAATACTCGAAGATGTGGAGAGACTGTTATTGGTGTGGATCAACGACAAACAATTATCAGGAGATAGTGTTTCACAGTCAATCATATGTGAAAAGGCAAGGCATTTGCATGCGGATCTCATTAAGAAAATGCCTGGAACTAGTGCTGATGTTAGTGATTTTAAGGCCATCAAAGGTTGGTTTGAGAAATTTAAGAATCATAGTGGCATACACAGTGTGATAAAGCATATTGAGGTTGCCAGTTGTGACCAAAAAGTGGCTGAAAAATATGTGCAGGAATTCAAGAAGTACATAGACACTGAAAAATTAAAACCCCGACAAGTGTTTGTGACGAAACAGGCTTGCTTTGGAAGAAAATGCCAAACCGAACCTACATTACACAGGAGGAGAAAGCACTGCCAGAACACAAGTCTATGAAAGACAGGCTAACTCTAATGTTTTGTAGTAATGCTAGTGGGGATTGCAAGGTGAATCGTGTATCACTCTGAAACTCCCAGTGTGTTCAAGAAAAATAGTGTTGTCAAGGCTAATTTGTGTGTGATGTGAAAGGCAAACAGTAAGGCATGGGTCACTAGGGACATTTTCCATGATTGGTTCTATCATGTGTTTGGCCCCGCTGTGAAAAAATACCTCCTGGAAAATAAATTGGACCTCAAGTACTTCCTGGTATTAGACAATGCTCCTGCTCATCCTCCAGACTTGCAAGAGCAAATTATGGGGAAGTTGAGCTTCATCAAAGTGAAGTTTTTGCCTCCTAATACCACAACTCTCTTCCAGCTCATGGACCAGCAGGTCATTTCAAATTTCAAAAAACTGTACACCAAAGCAGTGCTTTGAAGTGATCTCAGACAATGAATTGACCCTAAGAGAGTTTTGGAAAGATCACTTCAGTATCCTCAGCTGCATAAACCTTATAGGTAAGGCGTGGGAGGGAGTGACTTGCAGGACTTTGAAC
>NC_069406.1:68647328-68672538 GCF_026875155.1 Cherax quadricarinatus
CACCCACCCCTCTCTCTCTTGTCTTACTGCTGTCACCATGTCATAGAACTCCAGTAGGTTTGTGACACAGGATTTCCCATCCCTGAAACCATGTTGGCTGCTGTTGATGAGATCGTTCCTTTCTAGGTGTTCCACCACTCTTCTCCTGATAATCTTCTCCATGATTTTGCATACTATACATGTCAGTGACACTGGTCTGTAGTTTAATGCTTCATGTCTGTCTCCTTTTTTAAAGATTGGGACTACATTTGCTGTCTTCCATGCCTCAGGCAATCTCCCTGTTTCGATAGATGTATTGAATATTGTTGTTAGGGGTACACATAGCACCTCTGCTCCCTCTCTCAATACCCATGGGGAGATGTTATCTGGCCCCATTGCCTTTGAGGTATCTAGCTCACTCAGAAGCCTCTTCACTTCTTCCTCGGTTGTGTGCACTGTGTCCAGCACATGGTGGTGTGCCCCACCTCTCCGTCTTTCTGGAGCCCCTTCTGTCTCCTCTGTGAACACTTCTTTGAATCTCTTGTTGAGTTCCTCACATACTTCACGGTCATTTCTTGTTGTCTCTCCTCCTTCCTTCCTTAGCCTGATTACCTGGTCCTTGACTGTTGTTTTCCTCCTGATGTGGCTGTACAACAGTTTCGGGTCAGATTTGGCTTTCGCTGCTATGTCGTTTTCATATTGTCTTTGGGCCTCCCTTCTTATCTGTGCATATTCGTTTCTGGCTCTACGACTGCTCTCCTTATTCTCCTGGGTCCTTTGCCTTCTATATTTCTTCCATTCCCTAGCACACTTGGTTTTTGCCTCCCTGCACCTTTGGGTAAACCATGGGCTCATCCTGGCTTTTTCATTATTCCTGTTACCCTTGGGTACAAACCTCTCCTCAGCCTCCTTGCATTTTGTTGCTACATATTCCATCATCTCATTAACTGGCTTCCCTGCCAGTTCTCTGTCCCACTGAACCCCGTTCAAGAAGTTCCTCATTCCTGTGTAGTCCCCTTTCTTGTAGTTTGGCTTCATTCGTCCTGGCCTTCCTGCTTCTCCCTCCACTTGCTTTCCACTTTGAATTTTTATTCTCACAAAAAATAGAAGATTTACTGTTATGCAGACTACTGCATTAGTGTAGAAATGGTATAAATAATATCAGCGCACTTGTGAAAGAATATTAGACTCACCAGTTGACGTGTATTGGACGCGTAGCATGATTTGTTTACTTTTGAACTTTGGTAAAACTACTTTGAGTTCAATTTCAAGGTACTTTTCATTGTAAAACCAATCAAAATCATCTCAATTTCTGTAATATATCTTCCATTCTATAAAATGAGACCAGGAAAACTAGAATACAACAATAAATACCATACGAAAATACAGTGCAAAGTTGCTGTTTTAACCCTTAAACGGTCCAAACGTATTTATACGTTCACTTGTGCAGCACCCCTAATTTTTTGAGAAAAAAAAAATGTTTTTTTTTATAGGAAAAAAGAGCATGTGGTACCCAGGCATCCCCAATTTTTTTCATATAGCACACACTGAGTGCACACACCCATTCTATCATGTCTAGACGACTCAGGCATATCGTGCCAATGTTGAATGAATGACAAAGGAAACGTATATATACGTTTGGGGCGCTATGCGAGAGAATGTATATACAGTGGTCCCTCGCTTTTCGTAGTTCTCGGCAATCGTAAATTTCGGAAATCATAGGGATATTTTCGTATAAACATGGGCTCACTTTTCATAGGTTGACTCGTGAGTCGTAGTTCGTCTGGGACGCGTACCCACGGCGTGAGCTGTGGCGGCAGCCAGTCTGGCATTATTTACCAGTGAGTGAAGGTCCCCTCACGTGCTCCAGCGAAATATTTCATAATATTCTATTTATTTTAGTGCTTGCAAGTACTAAATAAGCTACCATGGCTCAAAGAAAGCTCCTAGTGCCAAGCCTGTGGTAAAGAAGGTGAGAAATACGATTGAATTTAAGAAAACCATCATTGAACAATGTGAAAGTGGCACAAGTGTGGCCGAACTGGCCAGGATGTATAAGAAACCCTACACAACCTTATAGTAAGGCATGGGTCACGAGGGAAATTTTCGTCGAGTGGTTCAATGAAGTGTTTGGCCCTAGTGTGAAGGAGTATCTCCTGGAAAAGAAATTAGATCTCAAGTGCCTGCTAGTAATGGACAATGCACCTCCTCATCCTCCAAACTTGGATGACCTAATTTTCGAGGAGTCTGGGTTCATCACATTAAAGTTCTTGCCCCCGAATACCACTCCTCTCCTCCAGCCCATGGACCAACAGGTCATTGCAAACTTTAAAAAACTCTACACAAAAGCAATGTTTCACAGGTGCTTGACTGTGACCACAGACACTCACTTGACCCTAAGGGAATTTTGGAGAGAACACTTCAGCATCCTCCATTGCATAACCCTTATAGGTATGGCTTGGGAGGGAGTGACTACCAGGACTTTTAACTCTGCCTGGAGAAAATTGTGGCCAGATTGTGTCGACAAGAGGGATTTTGAAGGGTTTGGGACTGACCCTGATGAGCCTATGTCTGTTGTAAAATCAATTGTGGCACTGGGGAGTTTCATGGGGTTGGATGTGAGTTTGGAGGATGTGGAAGAATTGGTGGAAGACCACAACGAAGAGCTCACCACTGAGGAGCTGCAAGAGCTTCAGCAGGAAGAGCAACAGATCGCAGCTCAGAATCTTGCTGCAGAGGAGGAGGAAGAGAGATGGAAGAAGGTGCCTTCTTCAGAAATTAAAGAGATTTTTACTATGTGGGGTAAGATGGAAAGCTTTATGGAGAAACATCACCCTAACAAGGTTGTTGCAAGCCATGTTGGCAGCATGTACAGTGACAAAGTCTTGGGCCATTTTAGGGAGGTGTTAAAGAGACACCAGAAACAGAGCTCTCTGGACAGTTATTTTGTGAGACAGGACTCCAGTGACTCTCAAGGTTGTCCTAGTGGCATTAAGAAACAAAGAAGAGAAGCAACCCCAGAAAAGCAAATGGTACCTGAGGTGTTGATGGAAGGGGATTCCCCTTCCAAACTATAAGCAATCCAATCTCTCTCCTCCTCCAGTCTCCCATACACTAAGAAGAATCTCCAATAAAGGTAAGTGTTATGCTGTTAATGTTTCATTCATCATTTCCCATTGTATTGTTTATGTACTACATGTATATTTCATGTAAAAAAATTTTTTGTTTTAATACTTCTGGGTGTCAGGAACGGATTAATTGTATTTAAATTATTTCTTGTGGGGAAAAGTGATTCGCAAATCGTAAATTTCGTTTATAGTAGCTCCTCCAGGAACGGATTAACCCTTTGACTGTCGTGGCCGTATATATACGTCTTACAAGGTACCGTGTTTGACGTATATATACAGTGGACCCCCGGTTAACGATATTTTTTCACTCTATAAGTATGTTCAGGTGCCAGTACTGACCGAATTTATTCTCATAAGGAATATTGTGAAGTAGATTAGTCCATTTCAGACCCCCAAACATACACGTACAAATGCACTTACATAAATACACTTACATAATTGGTCGCATTCGGAGGTAATCGTTATGCGGGGGTCCACTGTACTCATAAATTCTAGCGACTTCAACTCAAGCAGGAGAAAGCTGGTAGGCCCACATGTGAGAGAATGGGTCTGTGTGGTCAGTGTGCACCATATAAAAAAAATCCTGGAGCACGCAGTGCATAATGAGGAAAAAAAAACTCCGACCGTTTTTTTTAATTAAAATGCCGAATTTGTGGTCTATTTTCGTATAGTATTTATGGTTGTATTCTCGTTTTCTTGGTCTCATTTGATAGAATGGAAAACATATTATAGAAATAGAGATGATTTTGATTGATTTTGCTATAAAAAGAACCTAGAAATGGAGCTCAAAGTAGGGGAAATGTTTGATTTTTGCCAATGTTCAAAAGTAAACAAATGATGCCATTGTCCAATAAATGTCCAACTAGCCATTCTAATATGCAGTCATAAATGGGTTAATGTTATTTATACAATTATTACAGTTTTGCAGTAGTCTGCATAACAGTAAATCTTGTATTTTTTGTTTGAATAAAAATTCAAAATAGAAAGCAAGAGTAATATCAGAGGGGCCTTGAGACATGACTGATGAACAAAGAAAATGGTATTTTAGAGCCAGGAATGTTTGCATTGTTCATTCTGTACCTTATTTTGAAATTGTCATATTTTTTAGTTTTCGTGAAATTGGCCAAATTGCAAATTTCTGACCACATTATTAGTTAGTTGAAATCGGTAAATGGGCAGTTTTTTGTACTCAATCTATAGAAAAAATGGAGTTCTAAAGAAATGGCTATGAGTTTGGGCGACTGGAACAATGGAATTAGCCGAAAATAGGGCTCAAAGTGGGCGAAATCGCCAATTTGTAAACAGCGCCGAGGTCGTTAACTTCGCGAGAGCATTATTCCGTCAGTTTTCCATCAAATTTCGTTTTTTTGGTGTCATTACAATCGGGAAAAGATTCTCTATCATTTCGTAAGAAAAAATAATTTTTTTTTTGTTTAAATTTTGCGACACCAGGAGACACCTCAGGATTGGGGGTTGCGACAGTCAAAGGGTTAATTATGAAAAACGAGGGACCACTGTATACTTTTGGACCATTTAAGGGTTAATCCAAAAACATGGTCAAAGTTTTTTTCTTTCTCATTACGCACTGGGTGCTGCAGGATTTTTTTTATACTGCGCACACTGACCACATAGACCCATTCTTTCATATGTAGGGCTACCAGCTTTCTCTCACTAGATCTGAGGACGCTAGAATTTAGGCGTACTAGTACGTCAAAATCCCTGGTGTGTAAGCCGTACTAGTACGTCCGAAACCCTGAAAGGGTTAATAATAGGCTGAGCAACTCATTTTCCTTTGACTCTTCTTTCTTCTTTCAAAAAAAAAAAATGGCTGTATCCCATCGAAGCAGGGTGGCCCAAAAAGAAAAACTTAGTAATGTATACAGGAGAAGGGGTTACTAGCCCCTTGCTCTAGGCATTTTAGTCACCTCTTACTACACGCATGGCCTACAGAGGAAGAATTCTGTTCCACTTCCCCATGGAGATAAGAGGAAACAGTAAGAAAATAGAATAAAACTCAGAGGGGTATGTATATGCCTGTACATGTATGTGTGGTGTGACCTAAGTGTAAGAAGTAGCAAGACGTACCTGAAATCTTGCATGTTTGAGACAAAAGAGACACCAGCAATCCTTCTTTCTTTCAACACGCCAGTCGTATCCCACTGATGTGGGGTGGCCCAAAAGAAAAAAACGAAAGTTTCTCCTTTTACATTTAGTAATATATACAGAAGAAGGGGTTACTAGCCCCTTGCTCCCAGAATTTTAGTCGCCTCTTACAACACGCATGGCTTACAGAGGAAGAATTCTGTTCCACTTCCCCATGGAGGTAAGAGGAGATAAACAAGAACAAGAACTAGAAAGAAAATAGTAGAAAACCCAGAGGGGTGTGTATATATATGCTTGTACAGTACATGTATGTGTAGTGTGACCTAAGTGTAAGTAGAAGTAGCAAGATGTACCTGACATCTTTGCATGTATATGAAACAGAAAAAAAAGACACCAGCAATCCTACCATCATGTAAAACAATTACAGGCTTCCGTGTTACACTCACTTGGCAGGACAGTAGTACCTCCCTGGGCGGTTGCTGTCTACCAACCTACTACCTACCTTTCCTTCGACTCCTATTTGTAAAAATAATTCAGTTTGCAAGGACCTACCCAAGAATACAGATGATAAACCCTGATAACCAAGCCACCATTGATGGGGAGGTCTTAGTAGCTGTATCAACCTCTGCATGGCAGTGTGGACATATCATATGAGTTGACTGAGATCCTAGAGGAACCACTGTTGTCACAACAGCAGTTGGGGCACCAGCTGTGGAAAATAAATTAAAATTACTTATTAATGGGAATGGTAAGTAAATTACAAATAGCCAAATTGGGCACAGCTCAATATTTTTCAGGATAATCAGTAATTATATTTAATTTATACAGCACTTCTAATTTCTATTAGCTTGAAATATTATAGGCTACATACTATTTGGTCCTACACAGCAGCACACTTGCATTCTCCTTATTTGCTTAGGTTATATTCTTGTGAAATAAATTTTAAATCAACAAAAAGCAAAAAAAATACTTGACAAAACATGGTAACATTCTTTGACTGAATTAGAAGAGTTAAAGGCCAGAAAGAAAAGAGCTAAATCCCTTCAGGCATAAAAGTATTGGCACAGTTTTGGTATACAAATAACCCCCAAGCACGAAATGGAGACTCGACAACATTTCAGTCCATCCTGGATCGTTTTCAGGTCGTGAGTAAGCTTGATGATGGTCACGGACAGACTGAAATGTGGCCTAACTTCCGTTTTCAATTTGTGGACTAACTGTTTAGTGTTCCAGCCACAATATCGTTACTTTTATTTTTCTTAATTTTGATCTCTGACAGCATCACACATTACATGCACAATATAAAAAAATAGCACTCTACTTGCTCTGCCATATACTGTACAATCAAATTCAGTACTGTAGCTACATCCTAAAAAAAAAAAAAAAAAAAAAAATGGGCATCAAAAACCAATGAAGCTATAATGCACTAGAACAAATTTAATAATCATGTCAAAGCCTGTAATAACATTTAAACAAATTTCAAACTAAAGCTAAGCAGTGCCTAATTATTAAAGCTGAAGATGAGGGAAGCTGTAACCCAATAAGGGCCAAACAATGGCTGGGGAATGGGAAGTAATGAGGTCTGATCCAAGGAAAGGGTAGCACTAATTCCTTGGATAAAGAGCCTTTTACCAGCTTCAAGGCCCCTCCCTCTACCTTGAGGAATGTAATACAAGTGATCTATAGTACTACAGTAGTCTTAATTAGTCAAGAGTGCAATGGTAAACTTATTACAAACAAAAACTTTAATGTGAAAACAACAAAAACATAACAATTAGGTAAGATGTATCAAAAGGTAAACATAATCTCTGGGCAAATATAGGAAAGATCACACAAAAAAATGCAGAAAAAAAATAAGGTAAAGGGAAACTTTTTCTTTACAAAGTTGTAAGTCTGAATTCATCTTACATATAGGAATTCATAACCCCAACAACAGATAGAAAAAAATATATAAAAGATTTTTGTATATATAGGAAGCGTCATCTCAAAAACACGTTTAATGATATTACAGTACAATTAAAAAAATTAATTAGATATCATTTTAACTGAAACTAAATTGGAGTAATCTACACTGGGAAACTAATCAGTATGAAGAAGGGGGAGAGAGAGAGAAAAAAAAACTAGTGGTGCAAGAAAAACAGTACAGTTACTGATACAAAAAAAAAGATGCAAGCTATAGAAATTCAAATTCAAAAGGCAGCATGTCAAAATTGTAGTGATAGAAATGTAACATGAAAACTCTAAATTGTGCAGAGTATATAATTACTGTAAGAGTTTTTGTATCTGTTTCAAATTTCTGCCACTAAGATCTTCACATTCTGCATTTTGAATTTAAATTTAAATGGCACATTGTATAGATCTAAAACCCATCATTTATTAGTAAATGGAGATAGAAGATTTGAATAAATGAGGGACTACTTAACTTGTTTAAAAAAAAAAAATACAGTGGTCCCTCAATAATCGTCCGTAATCCGTTCCTGGAAGTGGGACTATTATCGAAATGGACGATTTACGAATCAATTTTCCCCATAAGAAATAATGTAAATTCAATTAATCCGTTCCTGACACCCAGAAGTATTAAAACAAAAAAAATTTTTACATGAAATATAGATGTAGTACATAAACAATACAGTGGCACATGATGAATTAAACATTAACAGAATAACACTTACCTTTATTGGTGATTCTTCTTTGTGTATGGAAGACTGGAGAAGGAGACTGATTGGATGAATTACTGTTTGGAAGGGGAATCCCCTTCCATCAACACCTCGGGTACCAATTGCTTTTCTGGGGTTACTTCTCTTCTCTGTTTCTTAATGCCACTAGGACCACCTTGAGAGTCACTGGAGTCCTGTCTCGCAAAAAAACTGTCCAGAGAGCTCTGTTTCTGGCGTCTCTAAAACTTCCCTAAAATGGGCCAAGACTCTGTCACTGTACAAGTTGCCGATATGGCTTGCAACATCCTTCTCTGGGTGATGTTTCTCCATAAATCTTTCCATCCTACCCCACATTTCAAAAATCTCCTTAATTTCTGAAGAAGGCACCTTCTTCCATCTCTCTTCCTCCTCCTCTGCAGCAAGATTCTGAGCTGTGATCTGTTGCTCTTCCTGCTGAAGCTCTTGCAGCTCCTCAGTGGTTAGCTCTTCGTTGTGGTCCTCCACCAACTCTTCCACATCCTCCAAACTCACATCCAACCCCATGGAAGCCCCCAGTGCCACAATGGATTTAACAACTGACATAGGCTCATCAGGGTCAGCCCCAAACCCTTCAAAATCCCTCTTTTGGACACAATCTGGCCACAATTTTCTCCAAGCAGAGTTCAAAGTCCTGGTAGTCACTCCCTCCCAAGCCTTACGTATAAGGCTTACACAATGGAGAATACTGAAATGTTCTTTCCAAAAATCTCGTAGGGTCAATGAGTGTCTGAGGTCACATTCAAGCACCTTTCAAACATTGCTTTGGTGTAGAGTTTTTTAAAGTTTGCAATGACCTGCTGGTCCATGGGTTGGAGGAGAGGAGTGGTATTTGGGGGCAAGAACTTTACTGTGATGAACCCAAACTCCTTCAGAATTAGGTCATCCAAGTTTGGAGGATGAGCAGGTGCATTGTCCATTACTAGCAGGCACTTGAGATCCAATTTCTTTTCCAGGAGGTAATTCTTCACACTAGGGCCAAACACTTCGTTGAACCACTCTACAAAAATTTCCCTCGTGACCCATGCCTTATTATTAGATTTCCAAAACACACACAATTTACTCTTCATAACATTGTTTTTCCTGAACACTCTGGGATTTTCAGAATGATACACTAGTAACGGCTTCACTTTGAAATCCCCACTAGCATTAGCATAGAACATTAGCGTAAGCCTGTCTTTCATAGGCTTGTGTCCTGGCATTGCCTTTTCCTCTTGTGTAATGAAGGTCCTCTTTGGCATTTTCTTCCAAAAGAGGCCTGTTTCGTCACAATTGAACACTTGTTCAGGTTTCAGTCCTTCACTGTTTATGTACTCCTGGAATTCATGCACATATTTTTCAGCCACCTTGTGGTCCAAACTGGCAGCCTCACCATGCCTTACCACACTGTGTATGCCAGTACGCTTCTTAAATCTCTCAAACCAGCCTTTGCTAGCCTTAAATTCACTCACATCATCACTAGTTGCAGGCAATTTCTTTACCAAATCGTCATGCAACTGCCTAGCCTTTTCACAAATAAGCGACGTCATAAGACTGTCTCCTGCTAATTGTTTCTCATTTATCCACATCAATAATAACTTCTCAACATCTTCGAGTACTGGTGATCTCATTTTTGTCAGCATATTTACCCCCTTTGCAACAACAGCATCCTTGATTTCCTTTTTCTTGGCTATGATGGAAGATATGGTTGTACGGGATTTGTTATACATCCTGGCCAGTTCACCCACACGTACGCCACTATCATATTGTTCAATGATGTTTTTCTTAAATTCAATCGTATTTCTCACCTTCTTTACCAAAGGTTTGGCACTAGGAGCTTTCTTTGGAGCCATGGTAGCTTATTTAGCACTTAAATAACTTGCAAGCACTAAAATAAATGAAATATTATGAAATATTTCACTGGAGCACGTGAGAGGACCGCCGCTCACTGGTAAACAATGGCACACTGGCTGGGAAGGAAAGGCTGAGGCGGCTCGAGGCCGCTCAGACCGTGCATACGCGTCTGGGACGAAGGACTATTAGCAAGTTACCGGACCATTTCCGAGCCAATATTTTGACGAAAAAACAGGACTATTTCCGAAATGGACGACTTTCAGGCCGGACGATTATTGAATGACCACTGTACTGGTATTAACCACACTGGCTATTTCCTACCATGCAGGATGACCACAAATATTACCTGTATTTAAAATCAATCATGAAAAAGCAAAAAATCTTTATAATAGGATATTATAATTAAAAATATACTGGGTAGCCTAATGTTTACTAAAAGGAAAGAAATAATCAGCATAGTTTTTTAAACTCCACTTAATGAATCAGATTCTACAGGAGAAAATGTATATCACATGGCATGATTTAAAGAAGGTAAATTAAAAAATAAACAACACTGGCTAGACATTAATAAAATAAGTTAATTTAAGAGTGTTTAACATAAATTTAATTAAATAAAATATTACAAGAAACCTTATACAAAACAGTTATGCACCATTGTATAGTACATGAAAAATACCTGTTATCCATAGCTAAGTTCCTGTATCTGCAACTTAATACAATACAGTACAATTGTGAGGGTTTGATATAAGAAGCAATGGCAGCAAAAGAAATACAAGTGCGAATTATTACAGAGGCGTTATACTGAGTATTCGTGGCAGAGCCCGGCATGTCCGTCTGCCTGTCCCCTAGATCAAGTCAAGTATGAGGGAGAGGGAGAAGGCCTAGATGCATGGTTTAAACAGGGGTCACATGATTAGGCTTGAAGATAGCCTGCCTATAAATGTTGCTAGGACATATATACTACACCAGTAATAGACTGTTGACACAATACAGTACAGTACTGTACTATACTGTACTATACAAATGCTTTATCTACAACCCTGACTCCCATAACATGAATTTATTTTAGTACTACTGTACTTGTAAGCTTGGCTTCTTGATCCACAACCTGCATATATATTGTGTCTATTGGATGACACATCCAACTGCACTACAAGTAACCAATGGATTGCAAAATGTTTAATTAACACTACATCATGCTTGGGTACAGAGGTCATGAGAATTTGTACAGTATCTACATATTCATCATCCATAAATTGCTCAGGGAGGCTCTTGGGATGCCAAGGAAGTAAAATACTGAACTCTAACTCAAATTTAAGGAGAGAAGAAAAAGTATTTTAAAACAGAACAGGAGAAAAATGAATGCAGTTGTGTACTAACCATGTCACTAGGAAGATACAACTCAACACAACAGGGAGCACACCCAAGAGACCAGCTTATATTATACACACCTAAGAATCTACACTATAAACTAAAGGAAAAAATGCCCAAATAATACTAGAAAATTTGTTTTTACAGAGTGATAAAACAATGGATGGTTTACAAGAGAGGATTGTATGTGCTACAACCAGTGGAAACTTTTAAACTTTACGACAGACTTAAATACAGAATACAAAGCACAATGAGCATAGCTCTGCTCCTGTAACTACAAACAGGTACTGTAATCATATACATGTAGACAAAAAAAAAATAGGTTATCACAACAGAGTGGGCTAACAATAATTCTCAAAAGGAACCAACTTATGTTTTTACACACAAGAAACCCCCAACAGAGAGGTACATATTACAAGAGAGGGCAAGCATGACTCGACAGTGGGGTCCATATTCCATGAACTGCTTATGCTACACAAACATAAGTTACAAAGAAGAGTAGGCCAGCATGACCTAACAAAATAGGGCTCCTCCCCACAAGATGGGCTGGCTTGCTCTATGCATACAAAAATCACACACACAACCTGACATTTTTTTCCCACAAGCACAGTTTGCACTTTTTCTATGCATACATTATACAGTTCATCGATACAAGAGATGAAGCCTAAGAAGTAGAATAACTGAGGGTTTTAGACTGAAGGAAAGCAGGAGATAGGCATGGCCATGGACAACCAGGGAAAAACTGATATCCTAATGCAAGTACTGCACTTGCCTGCCAATTTTAGTACATGTTTTCCATACTGCAATCATATTAGTAGTGGCATTTAGTCAAAATGTAAGCATGCCAATAATTATGCTTGGCTGGTCATATGATCTATCATATGATCTTGCCTGTTTGAACTCTGGATACCTGGTAGTATATTAGTAAAATTACAAATATATTAATACTGATCCTGTGCAGCATTGAAAAGTAAACAATGGATAAGAGGTCACTAAAGACTAAAGCTGTGTGGATTGCCAAACAGGATTAATAGGAACTGAGCAGGCAGTAGAGGGATGGGAGGAGTTAGAAGTAGGTGAAGTAGACTGTTACAATAGGCTTGAAATTGGGACTTTTAATGGTCATGTCAAGCAAAGGCAAACCCTTAAATGCTCTACCATGTTAACATAAGAACATAAGAAAGGAGGAACACTGCAGGAGGCCTGTTGGCCCATACTAGGCAGGTCCTTTACAATTCATCCCACTAACAAAACATTTGCCCAACCCAATTTTCAATGCTACCCAAGAAATAAGCTCTGATGTGCAAGTCCCACTCAAATCCAGCCCCTCCCACTCACGTACTTATCCAACCTAAATTTGAAACTACCCAAAGTCCTAGCCTCAATAACCCAACTAGGTAGACTGTTCCACTCATCAACTACCCTATTTCCAAACCAATACTTTCCTATGTCCTTTCTAAATCTAAACTTATCTAATTTAAATCCATTACTGCGGGTTCTCTCTTGGAGAGATATCCTCAAGACCTTATTAATATCACCTTTATTAATACCTATCTTCCACTTGGAAATAAATGGTATAAAATACCGACACAATGGAAATATAAACACAAATGCAGTATAATGTGATCCTTTATTGACAACGTTTCACCCACACAGTGGGCTTTTTCAAGTCATACACGGATCTACCTGGGGTTGGAAGGTACGAGGGTATTTATAGGCATGTTCAGAATGTTGAGGTCAGGTGGAGAATGCTGCATCTGATGATCTACCGGGTGGGGTTATAGAGTCTTGGATAGCTTGGCAGGGGTATTGGACAAGTTGTGAGTAGACCTTCTGCAGTGTTCTATGTTCTTATGTGGGATAGCGATGAAGAAGTTTCTTGGCGAGTGGTTCAGCTATGTTATAGAAGCCATTGTTCTGGTTGAAATTGTTGGTTGTAGAGATGAGCGATGATTCCAGGATTCTTCTGTATTGAGTGTTGTCTTCTGTGGCTATAAGTCTTGAGTTTCTGTAGTTAATTAAATGGTTGTGTGAATTGCGATGTTGTACACAGGCATTCCTTGTAATGACTGCAACAAATTATATGTGGGCGAAACATCAAGAGACCTCCAAACACGTATTTCAGAACACCAATATGCAAGCAGGACTGACGATACAAGGAATGACTGTGTACAACATCGCAATTCACACAACCATTTAATTAACTACAGAAACTCAAGACTTATAGCCACAGAAGACAACACTCAATACAGAAGAATCCTGGAATCATCGCTCATCTCTACAACCAACAATTTCAACCAGAACAATGTGTACGAATGGTATATAATACCGACAAGATGAGAGTAAGACACATGTGCAACATCTGGGTATCTTTATTGTAGACGTTTCGCCATCCAATGGCTTTATCAATACAAATTCTAGGACATAACTTGAAGACAGTAGAACTATGTACAGAAGATCAGGTAATCAGTCCCTCAACCTAGGAGTAGGTGCGAACAGCACCATAGTCGTGGAGATTCTGAAGCAGAAGAAAGAATCCTGGCGCTTATATAGTAACGTCAGGTGAAGCAGATGAGGGCAAATTCACTGGTAGGCGGGATTCCCCAGTGGAAGTAGGTCCTTCCCAAAGAGATGGGTTAGTAGTAGTAGTAGTTGTCGTAGTCGTGAAGGTTATGTACATGTCCTCAGAATTAAGATTCCATGATGTTGCAGTGTCTGACAAGTTGTGTACGAATGGTATATAATACCGACAAGATGAGATTAAGACACATGTGCAACATCTGGGTATCTTTATTGTAGACGTTTCGCCATCCAATGGCTTTATCAATACAAATTCTAGGACATAACTTGAAGACAGTAGAACTATGTACAGAAGATGAGGTAATCAGTCCCTCAACCTAGGAGTAGGTGCAAAGAGCACCATAGTCGTGGAGATTCTGAAGCAGAAGAAAGGAGCCTGGCGCTTATATAGTAACGTCAGGTGAAGCAGACGAGGGCAAATTCACTGGTAGGCGGGATTCCCCAGTGGAAGTAGGTCCTTCTCAAAGAGATGGGTTAGTAGTAGTAGTAGTTGTCGTAGTCGTGAAGGTTATGTACATGTCCTCAGAATTAAGATTCCATGATGTTGCAGTGTCTGACAAGTTGTGTACGAATGGTATATAATACCGACAAGATGAGAGTAAGACACATGTGCAACATCTGGGTATCTTTATTGTAGACGTTTCGCCATCCAGTGGCTTTATCAATACAAATTCTAGGACATAACTTGAAGACAGTAGAACTATGTACAGAAGATGAGGTAATCAGTCCCTCAACCTAGGAGTAGGTGCGAACAGCACCATAGTCGTGGAGATTCTGAAGCAGAAGAAAGAATCCTGGCGCTTATATAGTAACGTCAGGTGAAGCAGACAAGGGCAAATTCACTGGTAGGCGGGATTCCCCAGTGGAAGTAGGTCCTTCCCAAAGAGATGGGTTAGTAGTAGTAGTAGTTGTCGTAGTCGTGAAGGTTATGTACATGTCCTCAGAATTAAGATTCCATGATGTTGCAGTGTCTGACAAGTTGTGTACGAATGGTATATAATACCGACAAGATGAAACGTCTACAATAAAGATACCCAGATGTTGCACATGTGTCTTACTCTCATCTTGTCGGTATTATATACCATTCGTACACAACTTGTCAGACACTGCAACATCATGGAATCTTAATTCTGAGGACATGTACATAACCTTCATGACTACGACAACTACTACTACTACTAACCCATCTCTTTGGGAAGGACCTACTTCCACTGGGGAATCCCGCCTACCAGTGAATTTGCCCTCGTCTGCTTCACCTGACGTTACTATATAAGCGCCAGGATTCTTTCTTCTGCTTCAGAATCTCCACGACTATGGTGCTGTTCGCACCTACTCCTAGGTTGAGGGACTGATTACCTCATCTTCTGTACATAGTTCTACTGTCTTCAAGTTATGTCCTAGAATTTGTATTGATAAAGCCATTGGATGGCGAAACGTCTACAATAAAGATACCCAGATGTTGCACATGTGTCTTACTCTCAACCAGAACAATGGCTTCTATAACATAGCTGAACCACTCGCCAAGAAACTTCTTCATCGCTATCCCACATAAGAACATAGAACACTGCAGAAGGTCTACTCAAAACTTGTCCAATACCCCTGCCAAGCTACCCAAGACTCTATAACCCCACCCGGTAGATCATCAGATGCAGCATTCTCCACCTGACCTCAACATTCTGAACATGCCTATAAATACCCTTGTACCTTCCAACCCCAGGTAGATCCGTGTGTGACTTGAAAAAGCCCACTGTGTGGGTGAAACGTTGTCAATAAAGGATCACATTATACTGCATTTGTGTTTATATTTCCTATCTTCCACTTATACACTTCGATCATGTCTCCCCTCATTCTTCGTCTAACAAGTGAATGTAATTTAAGAGTCTTCAATCTTTCTTCATAAGGAAGATTTCTAATGCTATGTATTAATTTAGTCATCCTACGCTGAATGTTTTCTAACGAATTTATGCCCATTCTGTAATATGGAGACCAGAATTGAGCTGCATAATCTAGGTGAGGCCTTACATCCCACTAATAGAATATTTGCCAACCCATTTTCATAAGAACATAAGAATGTAGGAACACTGCAGAAGGCCTACTGGCCCATACGAGGCAGGTCCTTATCAAAACGACCTCTACTTAAAGCTACCCAAGAAATAACTCCCGTACCCCATGACACCAATCAAACCCAGCCCAAAGATCACATGGGCAATGATCAGTCTCTGTGGAGGAATAAGAATCTATAGATCAGTATCATTTATGCAAGATCTGATAGATTCTATAATTCCCTCTCCTAAAGGGGCAGGAAACAATGATGTGGAGACTACAAGAGTAGGAGTAGAGGGTGTTGAGTGTTATGGGGAGCAATAGGAGACTGCAAGAAGCTTATATTTTCAAACAGTTAATCATAGAAAGTTGTGGAGGAGGATCCAGGACATTCAAGGGTAAATGGGGAAGGAGTCCTAAGAACTTCAGAGCATGCAGTGTGTACATAATGGATATGCTGAAGAGGGTAGGCAGAAGGCAAGGAATTGGAATTTGGGGGGGAGGGGCAAAGAGTACTCAGGAGTAGGAGTGTTTTCCTGTGTGAACCTCCATTGCTATCACCTGAAAGGGAGAAATACAAATTGTGTAGTTTGCATGGAATTGGAAACTGAGGTAAGAGTGTCAGAGGAGAGTTCTTCAACCTTATTATACAAAATAAATTAGGAGAGG
Organism: Cherax quadricarinatus; assembly: GCF_026875155.1. Lineage (NCBI taxonomy): Eukaryota > Metazoa > Arthropoda > Malacostraca > Decapoda > Parastacidae > Cherax > Cherax quadricarinatus. Next base: position 68,663,728 of record NC_069406.1, read on the forward strand.
TATATGGCCTGGAAGTAAGGCATGGTCGCCTCCTTTAGAAGTTGGATCTCGCATTCCTTAAGGAATACAGGGCATGAACAGAAATAGGCAGAATGAGCACCAGCACAATTCAGATAATGAGGGGTACACATTCTGCAAGGTTCATAACTATGGTTAGGGAAGGCACAGTCAGGGCAATCTGGGAGCAACTGACAATGTTTAGTGTGATGTCCAAAATGCCAGCACTGTTGTAGAGTAGGTAAGTGTTTTGTTATCATTAAGCATTTACCTGCTATACACATTTGACAGATCACAGCTGTCAAACATTAACTAGGCAACACTGAGTACATATCTACAGTGTTCTCATGGAGATGGACAAGTGTCTACTTTGAGGATGGGTAGCTATTGCAGTTCTTCCTGGAAAATATCATCAGTCCACTCGTTAAATGCTTGCCGATGAACAATTGAATATGGAAGGATGACTGTTTCACAGCATGTTTTAAGATGAATATGTCTGAGAATCTTAACAGGCTTGTCATCTATAGTTAGCAATTTTGCTAGGTTATCTGCTTGAGTACCCAACTGTGGTGGGTATGTAATGTGACCCTCATGCCAGCTGCTTTCAAGATCACTTGGCTGACTTTATAAAGCTTCACTGGGTTGAAGTATAAAAAAATTGGACCAGGTTTGTAGGCTATACACCTCACGTAGGGTTAATGAAACCCAGCAGAGAATTATGATTAGTGAGGAAGTGGTTGAGAAATATCAGGCATGGGATCTGAAACAGCAGTAGCTGTCTTGACTGTGGCAAGAAGAACTTGTCAGGTATGATAAGGATGACTTGCAAATTGCTTTTGTAAGTTAGATGCCAGAGCCATAGTCAGGGACAGTGAAGAGGAACCATTAACAATACTCAAAACAACATTGTGATAACTAAACTGTATATCCCCCCTTACCCACCACTGAGTGCAACAAGGAAAGTCTTATGAAGTTACTAAAACAAATAACTACAGGGCTTATAGAGAACCACACAAGAATAACCAACAGGATTAAATGTTAGCCATAAGACCTAAAGGGTGCCTGACCACCAATGCTCGCTTGGCCCTAGCCTAATGCACCACCCCACCCATCCATCACTACCCATACCTACCTTACACTGAAGCTTGCCATCCACAGAGTGAACCATAACCAAAAACCCATGAACTGCAATTCCAGTCAGTAAGAATGTGAGTTGACCTGTAGCCAACCCAATACCAGACAGTAGAGAGCAATGCAAGACTAGCCAATCAGTTCAGCGGGACTAAATGACAAAAGAGGGACCGGCATTCAAGTACCAGACCTGCTGCCAGACGTGAACCAGACATGAGACGTTTTCCACTACAATGAAATAACTGACCTCCATATCAACTGCACTAGTGTTCAACGGGAAGACAACATGGCAGAAAACCTGATCAACAAAACTCCAAGGAAATGACAGGTCTGTAGGACTTTTTTCCTCAGTGCCAAATGAGGGAAAGAATTGAGCACTTAAACATGGCTGACCGGCATCCAAACACCAGCTACTGCCAGTTGTACAACTAGCAAAGTGAAATTCTCATCTTTACTGACATTCATCTGTTGACAGTAGCATCATATCTGTACCACCATCATATCGCCTGTACCAGTGCTAACAAGAGGGAAACACAGGAGACATCGTCAAATCAACAGTACAAAACTCCAAGGTTATAGGACGGTTATCCCTCAGTGCCAGTCGTGGGAAAGAAGTGAATAGTTAAACAGTCAAGGTTAATGTTTTAGTAGCTGACCTATATTCAGCTGACCAGTGTACAGCGAGAGAATCATAGCAGAAAACGCCAAATATATCTATAAACTCAAGGAAAGTCAGGTTGTAGGTGGCGTTTACTTCTGCTGAGTCAGCAGATCAAGTCAGGCAGTCAACAACACGGCACAACCCCCGATAAATGGAATTGAGGGGGATTTGGAAGGATAAAACCATTGATTAAACCTTTCTGGTCTACCAGAATGGAAAGGAGTTAGAAGTTAATAGGTGAAATCAGACTGAAGTGAGGCGGGAAGAGGAGTATGTAATAAGGGGTTAACTGATTTGGTTTGTGAAGTTAAGGGAAAAGTGACCAGTGAAGAGGGTTTTGAAGAAGAAAATTTACTAGTAATTCAGTGGTGATTGCTAAAGCAGATACCAGGGTGTACTAGGTGACTGGAAAAGAGAAATAAATATTATTGTATATGAGTAAAGGAGCGAAGAGTGAAAATGGCAGGCATTAGGGGGGTACAGGCTGCCATAATTATATTTATCTTCTTCAATTCCATGAAGAAAGAAATCAGTCATGGGGGCTGGAAAAGGTGAATGGAGTAACAGCGCCCTGGACAGTAAAAGCCCAACAGTTGCCATCCTACCAGAAAAGTAAATGTCACTATCGCCACAAGGTATGGCAACACTGCATACCCAAACAAAAACAGTGGCACACAGATCTTATTGTAGCGCTCTTAAGTGGTGATATCCAAATTAATCCAGGACCTCAAACTATAGTGCAGAGGCAAAACAGACAGATAAATGACGGTGATAATGACGGTCTAGTAGCTAGGAATGATAACCTTAACTCAATATGTAATGCATACATAGGTCAATGTGAGACAATACAGCCATTATTATCTCAAACACTACCAAACAGGTGCATACACTGTACTAAAGTATGCATGAAAAACAGGAAAGGCACCTTATGTAAAATGTGTAAGGGGTGGGTGCATGACGGAAGTATGTACAATTATAGCAACGGTGCCAGAATTCACTGTGTGTAACAAATGCACTTTGGCACAGTTACCCTTTAGCAATGATGACATTGATTTACCTAATTTTAATACAAATGACCCACTGCCATATATTGATGATTATAATTGTTTTATGAAAACAGACCTTCACTTTATTCATGTCAACGCAAGATCTCTTCTTCCTAAATTGGCAGAGATTAGGATTCTAGCTAACAAAATTAGGGCGGCAGTTATAACCATCTCTGAATCCTAGATGGATGATACAGTGAAAAGCTCTGTTCCACAAGGCACAGTACTCGCTCCCATCTTGTTCCTCATCCTCATATCCGACATAGACAAGGATGTCAGCCACAGCACCGTGTCTTCCTTTGCAGATGACACCCGAATCTGCATGACAGTGTCTTCCATTGCAGACACTGCAAAGCTCCAGGCGGACATCAACCAAATCTTTCAGTGGGCTGCAGAAAACAATATGAAGTTCAACGATGAGAAATTTCAATTACTCAGATATGGTAAACATGAGGAAATTAAATCTTCATCAGAGTACAAAACAAATTCTGGCCACAAAATAGAGCGAAACACCAACATCAAAGACCTGGGAGTGATCATGTTGGAGGATCTCACCTTCAAGGACCATAACATTGTATCAATCGCATCTGCTAGAAAAATGACAGGATGGATAATGAGAACCTTCAAAACTAGGGAGGCCAAGCCCATGATGACACTCTTCAGGTCACTTGTTCCATCTAGGCTGGAATATTGCTGCACACTAACAGCACCTTTCAAGGCAGGTGAAATTGCCGACCTAGAAAATGTACAGAGAACTTTCACGGCGCGCATAACGGAGATAAAACACCTCAATTATTGGAGCGCTTGAGGTTCCTAAACCTGTATTCCCTGGAACACAGGAGGGAGAGATACATGATTATATACACCTGGAAAATCCTAGAGGGACTAGTACCGAACTTGCACACGAAAATCACTCACTACGAAAGCAAAAGACTTGGCAGACGATGCACCATCCCCCCAATGAAAAGCAGGGGTGTCACTAGCACTTTAAGAGACCATACAATAAGTGTCAGGGGCCCGAGACTGTTCAACTGCCTCCCAGCACACATAAGGGGGATTACCAACAGACCCCTGGCAGTCTTCAAGCTGGCACTGGACAAGCACCTAAAGTCAGTTCCTGATCAGCCGGGCTGTGGCTCGTACGTTGGTTTGTGTGCAGCCAGCAGCAACAGCCTGGTTGATCAGGCTCTGATCCACCAGGAGGCCTGGTCACAGACCGGGCCGCGGGGGCGTTGACCCCCGGAACTCTCTCCAGGTAAACTCCAGGTAAACTGACGACGAGGTCAAAATAGAAGGTTACAATATAAAACGCTTAGATAGGAACAGAAAGGGTGGTGGAGTATGTGCCTACATTAGAAATGACTTAGCTTACAACCCAAGACCTGATTTAAATAACAATAAACTGGAGATTCTATGGTTTGAAGTGCTGCTTCCCAAGACCAAACCCATCTTAGTAGGAACTAGTTACTGCCCTCCCACCCAAGACCAGTTCTTAGAAGACTTTTCCAGAGTATTGTCCGGACTTGAAAACAATTGCGAGACAATAATACTGGGATTAAATCTGGAGTATCTGAGAGAGTTAGAGCAAAGGAAGGGGTAGCAGTAATGTTAAATGATCAGTTATGGAAGGAGAAAAGAGAATATGAATGTGTAAATTCAAGAATTATGTGGATTAAAGTAAAGGTTGGATGCGAGAAGTGGGTCATAATAAGCGTGTATGCACCTGGAGAAGAGAGGAATGCAGAGGAGAGAGAGAGATTTTGGGAGATGTTAAGTGAATGTATAGGAGCCTTTGAACCAAGTGAGAGAGTAATTGTGGTAGGGGACTTGAATGCTAAAGTAGGAGAAACTTTTAGAGAGGGTGTGGTAGGTAAGTTTGGGGTGCCAGGTGTAAATGATAATGGGAGCCCTTTGATTGAACTTTGTATAGAAAGGGGTTTAGTTATAGGTAATACATATTTTAAGAAAAAGAGGATAAATAAGTATACACGATATGATGTAGGGCGAAATGACAGTAGTTTGTTGGATTATGTATTGGTAGATAAAAGACTGTTGAGTACACTTCAGGATGTACATGTTTATAGAGGGGCCACAGATATATCAGATCACTTTCTAGTTGTAGCTACACTGAGAGTAAAAGGTAGATGGAATACAAGGAGAACAGAAGCATCAGGGAAGAGAGAGGTGAAGGTTTATAAACTAAAAGAGGAGGCAGTTAGGGTAAGATATAAACAGCTATTGGAGGATAGATGGGCTAATGAGAGCATAGGCAATGGGGTCGAAGAGGTATGGGGTAGGTTTAAAAATGTAGTGTTAGAGTGTTCAGCAGAAGTTTGTGGTTACAGGAAAGTGGGTGCAGGAGGGAAGAGGAGCGATTGGTGGAATGATGATGTAAAGAGAGTAGTAAGGGAGAAAAAGTTAGCATATGAGAAGTTTTTACAAAGTAGAAGTGATGCAAGGAGGGAAGAGTATATGGAGAAAAAAGAGAGAAGTTAAGGAGTGGTGAAGCAATGTAAAAAGAGAGCAAATGAGAGAGTGGGTGAGATGTTATCAACAAATTTTGTTGAAAATAAGAAAAAGTTTTGGAGTGAGATTAACAAGTTAAGAAAGCCTAGAGAACAAATGGATTTGTCAGTTAAAAATAGGAGAGGAGAGTTATTAAATGGAGAGTTAGAGGTATTGGGAAGATGGAAGGAATATTTTGAGGAATTGTTAAATGTTGATGAAGATAGGGAAGCTGTGATTTCGTGTATAGGGCAAGGAGGAATAACATCTTGTAGGAGTGAGGAAGAGCCAGTTGTGAGTGTGGGGGAAGTTCGTGAGGCAGTAGGTAAAATGAAAGGGGGTAAGGCAGCCGGGATTGATGGGATAAAGATAGAAATGTTAAAAGCAGGTGGGGTATAGTTTTGGAGTGGTTGGTGCAATTATTTAATAAATGTATGGAAGAGGGTAAGGTACCTAGGGATTGGCAGAGAGCATGCATAGTTCCTTTGTATAAAGGCAAAGGGGATAAAAGAGAGTGCAAAAATTATAGGGGGATAAGTCTGTTGAGTGTACCTGGTAAAGTGTATGGTAGAGTTATAATTGAAAGAATTAAGAGTAAGACGGAGAATAGGATAGCAGATGAACAAGGAGGCTTTAGGAAAGGTAGGGGGTGTGTGGACCAGGTGTTTACAGTGAAACATATAAGTGAACAGTATTTAGATAAGGCTAAAGAGGTCTTTGTGGCATTTATGGATTTGGAAAAGGCGTATGACAGGGTGGATAGGGGGGCAATGTGGCAGATGTTGCAAGTGTATGGTGTAGGAGGTAGGTTACTGAAAGCAGTGAAGAGTTTTTACGAGGATAGTGAGGCTCAAGTTAGAGTATGTAGGAAAGAGGGAAATTTTTTTCCCAGTAAAAGTAGGCCTTAGACAAGGATGTGTGATGTCACCGTGGTTGTTTAATATATTTATAGATGGGGTTGTAAGAGAAGTAAATGCGAGGGTCTTGGCAAGAGGCGTGGAGTTAAAAGATAAAGAATCACACACAAAGTGGGAGTTGTCACAGCTGCTCTTTGCTGATGACACTGTGCTCTTGGGAGATTCTGAAGAGAAGTTGCAGAGATTGGTGGATGAATTTGGTAGGGTGTGCAAAAGAAGAAAATTAAAGGTGAATACAGGAAAGAGTAAGGTTATGAGGATAACAAAAAGATTAGGTGATGAAAGATGAATATCAGATTGGAGGGAGAGAGTATGGAGGAGGTGAACGTATTCAGATATTTGGGAGTGGACGTGTCAGCGGATGGGTCTATGAAAGATGAGGTGAATCATAGAATTGATGAGGGAAAAAGAGTGAGTGGTGCACTTAGGAGTCTGTGGAGACAAAGAACTTTGTCCTTGGAGGCAAAGAGGGGAATGTATGAGAGTATAGTTTTACCAACGCTCTTATATGGGTGTGAAGCGTGGGTGATGAATGTTGCAGCGAGGAGAAGGCTGGAGGCAGTGGAGATGTCATGTCTGAGGGCAATGTGTGGTGTGAATATAATGCAGAGAATTCGTAGTTTTGGAAGTTAGGAGGAGGTGCGGGATTACAAAACTGTTGTCCAGAGGGCTGAGGAAGGGTTGTTGAGGTGGTTCGGACATGTAGAGAGAATGGAGCGAAACAGAATGACTTCAAGAGTGTATCGGTCTGTAGTGGAAGGAAGGCGGGGTAGGGGTCGGCCTAGGAAGGGTTGGAGGGAGGGGGGTTAAAGGAGGTTTTGTGTGCGAAGGGCTTGGACTTCCAGCAGGCATGCGTGAGCGTGTTTGATAGGAGTGAATGGAGACAAATGGTTTTTAATACTTGACGTGCTGTTGGAGTGTGAGCAAAGTAACATTTATGAAGGGATTCAGGGAAACCGGCAGGCCGGACTTGAGTCCTGGAGATGGGAAGTACAGTGCCTGCACTCTGAAGGAGGGGTGTTAATATTGCAGTTTAAAAACTGTAGTGTAAAGCACCCTTCTGGCAAGACAGTGATGGAGTGAATGATGGTGAAAGTTTTTCTTTTTCGGGCCACCCTGCCTTGGTGGGAATCGGCCGGTGTGATAATAAAAAAAAAATAATACTGGGCGACTTCAATATCTGTTTTCAGCAGCAAAATAACGGGCTATGCAAAAGGTACAATAAGCAAATTCAGGTTTAAATAGTTACTTCAACTAATTAATACCCCAAACCCCCGGATCATACATTTCCCACCCACCCAAATGACCACATATTTTTGTAACCACGCTGAAACATTACCATCAGGCATCATTACCACAGGTCTTAGTGATCATTTCATCTTTTACTGACAGGAAAACCCCTGGGGATAGGATAGGCCTAAAAAGGGGCAAAAAAAACTGAGGTCAACTAGAAACTCAGTAAAGAAACATTGGTAAATGGGTCAAAATTTGTGCGGGGGCAAAGATAACTTCCCACGGACGTAAACGATCCTGGGAAAAAAATTCAAAACAATGTTCACTCCCATCCCTGATATATTCACCATTAAAGGGGTTTTGGATTAAATGAAGAACTAAACCCCGGGATGACTACTGAGATATTAGATAATATGAAATTCAGAGACCACTGTAAAAAGATTTAAAGCAAAGACAGGATATTTTGCAGCACTAAATAAATTTCCAAAAAGGGTGAGGAACAGAGTACAGAGACTAATAAAAGGAGAAAAAGGAAAAGCACTTTTTTTTCTCAAAAATTTAAGATTTTAAGCATAACCCCCGAAAATCTGGCAACAACTAAAAAAAGTTGGGGTATAGCCAAAACCCGTAGATAGGTCTAAATAGTCTCCGCTATCGATAATGAGGATGCCCGAAACATCAAAAATGGCAAATTGCTTTAATTTTTACAACTTGTTGCATCACACTAGTAAGTAAACTACCAGCGCATCAAATACCCTTTTTTACAGACTTGATAAGTTTCAAACATACTATACCCAATAAAGCGGTAACCTCAAAAGTTGCAACTAGTAAGTGTTCTCAGACTTTATTTAAAAAAACTAAGCAGGTTTAACCCCCGTAAAGCACAGGCCCTGATAACACCCGTCTAATTCCCAAAAGATGGTGCTTCTGAACGTCAATCCCCCTTGCCACATAAAAACTATCAATAAAACCCCTAATACTGTATGGGGGGTTTAAAGGGGGCCCGAGTTACTCCTTTTTTCAAGAAAAATAGTAGGTCTGATGTCAGCAACTATAGGGCCCGTTTGATCTCAGTAAATATCCAAAAATTCTAGAGAGGGGGGTTTTTATCTCAAGTAGTTAAGTACCTTAATGAAACAACATTCCCTAGCTATCAACAGGCTTTAAAGATCTTATCAACCAACACCTTTTAAATTTAAAGTGGATTACCTGAAATGAAATGTCAAAGGGGAACCTCATAGGTATGGTAACCTTGACCGCAAAAAGGGCCTTCGATATGTAACCCCAATATATTAGTCAGAAACTTCAAGCTTCGTTAGGG
>NC_069406.1:68673038-68715538 GCF_026875155.1 Cherax quadricarinatus
ACATGGGTAGGGTCCTTGCCAATACTATGGTCAGAAAGATAGGCAGTAGAGGAAGTTGGTCGTAAAGTGAAGAATTTAGTCCACTGTTCAGTCTGAAACTGAGCGTGGAAAGGTAGTGAAGGACGTGTCGATCGTTTCTGAGAAGAACGAGAAGGTGAAGGTGGAGAGTATCATCAGCAGGTAATTGTCGTTGACGTTTAGGGCGTGGGACCAGAGTTGGTCCGACGTGGAACGGGTCGGCGATTTGAAAATTGCCGCACCGTAGAGGGAGGGGCCCGGAAGCATAGTCAGAGGAGAGCGAAGGTCTGATAAATCGAAGGAGTCAGTCGAGGCCTCAGTACCTGAAGCGGGTGAGGAAACAGCACCGGCAATAGGTACAGAGGCATGAGGAATGTCTGAAGAGTGGTCCAAAGACGAGGCGGGGTCAGAACGGGGTGCGGTATCAAGAAGGGGCCCGGGGGTACCAGGTTCATGGACTAGGGCTGCCATGGTTAGGTTACTTCTTTCTTTTTGTTTTTAAGAAAAAAAAAGAAGAAAAAGAAAAAAAAAAAATAAAAAAAGAAAAAAAAAGGGGGACCGGGGAGGGATAGTTCCTAGGAGGGAATGAAAGGGCCAGAAATCCTCCTCCGCGCCCAAGAGGACTCGACACCGCTAGTAGCGCAGATGCAGCACGGAACCCGTGCCATACCCTACCCTTCATGCCAGTAAACCAGCAATCTGGGATAGCAACCTCACATCTGCCGAGCTACCTCGGTGGACAAAAGAGAGGGCGGCCTGGATATCCGCCACAAAGCATCCTCCTTCAGCCACCACCCCCGGAATCCGAAAGGTGGCTTCCAGAGCAACACCCGTCGCCCAAAAGACACCCAAAGCTACTCCGGGATACCGGAGAGGGATCGGGACATCCCTAGGCAATCCAGATTCCACGGCAAACTACGCCACCGCCAAGAAACCTCAACGGAATGGGATGGACCCCGGTGTCCTTTCTCCTACCCAGGAACTAGCGCGCCTGTGGGAGAAATCCCAAAGGACAAAAAGAGGAAGGGCAAAAGGGAGGAGTGGGGAGGAGGAGGAGGAAAGGAAAAAGGGGAGGATGGGGAGGATGGGATAGGGGAGGGGAGATTGGGGGGTAATTAGGCTCATGGCGTAGATCTACGGTTTGGACCCTGAACATAAAGCCGTAGATCTACGGCACGGACCCTGAAAGGGTTAAATGCATTACTTACGTTATTTTAAAGATAATCATAATGATAAATTGAGGATTTCAGTGACACCTTTAGAAAGTGTAAGTCTGAGTTCACCATGGATTTTTAACATGCTATCAATCAACACAGAGTAGTGAATGTATGCTGGTAGGTCCATAGTCTACAGCACTACAGGCCCCTGTTTTGTAAGGTGTACCATATCCAGATTCTTGTGAAGGCTATAAACTATAGTCATACTGCGTGTGGTAGTACTTCGGCTGAATAACATATTTAACAAAGTACAAAAGTTTAGAGTTTTTGTCAGATTCAAAGACACTGTAGATGGGTTTCGTTGCTGTGAAAGGCCTTAGATTAGCCTCTACAACAAGAATTAATTGTGTTCAATCTACATATTTTAATATTCTCTTCCTGACCTAATTCTCTATATCAAATAACCATTGATGTAGAATCACTTCTTAATTGAATTAGATGCATATCTTTCATGGAATGCCAACAGAGACTGCTTGCCCACTTGGTCTGTCCATGGGAATTCACTCTAACTTGAGCAGTGCTAAATCCACTGGAGCTGCACAGCCCTAAAATTTTCATAAATGATGAAAATTCCTCACCATTTAAACTGACAAAAATGCTGGATTTTCCATCCATGGAATGTGTTTAGCAGACAGTCTCTCAAGTATAATTTATGGAATCTCCCACTACAATAGGGTGAACCAACTTCAGGGGCAGCAATGTTCAGACTGCTGTACTATATGTTCCACTTCAGGAACTTCAGTTTTAGGCTAAAAGGAGATAGTAAAGCAATTAGATGCATTAATACTGACAAGTATTAGACCGGCAGGCCAGACTTGAGTCCTGGAGATGGGAAGTACAGTGCCTGCACTCTGAAGGAGGGGTGTTAATGTTGCAGTTTAAAAACTGTAGTGTAAAGCACCCTTCTTGCAAGACAGTGATGGAGTGAATGATGGTGAAAGTTTTTCTTTTTCGGGCCACCCTGCCTTGGTGGGAATCGGCCAGTGTGATAATAAAATAAAAAAATATTAGACTGGCAACTATTAAGTGTAAGGCCTTGTTTTTTTTTTGTTTTTTTGGTGGGGGAGGGGGGGGAGGAAAAGGACATATAAGTGTCAGTGGTAAGGCACCATGATAACACACTTCTATGCTGTGGACAAGCTCCAGGACTCCACTGTTAACTAGGTGTTCACTTGAACGCCACATTCCAAATGATCTTTATTATGGCATGCAATGACATGTGTTATTTGCACTCTATAGCATTCAATGATACAGAGTGGACCAGATCTTTTATAGTAAATGCTTTCTTCTTACCATCTTACCTATCAATACCCATTACCAGACTCAAGTTTAAACAACTCTACAATCATGTTTTTTATGGTATTAAGTAGATTTAGTCTAAGTCTGCCTGATATACTGTATACAGTATATGCACTCTTGGCTATCTGCAAAATCTATATCACATGCTTTTTATGAGAATAAATTTTATTATTATTATTATTATTATTATTATAATTATTATTATTATTATTATTATTATTTATACTCTGAAATTTAAAGTACAATACAATATGTAATTTCCAAACTACCCTACTGTAAAATAACTAAGACCTGTACATTTTTTTTTTTTTATCACACTGGCCGATTCCCACCAAGGCAGGGTGGCCCGAAAAAGAAAAACTTTCACCATCATTCACTCCATCACTGTCTTGCCAGAAGGGTGCTTTACACTACAGTTTTTAAACTGCAACATTAACACCCCTCCTTCAGAGTGCAGGCACTGTACTTCCCATCTCCAGGACTCAAGTCCGGCCTGCCGGTTTCCCTGAACCCCTTCATAAATGTTACTTTGCTCACACTCCAACAGCACGTCAAGTATTAAAAACCATTTGTCTCCATTCACTCCTATCAAACACGCTACGCATGCCTGCTGGAAGTCCAAGCCCCTCGCACCACAAAAACCTCCTTTACCCCCTCCTCCCAACCTGTTCCTAGGCCGACCCCTACCCCGCCTTCCTTCACTACAGAATGATACCACTCTTGAAGTCATTCGTGTTTCGCTCATTCTCTCTAATGTCCGAATCACCTCAAAACCCTTCCTCAGCCCTCTGGACAACAGTTTTGGTAATCCCGCCACCTCCTCCTAACTTTCCAAAACTCGAATTCTCTGCATTATATTCACACCACACAATGCCCTCTGACATGACATCTCCACTGCCTCCATGCCTTCTTCCGCTGCAGCATTCATTACCCATGCTTCACACCATATAAGAGCAGTCGTTGGGGTAAAAATATACTCTTTCATTCCCCTCTTTGCCTCCAAGGACAAAAGTTCTTTGTCTCCACAGACTCTAAGTGCACCACTCACTATTTTCCCTCATCAATCTATTGATTCACCTCATCTCTTTCATAGACCCATCCGCTGACCACGTCCAACTCCCAAATATCTGAATACATTCACCTCCTCCATATGTCTCTCTCCCTCCAATTGATATTCAATCTTTCATCACCTAATCTTTTTGTTATCCTCATAACCTACTCTTTCCTGAATTCACCCTTTAATTTTCTTCTTTGCACACCCTACCAAATTCATCCACCAATTCTCTGCAACTTCTCTTCAGAATCCACAAGTGCACAGTGTAATCAGCAAATAGCAGCTGTGACAACTCCCACTTTGTGTGTGATTCTTTATCTGTTAACTCCACGGGGCCTCTTGCCAAGACCCTCGCAATTTACTCTCTTACAACCTCATCTATAAATATATTAAACAACCACGGTGACATCACACATCCTTGTCTAAGGCCTTCTTTTACTGGGAATTAATTTCCCGCGTCCTACATACTCTAACTTGTGCCTCACTATCTCGTTTTTAAAAAACTCTTCATGCTTTCAGGTAACCTACCTCCTTACACATACACTTGCAAACATCTCGCCACATTGCCCCCCTATCCACCCTGTCATACGCCTTTTCCAAATCCATAAATGCCACAAAGACCTCTTTAGCCTTATCTAAATACTGTTCATTATATGTTTACACGTAATACACCTGGGCCAACACACCCCCTACCTTTTCCTAAAGCCTCCTTGGTCATCTGCTATCCTATTCTCAGTCTTAACTTTAATTCTTTCAATAATACTTCTACCATACACTTTACCAGGTATACTCAGCAGACTTATCCCCCTATAATTTTTGCACTCTCTTTTATCCCCTTTGCCTTTTATACAAAGGAAACTATGCATGCTCTCTGCCAATCCCTAGGTTCCCTTACCCTCTTCCATACATTTATTAAATAACTGCACCAACTACTCCAAAACTATATACCCAACTTGTTTTAAACATTTCTATCTTTATCCTTCAATCCCGGCATGCCTTACCACCTTCATTTTACCTTACTACCTCACGAACTTCCCCACCACTCACATACTGGCTCTTCTCAATCCTACAGATTGTTTATTCCTCCTTGTTCCTATACACGAAATCACAGCTTCCTATCTTCTCAACATTTAACAATTCCTCAATATATTCCCTCCATCTTCCCAATACCTCTTAACTCTCATTTAATAACTTGCCTCTCCTATTTTTAACTGACAAATCCCATTTGTTCTCTGGCTTTCTTACTTGTTAGTCTCACTCCAAAAACTTTTTCTTATTTTCAACAAAATTTGCTGATAACATCTCACCCACTCTCTCAATTGCTCTCTTTTACATTGCTTCACCTCTCTCTTAACCTCTCTCTTTTTCTCCATATACTCTTCCCTCTTGCCATCACTATCTACTTTGCAAAATTCTTCTCATATGCTAACTTTTTTCTCCCTTGCTACTCTCTTAACTTCATCATTCCACCAATCAGCTCCTCTTCCCTCCCGCACCCACTTTCCTGTAACCACAAACTTCTGCTGAACACTCTAACACTACATTTTTAAAACCTACCCCATACCTTTTCAAACCATTGACTATGCTCTCATTAAACCATCTATCCTCCATAGCCTGTTTATATTTACCCTAACTGCCTCCTCTTTTAGTTTATAAACCTTCACCTCTCTCTTCCCTGATGCTTTTATTTCTCCTTGTATCCCATCTACCTTTTACTCTCAGTGTAGGCTACAACTAGAAAGTGATCTGATATATCTGAGGCCTCTCTATAAACATGTATCATCCTGAGTCTACTCAACAGACTTTATCTACCAATACATAATCCAACAAAACTACTGTCATTCGCCCTTCATCATATTCTTGTATACTAACTTTATCCTCTTTTTCTTAAAATATGTATTACCTATAACTAAACCCTTTCTATACAAAGTATCAATCAAAGGGGCTCCCATTATTCTTTACACCTGGGCACCCCAACATGACCTACCAACCCTCTCCTAAAAGGGTTCTCCTTCTTTAGCATTCATGTCCCTACCACAATCACCTCTCACTTTGTTCAAAGGCTCCTATACATTCACTTAACATCTTCCCAAAAATCTCTTCTCTCTGTCTGCATTCCTCTCTTCTCCAGGTGCATACACGCTTATTATAACCCACTTCTCGCATCCACCTTTACTTTAATCCACATAATTTCTTGAATTTACAATTCATTATTCTCTTTTTCTCCTTCCATAACTATCATTAACATTACTGATACCCTTCTTTTGCTCTAACTCTCTCAGATAATCCAGATTTAATCTCATTTATTTCCACCCCACTGAAAAATCCCCTACCCCCTTTCATCTTTTGTTTATCGCCTTAGGGCCAGGACATCCAACTTCTTTTCATTCATAACATCAGCATCATCTGTTTCTTGTCATCCGCACTACATCCACGCACATTTAAGCATCCCAGTTTATAAAGTTTTCTTCTTCTCTTTTTAGTAAATGTCCTACAGGGGAAGGGGTTACTAGCCCATTGCTCCCGCATTTTAGTCGCCTCATACGACACGCATGGCTTACGTAGGGAACGATTCTTTTCCACTTCCCCCGAATGGACAATAGAAGAAATAAAGAAGAAACAAGAGCTAATTTAGAAAAAGGAGAAAAACTAGATGTATGTTGATATTAATATGCATGTGCGTGTCTGTGAAGTGTGACCAAAGTGTAAGTAGGAGTAGCAAGATATCCCTGTTATCTAGCGTGTTTATGAGACAGAAAAAGAAACCAGCAATCCTACCATCATGCAAAACAGTTACAGGTTTCTGTTTCACAGTCATTCTGGCAGGACGGTAGTTACTTCCCTGGGTGGTTGCTGTCTACCAACCTACTACCTACCTACCTACCTGTACATCTGTACTACAATTATTATATACACTAGTACTGCAATTATTATATACACTAGTACTGCAATTAATTATTTATGGAATAACACTGTATTGGTTGGTAATCTAACTGAAGCTCCTCTAACATGCAATCAATATTCTAAAAATTACTGCTATTTTTTCTACGTACTGTGAGTATCACCTGATCATATATTCAAGAAGCACAAATTATCACATCAGCTATACTCCACCAAGGCAAGGTGACCCAAAACATGACAACATGCTATTACTCCTTCTCTAGTTGTCTTTTCAAAAGAGCTCAGTCATCACAATTTTAATTATCCACCAAAATGCTCCATTTCTACCCATTCTTCAGAGAGCAAGCATGCTTTCCACCTCCAAAACTCAAGCCCAGCTAATCGATTTCCCCAAGTTCCTTCACACAAGTTACCTTTCACATACCATGTCAAATCCACTTGTTCTGATTAAATACATCTACACATGCTTGTTGGAGGCTCAATCCCCAATCTCAGGAAACCTTCACACCCTCCCTCCATTATTATTATAATCAAAAAGAAGCGCTAAGCCACAAGGGCTATACAGCGCTGCAGGGTAGGGAAGGAAGCAAGGGAATTGGATGGCAGAAGGGAGGGGGGATGATCAGCAGGTTACAGAAAACAGCGGGGCAGGGGATAGTAAAAACCCCCCCCCCCCCCCCCCCCCCCCCCCCCCCAAACTGTGGGTAGGGGAGGGGGCAAGAGATTACAAGTAGAAAAGGGCTGATCGTAATCAAAATTTGTGGAGTAAGTCAGTCGTTGTCAAAAAGTCAATGAGAGAGTCCGGATGAAAGGTGGGTCCATCAGCGAGAATGTGAAGGTAAAGAGGAGCAGCTGGGCGAGACGGACAGGGTAAAATTGCGTGCTCGTTGATAGAAAGTGGGCAGTCCAACAGAATGTTGGCTGACTGATAATGGGCTTGGCAATTCTCACAGAGAGGAGCAAAGACGACTCTCCATGAGATATCCATGAGTAAGGACGAGTATGGCCAATGCGAAGACGGGAGAGAGTGTCTCCCAACATCGTCATGGTGATAGAAGACGGCCAGTCAGTACCTATACTCGGTTTAATAGACTGTAGTTTGTTGCCGAGCATAGTGACCACGTTGTTGACAACGGGTGTGAAGGTGGGAAAGATTACAGCAAAATAGTCCGTTACATGGAATACCCTCTTATAAGCAAACTGGTAGGTCATGACTGCTGACCGCGCAGAAGTGTCGGCTGTTCATTGCCTGTACGTCTACATGACAGGGACCCAACAAAAAAACAATATCTTTATGCTTAGTATAGATGCGTCGTAGCCCAAGGGAACGGGGACTAAGGGGTGAGGGTGTGTATCAAATTTTTGTATAGCCTGTAAAGCACTAAGGGAAAGTCTGAGGGACAACACCAAAAGATGACACAGGCATAGATGCAATACGGATAAGTGCTTAAGGATGGCATATAATTCAGCAGTAAAAATACTAGCTGAAGTAAGTAAAATGCCTTGTACGACGTGTCCGGGGAAACACTGCCTGCGAATCCTACGCCGTCAGAAGACTTAGAGCCCATCTGTGGTTACACAGCAATGGCATGAGAATGAGGAGTGAAAGTGGTCAAGAAAAAGAGAGCGGGGAAGCGACCGGTAGACAGTTGGGCTTTCGAGCAAGGGAGGAGAAGAACAGACTCGAACAGCTGGAACTTCCCAGGGGGGTAGGGAAATAAAAAAAAGTGTGATGTACAAATGTACATAGAAAGGTGGTAGTTGAAGAGAAGGACAAGATGCGAATGACGGCGAAGAGTGAAGATGAGAAGGACGGAGTAAGCATGGGCGGCGGAACAAATAAAGAATGTTAACTATCTACTAATATCAGTGACCATTCTATAAATGGAAGGATTGCGGAGATTCATGAGAGTCGTATCCCTAGTAGCGCAGGCAATGGCATCACGGCGATCGGATTTAGGATGGAATCTGTCTTCTTTCGCTTCTGCATAGAGGCTTTCGACAGGGGACAGAGCGAAAATGCACCAAAGGCATAAACGTATAATCCTTGGTGATGAATGAGGGTTAAGGTATAGAGAGAGTTAGCGGAGATGCCGCTGAAGAATAGATCTGGTCACCATAATCAAGTTTCGAATTAAAATAAGGGTGGAATGTAGTTGGAAGGAGGTTCGACGATCAGCTCCCCACGAAAGATGAGGCAAGGGTTTTTTTTTAAGAAGGTTCAGCCGGCTGTGACAAGTTGCCTCAGGAGAGGAATGTGAGGTTTCCAGGATAACCTCCGATCAAAAGAGGAGGGGCCCAGAGACAACTTGATGTATCACGTTCAGGGTACGTGAGCCATAGAGGTACAAAGGATGATCAGGATGACAGAGGTCTAGTGAAAGTGATTTGGTGGTTTTAGTTGCTGGAAAATTTAAACCATGTGTTCTGGTGGCCCAATTGGAAACACGGTCGACTGCATGCTGGAGAGAAACTGTAAGGAAAGGTGACAGTCAGCGCCTGCTCAGGCAATAGCGAAGTCATCAACATAGAGTGATGACCAAATATTTGATGGAGATAGAGGCCAAATCATTAATAGCAAGGAGGAAAAAAGTGTTGTGCTCCAAGAACACATCCCTGGGGGGACCACTTCAGCTTGGATAAAAGTCCGGAAGAGAGGGAGAGCCACATTATTAACCGAACACGGAAATGCTGTCAGTTAAAAAGTTCTTAAGGAAGGAATGGTAGATTGCCTCGAAGGCCTAAGGAGTGGGCTTGGGCTAAAATATTATACCTCAAGTTGTGTCAATTGCCTTCTCAAGATCAAAAAATATGACAATAACTGAGTGGTTATTCGCAAAAAAGGCATTACGAACATTCGTATCAAGCGCAACCGTTAAGGAGGGGTCTATGGTTGAACGTCCCTTACGAAAGCCATATTGGACGATGTGGAGAGAACTGTTGTGTGTTCTAAATACCACACTTAAAAACGTCTTATTTACTAGACGTTCCTTTACTTTGGCAAACTGCACTTGGTAAGAGCAATGGGAACGATAGTGGAGGTTTCTGTCCCGTAGTGCTGGTTTGCGGAAAGGGAGAACAATGGCGGATTTCACAGCTGTGGAAGAACTCCTTCTGTGACCAAATAAGATTGTAAGGCGTAATAGGACTGCAAGGCTGACTGATGTAAATGTTTTGTAGCATACGATAAGAATGTGTCGGGCCCAGCTGCCGATGATCGACACAAGCTGAGGTGTTGCCTTCAGTTCTTGAAGTGTAAAAGGACATTATTACTGTTCTTCTCTGAGAGAAGAAAAGTCCAAGGGTGCTAACTCTCTGGGCAGACTTTGAGGAAAGAAATGAGGGGCATAATGGAGTCCCTGGAAATACGGACCCAGAAGATGCCAATTTCTTGGCACATCTAGTGGGTTTTTTGCTATATCAACACCGGCAACCCGCAGAACAGGGAGCGGGTCAGGAAAATATTTACCACTCAGTTTTCGTACTTTTTTCCTGGACTGCATCATAGGAAGCAGAGGTGATGGTGGAGACATATCTCGCCAGCATGTGGTTTAGCGGTTCACGGATGACACGGCGGGCGATCAGCACGCTTCTGTATAAAATTCAAGGAGTCGCTCTGTGGTTCTATTGTACCGGTACCTGCCCCATGCAGCGGTTTCCAAACGTTACTGCACGAGCACAAGCAGGAGACCACCAAGGCACGCATTTCTGAGATGCTGCTCGAAGTTTGGGGCTATAGAATGAGAAGTGCGGTGAAAGGAGGATGAGAGAGGTGTAAAAGCTCATCGATGGAGGACGGAAGAAGGACCTCTTTAAAAACAGTCAGGTGTGAGTAAAGGTTCCAATTTGCCCGAATTAAATTGCCAGCGTGGGGTGCGAAGAGAAGAGGTGGCGAATATGAAGGGGAAGTAAGAATGATTGGGAAAATGATCACTGCTGTACGTCGGGAGAACAGACAAGGTAAAGTCTAATGCGGCGGAGAGGAGGAAGAGCAACTGAGAGATCGATTGCAAGAGGAGTATGAGTCCGAGGATCAAAATGGGTGTGAGTACCTGTATTAAAACATGGAGGGGGTGGGTGGCAAGAAAGCCTCTAACTCTGGAATTCACGGGGAATCACAGTGAGGACCTCCCCAGAGGAAAATGGTGGGCATTAAAATCACCAAGTAACAGATGCGGGGTGGCAGGTAATGACAAACAAGGAAGGCAAAATCCGGAATAGATAATGCCCGGTAGGAGAGAGATATAAAGAAGAAGAACAGAGCGTATACCACCTAGGTAGTGGATACGGGCTGCTGTGTAATGCAGCGAAGTTCATGACAAATAGCTGATGGTACGGAATATCAGTAGCGGGAGAAAGGGCACTTTCATTACAGGTCCCATGAAAAGGTTCTGAAGAATACAATAAATTTAGCCTGAGATGTGAGAAAAAACAGCAGGGGAGGTGTATTTTTGGTTCTGTAAGCAAAAACACCAACAGTGGGCAAAACGGAGAGTAGTAACATCTGAATGGCTCACCCGATTACCCCTGAGGGCCCACGTATTATTCCACTGTAAAAAAGGCCATGAATGGCAATGATAAGAGATACTTGAAATCCGCAGGTAAGGCGTTCCTGTTACGGAGCTAGGAGGGTTAGAAAAGTCCACATTGCGGAGGCAGGTGGGAAAAGGTTCAAGACAGCGAAGAACGGTTGCCGCGCTGTGAAGAAAGGAGTGCGCAGATGGAGCAGAGGAGAGAGAAAAGAGCGGAAGGTGGATCAGTGTCCATGATGGGTGGTCCTGCAATATTTCAGAGATTGCATCAAGTGATTTAGAATTCAGAGGATTGTTGTATGGAGAGACAAATATTGGGAATGGTAGGGGGAGGATGAGTAAGATTGGGAAACTGTATTGGACTGTACCAAGGTAGGGGGGGGCGAAAGGGTGGAGGGAAATGGAGAAGCGTGGCAGGGGACAGAAAGAGACAGGAACCTGGGAGGTAGCAGAAGAGAAGAAGAAACTTGGAGGGAACAGGGCCGAAGGAAGGTACATTACGAGGAGGGAGGGTGACCTCTGCACTTGTAACTGAGCCAGTGAGAGGGGGAAGAACTAGGGTAAGAGACAGGGAGGGTAAAATGAGGAGGTGGAAAGATGGGTAGGAGGTGTTACGGACTTTTTTGACTTTTGAGAAGTAGGGGACGATTGGAAGAGGTGTCGTACGAGGGTCTCGTCAGAATACTGAGGCTTGTAAGAGAGGAACTCGAAGAAGCGAGATTAGACTGAGGCGTTGAAGTAGGGACGTCTGAGCCGAGGGAGGACACAAAAGGATTAGATTCAAGGAGTGATTATGGGAGAGGTAACACAGAGGTGGGTGTTAGAAGATGGATACCAGAGTGGGGGGACTGTTTTGAATTGAAACACGGGAATAGAAACACGTGGAGTCTCCTTTGGAGGCGGAAGATGAGAGAGAAACTGCCATGGCATAAGGGAGACCTTCTGTCTCTTTGAGGTAAAACGGATTTCCCGCTGTTTAAATGACCTGACAACGGCGAGAGTACGAAGGGTGAGCCTCATGACAGTTAAGGCAAGAGGGAGATCGATTGCAAGACGTATTAGAATGGTTCATCGGCACAAGACTGGGCATTAAGCGATAGATCTGCAATATTTCGCTGGATGGCAAATCGCCAGCAATTTTCTACACTATTGTGGTGTAGGGATCACCTTTCGAATTGAACCGATGTCCTGCCTATATCAAACTGAGGATGGGGAGTTCTCGGCTGTCAAAATTAAACGAGCCACATTGCTAGGGTATCGTCTCCGCCCACGGGGCAAGGAAGAAACGTAAGTGTCTACCTTGAGGATTGGGATCTTGGAGTTCCAGCTGTTCTAGAATGTCGCGTGCCACATGTCTGGGAAATTTTGTTGAACTAGGTATATGGGGCAGAATAACGGTACCACTACAAGAATTGAGGGAATGATGTTTTTCAAGGGTGTGACAGGAACAGTATCTATATGGGAAGACGAAGAGAGCTCACGAGCCTGGGTTAGCATTCTGTACGGTTAATGATGCGCGTACCGCTCTTAAAGAGCATGAAAAGAAATATCTTTACCAACCATGCGTAGGAAGTGCCTTGCAATACTATGGTCAGAAGATAGGCAGTAGAGGAAGGTTGGTCGTAAAAGTGAGAATTTAGTCCACAGTTCAGTCTGAAACTGAGCGTGGTGGGAAAGGTTAGTGAAGGGACGTGTCGATCTTGTCGAAGAAGAACGAGAAGGTGAGGTGGAGGAAGTATCATCAGCAGGTAATTGTCGTTGACGTTATATGCGTGGGACCAGAGTTGGTCCGACGTGGAACGGGTCGGCGATTTGAAAAAATTGCCGCACCGTAGAAGGGAGAGGCCGAAGCATAGTAGAGGTGATGAGCGAAGGTCTGGTAAATCGAAGGAGTCAGTCGAGGGGGCCTCAGTACTGAAGAGGTGAGGAAACAGCACTTGCAATCAATAGGTACAGAGGCATGGAGGAATGTCTGAAGAGTTGGTCCAAAGACGAGGCGGGGTCAAACGGGGTTGCGGTATAGTAAGGGCCGGGGCGGGTGGGGTACCAGGTTCATGGACTAGGGCTGCCCCATGGTTAGGTTACTTCTTTCTTTTTGTTTTTTAAGAGAAAAAAAGAAAAAGAAGAAAAGAAAAATAAAAATAAAAAAAAAGAAAAAAAATAGGAGGGGAACCGGGGAGGGATAGTTCCTAGGAGGAATGAAAGGGCCAGAAATCTCCCTCCGCGCCCAAGGACTCGACACCGCTAGTAGTAGCGCAGAATGCAGCATGGAACCCGTGCCATTACCCTACCTTCATGCCAGTAAACAGCAATCTGGGAATAGCAACCTCACATCTGCCCCGAGCTACCTCGGTGGACCAAAAGACGAGGGCGGCCGGATATCCGCCACAAAGCATTACCTCTTCAGCACCACCCGGAATCCGAAAATGTGGCTTCCAGAGATACACCCGTCGCCCAAAAGACACCCAAAGCTACCGGGATACGCGAGAGGGATCGGGACATCCTAGGCAATCCAGATTCCACGGCAAACTACGCCACCGCCAAGAAACCTCAACGGAATGGGATCGACCCCGGTGTCCTTTCCTCTACCTAGGAACTAGCGTGCCTGTGGGAGAAATCCCAAAGGACAAAAAGAGGAAGGGCAAAAGGGAGGAGTGGGGAGGAGGAGGAGGAAAGGAAAAAGGGGAGGATGGGGAGGATGGGATAGGGGAGGGGAGATTGGGGGGTAATTAGGTTCGGTCTGAGGAAGAAGACCGATAGGTCTAATTCCTCAGACCAAGAGCCTCTTCACCACACACCCTCCCTCCAACCCCTCCTGGAATGTGCCCCTACATCTTCCCTCCACACCAGATTTATATAAACAGATCCTCTTGGTCAATCCATCCTGCCCTACCCCTTTCATTGTACATTCTGTATTATCACTTTTATAATGATCACATTACAGTGGTACCTTGACTTACAAGTTTAATTTGTTCCGTTACCAAGCTTGTAACTCAATTTGCTCGTATATCAAATCAATTTTCCTCATTGAAATTAACTGAAATGCCATTAATCTATTCCAGTGGAATTCCTAGCTTTCGGGAGACATGAGAAAATACTTCAATATAACTCTATTATCAACTCTGGCTTATTTATCAATCACAATTGATCTAACATGACAAAATAAACAATATAAATAACACAGAAACATGATATACATATACTCTAGAATGAATAAAATACAGTGAACCACTGCCTTACGAACGCATTGCGTTACATTAAATCCGCCATACGAAGCATTTGAATGCAAAAATTTTGCCTTGCCTCATGATAAAAAACTCGCCTTACATGATTCGTCCCACGTGTGGCCTCAGTGCCAGTGTTTACAAGCCAGCCAGTGCGGTCGCATCTACGCATACATTCGGTACATTTCACATTATCCCAGTGTTTTTAGTGCTTGTAACTGCAAAATAAGTCACCATGGACCCCAAGAAAGCTTCTAGTGCCATCCCTGTGGTAAAAAGGGCAAGAATTAGTATGGAATTGAAAAAAGAGATTAAGGAAATGTGTGCAAAGTGGGTTGAACTGCAAACCTTTACAGATGAAAATCACCCTGACACAGCTACTGCAAGCCGTGTTGGCAACCTGTACAATGGCAATGTTATGGCCCATTTTAGGAAAATCTTCATGGAACGGGAGGTATAGAGCTCTATGGACAGATTTGTTGTGCGACAGAGGTCCAGTGACTCTCAAGCTGGTCCTAGTGGCATTAAAAGAAGGGAAGTAACCCCAGAAAAGGACTTGCTACCTCAAGTCCTAATGGAAGGGGGATTCCCCTTCTAAACAATAACTTCCACACTCTCCCCTCCTCCCATCCCATCAATCACCACCAGATCTTCAATGAAGGTAAGTGTCATGTATTCTATTCCTAGTAGAGTAGTAATTGTGCATGTCTTCTTCAGTTTGTGTGTATTAAATTTAATATTTCATGTGGTAAATTTTTTTTTTTTCATACTTTGGGGTGTCAGGAACAGATTAATTTGATTTCCATTATTTCTTATGGGAAAAATTAATTCGGCTAACGATAATTTCGGCTCACGATGAGCTCTCAGGAACGGATTAATATTGTAAGGCGGGGGTCCACCGTATATCATTATGTGACAAGTGGTGGCAGCCACTCCCAAAGTTAAAATAATTATCACTCTGACCATATCTTCCCATTCTTGCCCTTCTGAGGTCTTATTATAAGAGAAAACTGTGTTTGTGAGGCTAATTACATAAGAACATAAGAACATAAGAACGATGGAACACTGCAGAAGGCCTACTGGCCTATGCGAGGCAGGTCCAAATCTCCTACCGGCTTAAGCCAATGCACCCAACCTAGTCAGGTCAGGTCACATTGACTTAAGGGAGGAACACGGCAACTGACCTGGTAGCACAAGCTATCAGGTCTAACTCACACCCACCCACATCTACTCATGTATTTATCCAACCTATTTTTAAAGCTACACAACGTTCTGGCCTCTATAACGGTACTTGGGAGTTTGTTCCACTCATCCACAACTCTATTACCAAACCAGTACTTTCCTATATCCTTCCTGAATCTGAATTTTTCCAACTTAAAACCATTGCTGCGAGTCCTGTCTAGGCTAGATATTTTCAGCACACTATTTACATCCCCTTTATTTATTCCTGTCTTCCATTTATACACCTCAATCATATCCCCCCTAATTCTACGTCTTTCTAGAGACGTCTTTCTAATTGCACTGGATCACTAGTTTCATAAGGAAAGCACTGAAACAAAAGTGATTTTCTTGTGTTTTTCTATGATTTCATGCTTTAATTTAATGGATATCGGCCTCCTCTTCTTTTCAGCACTGTCCTTTGCACTTACATGTACTTTCTTAGGACCTATGGTTAGAAAAAAGAAATTTGGCAAAATAACTGCACAAAAAGCATAAAATGCTGGGATGCTGGGTGGATGTTGTGGCATTCGCTGCGCCAACTAGTGGCAGCGTATGTGAAGCTTGCTCGTAACTCAGACTTTGGCTTGCAACTCAAAGCAAAAAATCAACAGAGTGACAGCTCGTAACTCGGAAAACCCATAAGTTGGGGCACTCGTAAGTCAAGGTACCACTGTATTATTATTATTATTATTATTATTATTGTTATTATTGTTATTATTATTACTGTTATTGTTATACATAATTCAGTATCTTTAACAGTGAACTGTGGCCTTCAAGTCAGTGCAGCTAAGCTGTGCCTCATGGTCTTCAGAATGCAACATTCCCTTCTGTTACTGCCCTTTGGCCACCCCCCCACCTGTTCCACTGGTCACTCCTTTCCCCACATGGCTAGCCATCACCTTGTACATTTCTATCTTGACTTAAGAAAAGTTACCTGCTACATTACATTTAAGGTCCAGATGCCCTTCTAAGACTTTTTTTTTATGAGGCAGCAGTCCACAGTAAACTCTCTTAAGTGAGTTAAGTGTATAATTCTGCATTCCTCCTTCCTTTCTGCAGTTTGGATAGCTTCTAGAATGTATTTTTCCCTTCACCCAGGTAGTTACACTTAAGGCAGAGAATGGACTGGTCTCCCAATCACCATGCATACCTCTAGGTCATCACTACCTCCCTCACCTCTGGGGGGGGTTCCTTACTTTTCCCTTACTTTCATCCTGTTCACCATCCTTTTTGTTTTTTGGGGTCCACTGCTCCATCTTCATTCTCTTTCCCTACTCCTCCCTAGCTCCATCTCCCATCCCACCTTGGGTGGACATGGAACAATGCTTCCACATTGTGGCATGCAAAGAGTAAGTTACAATTTATTTGGCGTATGTCACACTCCCATATAGGCTGCCTCCCAACCAGCAAACCGGGTGCTAAGAGTTTAACGATCAATAGGGTACCCATTGTTAAATCAGTACCTTGGTTCATTGGCCAATCACAGGCAAGCCCGCCAAAGCTGAAGCAACATGGTTCACTTGCAGTAAGCATTGGCAGACTTGCCTAGCTGCTGGTTGAGTATGGTGCACACTCTCTGGCTTCTGCCTTGCCATCTGTCACCATGGTGTACACTTACTATTCCATCTGTACATAGTGTACATACTTGTATATATCATCTGGTGAAGGCAAATATACTTTATAGTCTACTGCTGAGTTTTGTTTGCTCCATTTCCCATTACAACCAGGTCTCACAGGCCATTCTTTACCTGTGTTTGTAATACACATAGATCCACTATGCGACAGATGACAGTGTTCCTCATCCAGTTGATCTGTTTTTAAAGAGGCCCTACTTTCTCTTTAACAAGGACAGCTCCTCCTCCCTCCTTTTCCATGCACTTCTGCCACTTTCTTTCCATCCTTATGGTAGAGTTCTTTGCAATTCCCCAGGCCCTTTAATTTGCTCCCTCTCACATTCCTATTCAATTAGTTCTCTTCACTACTCTCAACCTTTCCTTGCTCTTCTGTTTTACCCCCTCCTAGATCTCTTTCCTTTATGGTTTGAGGAACTCAGCTCTTTAGGCCTTTTTTTTCTTCAGAGCCCAGAGACAGGGCATCACCCTCCAGTGCGTCCTGTTTCATATCACCATCTGGAGAAATGATGTCACAGACAGAGCAGCCTTCATATCTCACTCCTTACAAGATGTCACACTTCTTTTCCTAGACAAGAGGGAGCTTGTATTGGGAGTTTGGAAGAAGACGAACCGCCTCTGGCTGGGAAGCCTGGTGATATTCCTATGCTCCTTGGCAATGGGCTCTATTCAGTCCTTTGGAGGACCTTGTCCATTGGTCTGGCACCCCACCCAGGGTAAGGAAAAGGAAACAAATGTGGTATAACACAATCCTTTACTAATGTTTCACCCACACAACAAAGAAATGGATGTGGCCCTGACATGACTGAGTGAGCTACTCCAGATTTCCAGCTCATCTTTATCAATGGATAGTGAACTCTCCTGCCTGTCAGTGGTATCTCATCCACCCAGATACAATCGAGCACTCTTCACCAGTGACCCTAGTTCTACTTGGCTTAAACCCATCTTGCAAGTACTTTGGATCATGTGCCATGAGATGCCTGTCACTCAACTTCTGGACAGAGCTAGCTATGTTCTTCTGAATCCTCATATCAAGTGTTTTCCCTTGCTTGCAGCTTCCTCTATGCCATGGCTCTTTAGGTCAAGTCTGCAAGCTCTGGCAGCCTCTTGTTGACTCAAAGTCTGCATCAACAACAGGCAGGGCCTTTCTAACCTGCCTTCTGTTTCTTATAAAACCACTAAACCCCTTTTCATACCTCCTTAACTGGAATCCTTATGTGGTTTTAGCTGGGAGGTAGGAAACAATACATGTTGCACTAAGAGGGCCCTTAACAACCCCAACACGAATAATTATTATTTTTATCTTCATTACCGTAAATTTAATTATAAAGCTACACAAACTAAATATCCATAGCTTAGTGCTTGATCAAAATGTTATGCATACAAAATGGGCCTCAATCATACTACTTAGTCCCAACTCAGAAGAACATTTTGCATAATTATATTTATGAGCTTTATATTCAAATAATTATAAAATGAGAATATGATTCATTATTATTAGTTATAATTACTGTAAAATAAGTTTGTAATTTGGCTGATTGATTGAGGTTCACAGCATTTTGAAAACTATTTTACCGATGTTTATGCACAACCATCATTTTAATCCATATTTCAGCATACATACTGTATGGTATTTATATATGCATAAAGGCATATCTACCTATACTGTATGTGGAAAATACTGTATATATTTTCCTGATATACAGTAGTTATATGTAAATAGATGGCCATACTGTATTTAATAAAACTTATGTTATCGAAAACGGGAAGCTGTGCCTGCGCAGAAGGACACTCGCCATTGTTTGTTTTGAATTGAGAGTAACAGACATTTGTTAATAATGTGAAGAATTTTCGTGCTCTAGAGGTAAAATTGGGTTGACACCTCTCAAATAGGAGGTGAAATTGTTGGATGTGCATTCCTGCATAATTTGAGTATCAGGCGACAGGACAGGACAACTCCAGGAACCTCAGATAAGCTGTCTAATTTATGTTTAAATTCTGGCCAGTAAATTTTTCATAAATGTAGGCAAAAGGGGGGGGTCCTGTATATGACACATTAATCTCCAGTCAAATTGGTGAGTTTTATGATTAAGATATATTCTCCTTCTGTTATATAAATGTGTATACGTATATATATATATATATAATCATTTATTAATTTTAATATACAGTCCACAAATTTATATATTTACCAGAATTCCTGGTGATGTATCTTTTATTTATAATTAATAGGTCTAGAGCAACTTGTGGATATGACAGTGGTAGGTATCGAAGGGGGACATTTTTTGTGACCTAGGTGTCCCAAATTCCTACTTGTCTATGTAACTCTGATAAATAATAAATAATTATCTTTGTTATCATTTACTGTTATGTACATAATTAGTTACATTCAGATAAATGCAATTTTCCACACTGTATATGTATATTAGGAGAGTGCATACATTTCTACCTGTTCATGATTTTATTTACCTCTGCATCTGGCTCATACAAATTTTATGTACAAAAATAATTTTTCAGGCATATAAAGGCGAGTGAACTACGAAGACTTCAAGTAACTACTAAAGCCGCAAGTAGCATTCTTTACACTAATCCCTAGAAGCATGAAGTGTGCCAACTCTCTTGGGAAAAGCCACTTTTATCTACATTCAGCATACACCCCAGTGAGTGCATCCGAATGCAGTATAACATTATCCCACCATCACAGCCTGGTCAGTAACATGACTTGTGCCTGTCAAGCTAGCTACCACATGAGCCATGACACTCCTATGTGACTGCTCTTCCACTATGTGACTATATTTCCACTAGAAATATAGGATATAGGAATAAAAGAACAAGAAAATACTGTATAAAAACTACTTGAGCAATAACTTAACAAAATAAAAATAAAAAAAATATCATATGCCATTAATAATCGAGGAAATTTACTTGTGGTAACTTGCCTTGCATTACAGATGTAAAGTATTAATATTCTGGTTCTGGCTTCCAATGTACCTTTTCTTTTAATTCACCTACTCTGTAATACTGTATGCCTTACATATTAATTCAAGTTAAAAGCAAAAACCTACTGTTAAAGAGCCGCTGTCGTATTGCTTCGTGAAATGATGAGTCGAGCGGAAAAGATGTAGGAGTATTAGGTGCAGTAAGCGGGGCAATGAGGGATCCCTTTGGTCCACCAATGTCTGGCTGAGAATACCAGGCCCACAATGGAAGGTCCTCAACCTCATGTCTTGTGCCCTCACTGGCTCTCCTTGGAACTATCAGATTTCTATTTGAGCAACTACTTCGAGAAACTCTAGTCCCGGCAATTTCCTCCTCACCCTTACCCTCATGGGGACACCCCATCACTTCACTGCATTTTTTTGACACATAAACAGTGGAACTTGCCAAGCTTCTTCATAATGAACCACAAATACCACCATTTTTTCTCATGTTTACCATGGGTCACTCTTATCTAGTTTTTTCGAAGTTCAAGGAATGTGTTTTCAACTTTCATATAAAATTTTATCTAATGTTAGAGTAATAAATAACAGTAAAACTTTTTGTAAGTAACTATTGTATTCTGTTCTCCTCATCAGGCTACCTGTTTAGTCCTTCAAATCAGATATTGTATTATACATATTTCCTATATCAAAGTTTACTACTGACTTCATCACAAATGTAGAGGTAATTCTGTGTTCACTGTGTTCACTCTTAAAGTTTTCAAATCAAGAAAAAGAGCTTGGGGCAAGATATCCAAAGTGAGGAGGAGGAGGAGCGGTGGGCGTCAGCCTTCCTTCACTACCAGTGTTGTTATGCTGTGTTGCTGTGTACCTGTCGGCCTCCTGGGAGATTGTCAATACCACTGTGGAATGATTCCTTTACCATGAATTTCAAGCCAAATGAATACAAATATTTTTGTACATTCATCAATAAACCCATTTGTGTTTACTTGGAGAAGAGAACATTAAAAACAGAGTAATTAGAATTAGTGTATTCCACTTTAGCTATACTACTTATGAATATTAGGTTGCAAAAGTGTAAAGTAATGCAGTAATTCTAAGTAAACAAACACTTCTAAAAATAGCCAGTCAATAATATATTTATCATAAACTTAAGAAAATTATCCAGGTTATTTAAAAAAAAAAAATTTGTTAATTACAATTTTATCACTATTGAACTGCTAATGCTTAAATAAATTTATTAATAAAAGCTATTACTGTCAAGCCTCTTAGTCATGTGGGAAAATTATAACATTGCCAACACACGACGATGCAACACACTGCCACCACATAATATTACACCTCCTAAAACATTTACTTTATCATCTTTTTTCTTTCAATGCAGTATGTAACAAGTAAATATTTAAAGTAATTAGCTAAACATTAACATTATCAGCTGTGGTAAACACTAACATCCAGAAATATATAAAATTCAGTGCTAAGGTTACTGCAACAAGAATTTATTGACTTATGAACCACAAAAACTAAACTGAACTAGGTACAAACATTCACTCAGTACCCATAACACTTTTGGGAACTATATATACAATATATACACTGGTATATATATTACTGCAAATGAAAATACAAAAACACCACATTATTGCAACTAAACATTCATAACTCCAGCCATTAAAATATGAAAGGTTCTCTAGATATGCTGAACGGTGAATGTATTTGTTGTTACAGGTTGCCATGGAGATGAGGCAATACAAAAGTGAATCCTTGTCAATTATGTATGTGGCAACATAACAAAGACTACTTCAAGATATAGATGTATACTACACAACTACTTTATTATTAAACTTGCAAATACTGTTCAAAATAACCTCTGAAAACACTCAGAAACTAGCAAATAACTCTATAGTCATCTCATTAAAACAAGAGCAGAAGTTGAACCATTTTCATTCCAAATAACATACCAATAATATTTACCCACATGTTACCTGAGTGAAAAATGCAACACAACCAGCCTCTTACAATTTATGAATACATATTGAAAATACAATAGCTAAGAGGGGTAATCTATTTAAGAATAATTTTCAGCAAATGTGGTTAAAATATACAAGTGGGAGGAAGCACATGGTCTGTGATAAGGAATATGATGCAGAATTTAAAAGCAACAAAAATAAATCACCATTAAATAGATAAAGAGAATTAATCATAACATAAAAAAATTATTCCAAATGCAAACAACAAATGAGTAATGGCTGAAGATGTTTAGAAAAGACTGATCACTTGAACTGCGATTTTTTTTGCACTTATGGAAAGACAACTAGGAAATAAGTGAGTGAATATTCCTTCCTTCCTCTGGAAGGAAAGATATTTTTAAAGAATACAGTACATGACAGCATATGTATATCTTTGTATACATACATGTATGTTTTTTAGACACATTGACTATTTCCTCCTACCAAGGTGTGGTAGCCCAAAGAAGAGAACCATTTACTGTTGTTCATTCAACAGCTGTCTCTCTAAACTGCAATATTCCCACAAATCCTTCAGAAAGCAGACACTGTACTTCCTACCTTTAAAACTCAAGTTCAGCTAACCAATTTTTCCTGAATCCCTTCATAAATGTTATCTTGCTCACACTCCAACAGCAAATAAAATACCAAAAACCACTCTTCTCCAATCATACCAATCAAACAAGCAAATGCAGGCCTCCTGGATACTCAAACCCCTCCCACTCAAACCTTCACACTCTCCCTCCAACCCAACCTGACAGTCAATACATACCACCTTTCGTCTATCTTTAATTTATAAAGCCTCTTGGTCAATCTATCTTACTCCAGCCTTTCTAAATGACCAAACTATCTGAAAAACCCCTCCTTCCTCCATGAATTGTAACACTTACCCCACCAAACAAGCTTCTAGCTAGACTTGTCAGTCACTGCACACTCTGAGAAAGGCCTTCCAGTATCCCAAAGCCCCACCCCCAGCCCCCTGTACCTCTGCCCATGCAAAAGGAACAGCATGGAGTAAAGTACGTACAAGTTTCCGAGTCAGTTAATTATAACAATAACTAGCAACTATAAGGCAAGCTTCTCAAGAGGTCCAGGAGCTGGAGATTAATTTCAAGAGACCCAAGAATTTTACTTGTACATGCTCAAAAACCCTTAATTTCAGTGAAGGGCTCTTGATCCAGGGAAATGGAGTTACCTTCCTTTTCACTGGATTAAAACTAATTACAATCTCTCTTATTCACTGAACCTTTCATTGCTTGTTAATTTTAAGTTAATTTTAAGCCTGCCCATAATGCTCTGCATACAAGGGGCTTTTGGCATGTTCACCTAACTACTATAATTCATTGTACAACTATGTATCATGTCCAAATAAATTATATGAATATGAATATATTCCCCAGACCAAACATGTCAGTTGATTTCGATAGAGTTGGGCAGCTAACAGATGCAAATGTTCAAAGTGCCTCTGAAACTGCTTTTCAATGGATGGATTGGTCTCCCACTTGAATAACAGAAAAAATGGATTTACCTTAATGAAATTCGCATATTATTTTGCTATGCTAGGCACATACTAGAGCATAGCATGGTAACAAGAATAGTGAATTGCTGGAACTAACTTAATATTTTAATGTCTATAATAACAATCTATTACTTGTAAGCCTGAAATACATTGTGATACTTAACCCTTAAATGGTCCAAATGTATATATACGTTTTTTCAACATCTGAAAGTATGTAAAAACATGTAGATCTTTTTTGTTTTACATTTGAAAATGTGTAAAAAACTTTTATCTACATTATTTTTTTGTTATATTTTATTATATTATATTTTTTGGGTCACCCTGCCTCGGTGGGAGACGGCCGACTTGTTGAAAAAAAAAAAAAAAAAAAAAAAAAATGTGAAAATATGTAAAAAAAAGTAGATCTACTTTTGTAGCACTATGAATTTGAACGTCGATCTGTTTGGACCGTTTAAGGGTTAACAATTACATATTTTTGATGAGAAATGTTTTGGTTTAAAAAAAAAAAGAAAATTATTCTAAAATGTTATACACAAATATGTTAATGATAATGAGACATGCATTTGAATTCATAAATATGGCATAAAAATACTGAAAGAGCACTGGACTTTGAACTTAAATTTTTTAAATTTTAAAATTTTCAAGGAATATATACACCAATTAAAAAGAAAAAAAGAAAAAAAAAAAAAAAAGAACCTCTGAGACATAACAACATATAAAACATGGTTGGTGAAAAAATGTTCTCAAATTACGGATAGTTTTTTGAAAAATTTGTGTGTACCCATTTAAATTCTGAGCAACAAACTTGTTTCTATTATTAGTTTTACAGATTATAATTATTTTATATACAGTGTACGATCATAATTCACGCAGGTTATGTTCCTTAAAACTGTGCTACCAATAACCTGCCCGACTTATGGGGTCAAAAACATGTGGGAAAAACCAGGTTGTGTTCCTCACACTTCAAGAGAATCTTAACAATATTTTTAGGGTCATAATGCTTCAAAAAATAATAGTTTCTGAACTCTAGTGAGGTTCAGTGTATGAAAAGAAAGAGTACATATATAACTAAAAAATGGCTGCATTAATACTGTAAAGTATCTGATCAAGAAGGTTGTTGATGCTTAACATCCTGAAGTGAGTGGAGAGGGTGGCTGCGGCCCTACTGGACACAGGTTGATGGATGAGGTTGATGTGATGTTGAAGGTTGGGAATCTTGGGATGCTGAGGCAACTTCATCAGATGATAATTGCAAGGGAGTGCTCAGATATTCTGTCATATGCCACTGAATTATCTTACCAAGCAGCTCTTTATACAGCTCACTGTGCATTCTAAACGGGTTTAATTATTCAGTACTAAATGTGCACGAGTTTTCAGGCTGTTCTTCCTCATTTTCTGTTTTATAGCATGATTAGGCTTTTTTCCTAATAAGGCCATCAAATGGAACACCTTTCATCTGTTTGTTTTTCAGTCCACACATTTAGTAAATTTTCTGCTTTATTTAGCTCTAATGACCTATTCTTCACTCTTTACACTGTGTCACACTAAAGATTACTCATTGCACAAGCCTATAACTTCATCTTTTGTCTTGAGTTGGCCTATACAGTGGACCCCCGGTTAACGAACTTTTTTCATTCCAGTAGTATGTTCAGGTGCCAGTACTGACCGAATTTTTTCCCATAAGGAATATTGTGAAGTAGATTAGTCCATTTCAGACCCCCAAACATACACGTACAAACGCACTTACATAAATACACTTACATAATTGGTCGCATTTGGAGGCGATCGTTAAGCGGGGGTCCACTGTATCTTCATCTCACTGATTTTTAACACCAGATACTCATGCTATCTCCACGCCATGTGCATCACCCTTCAGCATCTCAGTTACCTCTAATTTTTGTGAAGTATGTAATTTCACACTTATTTTTCTTTCTTGCTTCACCAGTGTCACCTACACTTCATTTGGATGCCATGATAAATCTCCAGAAATGAAACAGGGTGACAAAAAAAAACAAAAAATTGAGCAATGATATACACAGACCCACATGGGAAGCTGCTTTCATCCAGTCACCCTTCCTTACACCACTAAAAGAACTATGTTCCCCAATGTCTAGTGTCCCGTAGCTCAATTACTAGCACACTCAGCTCTCACACTGAGGTTTTGGGGGGCTGATCCCCAGTACAGATGGAAACATTAGGATGTGTTTCCTTAATGGCACCTGCTGTCAATGTTCACCTATCAGTAAAATAGGTACCTGGGTGCTATTCGACTGATGTGGGTTGGATCCTGGGGCCAAAATTGACCTAATTTGCCCAAAATGCTCAGCATAACAAGGGGCTTTCTATATAGCAGTATGCACTGGTGCCCCCTAACAGAAGTGCGTGCCACCAGTGGAAACGAATTCCACTCCCACACACTTTAATGAAAATGTGCGCACTTCTATTGGTTGGAAACAAATTTAAATTGCAGTACATATATTGAAAACACAAGCTATGATCATACAACTTAAGGAAGGTTTTCTACTCTATAATAATTACACTACCACTATATAATATAATGAATACTGTATGTATACACAGTAATTATATGCCATGGGAATAGTGGGTTAGAATTCTTACCCACAGACATGTCATAAAAGGTGACCAAAATGTTGGGGCAAGAGGCTAGAATCTCTTCTTCTGCATGCTCTTATCAAACAAATCAAAGAAGAAAATTTTAAAACCATGCGAATAAAGTAGAGATAAAAAACAAAGGATTGTTAACATTATGAATGAAAAAAACTGGATATCCAAGCATTCCAATCATTAAGTGAAACAAAGCTATAAGGGGTAAGGGAATTTAACCTAGCTGTGTGTAGAAAGGGAGTTTAGTAATAGGCAATACAATACGTACTTATTTTGAGAAAAAGATGTTTGGCAAAAGAGAGGTTATTAAGGTGATTTGAGCATGTAGAGGATGAAGAGGGATTGGATGACAAAGAGAGTATATAAATCTGGGATGGAAGGTAAGAGAGATAGGGGTCACCCCAGCTATGGTTAGAGCGACGGGGTAAAGGAGATTCTGAGTGCTAGGGGTTTGAGGATCCAACAGACTTGAGTGAGCATGTAAGATAAGAGTGAGTGGAGATAAGCAGTTTTCAATGCTTGACCTGCTGATGAAGTGTGAGCAAGGTAACATTTATGAGGGGATTCAAGGAAACTTTAAGTCTGGCTATTAGCCAGACTTAGAGTCCTAGTAGGATTATTTTTATATTTTAACATTCATGGGAAAGCACTAAACCTGTTGGGATCATACAGAACTGAGGAAATTGAAGACATTCAGGTTTAATTCAAGGAAGTGAAGCACAGGTCCAATTCCTTAGATTATGAGCCCTTCATCAGGATAAAGGACCTTCCTTGGGGGATTGTGAGGCAAGAAGGGTAGTGCCTGCACTCTGAGGGAGAGGCAAGGATGTTGCAGTTCAAAGGGTCACTTTAATTGTCTGCACACTTCTGGCAAGACAGCATAAAACATTCAAGGTTATCTTTAGAATAAGAAACAAATACAATTATAAAAAGGAAAAGTGAGTAATATACAGCTTACCATGAAAAGGAATAAATGGTGCTTGTGGAGGCACTCCGCCAACTGCTTGAGAGTAGCTAGGAGGGGCATATGGTGGAGGTGCAGAGGGTGGAGCACTCGCTTTAGACATGTTATCACTATCTGAAATTAGAGAGAAGATATAAAAAAAAATTGAAGCTGATTGAGATTTTATACAGGGATCAATTGTTTTCTAATGGTAAAACTAATGCTTTATAATAAGAAATGAAATTAAAGAGATTACACCCCTTAGCTTTAAATACTATATAGCACTGTACTTAAATCTCCAGCAAAGCCTGGTTAAAAAACAAATAGTCATTGTTCACCTTTTTCCCTGGGACAGAAATCCACTAATCTTTTATATTGCAAATAACATCCATGCTACTATTCCACAGAAAAAATGGTTATTTGTTGTGGAAATTATTTACATGATGAAAGGCAAAATAAGACTAACTCATCTTTCATGCAATTAAAGAAGCTGTATTTTGATGAGTAAATTTAATAACTTAAGTCAACCTAACTCAAGCCTAAAAGATACCATCCATAAAATTGTCAGTTCGATTAGGATATACTGTACAGTAGAACCCCCAACCCGTATCCACTGATTCGGTATCTGTGGTTTCAGTTATTCACAGTTTACTGCGGCCCAAAAATACAGCTTAATTTTGCATAACAATGGCCCCAAAGTGCAAAAGTTAGAAAGCTGGCAGTTCTTCAAAGCCTAAGAGAAGTCATGAAGTGCTTCCTATGAGTGAAAAAAATTATAATTTTCCACTTATTGTGCACAATTTATCAATTAAACTTTATAATAGGCATGTATAGGACTTATATATAGGGTTTGCTACTATCCACGGTTTCAGTATCAATAGCAGGTCCTTGGAACAAATTCCCTGCGGATGCAGGGGTCCTACTGTACAACAAAAGGGTCTCTTCCTACAGGCATACAATATACATATTTATGTACCGAATCTCTGTTGCGCAACACATTTAATACTCGAGAATTTACATAATAAAAACATACCCAGGAATACTCTACATGAGGGCCCAATTTATACAGCAGGTCAGGTTCCAGGCTACCAGTGTAAAGCAAAAAATCGCTGTAAAGTGAATCATAGTCTTTTTTCACTTTCAAATGCATATGAAAGCCAGTTAACACATTTACACTATCATGTATTAAGTGAGCAATATAGCTAGGCCTCAAAAATGCATATACAGAACACATACTGCTTACCTTAAAATATTTTTGTTCTGTACTATCTCATATTAATAATAGAGTAAAATATTGAATATTTGTATTCTACCACTTTTCATCTGTCTAGACTTGGTGTACATAGTATCGTATCTTGGAAAGGATGCCTACTGACCTGGAAATTTTCTTGGATATATGCTAGATGTAGGAATGAAATTTAAGGTTACAGTCTAGGAGAAGACCTAGAAATTTACCCTCAGTGTGTCTTGAAATAGAGGAACCAGTTATTGATATATTAAGACTAAGATGTTTATTTTGACATGATACATGGTTGTACAGAGGAATACTGTATAATAGTTGGGTGTACAGCCAAAAGCCCCTTTGTATGCAGAGCATTTCAGGCAAATTTAAAGATTAACTTAAGATTAGGAAGGCAATAATAGTTTCATATGGTCATTAGATGAGTTACTGTGAGTACAAGAGAATTGAATATTCTATCAGGTAATGCTAAATGTCTTTGATAAGTCTAGTAGAGAATTATTACACTATTGAATTAGTTGATAAAGATTATACTGTAGTTGGATATTTAAGGCTCTGCTTCCAAACAGCATGAAGTATGTTTTATCTATATTGAGAGTGAGTTTGCTGGTCATCATCCTAGTGGCGTTGTAAAGGGGAGGCAGCAGGCTGCCCTGGGTGACACCATAGAGCCTCTAAAGGTGACACTAATGCCCAAAACAGTGCTGCAGCAACACAAGAGAAAAATCCTTCATTTCTATATAGCCTATTATATGATTACAGGGAAAATCACTGATTTTGATGATGTGATAGATGATTTTGCTGGACTGACGGCAAGGAAATGTAAGATCAGATTCATTGAGATGTTACCTGTACTCAAGGTGAAATTGGAACTAGTGTTTCTCTGATATTGCAATGTTTTTCTTTATTTTTCAAGTTTTTTTTTTTTTTGCACTGTTGAAGATGAATAAATGTAGGATCTGTTGCCTGTACTCAAAGTGGTATTTGAGTTTATGTTTCCTCAATATTACTACAATTATATATTTTATCGTTAATGAAGCTGAGAAGTATTCTCTTGTTCGGTTAATGGCCCTTAAACATTCTCATTGCTAAACACTAGTCACTGGGCATGCAGTAGTGACATAACTGAAGTTTACTCCCCCCATCCCCCCGCCCTTGAATTTCATGGGGGTGACACCAAAGATGCCGCCCCATGTGACACCAACCCTAGCAAAGTATATATTTTTAGCACCTCGTTGTTTACAGTGCTTCTCAGTATAGCTGGGTTTGAGTGGGAGAAGACATAAATAGTGTCATCTTTGAAAACAACTGGTTTAAGGAGTTAGGATGCATTGGGGAGATCATTAATGTAGATGAGACAGAGTGGGCCTAGGACACTACCCTGGGGCACTCCAACAGCTACAGGCTGGATAGTGGAGCTGACTCCATTTGCGTATACATATTGGTGTCTATCGTTAAGATAAGATTTTAGGTAATTGAGAGCATTTATAAAATAGCATCATTTGTACTTTTTTTTGGTCTAAACCCAAACTGGTAGGGATTTAGTATATGTTGTTGGATGAAAGGTAGGAGTAAAGTTGTTTGTCCTTATTACTACAACTAGTGGCATCATTACTACTACTAGTGGTATTATTACTACTAGTGGCATTATTACTACTACTAGTGGCATTATTACTACTACTAGTGGTATTATTACTACTAGTGGTATTATTACTACTACTGAATGTACAACAATGCATACAACCATATGACCTGTCTTTGTAATACTCACTTGTGCTTTATAGTAACCTGTTTACATTAATGTTTTATCACTGATTTCATCATTGCTTAGTTAATCTTAAGTTAATTTTAAGCCAGCCCGTAATGCTATGCATAGTATAAGTGGCTTTGGCATACTGCTCTTACCTGTATTTGTTGTACCTCTGTATGTGTGCTCAAATTTTTAAATAAATAAATAAATAAATAAATACTACTAGTGGTATTATTACTACTACTAGTGGTATTACAACTACTAGTGGTATTACAACTACTAGTGGTATTACAACTACTAGTGGTATTACTACTACTACTAGCAGTATTACTACTAGTAGTATTACTACTACTACTAGTAGTATTACTACTACTACTAGTAGTATTACTACTACTAGTGGTATTACTACTACTACTAGTAGTATTACTACTACTACTAGTAGTATTACTACTATTAGAAACATTGGACGTGTTTCTTTCCACCTGTTGTCTATGTTCCCCATCAGTAAAATGGGTACCTGGGTGCTAGTCGACTGGTGTGGGTTGCATCCCGGGACACTGACCTAATTTGCCCGAAATGCAGAGCATAACAAGGGAGTTTCTATATAGTAGTATGTCATTGTTGTCAGCTAGGACTGTATACCTTGTACATGTACTTGTAGTAAATAAAGATATTATTATTATTATTATTATTACTAGTAGTATTACTACTACTACTAGTATTACTACTACTAGTGGTATTACTACTACTACTAGTGGTATTACTACTACTACTACTAGTGGTATTACTACTACTAGTGGTATTACTACTACTAGTGGTATTACTACTACTAGTGGTATTACTATTAATACTAGCGGTATTATTACTACTACTACTAGTGGTATTACTACTAGTAGTGGTATTACTATTACTACTAGTGGTATTACTACTGCCTTGCATAATAAGGAGCTTCTTGTAAAGTAGTTTACATATGTCAGTCACTATAACTGTATAATATACTGTCCTTCATTTTAAAGAAATAAGTTTATTTGTAATACTACTGCTAGTGGTACTACTACTGCTGCTGCTAGTGGTGCTACTACTGCTGCTGCTAGTGGTGCTACTACTCCTGCAGCTAGTGGTGCTACTACTGCTGCTGCTAGTGGTACTACTACTGCTGCTGCTAGTGGTACTACTACTGCTGCTGCTAGTGGTGCTACTACTGCTGCTAGTGGTACTACTACTGCTGCTGCTAGTGGTGCTACTACTGCTGCTGCTAGTGGTACTACTACTGCTGCTGCTAGTGGTGCTGCTACTGCTGCTGCTAGTGGTGCTACTACTGCTGCTGCTAGTGGTAATACTACTGCTGCTGCTAGTGGTGCTACTACTGCTGCTGCTAGTGGTACTACTACTGCTGCTGCTAGTGGTGCTACTACTGCTGCTGCTAGTGGTACTACTACTGCTGCTGCTAGTGGTGCTACTACTGCTGCTGCTAGTGGTACTATTACTGCTGCTGCTAGTGGTACTACTACTGCTGCTGCTAGTGGTGCTACTACTGCTGCTGCTAGTGGTGCTACTACTGCTGCTGCTAGTGGTGCTACTACTGCTGCTGCTGCTAGCAGTACTACTACTGCTGCTGCTGCTAGTGGTGCTACTGCTAATGGTACTAGTACTGCTGCTGTTAGTGGAACTACTACTTCTAGTGGTACTGCTACTGTTAGTGGTAGTACTACTGCTACTGTTAGTGGTCATACTGCTAGTGGTACTACT
The DNA here is from genome assembly GCF_026875155.1 of Cherax quadricarinatus. Classification (NCBI taxonomy): domain Eukaryota; kingdom Metazoa; phylum Arthropoda; class Malacostraca; order Decapoda; family Parastacidae; genus Cherax; species Cherax quadricarinatus. The sequence continues at coordinate 68,704,907 of NC_069406.1, forward strand.
ACGGCTACTGCTAATGGTACTACTACTGCTGCTGCTGCTAGTGGTACTGCTACTACTGCTAGTGGTGCTACTGCTGCTGCTAGTGGTACTACTGCTGCTGCTAGTGGCACTACTGCTGCTAGTGGTACTACTACTGCTAGTGGTACTACTACTGCTAGTGCTATTACTACTGCTAGTGGTACTACTGCTGGTAGTGGTACTACTGCTGCTAGTGGTACTACTGCTGGTAGTGGTCAGTCGTCACGTGAGGTCACAGACCCTGAGCTGCTTTGGGGATTAGCGTGGACGGTTACAAAGCATGGCTTGCTTCTGCAGTGTTTTAAAAACTGAGTTTGGAGAGTTGAAGGAGGAGGTCTTGCTTCTCCAGGAGGAGATTAGGAGGCTGAAGGTCCACCTCAATGGGCCTGGGAGAGAGTGTGAGGTGGTTGGAGATGTGGGGAATGAGGCTTCTAGCAGTGAGGTGCAGTCTGTCTCTCACTGTGAGGAGGCTGTAGGTGGGGAGGTAGCAACGGGTACCAGCAGTGAGGTGCAGCCCAGCACCTGCTACAAGTGGCGAGTTGTTCACAGTAATGGGAGGCGCATCAGAGTAAGGAAAGTTAAGAGTGAAGATCTGAAGGTAGGAAATCGCTTCTCTGTTCTCCAGGATGAAATGTACTTCAGTGGCCAGTGAAGGTAAGGGTACTACTGCCCTGCTAATGAAGGTAAGCGCATTCTTGTGGTTGGTGACTCTCAGGTAAGATATGTTGACCGTGCTTTTTGTAATAGGAATAAGAAGATGAGAGATAGAGTGTGCTTCCCTGGAGCTGGTGTTGGGGACATTGTCAACAGACTGGATAATATCATGTCAGGTAATGGGAACAAGCCCATTATCTGTCTCAGTGCTGGTGGAAATGATATTGGGAAGGGTAGGAGAGAAGAGCTGCTAGATAAGTACAGGTCAGCTATAGATTTCATTAAGTCTAAGGGAGGGATCCCAATCATATGTAGCATCTTGCCTAGAAGGGGAGTAGGAAATGAATGGTTGTCTAGGGCAATTGGTGTAAATTGCTGGCTAGACAGATACTGCAAGGAACTTGCAATCCCATTCATTGACAACGGGGAACAACTTTTATGGCAAACATGATATGTATGCAAGGGATGGGGTTCATCTCTCTGGGGCAGGGGTGGTAGCACTTGCAGACTCGATTGAGAAGGCCATTGGTGAAATGCCTATGATTTTAAACTGATGGAAGATAGAGGTATGGGTGTGTGTGGGAAACAAGCAGGTTGCAACACTAGGGTTGGAAACAGTAAATGTATAAAAGGCATTCAGCATGAAGTTATAAATAAAGACAATAGAACAGGTCAGAAAACAAAGGGGGACAGCAGAGGGCAGCAAGGGACTAGCTCCCTTAAGGTTTACTATACTAATAGCAGAGTGTTAGAAATAAGATAGATGAGCTAAGATTAATTGCAAGTGCAGGAAACATAGATATTATTGCTATAACAGAGACCTGGCTCAATCTGAAAGATAAAGAGATGCCATCTGAATGTCACATACAAGGCTATAAATTATTCCACACTGACAGGGTCAACAGGAAAGGTGGTGGAGTAGCGATGTATGTCAGAGACAATTTAAATTGTTGTGTTAGACAAGATATTAAATTAGAAGCGTCAGCCACTGAATCTGTTTGGTTACAGCTTCTCGAGGGCCGAGAAAAACTAATTTTGGGTGTGATTTACAGGGCCCCAAATCTTGATAGGGAGTGCAGTAAACTTCTATGGGACGAAATTCGTAAGGCATCTACATACGAAAATGTTGTGCTAATGGGAGATTTCAACTATAGACAGATTGACTGGAGCAATTTGACAGAAATTTAGAGTCGGGTGACTTTCTTGATACGATCCAGGATTGTTTTTTTAAAACAGTTTTGTGACAGAGCCAACTAGGGGAAATAACCTCCTTGACTTGGTTCTTGCCAGTAGGGAAACACTAATTAATAATCTTGAGGTTAATGATGAGCTTGGGGAGAGTGATCACAAATCACTCAGTTTTAACATATCATGGAATTCCCCTAATAATGGCAATCAAGTCTCCGTCCCTGACTTTCGCTTGGCTGATTTCATAGGACTGAAAAATTACTTAGGTGGGCTGAACTGGAATGACCTGACTAGGGGTCAGGTAGGTGGTGATGGTTGCCGATATGATGCTTTCCAGGGCATAGTTCTAGCTGCTCAGTCAAATTATGTTCCAAATAGGGAAATCAGATCAAACAAAAATGATCCTAAATGGATGAACAATAGATTAAAATATCTGATTGGTCAAAAGAGAGGCATATATAGGCAAATCAAAAGAGGAGAGGGGCAATTAAGAAATCGATATATTCAGTTAAAGAGAGAAATAAAAAAGGGAATTAGAAAAGCAAAAAGAGATTATGAGGTTAAAGTTGCAAGAGAATCGAAGACTAACCCAAAAGGATTCTTTCAGGTATACAGAAGTAAGATCAGGGACAAGATAGGCCCACTCAAAAGTTCCTCGGGTCAGCTCACTGACAGTGATAAGGAAATGTGTAGAATTTTTAACACATACTTCCTCTCAGTTTTTACACAGGAGGATACCAGTGATATTCCAGTAATGATAAATTATGTAGAACAGGACGATAATAAACTGTGCACTATTAGGGTCACAAGTGACATGGTCCTTAGGCAAATAGATAAATTAAAACCTAACAAATCCCCAGGCCCTGATGAACTGTATGCAAGGGTTCTAAAGGAATGTAAAGAGGAGCTTAGCACACCTTTGGCTAATCTTTTCAACATATCACTACAAACTGGCATGGTGCCAGATAAGTGGAAAATGGCAAATGTGATACCTATTTTCAAAACAGGTGACAGGTCCTTAGCTTCGAACTATAGACCAATAAGCCTAACCTCCATAGTGGGAAAATTTATGGAATCAATAATTGCCGAGGCAGTTCGTAGCCACCTTGAAAAGCATAAATTAATCAACGAATCTCAGCATGGTTTTACAAAGGGACGTTCCTGCCTTACGAATTTATTAACTTTTTCACTAAGGTATTTGAGGAGGTAGATCATGGTAACGAATATGATATTGTGTATATGGACTTCAGTAAGGCTTTTGACAGGGTCCCACATCAGAGACTATTGAGGAAAATTAAAGCACATGGAATAGGAGGAGAAATTTTTTCCTGGATAGAGGCATGGTTGACAAATAGGCAGCAGAGAGTTTGCATAAATGGGGAGAAATCAGAGTGGGGAAGCGTCACGAGCGTGTTCCACAGGGTCAGTGTTGGGCCCCCTGCTGTTCACAATCTACATAAACGACATAGATGAGGGCATAAAGAGCGACATCGGCAAGTTTGCCGATGACACCAAAATAGGCCGTCGAATTCATTCTGACGAGGACATTCGAGCACTCCAGGAAGATTTGAATAGACTGATGCAGTGGTCGGAGAAGTGGCAGATGCAGTTTAATATAGACAAATGCAAAGTTCTAAATGTTGGACAGGACAATAACCATGCCACATATAAACTAAATAATGTAGATCTTAATATTACGGATTGCGAAAAAGATTTAGGAGTTCTGGTTAGCAGTAATCTGAAACCAAGACAACAGTGCATAAGTGTTCGCAATAAAGCTAATAGAATCCTTGGCTTCATATCAAGAAGCAATAAATAATAGGAGTCCTCAGGTTGTTCTTCAACTCTATACATCCTTGGTTAGGCCTCATTTAGATTATGCTGCACAGTTTTGGTCACCGTATTACAGAATGGATATAAATTCTCTGGAAAATGTACAAAGGAGGATGACAAAGATGATCCCATGTATCAGAAACCTTCCCTATGAGGATAGACTAAGGGCCCTGAAACTGCACTCTCTAGAAAGACGTAGAATTAGGGGGATATGATTGAGGTTTATAAGTGGAAGACAGGAATAAATAAAGGGGATGTAAATAGTGTGCTGATAATATCTAGCCTAGACAGGACTCGCAGCAATGGTTTTTAAGTTGGAAAAATTCAGATTCAGGAGGGATATAGGAAAGTACTGGTTTGGTAATAGAGTTGTGGATGAGTGGAACAAACTCCCAAGTACCGTTATAGAGGCCAGAACGTTGTGTAGCTTTAAAAATAGGTTGGATAAATACATGAGTAGATGTGGGTGGGTGTGAGTTAGACCTGATAGCTTGTGCTAACGGGTCGGTTGCCGTGTTCCTCCCTTGAGTCAATGTGACCTGACCTGACTAGGTTGGGTGCATTGGCTTAAGCCGGTAGGGACTTGGACCTGCCTCGCATGGGCCAGTGGGCCTTCTGCAGTGTTCCTTCGTTCTTATGTTCTTATGTACTGCTGCTGCTAGTGGTGCTACTGCTAGTGGTACTACTACTGCTAGTGGTACTGCTACTGCTAGTCGTATTACTACTGCTAGTGGTACTACTGCTGATAGTGGAACTACTACTGCTGCTGCTAGTGGTACTACTGCTACTGCTAGTGGTGGTACTGCTAGTGGTACTACTAGTGGCACTACTGTTAGTGGTATTATTACTATTAGTGGTATTACTACTTTTGGTACTATTGCTAGTGGTACTACTAGTAAGTTTAGTCAGGTACAGGTACACTTGGTTACATAAATTGTGGTACTGCTAGTGGTACTACTAGTGGTTCTTCTACTACTACTAGTGGTTCTACTACTACTAGTGGCTCTACTACTACTAGTAGTTCTAGTACTGCTAGTGGTACAACTAGTAGTGGTTCTACTACTGCTAGTGGTATTACTACTACAAGTGGAAGCAACCACCTTCACGTAGCTGCTCCTAGCTAATAATGTGCTAGCTTCTCATAGTGTGACTGGTTTAATCACCATTACGTCACTTAAAGTAGTGATAAGAGAGATAAGCCTAGTTACCGAGGTGTGGCGGAGTGGTGAAAGCAGACACTAGCTTCACTACGCTAGTAGTAGTAGTAGTAGTAGTAGTAGTCTTAACACTCAGTTAACATTTGATCTATGACGTCAACCTCACCAAAATAGTTCCAATACTCTCTATGTAACCTTCGTTTTTTTGTTTTGTTTTGTAACCTAGTTAATATCGCATCATAAATGGCCTCTAAAGCTACATCTTCTTGGAGTATATATGTAAACAGCTTGGTATTGATTTATGAATGGGTGAGTAAATGGTAGTGAGTGAGTTAAGGAGGTGGATGAACGCCCACACCAGTGCCTCCTACACTCCTTAATCCCACTCAAGGAAGGTTCCTTGATGCTGGTGAGAGGCTCTTGATCTAGGGAATTGGATCTGTGCTCCAGATCCCTGAATAAAACTGAATACCTTCCACATCCCCCACAGGCGCTGTATAATCCTACGGGTTTAGCGCTTCCCCCTTTATAATAATATATTTTATTATAATAACAGTACGGTGCCTCGTGGCCTGGTGGCTAAAGCTCTCGTTTCACACTGCGAGTGTCTGGGTTCGATTCCCAGCGAGGGTAGAAACATTGGGCTTGTTTCTTTACACCTGTTGTCTCTGATCGACACCATGCCTAACCCTTCTAGGGTAGGGTAGGTGCATGAGCACGAGCCTTTAGCTCATAAGACTCATTCCCATTTGCCCCCTTGGGGCGGGGAAGGCAGACCAGAGAGGCCTAGCTTGTGGCTAGGCCTGGGGACAGTTGGTCCCAAAGATGAGGAGGTACTTGTGCCTCCTCCCATGGGAGACTTAGGTCTCAGACACTCCCTAAAGAGGGAGCCAAGGCCGGGCCACCACTTGGAAAAGGCCCGGGCCGGGAGAATACCGGCTAATCTTTAATAATAATAATAATAATAATAACCTGTTGTCTATGTTCACTCATCAGTAAAATGGGAACCTGGGTGTTAGTGGACTGGTGTGGGTCGCATCCTGGGACAAAACTGACATAACTTCCCCGAATTGCTGTGCATAACAAGCGGCTTTAGTAGTATGTCATTGATGTCAGCTAGGCCTGTATACCTTGTACATGTACTTGTAGTAAATAAAGATATTATTATTATTATCATTATTATTATTATTATCATTATTACTATTATTATTACTACTCGTTGTTTCTTTAGGTACAAATACACATAAGAAAGAAAATTACACAAATTATCGTACATAGTGTAACATGTGTAAATTATCTATGATTACAAAGAAAAAGTCAGTGACTTATTTCCATTGGGGTCATTGAAAGACCCCAGTTAAAATAAATCACTGACTTATTTGGATCATCCTGGGTAATTCACACATTACTATGTATGATAATTTGTGTAACTGCATTTATGTATATCTGTACCTAAATAAACTTACTACTCCAGCTGCCTCCAGTACCACCTAACTTTATTACGTACAGCTGCACAGCTTTTTTGTATTCAGGGGATGAGATGAAAAGCTGAAAGCCACCTGCCTGAAGGCTGGCTACCTTGGACCAAAACGTCTAGCGTTAACTGGTCCCCAAGACACAGGGCAAGTGTAGTACGGTGGTACCTTGTTCCAAGGTTCATAGGTTCGAGTCTCCTTCGACCTGAGATTAGTGTCTAAATATTTCGCGCGTTCCGCGAATTCTAAACATATATACATTTTTTTTTTTCAGCTCACCGGCCGTATCCCACTGGAAATAAGTCACTGTCTGACTTTTTTGGGTTATCTTAGGTTCTCTACACATATGCTGCTATGTATGATAATTCTATGTAACTGTATTTGTGTATACATAAATAAACTTACACACATGTCCCTTAAGGTCAGTGTGAATTATATATATATATATATATATATATATATATTTTATATTATTATATATATAGTACTAAATTAATTTATGAGCATGCTTGTCTATACATGTGCATGTGACCTACTGGAGAGTAGTACGAGGACGTATCTGAAATCTTACTGATTTATGAGTAAGAAGAAAGTAGAGATACCAGGAATCCTACCATATGTATAATTTACAATTTTCAGCTTTCGTTTTACACTCACTGGCAGGACGGTAGTACCTCCTGGTGGTTTGCTGTCTACCAACTACTACTAGGATATATATGTAGTAGTAGTAGTAGTAGTAGTAGTAGTAGTAGTAGTAGTAGTAGTAGTAGTAGTAGTAGTAGTAGTAGTAGTAGTAGTAGTAGTAGTAGTAGTAGTAGTAGTAGTAGTAGTAGTAGTAGTAGGAGGAGGAGGAGGTTGGTAGACAGCAATCACCCAGGGAGGTACTACCGTCCTGCCAAGTGAGTGTAAAACGAAAGCCTGAAATTGTTTTACATGATGGTAGGATTGCTGGTGTCTTTTGTCTGTCTCATAAATATGCAAGATTACAGGTGTCTTGCTACTTCTACTTACACTTAGGTCACACTACACATACATGTACACGTTTATTTATACACATTCATCTGAGTTTTCTTTGATTTTATCTTAATAGTTCTTGGTCTTATTACTTTTCCTTTTATATCCATGGGGAAGTGGAATAAGAATCTTTCCTCCGTAAGCCATGCGTGTTGTAAGAGTCAACTAAAATGCCAGGAACAATGGGCTAGTAACCCCTTTTCCTGTAATAATTACTAAAAAGAAAAAGAAGAAAATTGTCGAAGTGGGAAGTCTGAATGTGTGTGGATGTTGTGCAAATGATAAGAAAAAGATGATTGTGGATGTTATGAATGAGAAGCTGGATGTCCTGGCTTTAAGTGAAAAAGCTGAAGGGGGTGGGAAAGTTTCAGTGGAGAGGAATAAATGGGATTAGGTCAGGGGTTTCAAATAGAGTTAGAGCTGAAGAAGGCGTAGCAATAATGTTGAAGGATAAGCTATGGCAGGAAAAGAGGGACTATAAATGTATTAATTCAAGGATTATGTGGAGTAAAATAAAGGTTGGATGTGAAAAGTGGGTTATAGTAAGCATACATGCGCCTGGAGAAGAGAGAAGTGTAGAGGAGAGAGAGAGATTTTGGGAAATGTTGAGTGAATGCGTGGGGAGTTTTGAACCAAGTGTGAGAGTACTTGTGGTTGGGGATTTCAATGCTAAAGTGGGTAAAAATGTTATGGAGGGAGTAGTAGGTAAATTTGGGGTGCCAGGGTAAATGTAAATGGGGGGCCTTTAATTGAGCTATGTGTAGAAAGAGATTTGGTAACAAGTAATACATATTTTATGAAAAAGAGGATAAATAAATATACAAGGTATGATGTAGCACGTAATGAAAGTTTGTTTGATTATATATTGGTGGATAAAAGGTTGATGGGTAGGCTCCAGGATGTACATGTTTATAGAGGGGCAACTGACATATCTGACCATTATTTAGTTGTAGCTACAGTTAGAGTAAGAGGTAGATGGGACAAGCGGAAGGTGGCAACAAGTAAGAGAGAGGTGAAAGTGTATAAACTAAGGGGGGAGGAAGTTCGGGTGAGATATAAGCGACTATTGGCAGAAAGGTGGGCTAGTGCAAAGATGAGTAGTGGGGGGGTTGAAGAGGGTTGGAATAATTTTAAAAATGCAGTATTAGAATGTGGGGCAGAAGTTTGTGGTTATAGGAGGGTGGGGGCAGGAGGAAAGAGGAGTGATTGGTGGAATGATGAAGTAAAGGGTGTGATAAAAGAGAAAAAGTTAGCTTATGACAGGTTTTTACAAAGCAAAGTGTTATAAGAAGAGCAGAGTATATGGAGAGTAAAAGAAAGGTGAAGAGAGTGGTGAGAGAGTGCAAAAGGAGAGCAGATGATAGAGTGGGAGAGGCACTGTCAAGAAATTTTAATGAAAATAAGAAAAATTTTTGAACTGAGTTAAACAAGTTAAGAAAGCCTAGGGAAAGTATGGATTTGTCAGTTAAAAACAGAGTAGGGGAGTTAGTAGATGGGGAGATGGAGGTATTAGGTAGATGGCGAGAATATTTTGAGGAACTTTTAAATGTTGAGGAAGAAAGGGAGGCAGTAATTTCATGCACTGGCCAGGGAGGTATACCATCTTTTAGGAGTGAAGAAGAGCAGAATGTAAATGTGGGGGAGGTACGTGAGGCACTACGTAGAATGAAAGGAGGTAAAGCAGCTGGAACCGATGGGATCATGACAGAAATGTTAAAAGCAGAGGGGGAGGGGATATAGTGTTGGAGTGGTTGGTACTTTTGTTTAATAAATGTATGAAAGAGGGGAAGGTACCTAGGGATTGGCAGAGAGCATGTATAGTCCCTTTATATAAAGGGAAGGGGGACAAAAGAGATTGTAAAAATTATAATGCAATAAGTTTACTGAGTATACCAGGAAAAGTGTACAGTAGGGTTAAAATTGAAAGAATTAGAGGTAAGACAGAATGTAGGATTGCGGATGAGCAAGGAGGTTTCAGAATGGGTAGGGGATGTGTAGATCAAGTATTTACATTGAATCATATATGTGAACAGTATTTAGATAAGGGTAGGGAAGTTTTTATTGCATTTATGGATTTAGAAAAGGCATATGATAGAGTGGATAGGGGAGGAATGTGGCAGATGTTGCAAGTATATGGAATAGGTGGTAAGTTATTAAATGCTGTAAAGAGTTTTTATGAGGATAGTGAGGCTCAGGTTAGGGTGTATAGAAGAGAGGGAGACTACTTCCCAGTAAAAGTAGGTCTTAGACAGGGATGTGTAATGTCACCATGGTTGTTTAATATATTTATAGATGGGGTTGTAAAAGAAGTAAATGCTAGGGTGTTCGGGAGGGGTGGGATTAAATTATGGGGAATCAAATACAAAATGGGAATTGACACAGTTGCTTTTTGCTGATGATACTGTGCTTATGGAGATTCTAAAGAAAAATTGCAAAGGTTAGTGGATGATTTGGGAGTGTGTGTAAAGGTAGAAAGTTGAAAGTGAACATAAAAAGAGTAAGGGAAAAAAATTTGAAAAAAAAAATTTGGAAAAAAAAATTTTTTTAAAAAAGGGGGGGGGGGGAAAAAATTTTTGGGGGGGGGAAAAATTTTGGGGGGGAAGGCCCCCGGGGGGGAAAAGGAAAAGAAAATTTTTTTTTTTAAAAAAAAAAAAAAGGGGGGGGGGGGGGGAAAAAATTTTTTTGGGGGGAAATTTTTTAAAAAAAAAGGGGGGGAAAAAAAAAAGGGGGGGGGTTTTTTTTTAAAAAAGGGGGAAAAAGGGGGTTTAAAAAATTTTAAAAATTTTTTTTTTTAAAAAATTTAAAAGGGGGGGGGAAAAAAAAAAAATTTTTAAAAAAGGGGGGAAAGGGGGGTTTAAAAAATTTTGGGGTTTGGAAATTTTTTTAAAAAAACCAAAGGTTTTTTGGAGGGGGGGGAAAGGTTTTTTTTCGGGGGGAAAAAAACCCTTAAAAGGGGGGGGGGGGGGGGGGTTTTTTTTTTTAAAATTTTTTTAAAAAAAAAAATTTTTTTTTTGGGGGGTTTTGGGGGGGTTTAAAAATTTTGGGGAAAAAAAAAAAAAATTTTTTTAAAAATTTGGGGGAAAAAAGGGTTTTTTTTAAAATTTTTTTTTTGGGGGTTTGAAAGGGGGGGTAAAAAAAAGGGGGAAAAAAAAAAGGGGTTAAAATTTTTTTAAAAATTTTTTTAAGGAAAAAAAAATTTTTTTTGGGGGTTTTTTTTAAAAATTTAAAGGGGAAAAAAAAGGGGGGGGGGAAAGGGGCCAAAAATTTTTTTAATAAAAAAAAAAATTTTTAAA
>NC_069406.1:68720538-68737061 GCF_026875155.1 Cherax quadricarinatus
TTTTTCCGGCCCTAAAAAAAAACAGAGGTTAAAAGGCCACTATGGGCAGATATCTTGTGCAAAAAAGTCCCGTTAAATTGAAGCTTGGGCCCCAGTGGCATTAAAAAAAAAAAGGGAAAATAACCCCAGAAAAGGACTTTCTACCCAAAACCTAATGGAAGGGGATTCCCCTTCTAAACACTAACACACTCTCTTCCCCCCCTTCCCCTCCCATTTAATCATCACCAGATCTTCAAATTTAAAAATAAATGTTTAATTAATTGTGCATGCCTTTTTCAGTTTTTGTGTATTAAAATTAACATTTCATGTGGTAAAAAAAATTTTTTTTTTTACTTTTGGGCGTCTTGACGGGTTAATTTTATTTCCATTATTTTTATGGGGAAAAAATTTATTGCAAAAAACGAATTTTTTCGCATAACGGGTGAGCCCCCTTGCAGGGGTTAAAAAACGTTAAAACCGGGGGGCCCCCTGTATATATATTTTCAATATATATTTTATATATATATACATAAAATATAAAATAGATACATAAATATATATAAATATATTTATATAACATATATATATATATAAATTTTTTATAAAATTTTTTTTATAAAAAACAAAATATATATATATTATATCTTTCATATATATATATATAAAACATAAAATTTTCATTTTATTTATATATATATTATACATAATATATTTATATAAAATACATATTATATATTTATATAAAATAATACATTTAAAATATATTATATATAACATAATATATAAAAAATATATAACAATAAATATATAAAATAATACCCTATAAAATATATATATATATATTTTATATATAAATATTTTATTAAATATATTTTATTATATATATTACATATATTTTATATATATTAAAATTTATTTAATATTTAAAACAAATATATATTTTAAAATTTTAAAACATATATATATAATATTTTATACCTATTATATTTTAAAATATATATTAAAATATATATATATAATTTTAATAATACATATATATATCCCTTTTAAAATACTTAAACATAAAATACATATATATATACATATAAAACAAAATTTTTTATACATTATATATTATAAAAAATATATTTTAATTTATATAATATTTATTATAACAAAATATATTATAAATTTATATATTAAAATATATTTATTATATTTATTAAAATATTAATATTATTTTATAAATATATATATTTACTGTATTAATAATAATTTCAGGTCTCCCTCAAAAATTCCTTTTTCACTTTTTGGGGGGCTTCACACATTTCCCCCGAAAATTTCCCCAAACCCCCCAAATTCCCAGCCCCCCCAAATATTTTTTTAAGTTCCCCCCCCACCTTGGGCCATTTACCCCCCTCCGATCCCTTGGGAAATGGCAGCCCGCCCTCCCACCACTCAGTGTAGTGAGGTTTTTTTTTTTTCATTTTTTTTTCTAATTTTTAAAAAAAAGTATAAATAATGTAAAACCCCTTCAAATCAGGGGTTTTTGGAGAGGTGCCAGATAAAACATTTTTTGAAGCTATATATGGATACAAAAATAAAAAGTTTACCTTTAAATGATGTTAAAACTCCCAAAAGAAAAAATTTATTTGGGTTGGGGCCCCCCCGTTTTTATATATACCATCCTATTAACTCCTCCCCCATTGCCAATATGTTTCCAAACCCCCCCTTTAAAGTGTAGGAAAATTTTACTTCCCAAATTTTTAAAAATCAAGTGGCTATATAAAAATATCCCGGGTTTTCCCGAATCCCTTCACTAAAAAAATTACCCTGGGGTCACACTCAAAAAGATCGACCCCCTCCCAAAAACCATTTTTCTCCATTCACCCTATTTTAACATGCTCATGGGACGCTTGCTTTCCCGGGGTTTAGTAGTGATGCTAGAAAAGGGGACCCTTGAGAATATTATTTTAAAAAAAAATAAGCCCCTAAACCCCCAAGGGTTTAACAGGGATGGCTGAGCATATTATTACAATCAAAAAAAAAGTGCCTTTGAGAATTTCAATATCTACTGACAATTTTTTTTAAATTTTGAAACGGGAATGCTAAACCCATAGGATAACAGTGCAAGGGGGGAAAGGGGGGGGGAAAAGGGATTCAAACTTTAATTTTAGGGGGAAATGGAGCAGAGATCCAATTCCCTAGATCAAGAGCCCCTCAGCAGCTTCAAGGAAACTCCCTTGAGGGGTACTACTAACAAACATGCCCACAAACCATCTAGTACAACTGCCTTCAGTCACCGATAATATTCTAGCTGATGATCTCACCCTTTTCCCCCTAAATGAATTCATTAATGTATTACCATATTAATAATTATATTGGTCACTCTGCCTCAGTGGAATATGGATTTTTTTTTATTTTTAACAAGTCGGCCGTCTCCCACCGAGGCAGGGTGACCCAAAAAGAAAATCCCCAAAAAGAAAAAAACTTTCATCATCATTCAACACTTTCACCTCACTCACACACAATCAGTTTTTGCAGAGGCGCTCAGAACACAACAGTTTAGAAGCATATACGTATAAAGATACACAACATATCCCTCCAAACTGCTAATATCCCGAAACCCCTCCCTTAGAGTGCAGGCATTGTACTTCCCATTTCCAGGACTCAAGTTCGGCTATATAAATATAACCGGTTTCCCTGAATCCCTTCACTATATATTACCCTGCTCACACTCCAACAGATTATCAGGTCCCAAATACCATTCATCTCCATTCACTCCTATCGAACACGCTCATGTATGCTTGCTGGAAAGCCAAGCCCCTTGCCCATAAAACCTCCCTTACCCCTTCCTTCCAACCTTTTCGAGGACGACCCCTACCCCGCCTTCCTTCCCCTACAGATTTAAATGCTCTCCATATCATTCTACTTTGATCCATTCTCTCTAAATGACCAAACCACCTCAACAACCCCTCTGACTAATACTTTTATTAACTCCACACTTTCTCCTAATTCGCACACTCCGAATTTTCTGCATAATATTTACACCACACATTGCCCTTAGACAGGACATCTCCACTGCCTCCAACCACCTCCTTGCTGCTGCATTCACAACCCAGGCTTCACACCCATATAAGAGTGTTGGTACTACTATACTTTCATACATTCCTTTCTTTGCCTCCATAGATAACGTTTTTTTGTCTCCAAATATACCTCAACGCACCACTCACCTTTTTTCCCTCATCAATTCTATAATTAACCTCACCCTTCATAAATCCAACCGCTGACACATCAACTCCCAAGTATCTGAAAACATTCACTTCTTCCATACTACTCCTCCCTAATTTAATATCCAATTTTTCTTTATCTAAATCATTTAATACCCTCATCACCTTACTCTTTTCTATGTTTACTTTCAACTTTCTACCTTTACACACACTCCCATTAAGCATTAAACTCAAAGTCATAAGCCTGGGGAAAGGTAGACAATCAGGCTTGATCCATGAAAGGGAATCACAGCACAAATGTACCTTCCTTGAGAAGCCCTAAATATAATAAATAATAATAATAATTACAGGAGTACCAGTTCTCTCAACTAACATCAATAGAGGATGGTGAGCTCAACTTTTGTTTGATTAGAGAGATTTTGTTGTTCACCAAGAACCAGCTACCTCTAAAATGCTGAAGCAATGCCGCACAGTAGTGGCAGTCAGGAAAAAATGCAGCCCCCTCATGCACCATTAAGTAATGAAATGTGAAGTGAGCAGATAAATATTTAAGTTCATTGTCTGGAACATAATGTCTTCTGAAGATATTACTTGGTATTAAATGTTTAGGACACTTAAATGTGATGAATCAAAGCTCTTCATTACATTTATGGGGAAGCACTAAACCCACAGGGGTCATAGAGAGCTTGGGGAAATGAGAGGCATTCAGGTTTAATTCAAGGAAGGTGAGCACAGGTCCAACTTCTTAAGATTGAAACCCTCCTCTCACCAGCATCAAGGAACCCCTCTTGAGGGAACAATTTAAGCCTCATGAAATATAACATGATATATTATTATAATCAAAAAGAAGCGCTAAGCCACAAGGGCTATACAGTGCTGCAGGGTAGGGAAGGAAGCGAGAGTGTTGGGCGGCAGAAGGGGGGAGGGATGATCAGTAGGTTACAGAAAACAGCGGGGCAGGGGATAGTGCGGGGGTAGAGGGTAGCAAGAGATTGAGGTAGAAAGGGCTGAAGGCATCAGAGTTTGTGAAGTCAGTTGTTGTCAAAAAGTCAATGAGAGAGTCCAGATGAAAGGTGGGTCCATCAGCGAGAAGGGAAAGTAAAGAGAGAGCAGCGGAGCGAAGACGACGATGGAGGTAAATTCTGCGTGCTCGTTGATAAAGTGGGCAGTCCAACAGAATGTGGCTGACTGATAATGGAGTCTGGCAATTCTCACAGAGAGGAGCAGGGCGCCTCTCCATGCGATATCCATGAGTAAGACGAGTATGGCCAATGCGAAGACGGGAGAGAGTAGTCTCCCAACCTTGACACTGGTGACAAGAAGACGGCCAGTAACCTATACTCGGTTTAATAGATTGAAGTTTATTACCGAGCATAGCAGACCAACATTGTTGCCAACGGGTGTGAAGGTGGGTAGCTATTGCAGCAAAATAGTCCGTAAATGGAATACCTCTATATGAAACTGGTAGGTCATGTACTGCTGACCGCACAGCAGTGTCTGCCTGTTCATTGCCCTGTATGTCAACATGACCAGGGACCCAACAAAAAACAATATCTTTATGCTTGGTAAAGATGCGGCGTAGCCAAAGTTGGATACGGAGAACTAAGGGGTGAGGTGTATCAAATTTCTGTATAGCCTGTAAAGCACTAAGGGAGTCTGAGACAACCACAAATGATGACACAGGCATAGATGCAATACAGGTAGGTGCTGCAAGAATGGCATACAATTCAGCAGTAAAAATACTAGCCGAAGATAGTAAATGCCCTCGTACGACGCTGTCCGGAAACACTGCTGCGAATCCTACGCCGTCAGAAGACTTAGAGCCATCTGTGTACACTGCAATGGCATGAGAATGAGAGTTGAAGTGGTCAAGAAAAAGAGAGCGGGAAGCGACCGTAGGCAGTTGGGCTTTCGAGCAAGGGAGAGAGAAAGAACAGACTCGAACAGCTGGAACTTCCCAGGGTGGTAGGGAAAAGTGAGATGCTACATGAACATAGAAAGGTGGTAATTGAAGAGAAGACAAGAGCGAATGTAGGTGAAGAGAGAAGGGACGGAGTAAACAGGGGCGGCGAACAAATAAAGAATGTCTACTAATATCAGTGACCATTCTATAAATGGAAGGATTGTGGAGATCATGAGAGCGTACATAGTAGCGAAGGCAATGGGCATCACGGCGATCGGATAAGGATGGAACGTTCGCTTCTACATAGAGGCTCTCAACAGGGGAAGAGCGAAAAACACCAAAGCATAAGCGTAATCCTTGGTGATGAATGGGGTTAAGGCTAGAGAGAGTAGCAGGAGAGGCCGCTGAATAGATCTGGTCACCATAATCAAGTTTCGATAAAATGAGGGTGGAATGTAGGCGAAGGAGAGTTCGACGATCAGCTCCCCATGAAAGATGAGCAAGGGTTTTAAGAAGGTTCAGCCGGCTGTGACACGTTGCCTTCAGAGAGGTAATGTGAGGTTTCCAGGATAACCTACAGTCAAAGAGGAGGCCCAGAAACCTGACTGTATCACGTTCAGGGATACGGGAGCCATAGAGGTACGAAGGATGATCGGAGGTGACAGAGCGTCTAGTGAAAGTAATTTGGTGAGTTTTGGTGCTGGAAAATTTAAACCCATGTGTGGTGGCCCAATTGCAAACACTGTCGACTGCATGCTGGAGAGAAACTGTAATAAGGTGACAGTCAGCGCCTGCACAGGCAATAGCGAAGTCATCAACATAAAGTGATGACCAAATATTTGATGGAAGACTAGAGGCCAAATCATTTACAGCAAGGAGAAAAAGTGTTGTGCTCAGAACACATCCCTGGGGGACACCTTCAGCTTGGATAAAGTCCGGGGAGAGCACATTATTAACCCGAACACGGAAATGCCTGTCAGTTAAAAAGTTCTTAAGGAAGGATGGTAGATTGCCTTGTAGGCCTAAGGAGTGGGCTTGGGCCAAAATATTATACCTCCAAGTTGTGTCATATGCCTTCTCAAGGTCAAAAAATATGGCAATAACCGAGTGGTTATTCGCAAAGGCATTATGAACATACGTATCCAAGCGTAGTAAGGGGTCTATGGTAGAACGTCCCTTAAGAAAGCCATATTGACGAGTGGAGAGACTCTTGTGTGTCTCTAAATACCACACTAAACGTCTATTTACCAGGTGTTCCATCACTTTGCAAACTGCACTGGTAAGAGCAATGGGATGATAGTGGGAGGCTTCATGTCCCGTATTGCCTGGTTTGCAGAAAGGGAGAACAATGGCAGATTTCCACAGCTGTGGAAGAACTCCTTGTGACCAAATAAGATTGAAAAGGTGTAATAGGACTGCAAGGGCTCGCCAATTCGTAAATATCACTGATACATCAAAATTCACAAGAGCAGAATTTCGTCAATTTTCCATCAAATTTCGTACTTTTTGTTTTATTACCTTCAGAAAAAGATTCTCTAAAATTACATAAGAAAAAATAATTTTTTTTTTTAAATTCTTGGACACTGGTGCACCCTTTAAAATTTGGCCCCTGGACCCTGAAAGGGTTAAAACTGCATAGTACAAAAAAGTATAGAGAAAACAAGTCATGTTTAAGGAAACCATGCAAGTACAAATATTTTTTTTTCAACATGTTGGTCGTCTCCCACCGAGGCAGGGTGACCCAAAAAGAAATAAAATCCCCAAAAAGAAAATACTTTCATCATCATTCAACACTTTCACCATCACTCATACATAATCACTGTCTTTGCACAGGCACTCAGATATGACAGTTTAGAAGTCCCTCCAACCTGCCAATATCCCAAACCCTTCCTTTAAAGTGAAGGCACTGTACTTCCCATCTCCAGGACTCAAGTCCGGCCTGCCTGTTTCCCCGAATCCCTTTATAAACATTACCCTGCTCACACTCCAACAGCACATCAAGTCCTAAAAACCATTTGTCTCCATTCACTCCTAACATGCTCATGCATGCTTGCTGGAAGTCCAACCCCTTTGCACACAAAGCCGCCTTCACCCCCTCCCTCCAACCTTTCCTAGGCCAACCACTACTCTGCGTTCCCTCCACTACAGATTTATACACTCTCGAAGACATTCTATTTTGTTACATCCTCTCTACATGTCCGAACTACCTCAACAACCCCTCCTCAGCCCTCTGGATAATAGTTTTGGTAAACCTGCACCTCCTAATTTCCAAACTATGAATTCTCTGCATTATACTCACACCATACATTGCCCTCAGACACATCTCCACTGCCTCCAGCCTGTAAAAAATGGATACTAAAAGAAAAATTTAACTGAAATATTGTATAGTAAACGAAAATTTAACTGCCTCTTACCTGTCAGAGAGCTAAAGGCAAGTCTAGCAGCTTCAAATCTTGCAGGAGAAAGCTGGTAGGCCTACATGTGAGAGAATGGGTCTGCATGGTCAGTGTGCACAGTATAAAAAAATCCTGCAGCACACAGTATGAGAAAAAAAACTGCAACTTACTTTGTGGTGTATTTTTGTATGATATTTATAATTGTTTTCTCATTTTCTTTGTCTCAACTGATAGAAATGAAGATATATTACAGAAATAGAGATGATTTTTAATGGTTTAAAGACTAAAAGTAGTTTGAAATTGAGCTCAAAATAGCAGAAATGCTCAATTTTTACTGATGTTGAAGAGCAAACAAATCATGTCATACATCCAACACACAAGTGGTGGGTCTAATATGCATTCACAAATGAGGTGATATTTATATAATTATGCAGTAGTCTGAATAACGGTAAATCTTCTATTTTTTGTGTGAATAAAAATTCAAAATGAAAAGCAACCGTAATATAAGAGGGGCCTGGAGACATGACTAATGAACATATAAAATGTTATTTTAGTGCCAGGAATGTCTGCACTGTTTATGCTGAACCCTATTTTGAAATTGGCCTTTCTTGAATTTTGTGTGAACCTGTCCAAATTAGTAATTTCAGATCACTTTATTGGGTAGTTGAAACAGGTAAATGGGCAGTTTCTTGTACTCAATTGATAAAATAAAAAGAGTTCTAGTGAAATAGCTACGAGTTTGGTTGACTGGAACAATGGAATTGGCCAAAAATAGGGCTCAAAATGGCCGAAACTGCCCATGCGTAAATATCGCCCAGACTGCCAACTTCACAATAGCATAATTCCACAAGTTTTCCATCAAATTTTGTACTTTTGGTTTCATTACCTTCACAAGATGCACAGCAGGAGCTCAAGAGATGTTTACAGCATGCATGTTAGTCACTATACTGACTGAGACCCACACCATGGACTGTCTGATCACGTGATCCAAGTGTTGTCAGTCGACAACCAAGACCACGTACAAAAACCAAATCAAATAAATCAGTTTGAAAACCGATTTGTTCGACTAGTCCATTCAACAACCGAGGTTCCACTGTAGTTGTTAATCGCAACAAATTAAAATTTGCTTTTAAGACTTATTGCAGCTTCCAAATTCTTGCAATATGAATTTAGAAACTAAATGCTGACACTTTTAATCACAAGGTACAAGAAAATTATATCAATGATGTTTATTTATATATTTTTGGCATGGATTCACTAGCCAATATTCTTTGATGCTGAAAATCATATAAATTAAAACAGATACATAAAAATAGTAAAATTATTCAACGCCATTACTATAAGTGTGCCAAATGCTTCCTCTGCTCGAGATTTGCCAAATACATTACTGTACTGCCAAAAACTGTGATGAAGCACCCTCCTTAATCCAAACCAAATATAGTTTGCACCTGTAAGAAAAAAAAAAAAAAAAGCAAGTTTGAAATAAAACAAATTATGGAAATAAATGGTATAAAATACCGACACAATGGAAATATAAACAAATGCAGTATAATGTGATCCTTTATTGACAACATTTCACCCACATAGTGGGCTTTTTCAAGTCACACACGGATCTACCTGGGGTTGGAAGGTACGAGAGTATTTATAGTCAGAATGTTGAGGTCAGGTGGAGAATGCTGCATCTGATGATCTACCGGGTGGGGTTATAGAGTCTTGGGTAGCTTGGCAGGGGTATTGGACAAGTTGTAGACCTTCTGCAGTGTTCTATGTTCTTATGTGGGATAGCAATGAAGAAGAACATAAGAACATAGAACACTGCAGAAGGTCTACAACTTGTCCAATACCCCTGCCAAGCTACCCAAGACTCTATAACCCCACCCGGTAGATCATCAGATGCAGCATTCTCCACCTGACCTCAACATTCTGACTATAAATACTGTCGTACCTTCCAACCCCAGGTAGATCCGTGTGTGACTTGAAAAAGCCCACTATGTGGGTGAAACGTTGTCAATAAAGGATCACATTATACTGCATTTGTGTTTATATTTCCAAAACAAATTATACAAATTTCGTGTTGGACTGGATTTGAAAGCTTCTGATGCAAATGTCTAAAGACACTTTCCTTTGGAAATAATTATCACATTGCCATATACTAAACTAGTGGCAGCATTCCAACTTCTTCCACCCCAACTCTTCATCCAGTAATTCATCTTCATTTAGGCAATACAATAACAAGCAATAAAATCATTAACACCTCCAGTGATGCAATTTTTTTTCTCCTCAATGACACAAACAATTTAGGTATTTATCAAAAGGTATCATGAAAAGCACAGTTATTCAGCATTCTAGTCCTCAAATTCTCATAAAACATCATGTTCTTGGCCACTTCTGTTTAATTAAGCTTTTCTATATAGCCAAGTTACGTCACAGGCCACATTAATTGATACAAAATTTGCACCAGCTAAAGCTCTCTGCTAAATATTGAAGCTCCAACTTATCAATTCAAATACAATCTAACAACTCAATACCTGTCATCATCTAAATTAATATTTTGATAAATTAAAGTAAAAAGCCCTAGAACAATCAGTAACATTATCAGTTTCAAGGTAATTTCTACACAAAAGAAATTACAGCTTTTGTTCTGATGCTTTTTGAAGGATTACTGTACTTTAAATAACCTTAAGTACCGAAAGATGACAAAACAATAATGTAGGTATCTTTACCTCTATGTTAACCATCACTGTCCCATATAAACCACATCCCTTTTTTTGACTCACACTTATGTACAAATATTATAAAAGGATACATTCATCACAGGAGGAATTTTACAGTGGCAGCTCAATGAATAAATATTCATAATGATGAAATTCTAACTGCTAGCTGTTAGTGTTAGTTTAATAATTTAATATTAAATCAATATCATCTATAAAAGATGAACACATTACAAATTTCAAGCAAACCATGAGAATATTAGAAAATATCATCTATGTCCAGAGCCAAGGGAAAACCCCTGTCTCTTCATCATTACTTGCAGAACATTATCTTATATTGAAGAAACTTATAAAATAAGATCTGGAATGCCCTCTGCAGCAGGGTCATGGATGAACATGAACAGCTTCACACTGGTCTCAACATGGTCAACAGCATGCTGAGAACACCTGCCCAAGACTTCACTGCAATCTTTGACCGTCCTCAACAAGAAGTTTTTCAGCAACTATCAAGGGTCATGCTATGAGCAATGCCTCAGGTATCCCCTTAGCAAAACTTGAAGATCACTAAGGCATAATATAAAGGAAGCTAAACAATGCTGCATTTGCTGATCCAAGGGCAGGCCTGGGTATTTGTGATATTTTGAAGGAAGCTCCACTTTTCATAAGCTTCTCTCTGGATGACATGGTTCAATCAACAGCAACCCAGACAGATTCCAGGCTACTACTAGTGCTGCCACTCCATAACTAATAGTACACTAAAACTACTGGTCTGGTGGAAGAGCTTTCAGTTCCTTTATCTGTTTAATTAGATAAGCTTTCTCATCATTAAACTGTTCATCTTCAGAGCGGTCTGTATGGAAGCGTGTCAAGAACTCTACAAGCTTATCCTGGTTTCGCAAGAGGATTTCCAGGATGGGGCGGGGTTTGTCTGGATTGGCAACAAACACCTTAAACACATGGAAGGCTTCAAACTGGATATTACGAGATCTCTCCTTTAACATTATCATCATCAGTTTTAAGTTGTCTGGATTACTGATGTACCGCTTCATCACCTGAAATATTAGAAATTTTATTAAAAACAAGATTGTAGTTCATAACAAATTATAATATTTATATATAATCATAAAATGATTTATTCTAAAACATTCCCTTCTTGAGTAAGTGACTTCAGGATGAAAATCTTAAAAAATGTCTTTCTTATTTTCAAACAACAAAAATGGCAAAAAGAGTCAAATTTGCTGAAAATGTAACTGCATCAATTAATGCAAAATTTAAAGAGTTCCCAAATGCTTTTATCATAAAATAAAACTGACCTGAAGGAATAATTGTTGCCAAAGCCAGCTTACTTAAGTAGAACAATATGATAAAAGTAGGAAATGAGTCACAAAAATAAAATTATTTTCATGTATTCATAAAACATTTTGTTTCACATAACTCCCAAAACCTAAATATTTGAAAAACTGACTTACAGAAAAGTTATGTCTGTCTAATAAAAGTTCCCCAAGTAACTTGAGTGACTGTCTTCGAGTCACGTAGTTGTCGGAGTTGAGGAGATTCTTATACTGCGAGAACACCCGATCATAGTTTTGTTCTAGGAACTCTGCACACAGCATCTTGTGTTTCGTGAGAAGTTCCTAGAAAAGGTTTGCCAATTTAGTTATATATCACAGCAAAACACCTCATTACAAAGGTACCAAGAGAGGTAAATAGAGTAAAATGGTGAACTGTAATTCATTACTAGGGTAACAAAGAGAAAGACGTGCAAAAGGGTGAGCTATAAGAAGCAGGAGCCTGTACAATTCAAATGAAACACCCAACAAATATTTGGAATAGTCTAGCACTTAAATTCAAATCCACCCAAGAAAAATAAGTGAAGATTTACATACCTTAAATGTGGAAAAGGCATCAGATGCAATATCAAAGGTAGATACTTCTACATACTTAAAGAAGTTATAGAAGTCATCACTATTGAGGATGATTCTTGTAAGGGCCTCGTATCTGGCACACTCTCGAAGCATCGTGCCACAATGAAGAGCGATATCCTGGTGTTCATATCTATCCACCAGAAGGACTTAGTATTAATGGAGATTCTGAAGCTTTTAAAATCTGACAGAAAAACAGTATATTCTTCAGCAGCCACTGACTGGCGGGTACTTTCTAGAACAGATCACTATTTTTGACAGGCGGTCAACTTATCACAGCATGAGCAGTGCTAATAGCCTGATTCCAACCATTTCCCTTTCAATTCAAAGATACTAAGAAATCAAGCTACAGTGTGCCAATCCCTAAACAAAGCTCCACATGAAAAACAAGTTCAGATTAAATTACTTTATTCACAGTGGAGAACAGTGTTGCTATGCAGTTATTTTAATAAATCAAGCTTATATAGGTGTATAGCATACAAGTAGATCCCCTCTAATGTAAATTTATCCAACATCAGGAATGCCTTGGGCACCAACTAAATCCATCCAATCCCACTGTTTGAAAGTTCTTTAATGATACAATTGTACAATAAATATCTTAAGATTTCAGTATGCTACAAAACTCACTGTCCCAAAATTAAAGAAGTTCCTCTAGTTATAGTTGCCTGTTAAAAATATTATCCTGAGAAGCAAGAGGCTAAATGACAAGAAAAATGACATATTAGCAACAGCCACCTTGAGGAGTATTGTATTTTATTAAAAAATACTCTTCCACCTAAAGATATTTCTAAATTCACTTATTCTCATTCTCTCATTTTTTATAATTTACACAAGGGGTTTTATAGGATTAGGTTATTTATATGCAGAGTTGTTACCCATCTCAGTTCACTTGAAAGCCTTTTTACTGTTATGATAGAGTGAACAACAATGAAAGTGCTTCTTCTTTCTCGGGTCACCCTGCTTCATTGGGAAATGGCTGATGTGTTAATAATAATAATAATAAAAAAAAAACATACAAACAGGGAACAGGATGAAGTTGGAGCCAGCTGTGGGCCAACACTTTCATTTGGTCAACTGACTATTTCATTAGTGTTGTTATATTGTATGAACATGTTCCAGACTCAAGTTATTCTAGGAATGAATGAACTCAGATGAAGTGATGTTTTTGAGAAGGGTATAACCAGAATGTAACTGCCGTCTGCTACCCGTCTTGTTGTAGAGAAGATGTCTTCTCGCCGTACTGGCCTTGTACATCTCTCCAGGG
The DNA here is from genome assembly GCF_026875155.1 of Cherax quadricarinatus. Classification (NCBI taxonomy): domain Eukaryota; kingdom Metazoa; phylum Arthropoda; class Malacostraca; order Decapoda; family Parastacidae; genus Cherax; species Cherax quadricarinatus. Next base: position 68,733,923 of record NC_069406.1, read on the forward strand.
CTGCAGGCTCTGCTGGATTGACAGATCCATCCAGGCAAGAGATAAGTGGTCTTGTTCAGATCTCTATTCTGTCCAGAATTTGTAGATGAGATGAAGGCAGAGGCAATCCAAGTGGAGCATACTCATATTGGGCATTTGTGCCTCGTAGAGTTTTGTAGCCTCTACTATTGAGCAGGTACAAGATATGCCTTAGTGATCTTAGCTTTCTGGTTACTTTGATTAGAAAAATTTACCACAAGGATCTTCATAGATGGTTTGTAATCACATTTCATCCCTAGGATATCCATCTCATGCCTGAGTTCTAACATTATTCTTACCACTACTCCAGCATTAACATCATGGTACCCAGAGACCCCTGTAATTGTTTTACATGATGGTAGGATTGCTGGTGTCTTTTGTCTGTTTCATAAATATGCAAGATTACATGTACGTCTTGCTACTTCTACTTACACTTAGGTCACACTACACATGCATGTACAAGCATATATATATACACACACCCCTCTGGGTTTTCTTCTATTTTTCTTACTAGCTGCAAGTTGGTAATTGATGTACCTGAGAGCAGCTAGCATTTCCTTTCTTGGATAAGTAAATGTCAGAGTATGGTCATCTGCATAGGAATGGGATTCTGGGATGAGGTGGTCACTGATAGCACACATTCCTATGAAACACTGGCACCAATTAAATGTATTGTTGTACCACTGAGAACTACTCTTAGAGATCTTTCTTCTTTCAACAAACTGGCAGTATCTCACCAAAACAGTGGCCCAAAAAGAAAAACAAAAGTTTCTCTTTTTAATTCTAGTAATGTATACAGGAGAAGGGGTTACTAGCCTCTTGCTCCCAGCATTTTAGTTCCCTCTTTGACATGCAGGGTTTTACGGGGAAGAATTGTTCTACTTTCCATGGAGATAAGAGGAAATAAAAACAAGAAAAAAAACTAGAAAAGAAAATAGAAAATCCAGGGGTGTGAATACATGCATGTGTTGGGGCCCCCAAAGGTAGAAGTGCAAGATGTCCCTGAAATTTGCATGTTTATGAGACAGAAAAAAGACACTAGCAACCCTCCATCATGAAAACAATTAAGGTTTCCATTTTACACTCATTGGCAGGACGAGTACCCCCCTGGGTGGTTATGTCTACCAACCACTACCTGGGTCTTAGAGATTCCTTGACAGTAACGCTGGAAGTTTAGTGCAAGTCAGAGCCTTCAAGTGTTCAGAGTTCTGCCAGGAATCCCTAGTACAGTACTTAGTTAAAAACACCAGCAATGCCCAGTGCTACTATACAGCTGATCTTGGATTAATCCAGAAATGGGTGGCACACAGTGGAGAAGTTTAACAGATCAAGAGCAGAGTGACCTTTTCCAAAGCCATACTGATGGTCACACAGAACTAAGTGGTAGTCAAAAAATGCTGTCATTTGCCATGTCTCAAGAATTTTGCCAGTGATTGGTGTAAGTGACACTGGTCTACAGTTGTTGATTTCTGCTCTGTTTTTCTTTTTGTTAACACAAACTACGTTTGCCTTTTCACAGTCGTCATTTACACTGCTGATAGATGCAACTTATACGTGATGCTAGCCGGTCTGCACATCTACTCAGCAATGTTGGGTTCACCTAATCTGGACCCACAGCCTTTTCTTGGTTCAGTAAAGGTGATGCTAGCTGGTCTGCACATCTGCTCAACAATCTTGGGCTCACCTTATCTGGGTCCATAGCCTTTTTTGTGGTTCAAGGATTTAAGGAAATATATTTTATCCTTCCTTACTGTCACCTCTGAAAACTTTGACCAGTTTCTTGGGTTGCAGGGGATTCCTAATGGACAAGGGGCTTTAAATCTTGGTGGCAGTATTCAGTAAAAGGGCAGCTTTTTCTTGCTAATCATAGCTAGTCCCCATCCTGCCCAAAAACCACCAGGGTTTTGGAGCACACTCTTCCCATGTAGTTTCTTCACGTCGTCCCCACATTAGCGATGGCTCCTCTTGCAAAAAGGCTTTCTTGTGGGGGTTCTTGTACGATAGTGGGAAAGCCCCCCTTTTTCCTTCTCCAGCCTTTTGTTAGCACAGCGACCCTCGGGAATGAAAAACCCAAACCAAAACCCAAAGCTGTGTTTGGGTTTAAGGCTATTTGAAAGACATTCACTTGGTTATAACATCATCTGAAGAAAACCTTCAAACTGGAGGTAGTAAGTCTAGCGCTATTATAAATCAATAAATCAATAAATCAATAAATCAATATATATATATATATATATATATATAAAATTTTTATAAAAATTTAAAATGGGAATTGACACAGTTATTTTTGCTAGAACTGTGCTTATGGGGGATTAAAGAAAAAAAATTTCAAAGGTTAGTGGATGAGTTTTAGAAGTGTTAAGGTAGAAAGTTGAAAATGAACATAAAAGGTAAAGGGGATGGGGTATCAAAAGATTTAGATAAAGAAAAAATTGGATACAAAATTGGGGGGGAGGGGTATGGAAGAAGTGAATGTTTTCGATACTTGGGAGTTTGACAAGTCGGCGGTGGTTTATGAAGGATGAGGTTTTAAAATAGAATTTTTTGAGGGAAAAAAAAAATGAGTGGTGCGTTGGGTATATGTGGAGTCAAAAAAAAAGTTATCTATGGAGGGGAAAGAAGGGAATGTATAAGTAATTTGTACCAAACTCTTATATGGATGTAAGCTTGGGGGGGAAATGCAGCGCGAGGGGACGGTTTTGGGGGAGTGGGGAAATTTCCGCTAAGGGGAAGTGTGGTGTAAATATTATGCAGAAAAATTTGGAGTGTGGAAATTGGGGAAGGTGTGGGTTAATAAAAGCATTAGCAAAAGGGCAGAAGAGGGTTGTTGAGGGGTTTTGGGCATTAGAGAGAATGGATCAAAGTAAAAGACATGGAAAGCATATAAATCTATAGGGGAAGGGAAAAAGGGGGGAGGGGTCGCCTCGAAAGGGTTTGGGAAAAGGGGGGGTAAAGGAGGGTTTTTTGGGGGAGGGGGGTTGGGTTCCCGCAAAAGTTTCATGAGCGTGTTAGTAGGAGTGAATTGGAGACGAATGATACTTGGGACCTGCATCGTTGGATGTGAGGGAAATTATTTAGTGAAAGGGATTCAGGGAAACCGGTTATTTTTTTATAGTCGGAC
>NC_069406.1:68740061-68866635 GCF_026875155.1 Cherax quadricarinatus
TGATTAGGCATGGTGAGGCTGCCAGTTCGGACCAAAAAGCAGCTGAAAAATATGTGAAGGAATTCAAGGATTACATAGACAGTGAAGACTTGAAACTTGAACAAGTGTTTAATTGCGACAAAACAGGCCTGTTTTTGAAGAAATTGTCAAGCAGGACCTACATTACTCAGGAGGAAAAGGCACTCCCAGGACATAAGCCTACTCTTCTGATGCGTGCCAATGCTAGAGGTGATTGCAAAGTGAAGCCTTTATTGGTGTATCACTCAGAAACTCCCAGAGTGTTCAGGAAAAACAATGTCCTCAAGGCTAATTTGTGTGTGCTGTGGAGGGCAAACAGTAAGGCATGGGTCACTAGGGACTTTTTCTTTGACTGGGGGCAAATGCATGGTGTAACCAATGTGAAAAATTACCTAACTGAAAAGAAATTAGACCTTAAGTGCCTCCTGGTATTAGACAATGCCTCTGGTCATCCTACAGACTTTGCAGAGCGACTTTCTGGGGACATGAGCTTCATTAAGGTCAAGTTTTTGCCTCCTAATACCACTCCTCTCCTGCAGCCCGTGGACCAGCAGGTCATTTCCAACTTCAAGAAACTGTACACAAAAGCTATGTTTGAAAGGTGCTTTGAAGTGACCACAGACACTCTAGTGACTCTTAAGAGTTTTGGAAGGATCACTTTAATATCCTCAATTGTGTAAACCTTATAGGTAAGGCTTGGAAGGGAGTGACTAAGAGGACCTTGAACTCTGCTTGGAAAAAACTGTGGCCAGAATGTCTAGACAAAAGGGATTTTGAAGGGTTTGAGGCTAACCCTGGGAATCCTACGCCAGTTGAGGAATCCATTGTGGCACTGGGAAAGTCCTTGGGGTTGGAGGTTAGTGGGGAGGATGTGGAAGAGTTGGTGGAGGAGGACAATGACAAACTAACCACTGATGAGCTGCTAGATCATCTTCAACAGCAAGAGGCCAGACCTGAGGAAACTGCTTCGGAGGAGGGGAGAGACAAATTAAAGAAGTTGCCTACTTCAAAGATTAAGGAAATGTGTGCAAAGTGGCTTGAAGTGCAAACCTTTTTTGATGAAAATCACCCTCACACAGCTATTGCAAGCCATACTGGTGACTGTTACACTAACAATGTTGTGAACCACTTTAGGAAAGTCATAAAGGAACGAGAGGTACAGGCCTCTATGGACAGATATGTTGTGCGACAGACGTCCAGTGACTCTCAAGCTGGTCCTAGTGGCATTAAAAGAAGAAGGGAAGAAACCCCGGAAAAGGACTTGCTACCTCAAGTCCTAATGGAAGGGGATTCCCCTTCTAAACATTAACAACTTCGACACTCTCCCCTCCTCCCATCCCATCAATCATCACCAGATCTTCATTAAAGGTAAGTGTCATGTATTCTATTGTTAGTAGAGTACTACAAACTGTACATGTCTTCTTCAGTTTGTGTGCATTAAACTTAATATTTCACGTGGTAAAATTTTTTTTTTTCATACTTTTGGGTGTCTTGCACGGATTAATTTGATTTCCATTATTTCTTATGGGGAAAATTGATTCGCTTTCCGATAATTTTGGTTTACGATGAGCTCTCAGGAATGGATTAATAACGCAAACCGGGGGTCCACGGTACCAACATACATCACTAATACGATGGGTTAGGTTCCAGACCACCACCGTAAAGTGTGTCACAGCCTTTTTGCACTTGTCAGTGCATATAAAAGCTTAAAAACATGTTTACAATATCATTTTAAGTGTGCAATAGTGCTAGACCTAAAAAAAAAATGCAGAAGTAATACAAAACAGTTGATTCAGATCGGAGTCAGCTGATGTGTGCATCACTGCCGAAAATAATAAACATGAATATAACCGAAAAGAACCTTATTAGTGAAGTGCTCTAAGGCGAGCACCGTATTAGCAAGGTATGCCTGTATTCAATTTTAGGCAGATGTAGATACCATTTTAGGAGATCCCAGCCTTTTTTTTTTTTTATAACACAACAGCTATTTCTCAACAAGGCAGGGTGACCTGAAAATGAAGAAACACTTTCATCATCACTCACTCCATCACTGTTTTGCCAGAGGCGCGCCGATACTACAGTTCAAAAATTGCAACATATCTCCACTCCGCCTTCAGACTGCAGACAATGTACTTCCTACCTCCAGGACTCTAAGTCCAGCTAACCAGTTTTCCTGAATCCCTTCATAAATACTATTGCCTTGTTCACACTCCAACAGCACATCAAGTCAGAAAAACCATATGCCAATACCCAACAATACTGATACTTTAACTATATTTAAAAATTGAATACTGTATATCAAACCTCAACTATATTCAACTCTTTCACTGTATCTCGCATAAATCAATGTTACTTATGGCATTGCCACCCACATAGATCTGTTTTAAGCATAGCAAACTCAGATAAGTATAGACATGAGAATGGGTCTGTGCATTGTGTGTGCACAGTATAAACAAAATCCTGCCCTATGCAGTACATGATGGGAAAATCAAACCTCTGACCTTGTGTTTGGTTTAAAATAACGACTTTGAAGTGTTTTCTAGGATACTTTTTATAGTTTTACTGGAGGTTTCTTCATGTCAACTGATAGTATGGATGACATAATATTGAAGTAGAGATGATTTTGGTCAGCTTGAAATAGAGCTAAAAGCAGCAGAAATATTAGATTTTTGATAATTTTCCTGTTTTGAGTGTTTTAACTAGGTCTGCTTCAATTGCTGGGACACCTTAATCCATTACCAATCATTCTTGGTTATATGTATATGATCCGAGAAATAGGGTAAAACTTTCATTTTTTGTGCTGATGGATTCAAAATGGAGGGCAAGTCTGGGTATGTGATTAATAAACAGAAGATAGGTTGCTTTAGTAAGTAGAATGCATAGTGTTTATTTTGAACTCTTGTTCTTAAATTGGAACTTGATGAATACAATCTCTTATCACTTAACGATGGAGTTCCATTCCTAAGACCATGTCGGTAAATGAATTCGTCAGTAAGTGAGGAGCATATTATAGTGGTAGTGGGCTTGTGTCAACCATCTTTGATATTGTTTGAATGTTACCTTTGCACCATTTATTACATTTCTGGTATATTTTTAAATATTTAAACAATAATAATAATAAACAGAACAGAGGAAATCAGCTCTAATATACAGTATTTAGACATGCATACTGGTCAGAGAGCCCATCATAAGTCCAAGTCATCGGTAAATCAGTATTGTGTAAAACTGGCCAAATTACCAACTTATGTGCACATTAAAGAGTAGCTAAAATAGCTGAACGAGCGAACTGAGCAAAATTGCAGATGTGTAAATTGTGCCCAGATCACTAACTTTGCACCAGCGTAATTCTACAGGTTTCCATCAAATTTTGCATTTTTGGTAACATTACCTTCAGAAAATGTTTACAATTTCAGAAAAATTATTTTTATTTTTTAAAAATCACTATACCATCAGCACTTTTAATTCAGAGATTGAGACAGTGAAAGTTAAACGAAAATTAACCCTCTGACTGTTTCGGTCGTATATACATGTCTTATGAGCCAATGTTTCAGACGTACATATACATGTACTCAATAATTCTAGCAGCTTCAAATCAAGCAGGAGAAAGCTGGTAGGCCCACATGTGAGAGAACAGGTCTGTGTGGTCAGTGTGCACTGTATAAAAATATTCCTGCAGCACGCAGTGCATAATGAGAAAAAAAAAACTCCGACCATGTTATTGGATTAAAATGCTGACTTTGCGGTGTATTTTTTTATAGTATTTATGGTTGTATTCTTGTTTTCTTGGTCTCGTTTGACAGAACGGAAAACATATTACAAAAACAGAGACAATTTTTATTAGTTCCACAATGAAAACGACCTGGAAATTGAGCTCAAAGTAGCGGAAATGTTGGATTTTTACCAATGTTCAAGAGTAAGCAAATCACACTACACGTCCAATACACGTCAACTAATATTCTTTCACTAGTGCACTGATATTATTTATACCATTTTTACAATAATGCAATAATCTGCATAACAGTAAATCTTCTATTTTTTGTGTGAATAAAAAATCAAAATAAAAAGCAAGAGTAATATAAGAGGGGCCTGGAGACATGACTAAAGAACAGAGGATATATTATTTTAGTGCCAAGAATGTCTGCATTGTTTATTCTGGACCCTATTTTGAAACTGGCATCTTTTTTAATTTGCATGAAATTGGCCAAATTGCCAATTTCTGACCACTTCATTGGGTAGTTGAAATCGGTAAATGGGCAGTTTCTTGTACTCAACTGATAGAAAAAATGTAGTTCTAAAGAAATAGCTATGAGTTTGGTCGACTGGAACAATGGAATTGGCCAAAAATAGGGCTCAAAGTCAGAGAAATCGCCGATGCATATATATCGCTAACTTCGGGGGAGCAAAATCCCGTGAGTTTTTTTATCAATTTTCACACTTTTGGTGCCATTACCATCGGGAATAGATTCTCTATCATTTCATAAGAAAAAATCATTTTGTTTTTTCCAAAAGTTTTTCCACATAGAATGACAGTTTCAGAAAGGGGTTTGCGACAGTAAAAGGGTTAAAGAACAACTTAACCATCTTTAAAGTGAACTGAATAAACAAATACTAACTATATTTAAACCAGACTAAAAACAAAAAGATAAATGCAGTAAACCCTCAATATACTGGACCTTAATATGATACTTTTTAAATTGAAGGCAAAATCCTCCGGTTAAATGGTACTTTTAACTCCGATATTTTCAATGTTTATATTGTAGTATATATGTAAATTGTTTGTACATTATAATATATACTGTATATACAGTCGAGTGCCTTAGTACGCTTTTTTTTTTTTCTATATTTTAACATTCTTATATAACGAACACCCCCCCCATTAGTCCATTATTTCGAGGGTAGTTTATGAGACAACTGCAACAGCACCCACCTCAAAATCTATTCTGTGAAGATTAAGAATAAGGAGTAGTAGCATATTGGTGTTGTAGAACTCATGGGCCAACTGTGCCAAGACAATGTCCTGAGGCTCAGAGTCTGTGGTGCCATAGAGCATAGTCTTGATCTGGGTCAAGCTCTTGCTTGTGTCCTCTTGTGCCTAGATAGCAAATTGAAACTTATTTTAAAGCATCATTTTATTGATAATTATTTTTTTTTTTTTTTGGTAGTAAGTGTAGGGCAAATGCAAAATACAGTATTATACCTTTACACTTTTTGCAACACTTGGATGCAGCTCCACTATCCATACAAATTACTGTGTGAATAACCAGCATAAACTATTATTTGAATTTTGTTACTATGCAAACATTAACATTAGCATCCTCTTGCATTTCTAGAAGTCAACGTTTTGAAAATTTAATGACATTTCTAATACACAACTTCCTAACATGTAGCAGACAGCCAATACAACATGTGCTACTCTATTACACCATGAATAATTTCCTAAATTTCTCCCAACCTACATGCACTAAATTCTCTGCTTTTGCACTACTCTTCTCTGACTTACTTTGCACTACTGTACATCTGCCTTCATCGTTATACATTCTCACTTGCACTCTTTCATTTCCTCTACCTCCCCCTCTCAATATACAATTACTTTTCCTTTTCATCATTACATCTGCTCTCTTTTACCCAATAACTACTCTAAATAAATCTAATTATACAATTAACTGAATCATTAGTACTTACATACCATATCCTGTAGTAAAATTACATTACTGCCATGTTCCTAATCGAGGGCTGTATACAGCACACATAACATGATTACATACACTCAATTTACAATTGCTATTGCCACAAATAATTAATTTTATAGTCAAATGTCAGAATATTATTGCAAAGTTTTGAACTACTGCAATTACACTAATATTTATTTACAAATAGGTATGTAGGTAAGTAGGTAGCTTTAAGACTTGAAGAACACCTTGGGAAATTAGATACCTCAGCACTCATTACAATAAAAAATTAATAAGATATGCAAGAATATTCAAAGCAAACAAACAGTAAAAAAATACTAGAAGAAATAAAACACAACACACACCAATACCACAACACTCAATTAAAATAACCAATACCAGTTTAAAATCCTTTTAAATTATTAATGTCAAATGACTTGAAAGTTTTATGAGATCTTTATAGGCACTCCAGTACAGTAACTATAAAAACCACAATACAAGTAATAAGGCCTAAGTCATGGGAAAACAGTTTCATGTTTTACAATCAGCCTCACACAGTCTACAGAAGCATCTGCAAACTAGAGGCTTTGGGAGATATGTATACCTAGAGTATACCTGGAGAGGGTTTCAGGGGTCAATGCCCCCACAGCCCAGTCTGTGACCAGGTCTCATGGTGGATCAGGGTCTGATCAACCATGAGACCTGGCTGATGTACGCAACCTGATGTACGAACCACAGCCCAGCTGGTGTCTAATCATCAATCAACAGTTTTCTTAAGTGAAAATTCCTGTTGAAGGAGGGAGACCAAACACCAATGTCCTGTCAAACCCTGTATAAATTCCTTTTCATCTGTAAAGCCTGCTACATCTCAATAATATATTTATGCATGTAACACATGAAGCCACTGCTATTTTAGAGCATGCTTGAAATAGCAGCCTTCACCTAAGCATTTGCCTGTTCATTTCCTGCAACACCAATATAGCCCAGGCACTAACAGAAGTACATCCTTGTGCCATGCATGGAGAATCTACAAATAGGAAAACAAATGCATAGGTTGTTACAATGGTTCAGAGCCATACCAAGCATTAAGCATGTTGCTTACAACTGGCTCAAAGCTACATCAAGATATATTTAGCAGTTCAGGACCTTTGCATACAACAGGATTTCTTGTATGTGACAATAGATTCTCAAATGCAGTGATATACATGCACAAACATGAAACAGGATCACAGTAAACAGGTGATATAACAATATGTAAAATAACCACAGTGAAAAAGCAGTGAACTTCCAAGTGCTTTTGTGATTTTTCACATTATCAAGGAAACCACTTGGAATTTTACTAGTTTTTCATTGTGATTATTTTTCATGTACAAACATCAAAGACAAAATAACTATACCACTTGTATTATAAGTAAATTATACCAATGGCAATTAAGGCCACATCATCACATACTTATCTACCTTTTCAGCCTTTTTGTCAGGTCGTTCAAGAGCTGTAAGTGCATCCTTGAGAGCTTTCGACACCTCCTGGGGGCTCTTTGGGCTCTTGCGAAAAAGGGACATCGCGGTGGCCTTCCTCCCCCGCCTTTTATAACACCATCACCTGTGAACAAAATAATCTATCAGCATCACTACATAATCCAGTATCAGAGGAAAAACTACTGATCAACATAAACAGTCACACCAGCAACTTCAGCATATTAATTTCAAAATTTAAATTTTTAACACTAGTGCTGGAACATAGTGTGTTAATATACAATTTTAGATTAATTGTTTATTGAGCTGGCATTCCAATTGTCTAGGTTGTATCACCCTGAGGAAGAAATATCAAGATACTATTTTAGGTTTCAGTTAGCCTCCAGAGTACAACCATATCTTCACTTACTTTATAGAAAAATAAAACAAGGTCACCAATGCTTTACACAATAAGTGTGCTTCCTTCAGTCTACACTACTGTAAGATTCTTGCAAAATCTTTATCAACTCGCCATACCTGTAGCCCAAATCCTTGAGATATGCATCCTTATCACATACAATCATTAGGTTTTCTTATATTTCCTTTAACCCTTAAACTGTCCAAACTGTCCAAGGTCGGAGTGCTACGCGTGCAAACGTAGATCTACATTTGGACAGTTTAAAAGTTAAAAAAAAGTACAGTGGAACTTCAGTTTTCGTTTTTAAATCGTTCCAGAGAGTCTGACAAAAACTAAATTCAAGGAAAACTAAAGCAATATTTCCCATAAGAAATAATGTAAATCCAATTAATCCGTTCCAGACACCCAAAAAATATTAACAAAAAATACATTTTATAAAGAATAACTAAAGTTTTATATACAGAAAACAATGAGAAATAAATATAAAGCACTAATTTTAATGGATAATTGAACATTTAAATCAGTTTTACCTTTATTGAAGATTCTTGTTTGCATATGGAAGACGGCGAGGAGGGGAGAGGGAGGAGAGTTCACTGTTTGGAAGGGGAATCCCCTTCTGTATGGACTTCAGGTATCAAGCCCCTATCAGGGGTTACTTCCCTTCTTTGTCTTTTACTGGCACTAGGATCAGCTTGAGAGTCACTGTACCCGTCGCACAAAAAATCTGTCCCGAGAGGTCTGTTTCTGGCGTCTCTTTAAGATTTGCCTAAAATGGGACATGGCATTGTCATTGAACATGTTGCAGACATGGCTTGAAACAGTTTTGTTAGGGTGATATTTCTCCACAAAACTTTGCACCTCGCTCCACACTGCACAAATGTCCTTAACCCTTTGGGGATTTCAGCCATACTAGTACGGCTTACGCAGCAGGGTTTTTGACGTACTAGTACGCCTAAATTCTAGCGCCCTCAAATCTAGTGAGAGAAAGCTGGTAGGCCTACATATGAAAGAATGGGTCTATGTGGTCAGTGTGCGCAGTATAAAAAAAATCCTGCAACACAGTGCGTAATGAGAAAAAAAAAAAACTTTGACCGTGTTTTTGGAATAAAACAGCGACTTTGCACTGTATTTTCGTATGGTATTTATTGTTGTATTCTAGTTTTCTTGGTCTCATTTTATAGAATGGAAGACATATTACAGAAATTGAGATGATTTTGACTGGTTTTACAATAAAAAGTACCTTGAAATGAGCTCAAAGTAGCAGAAATGTTCGATTTTTACCAAAGTTCAAGAGTAAACAAATCATGCCAAGCATCCAATACACATCAACTGGTGAGTCTAATATTCTTTCACAAGTGCGCTGATATTATTTATACCATTTCTACACTAATGCAATAGTCTGGATAACAGTAAATCTTCTATTTTTTGTAAGAATAAAAATTCAAAGTGGAAAGCCAAAGAAATATAAGAGGGGCCTGGGGATGTGACTGACGAACAGAGAACTTGTTATTTTAGTGCCAGGAATGTCTTTTTTGTTTATTCTGGACCCTATTCTGAAATTGGCATCTTTTGAAATTTGTGTGAAATTGGCAAAATTGCTAAATTCTGACCAATTTATTGGATAGTTGAAATTGGTAAATAGGTGTTTTCTTGTACTCATTTGATAGAAAAAATGGAGTTCTAGCAAAATAGTTATGATTTTTGTCGACTAGTACATTGGAATTGGCCGAAAATAGGGCTCAAAGTGGGCAAAATCGCCGATGCGTAAACATCGTCGAGACCGCTAACTTCGCGAGAGCATAATTCCCTAAGTTTTCCATCAAATTTCATACTTTTGGTGTCATTATGATTGGGAAAAGTTTCTCTATCTTTTCATAAGAAAAAATAATTTTTTTTTTTTTTGAAATTTTGGCAACCCTGAGAACAAGTCTCTGAGAGGGCCTGGCGACCCCCAAAGGGTTAATCGCTGAAGAGGGCACATTCTTTATGAGATCCACATGCAACTGCCTTGCCTTTTCGCAAATTATCGCCTCCACAACACTATATCCTGCTAACTGTTTTTTGTTGATCCACACCAACAACAACTTCTCAACATCTTCAATTGTTTGCGATCTGTTTTGTTAGCACACTTACCCCATTCACAACATCAGATTTCTTGATTTCCTTTTTTCACCAGGATGGAACTGATCGTTGATGAGGACTTCCCGTACATCCTGGCAAGATCAACCACACGTACGCCACTTTCGTACTTTTCTATCGTGTTTCTCACCTTCTTTATCAAAGAGCTGGCACTTGAAACTTTCTTTGGCCCCATGGTGGATTATTTAGCAGTCACACTCAATAAACAAGCACAAAAAAAACAAACAATCGATTATTAGGAAATGTTTCATATGAACGTGCAGGGTAATGATCACTCGACAAGAAACAAAGCCAGACTGACTCAGAATGCGTGCATGGGATGCTTCGTGTGGGCACGGGTGCACGGACATGTTCGGTATGGCGGATGAAAACTAAGGTGATAAACGAAAACTGGGACAAAATTTTGATGAAGTCGTCAAAAACCAAATTCAATGAAAACCAGGGCAAACGAAAACCTCTTATCCACTTGTAAAATTACTCGTTTTGAAAAGAGTACATGACAATTATTATTATTATTATTATTATTATTATTATTATTATTATTATTATTATTATTATTATTATATTCAAGGGAGTGCTAAATTTATAGGGGTCATGCAATTCCTGAGGATTGGGAGGTACAGTAATCAGGCTTGATACAAAGGTAAAGCAGCTTCAATTCCTTGGATTACCTAAGAGCTCCAGCTTCAATTCCTTGGATTACCTAAGAGCTCATCACCAGCATCAGTACCATCCAGTGCTGTCAAGCTACAAACCGCATTTTCATCTATAATGCAAGAATCTATGTTCCCAATTTCAATTCATCATTAAAATACGAGTTAATGCATAGTACTATAGGATAAGATAAGATTTTGATAGGATTTTTAGCCTGGAGAGTTAGCCACTCAGGATAACCCAATAAAGTCAATGCATCATCAGGGACTGTGTTATCAACTGAGCCACAGGACTATATAGAGGAGTTTTGCAAAAGATGTCAACACAATACTACAATTTAGGAATACTACACAGAGAAGTTCATCAAAGCTCTTTAATGCTCTTTTATCAGTACCTCAACTCCTGATAAACTAATAGCTATAACCTAAGACTAGGCTGATAACCATCGCTACTAATCAGCTCCAAACATGCAAACCACTCAACACTGACCTTGTGAAGCATCTCTAATGCACCTAAAGACAATTTTACTGTACATGTTAATATATAACAGTATTGTACAAGACTATTACAAATGTCTCATCTGCCACTGCCAGTAATATGGATTTGTATTACATTACCATTCAATTCTTTATTAATCTTTACAGTAGCAAGATTATTGTAATTTCCTTATTCCCTGTCCTATTAATATCCCTTATAATGTATATTCTATTTTTACATAAACTCTATGCATTCTAGAGCCCAACTCATTCCATATCGGTATGTGCAACTCAACAAAATTGCTTAAAATTGTGAAAATGCACATAATGTTTACCTCAGTTCATTTAAACTATCATGTGTTCAACTGCATAAGCCACTAAAGATGTCAAATGTTTCTTGATATCATTAAAGTAATTATTGTGTATGTATTAATTACAGTAGTTTTGATTAGTTTATCCAAGTGTGTTCCATTCAGTTGTGAAGGCTTTCAGAGTTTATTCACCCTCGCCTATATCATGGCATTTTATGCTAGAAGAAATAGCAGTGTTACCTAACTTAACTACATAGTGTGTGAACATTTACACTGTACTATACTTAAAAAAATATATACCAAGTATTTCCCAATAAGGTAAAGTAACCCATAGAAAATTGTACATTCATTATAACTTGCCCCTACTTAGACAGTTTTTTTCCCAATAGGTACTAGAAATAGTTATCCAGTGATGACAAGCTCAACATCCCCTTCTGCATGTGAATGGTTTCAAGGGCTCTTCTGCCTTCCTCCTCAGCTTGGCCTGACCAAGCTTTCCTGGTGACCACCTGGCCACCAAGGTTGCTTGTGCAAGTGGCTTGCAGATCCACACAGCTGTCACAACTTTGCAGATCCACACAGCTTTCACAACTTAGCTGATCCAGCACTTTTAGAAGGAAGCTGCTGAGCTTCTTTAAAACTTTACCTTCGTTGTGGCAATATTGCTGTTGATGTCCCGGACCAGAGACTTTCAAAGTATAATCCACCTCCAAAACTCAAGCCCAGCTAACAGGATCATCCATTCTTTGTGTATATTAAGAGAGAAGGGGGAAAAGCAGACATCACAGTAAGACAACACATCAAATACTGTGGACCACTCGCACCCTCTAACCAACTGCCAAAGCAAATACTGTACACAATATTTCTATAGCCACCAAGTTAAATTAAACGCTATGGTCCTGTAAAACATTGCTAAACATTCAAGGCACATTTTAAAAGTTGAGCATTTTGAGATGGTAGCATTATTCTGGATTTGATTTCATAGGGTGTCAGTGAAAAAGATATATAGAGTTAAAATATCTGCCTTGTGTTGTTAAAAACAACAATCTTAAGTGATAATTGGTACTGAGGTTTAAAAAAAAATGGCATCCTTTGATTAACCCCAGGACTGGCCCTGGCATGTGTCTAGGGTATGCCCTGCACCTCCTGTTTCCTCAATACACCGAGGGATAAATATTGTAAAGAAGTGTGGTATAGCTGAACTTGCACCATCTGCAAAGCAGTACTGCTTTCCTCAGCAATACTCGGTAATAATGAAAATGAAAATGTTTACTTCCTTGCAAAACTTACAATGTGTGTTTTACATATTATAAAATACTAATTACAAAGGCAACTGACATGCATAGGCATTTTGGACAAACTAACCCTAATTCTTACTCTATATTGACACAGGTTATGGAGCAGTACATTTTAATATACATGTACATTACTGCATACTGATATACTTACGAGTTTAATCCGTTCCATGACCTTGCTCGCATCTGGATTTGCTCATTTGCAGAGTCAATTTTCCTCATTTAAATTAATTGAAATGGAATTAATTTGTTTCAGTGGAATTCCAGGCACGAGAATATACAGTGGACCCCCGCTTAACGATCACCTCCAAATGCGACCAATTATGTAAGTGTATTTATGTAAGTGCGTTTGTACGTGTATGTTTGGGGGTCTGAAATGGACTAATCTACTTCACAATATTCCTTATGGGAAAAAATTCGGTCAGTACTGGCACCTGAACATACTACTGGAATGAAAAAAGTTCGTTAACCGGGGGTCCACTGTACTTCAATAATTTTCCTAATAGTATCAACTTTACGGCTTATTTATCTATCACAATTCATGTAATATGACATAATAAATAATATTAATAACATATTGGCAGTTTGGAGGGATATGTTGTGTATCTCTATACGTATATGCTTCTAAACTGTTGTATTCTGGGCACCTCTGCAAAAGCAGTGATAATGTGTGAGTGTGGTGAAAGTGTTGAATGATGATGAAAGTATTTTCTTTTTGGGGATTTTCTTTCTTTTTTTGGGTCACCCTGCCTCGGTGGGAGACGACCAACTTGTTGAAAAAAAAAAAAAAAAAATAGAAACATGATAAATACACTAGAATGAATAAAATACACGTCATTACGTATGTGGCTAATGGTGGTGACAGCGGCCATTGTTGTTGTTAGGGTTTATAGAGCCACCACAGCGACCATTCCTGCTCCTGACTACATGTGTAGAGAACCTAGGATAACCCAAAAAAGTCAGACAGAGTGACTTATAAGTGCTACATTTAATTGCTACACTCTTAATGCTACACTTAATTGCTACACTTTGCCATTGTTGCTTCATGTTGTCTGCCACTGCTACCTCATGATGTCTGCCACTGCTGCTTCATGATGTCTGCCACTGCTGCTTCATGTTGTCTGCCACTGCTGCTTCATGTTGTCTGCCACTGCTGCTTCATGTTGTCTGCCACTGCTGCTTCATGTGGTCTGCCACTGCTGTTTCCTGTGGTCTGCCACTGCTGTTTCCTGTGGTCTGCCACTGCTGTTTCCTGTGGTCTGCCACTGCTGCTTCATGTTGTCTGCCACTGCTACCTCATGATGTCTGCTCCCACTTTTGCTAGTGTGTTGAAGAGCTTTCCAATACAGTGGTACCTCGGTATACGACAAGCTCCCAACTTAATTATTATGTAAGTGTATTTTTGTAAGCGCTTTTGTAAGTGTATTTTTGGGGGGTTTGAAACGGATTGATCTACTTTACATTATTCCTTATGGGAACAAATTTGTTCGGTACTCAAACAGATTGGCACGCAAAGAGCTGTCTGGAACGAATTAAAGTCGTATACCGAGGTACCACTGTATGTGAAGGTTGAGGGGCAGTGCCAATCAGACAGGAATTGGATGGTGACGTATTTGTTTACCCTTGAACACGAAACTAATCAAAATCATATCTATTTCTGTAGTATATCTTCCATTCTATCAAATGAGACCAAAAAAACGAGAATACAACCATAAAAACCATTTGAAAATATACCACTATGGGGAGACTAATAGCTGAGAAGTGACCTCCATTATTTATGGTCAGATTTCTTTCATTTTTGGTGTACGCTAAGAAGCATCTTTCCATCATACATTGCCCAAGTTTCAATAAGATAGTCCAACAAACAACTGAGATCCAATTCCCCAGATCAAGAGCAAGAGCCCCTCACCAGTGTCAAGGAACCTCCCTTGAGGCCCACTCGCATCTGGAAGCAAAAAATCAACTGAGCAACTGCTCGTATCTGGAAAAACTTGCACATGGATGCATTCGTAAGTAGAGGTTCCACTGTAATTAGATTGATAACGTGAGGTAGTACAAAACATATAACAATATTACAATTAGTTAATTTAGTAATGGGAATGGTTTTATCTCAGCATGATATACTGTTTCTATAAAAGCTCCTATACTGGGAGAGTATTACAGGCAAACTTAAGACTAACTTACGATTTATTAGGCAATAACTATAGTAGTAGGAATTTTATGTTTACAGTCATTTGGGTTAGTGTTCGTGAAAAAAAGGGGGAATTAATCAGACCTACCTCACAGAGGTAGGGATTAAAAAAAGTCCACTGACATGTCTCAATTGTAAGGAAGATCACTACACACTGGTAGCCAAATACCTCAAAAGAAAAGGACTATCACACAAAAAGCAGCAAAGAAAAAATCCAAATCAATTAAGAACTCTACAAATGTAGCAATAATTAGGTTGCAGGACAACCACAGAAAAATGTGACAAACTACCCAACAAAATAACCCCAACCAATCACTGACCATAATGGCAACAAATCCAGTGACCATTCCTTAAATGGTAGGCATTACACCAATCAATATATCAACATGCATAATTTATGCCCAACTTATCAATGCAGCACGTGTATGTTTATAGTGACAACATAAATATATAATAACAAGGAAATGAAGGTACAAAAAGTTACTGTTAAATATACAACTAATTTTTTATTCAGATTAACCCTGAGGGTTAATAACCCAGGATTACTGGCTTACTTCCACTGTGATCATTTAGTAATCATTCCCAGGATGCAACACTCAACAGCCTGCTAATATCAAAGTACCTAGTACAGTACTTACTGTTAGGTGAACAAAGGCAGCAGGTAAAAGGAAACAGTCATATCAGAATTGAACCAGGGCCCTGTAGATGCAAGTCAGAGGCACTACTGCTATTGTGAAAAATGCAGTATAAGTATTTCTATGCCTGATTTTCTAAGGACAGCTGGCCACACAATTTACACCAAATCTCAGACACAAGATGATTTGCAAAGTTATAGAAGAGTATAAAATATAAGCTCTCACCCTCACAGTTTCCCATACACTCTCACAGTTGCAGCCACACCCTTGCAGCTGCAGCCACACTCATAGCCACTCCCACAACCTTGAAGCAGCAGCCACACCCTCATCCTCATAGCCACAGCCATGCCCACACCCTCACAGTTGAAGCCACCCTCACAGCCACACCCATAACCTCATAGCCACACCTAACCCGAGTGAACGAATGAGGGACTCACAGGTAAGACCCACAAGTGGGTGAGCGGGGAAGTGTGGACAGACGAAGAATAGTCGGTGAGAGGAAGGGCTTGAGTCATAGATAGAGAGCCAGGGCTAAACCCAGCTGCAAAGCATTGTGAACACCTAACCCTCCAGGACACATCTGCACCCTGAAAGCCACACTCACCCTCAGAAACAGACCCTCAGACACACTCATTCTCAGACCCACTTACCCTCAGAGGGACAGGGCCAGGAGCTAGGCCTTGACCCCTGGAACCTCAACTAGGTGAGTAGTACAGACACATTCTCACAAAGACACCATCATTAAGCGAGACACTCAGAGAAGCACTTATACTGTACCCTCAAAAACACATTCACACCCTCCAATAGAGGGTGCTGCAATGGATCTGAACTAACTGCAGAATTGGTCAGATAAGTTGCTGCCTGGAATCAAGCCCAGCAAATGCAAGGTTATGAAGAATGGGGAAGGGGAAAAGACCAGATGTAGAATATAGACTTGGGGACAGATTCGGCAGACCTTATCAAAGAGAAGTACCTGGGAGCAAGCACTGTGCTTAACATATCACCAGAGACTCACATCAACCGAATGACCTCTGTAGCTAATGATCATCTGTTAAATCTGAGAGTGGCCTTATGGAATGTCAACAGAGTCATTCCAAGTACAGTGGACCCCCGCTTAACGATCACCTCCCAATGCGACCAATTATGTAAGTGTATTTATGTAAGTGTGTTTGTACGTGTATGTTTGGGTGTCTGAAATGGACTAATCTACTTCACAATATTCCTTATGGGAACAAATTCGGTCAGTACTGGCACCTGAACATACTTCTGGAATGAAAAAATATCGTTAACCGGGGGTCCACTGTACTTTATATAACATGTCAGGCCCATCTTGGAGTATGCAGCACCATTATGGAACCGACACCTGAGAAAGTACAGTATGTTAAGAAACAGGAGAAAGAAGTAGTATGTAATGAGACTAGTTCCAGAGCTAAAGAGTATAAGCTACAAAGAGGCCAAAGGAATTGAACCTAATGACCCTAGAGGACAGAAGGACCAGGGTACATATGATAACATACAAAATAGTACTTGGAGAAATTAATATGGCAGATAGGAATGGGTTGTCTGAGAGACAGGAAACAGGTATGCGGAGGCACAGCTGGAGGTTAAAGACACAGACAAGTCACTGGGATGTCAAGAAGTACTTCTTCAGTCTCACAGTGGCCGCAAAGTGGAATGACCTTGAAGAGTAATGGCAGACTCCATTCATAGTTCTAGAAACAGGTACAAGAGAGCCCAAGAGGCTTAGGGAAGTGAAACCGGCAAGCAGCAAGGTCAGAAATGGGTCCAGAAGCTAAAACTGCCTCTGGAACCATATAAAGGTGTGTACCCTCATGCTCTCTTACACACACAGACAGACAGACACACACAGACACACACAGACACACACACACACACACACACACACACACACACACACACACACACACACACACACACACACACAGATAAGTCACTTTGTCTAACTTTTTGGGGTTATCCTAGGCAAATTACACTTGTATGATAACTGTACTTATGTGTACCTGTACCTAAATAAACTAACAACTTGGAAGACACACACACACACACACACACACACACACACACACCTTCATAGATAATAGCTTTCAGAAGGGGTACAATAGAGCTCTTGAAGCAAGGAGTGTGTGAATTTAGTAGCAACCAGGGAGGTGATAGGGCCAGGAGCTGCAACCACATATAGTTGAGTACACTTACAACATTATAGATACATACAATCACATCCACAAGACACACACCTTCATAGATCCACTCCCACCCTCATAGACACTCATCCTAAAATATTAACTCATCCTTCAAGACACACTCATACCCTCATAGATACACTAGCTCCCTCAACAACACGCTCCCCCCCTCAGACACACTAGCTCCCTCAATGACATGCTAGCTCCCTCGATGACACGCTCACACACTCGAAGACACCCTTGCACACTTGACATCGCTCGAAGATACCCTCGCATGTTCAAAGATACCCTCACACGCTCAAAGATACCTTTACACGCTCAGATACCCTTGCACTCTCCAAGATATGCTCACATGCTCCAAGATATGCTCACACGCTCCATGATATGCTCGCATGCTCCACGATACGCTCGCTCGCTCCACGATACGCTTGCTCGCTCCACGATACGCTTGCTCGCTCCACGATACGCTCGCATGCTCCAAGATACCCTCACATGCTCGAAGATACATTTGCACTCTAGAAGATACAGTCTTACACTCAAAGATGAAGATACGCTCACACACTCGAAGATTCACTTGCACCCTTGAAAATACACTCACATTTACAGATACTTACACCCTTGTAGACACACTAACACCCTGGACGACACACTCATACCCTCCTAGACAGACATGTTTACACCTTCCTAGACACACACACTCACACCCTAATAGAAAGACACGTTCACACCCTCCTAGACAGACACTCACACCGTCCTTGACAGACATGATCACACCATAGACACACCCACACTCTCATAGTTATACTCACACCCTCACAGATATACTCTGGTAGATACACTCACACCCTGGTAGATACTCACACCTTGGTAGATACACTCACACCCTGGTAAATACACTCACACATTGGAAGATACTCTCACACTCTGGTAGATACACTCACACCATGGTAGATACTCTCACACCCTGGAAGATACACTCACATCCTGGAAGATACACTCACATCCTGGAAGATACACTCACACCATGGAAGATACACTCACACCATGGAAGATACACTCACACCATGGAAGATACACTCACACCATCATATATACACTCACACCCTGGAAGATACACCTACACCCTGGAAGATACACTCACACCCTGGAAGATACACTCACACCCTGGAAGATACATCTACACCCTGGACGATACACTCACTCTCTCGTATATACACTTACACCCTGGAAGATACACTCACACCCTGGAAGATACACTCTCATCCTGGAAGATACACTCTCACCCTGGAAGATGCACTCACACCCTGGAAGATGCACTCACACCCTGGAAGATACACTCTCACCCTGGAAGATACACTCAAACCCTCATATATACACTCACACCCTGGAAGATAGACTTACACCCTGGAAGATACACTCACACCCTGTAAGATACACTCACACCCTGGAAGATACTCACACCCTAGAAGATAAACTCACACCCTAGAAGATAAACTCACACCCTGGAAGATACACACACCCTGGAAGGTACACTCACACCCTGTAAGATACACTCACACCCTGGAAGGTACACTCACACCCTGGAAGATACACCTACACCCTGGAAGATACACTCACACCCTGTAAGATACACTCACACCCTGGAAGATACACTCACACCCTGGAAGATACACTCACACCCTGGAAGATACACTCACACCCTGGAAGATACACTCACACCTTGGAAGATACACCTACACCCTGGAAGATACACTCACACCCTAGAAGATACTCACACCCTGGAAGATACACTCACACCCTGGAAGATACACTCACACCCTGGAAGATACACCTACACCCTGGAAGATACACTCACACCCTGGAAGATATACTCACACCCTGGAAGATACACTCACACCCTGGAAGATACACTCATACCCTGGAAGATACACCTACACCCTGGAAGATACACCTACACCCTGGAAGATACACCTACACCCTGGAAGATACACCCCACACACCTGGAAGATACACTCACACCCTGGAAGATACACTCACACCCTGGAAGATACACTCACACCCTGGAAGATACACTCACACCCTGGAAGATACACCTACAACCTGGAACATACACTCACACCCTGGAAGATATACTCACACCCTGGAAGATACACTCACACCCTGGAAGATACACTCATACCCTGGAAGATACACCTACACCCTGGAAGATACACCTAAAACCCTGGAAGATACACCTACACCCTGGAAGATACACTCACACCCTGGAAGATACACTCACACCCTGGAAGATACACTCACACCCTGGAAGATACACTCACACCCTGGAAGATACACCTACACCCTGGAAGATACACCTACACCCTGGAAGATACACTCACACCCTGGAAGATACACTCACACCCTGGAAGATACACTCACACCCTGGAAGATACACTCACACCCTGGAAGATACACCTACACCCTGGAAGATACACTCACACCCAGGAAGATACACTCACACCCTGGAAGATATACTCACCTTGGAAGATATACCTACACCCTGGAAGATACACTCACACCCTGGAAGATACACTCACACCCTGGAAGATACACCTACCCCCTGGAAGATATACTCACACCCTGGAAGATACACTTACACCCTGGAAGATACGCTTACACCCTGGAAGATACACTTACACCCTGGAAGATAAACCTACATCCTGAAAGATACACCTACACCCTGGAAGATACACCTACACCCTGGAAGATACACTCACTCCCCGGAAGATACTCACACCCTGGAAGATACTCACACCCTGGAAGATACACCTACACCCTGGAAGATACACTCACACCCTGGAAGATACTCACACCCTGGAAGATACACCTACACCCTGGAAGATACTCACACCCTGGAAGATACACTCACACCCTGGAAGATACTCACACCCTGGAAGATACACCTACACCCTGGAAGATACTCACACCCTGGAAGATACACCTACACCCTGGAAGATACACCTACACCCTGGAAGATATACTCACACCCTGGAAGATACACCTACACCCTGGAAGATACACTCACACCCTGGAAGATACTCACACCCTGGAAGATACACCTACACCCTGGAAGATACTCACACCCTGGAAGATACACTCACACCCTGGAAGATACTCACACCCTGGAAGATACACCTACACCCTGGAAGATACTCACACCCTGGAAGATACACCTACACCCTGGAAGATATACTCACACCCTGGAAGATACACCTACACCCTGGAAGATACACCCTGGAAGATACACCTACACCCTGGAAGATACACCTACACCCTGGAAGATACTCACACCCTGGAAGATACACTTATACCCTAGAAGACACTCGGAGACACTTACACCTGAGTATGGTGACTATACCTCTTATATCCAGATCTTCAACACTGATTGACTATCAGTGGACGAGTAGAGGCGAATACTTTTACTTCCCCCCGCTGCTCCCGTTCACCAATCAGAGAGCAGCGCCGCCGCCTCCACCCAATCAGAACCTCGCTACCTTCCTCAACAACCAATCACAACTCAACTCTTCCGACACATTACTTGCTCACTTTTAGAAGATAAAATATAAGATTTCAGAGCTGTAATAGGTTTATTTTGACTAGATTTATTACAAAATATTTTATAATATTATATATTGTAAAGAAGCTCCTTGTAACACGGACACTTGTCAATATGTATATTGTAAACAAGGTAAAGTATGCAATTTCTATTATTTTTTAATTCTTCCCGCCGAAAGTATTGTCAAGTATTACTTATTTATAATATTTTTAAAAGATACTTTATGAGAAGTCACTTTATGAGAAGTACTTTATCTATAATTACAATGTATGATTTATTTACCAAGGAAAGTGAGGCGCAAAAATTCAATTGCATTCGTGTCGACATAAAATGTTGTTACACAATATATGTAACAATATTCTTAAGAACTGACTATATGTTTTATAAGAAATAAACTATAATTATAATTCTGAGCCATTTAAAACTATATACTAGTACATTAAGCAAAATAACAACTAATATTAAAATTTTAGCGAGCGGCTGAACATGAACTCAGTACAATAAATTAATTTACATTAACGACAATTTTTCACATCCATTTGTATCTGATGTCTCGTGATATTATTTAAAATCTAAAAGAACTGTAAAGTTTTTTAATCTAATAGGTACATCTGCAGATTTAGATTTTTTCTTTTAGATTTTGGCTAGTTTATGGTGCAGCCCATCTTGTGGAGGGAAGTGCAAGAGCATTGTCAAACACGGAAGGCCTAGGAACTAGACCCCAAAAGGGTTAATAGGTGTACATATGGGTTTATATCTACAGTTCACTTATCTGTTACAAGCAAATTTAGGAAATTTGCTTAGTATATCTGGTATCTTATTTTCATTAATAAGATATCATGACATGTCACATAGGTTATTATACTGTTTCTGTATTCCTCAATAAGTGGACAATTAAGCACATAATGTTCAAGACAGCGACCATATGCCTGATCACATAATTTACATTTAGTTTGATCATCATCTGTGTGTCCCAAACTGCCAGAAGTACTTGTAACCAAGCTTAAGCCTAGCCACAAATACATCAGTCAGTACTTGTAACCAAGCCACTACAACATCAGTCAGTACTTGTAACCAAGCTTAAGCCTGGCCACTACATCAGTGAGCACTTGTAACCAAGCTTAAGCCTGGCCACTACAACATCAGTCAGTACTTGTAACCAAGCTTAAGCCTGGCCACTACAACATCAGTGAGCACTTGTAACCAAGCTTAAGCCTGGCTACTACAACATCAGTGAGCACTTTTAACCAAGCTTAAGCCTGGCCACTACAACATCAGTCAGTACTTGTAACCAAGCTTAAGCCTAGCCACTACAACATCAGTCAGTACTTGTAACCAAGCTTAAGCCTGGCCACTACAACATCAGTGAGCACTTGTAACCAAGCTTAAGCCTGGCCACTACAACATCAGTGAGCACTTTTAACCAAGCTTAAGCCTGGCCACTACAACATCAGTGAGCACTTGTAACCAAGCTTAAGCCTGGCCACTACAACATCAGTCAGTACTTGTAACCAAGCTTAAGCCTGGCCACTACATCAGTCAGCACTTGTAACCAAGCTTAAGCCTGGCCACTACAACATCAGTCAGCACTTGTAACCAAGCTTAAGCCTGGCCACTACAACATCAGTCAGTACTTGTAACCAAGTTTAAGCCTAGCCACTACAACATCAGTCAGCACTTGTAACCAAGCTTAAGCCTGGCCACTACACCATCAGTCAGTACTTGTAACTAAGCTTAAGCCTGGCCACTGCAACATCAGTGAACACTTGTAACCAAGCTTAAGCCTGGCCACTACAACATCAGTCAGCACTTTTAACCAAGCTTAAGCCTGGCCACTACAACATCAGTCAGCACTTGTAACCAAACTTAAGCCTGGCCACTACAACATCAGTCAGTACTTCTAACCAAGCTTAAGCCTGGCCACTACAACATCAGTCAGTACTTGTAACCAAGCTTAAGCCTGGCCACTACAACATCAATCACTACTTGTAACCAAGTTTAAGCCTGGCCACTACAACATCAGTCAGTACTTGTAACCAAGCTTAAGCCTGGCCACTACAACATCAGTAAGTACTTGTAACCAAGTTTAAGCCTGGCCACTACAACATCAGTGAGCACTTGTAACCAAGCTTAAGCCTGGCCACTACAACATCAGTCAGCACTTGTAACCAAGCTTAAGCCTGGCCACTACAACATCAGTCAGTACTTTTAACCGCTAAGAATTTTTATTGACCTAAGAGAAGCTTTTGACACAGTAGACCACGACATCCTACTCCACAAACTTGACCATTACGGTATAAGAGGCCATGCGCTTGCTTATTTCAAATCTTACCTTACTAATAGGTATCAGTATGTCACCATTAAAGACAGCATCAACAACACGGCCACTTGATACTGGAGTTCCGCAGGGAAGTGTCCTTGGTCCCCTGCTCTTCCTCATATACATCAATGATCTTCCAAACGTATCCCAACACCTGAAACCCATTCTCTTTGCTGACGACACGACTTATGTCATCTCTCACCCTAATCTTGCCACCCTCAACACCATTGTTAACGAGGAGCTGATCAAAATATCGACTTGGATGACAGCCAATGAACTTACGCTTAACACTGACAAAACCTACTATATTATGTTTGGTAGCAGAGCAGGAGATGCACAAATTAACATTAAGATCGACAACACTCTAATTACCAGACATAATGAGGGCAAATTCCTAGGCCTATACCTTAACAACCTGAATTTCAGCACCCATATTCAACATATAACCAAAAAAGGATTTAAACGGTTGGGATCCTCTCCAAGATACGATACTACGTGCCGCAAAATGCCCTTCTCACACTATACCACTCATTTATCCATACCTCACCTATGCTATTTGTGCTTGGGGATCAACTGCAGCAACACACCTAAAGCCAATAATAACCCAACAAAAAGCTGCAGTAAGAATAATCACTAAATCCCATCCCTGGCAACACCCCCACCCACTCTTCATAGATCTAAACTTACTCCCTGTTCAGTACATCCACACTTACTACTGTGCAATCTACATCTACAGGACCTTAAACTCCAATATCAACCTTGACCTAAAACGCTTTCTTGATAGTTGTGACAGAACCCACAGGCATAACACCAGACACAAACATCTCTATGACATTCCCCGTGTCCGACTATGCGTAGGGAGACACTGGTCAGAGAAATCGCAAGCATCGAACTTAAGCTAAAGGAATCTTATAGGAGTCGGGAATTACGGGAAGAACTAAAAGCCATAAATTAAATCGAAAGAAACCCAAAGTATTTCTTCTCCTATGCCAAATCAAAGTCGAGAACAACGTCCAGTATTGGGCCCCTACTTAAACAAGATGGGTCCTACACAGATGACAGCAAGGAAATGAGTGAGCTACTCAAGTCCCAATATGACTCAGTTTTTAGCAAGCCGCTAACCAGACTGAGAGTCGAAGATCAAAATGATTTTTTTATGAGAGAGCCACAAAATTTGGTTAACACAAGCCTATCCGATGTTATCCTGACGCCAAATGACTTCGAACAGGCGTAAATGACATGCCCATGCACTCTGCCCCAGGGCCAGACTCATGGAACTCCGTGTTCATCAAGAACTGCAAGAAGCCCCTATCACGAGCCTTTTCCATCCTATGGAGAGGGAGCATGGACACGGGGGTCGTCCCCACAGTTACTAAAAATCAACAGACATAGCCCCACTCTCACAAAGGGGGCAGTAAAGCAACAGCAAAGAACTACAGACCGATAGCACTAACATCCTATATCATAAAAATCTTTGAAAGGGTCCTAAGAAGCAAGATCACCACCCATCTAGAAACCCATCAGTTACACAACCCAGGGCAACATGGGTTTAGAACAGGACGCTCCTGTCTGTCTCAACTATTGGATCACTACGACAAGGTCCTAAATGCACTATAAGACAAAAAGAATGCAGATGTAATATATACAGACTTTGCAAAAGCCTTCGACAAGTGTGACCATGGCGTAATAGCGCACAAAATGGCGTGCTAAAGGAATAAACAGGAAAAGTCGGTCAATGGATCTATAATTCCTCACTAACAGAACACAGAGAGTAGTCGTCAACAGAGTAAAGTCCGAGGCAGCTACGGTGAAAAGCTCTGTTCCACAAGGCACAGTACTCGCTCCCATCTTGTTCCTCATCCTCATATCTGACATAGACAAGGATGTCAGCCACAGCACCGTGTCTTCCTTTGCAGATGACACCCGAATCTGCATGACAGTGTCTTCCATTGCAGACACTGCAAGGCTCCAGGCGGACATCAACCAAATCTTTCAGTGGGCTGCAGAAAACAATATGAAGTTCAACGATGAGAAGTTTCAGTTTCTCAGATATGGTAAACACGAGGAAATTAAATCTTCATCAGAGTACAAAACAAATTCTGGCCACAAAATAGAGCGAAACACCAACGTCAAAGACCTGGGAGTGATCATGTCGGAGGATCTCACCTTCAAGGACCATAACATTGTATCAATCGCATCTGCTAGAAAAATGACAGGATGGATAATGAGAACCTTCAAAACTAGGGAGGCCAAGCCCATGATGACACTCTTCAGGTCACTTGTTCTATCTAGGCTGGAATATTGCTGCACACTAACAGCACCTTTCAAGGCAGGTGAAATTGCTGACCTAGAAAATGTACAGAGAACCTTCACGGCGCACATAACGGAGATAAAACACCTCAATTACTGGGAGCGCTTGAGGTTCCTAAACCTGTATTCCCTGGAATGCAGGCGGGAGAGATACATGATTATATACACCTGGAAAATCCTAGAGGGACTAGTACCGAACTTGCACACGAAAATCACTCACTACGAAAGCAAAAGACTTGGCAGACGATGCAACATCCCCCCAATGAAAAGCAGGGGTGTCACTAGCACGTTAAGAGACCATACAATAAGTGTCAGGGGCCCGAGACTGTTCAACTGCCTCCCAGCATACATAAGGGGGATTACCAACAGACCCCTGGCAGTCTTCAAGCTGGCACTGGACAAGCACCTAAAGTTGGTTCCTGACCAGCCGGGCTGTGGCTCGTACGTTGGTTTGCATGCAGCCAGCAGCAACAGCCTGGTTGATCAGGCTCTGATCCACAAGGAGGCCTGGTCACAGACCGGGCCGCGGGGGCGTTGACCCCCGGGGCTCTCTTCAGGTACTCCAGGTTTACAAAAATTCAATGTATGTCAAAGGCCCTAAAATCTGGAACACCCTACCTGAGAACTCTAGAACTGCAGACACATTCATCACCTTCAAAACTACCATTAGAAAACATCTTATCTCCCTGATACACCTCGTCATCTAACTACACGAATACCACCTGGTGGTTCACACTTACACTCACTCACCCATTTGACCATAAACAGAAATATTAATCTCAATCTTAAAATAATGAATCCTGTGATACTCCAATACTGAAACTATGTACTGTGTCAAAACAAAAGCATTCACATTGCTAAACTCACAAACTAGTATTTAGTCACTTAGCCATAATACCAACTTACCTCATAATTTGTAATATTTTAAAATTAAGAATTAAACTAAGTCTGCCCGAAATGCCTAGCCATGCTAGGTGTTCTAGTGGTACACTCTGTAATCATTATTTTACTACATGTAAACCACACAATAACCAAATTCTGTAAACTCAGCATTGTAATCCTTATAGAGAATAAACTTTGAATTGAACTGAACTGAAGCTTAAGCCTGGTCACCACAACATCAGTCAGTACTTGTAACCAAGCTTAAGCCTGGCCACTACAACATCAGTCAGTACTTGTAACCAAGCTTAAGCCTGGCCACTACAACATCAGTCAGTACTTGTAACCAAGCTTAAGCCTGGCCACTACAACATCAGTCAGTACTTGTAACCAAGCTTAAGTCTGGCCACTACAACATCAGTCAGTACTTGTGACCAAGCTTAAGCCTGGCCAGTACAACATCAGTCAGTACTTGTAACCAAGCTTAAGCCTGGCCACTACAACATCAGTCAGTACTTGTAACCAAGCCTAAGCCTGGCCACAACAACATCAGTCAGTACTTGTAACCAAGCTTAAGCCTGGCCACTACAACATCAGTTAGCACTTGTAACCAAGCTTCAGCCTGGCCACTACAACATTAGTTAGCACTTGTAACCAAGCTTAAGCCTGGCCGCTACAACATCAGTCAGTACTTGTAACCAAGCTTAAGCCTGGCCACTACAACATCAGTTAGCACTTGTAACCAAGCTTAAGCCTGGCCACTACAACATCAGTCAGTACTTGTAACCAAGCTTAAGCCTGGCCACTACAACATCAGTTAGCACTTGTAACCAAGCTTAAACCTGGCCACTACAACATCAGTCAGTACTTGTAACCAAGCTTAAGCCTGGCCACTACAACATCAGTCTACTTGTAACCAAGCTTAAGCCTGGCCACTACAACATCAGTCAGTACTTGTAACCAAGCCTAAGCCTGGCCACTACAACATCAGTCAGTACTTGTAACCAAGCCTAAGCCTGGCCACTACAACATCAGTCAGTACTTGTAACCAAGCCTAAGCCTGACCACTACAACATCAGTTAGCACTTGTAACCAAGCTTAAGCCTGGCCGCTACAACATCAGTCAGTACTTGTAACCAAGCTTAAGCCTGGCCACTACAACATCAGTTAGCACTTGTAACCAAGCTTAAGCCTGGCCACTGCAACATCAGTCAGTACTTGTAACCAAGCTTAAGCCTGGCCACTACAACATCAGTCAGTACTTGTAACCAAGCCTAAGCCTGGCCACTACAACATCAGTCAGTACTTGTAACCAAGGCTAAGCCTGGCCACTACAACATCAGTCAGTACTTGTAACCAAGCCTAAGCCTGGCCACTACAACATCAGTCAGTACTTGTAACCAAGCTTAAGCCTGGCCACTACATCAGTTAGCACTTGTAACCAAGCTTAAGCCTGACCACTACAACATCAGTTAGCACTTGTAACCAAGCTTAAGCCTGGCCACTACAACATCAGTCAGTACTTGTAACCAAGCTTAAGCCTGGCCACTACAACATCAGTTAGCACTTGTAACCAAGCTTAAGCCTGGCCACTACAACATCAGTCAGTACTTGTAACCAAGCTTAAGCCTGGCCACTACAACATCAGTCAGTACTTGTAACCAAGCCTAAGCCTGGCCACTACAACATCAGTCAGTACTTGTAACCAAGCCTAAGCCTGGCCACTACAACATCAGTCAGTACTTGTAACCAAGCTTAAGCCTGGCCACTACAACATCAGTCAGTACTTGTAACCAAGCCTAAGCCTGGCCACTACAACATCAGTCAGTACTTTTAACCAAGCCTAAGCCTGGCCACTACAACATCAGTCAGTACTTGTAACCAAGCTTAAGCCTGGCCACTACAACATCAGTCAGTACTTGTAACCAAGCCTAAGCCTGGCCACTACAACATCAGTCAGTACTTGTAACCAAGCCTAAGCCTGGCCACTACAACATCAGTCAGTACTTGTAACCAAGGCTAGGGAGGATAGAAGTAAGACAGGGAAACATGCACCAACAGGGAATACAGTCACAGAAACCCAAGGCAAGCGGAAACCAAGCCTGTGCACATACTATGCACTTGGTATCTGCTGGCATGGGAAATCTGGAAAAACAGATGGGACATGCAACTATGACCACCCTAGAAAATGCCATGCCCATATGAAAACAGGAAAATGCAAACTCCCTTCCTGTAAGCTTTTTCACCCTGAAATGTGTACCTCTTCAGTACAGAAAGACTGTGCTATAACTTAAATTGCCAGCATACCAATCTAAAGGGGACAAAAAGATACAAAACATCCAGGCCAGGGGAAAACCTGGGTAGCCACAGCCACTCAAGAGGGAGAGGTTTTTTAGTGCCAGGAAGGAAAAAAAACTGGCAGGAAATGGCAGAAATCGTACACCAAATCCAGTCATTCCTGGAGTGGAACCACAGTCGATGGCCTCCACTCCAAACCAACAGATACAGATACTAAATGCCGGAAAAAAAATCCCCCCCAGTACCAACAATACACCAGTCCGATAACATTCTTCTTTGCAAATATACAGGGTCTAAAGCCAGCTACAAACAACAAAATACCTTTCATCCGTGGACTGCTTGCAGAGGCAAAGGCAATGTTCGCGGCTTTCACTGAGACCCACATAAAGGATCACTTGGACAACGAAGTATGGATCCAGGTTACAACCTATACAGATGTGACAGAGTGAACAGGCAAAAGGGGGGGTTGGCCTGTACATTGCAGAGTCACTTGTTTGCACAGAACTGCTTAATGCCTCAAATGACGTAGTGGAAGTTTTAGCAGTAAAGGTCGAGAACCAAAACCTAGTCATTGTGGTAGTCTACAAGCCTCCGGATGCAACATCCCAGCAATTCCAGGAACAGCTGTTAAAAATTGACCACTGTCTGGAAATCTTCCAGCTCCTGCACCCAACATCTTGCTCCTGGGGGATTTCAACTTAAGGCACCCTAAAATGGAGGAATATAGCAAATAATATTGTTGCAGAAATAACACCAGGAGGCAGCTCTGATGAAAACTCACACTCACACGAGCTTTTAAATCTCTGCACAAAATTCAATTTAAACCAGCAAATAATAGAGCCTACAAGACTGGAGAATACACTAGACCTCATCTTCACTAACAATGATGACTGAAAGAAATGTCACCATATCAAAAACATATACTCAGATCACAACATAATTGAGGTTCAAGACATGTATGCATGAGCCCCAGACCGACAAAATGAGACTAGTCATGAGGGAGCATTCACCAAATTCAACTTCAATAACAAAAACATAAAGTGGGACCAAGTAAACCAAGTCCTAACCGATATAAGCTGGGAAGATATACTAAGCAACACAGACCCAAACTTATGCCTAGAACAGATTAACTCGGTGGCACTCGATGTATGCACAAGGCTTATTCCTCTAAGAAAAAGGAGGATGTAGATGTAAAATAGAAAGAGACAGGCGCTCCCTTTACAGGCGACGGAAAAGAATAACAGAGCGGCTAAAGAGGTCAATATATCTGAAATGCGCAGGGAGACATGGTCAGAGAAATAGCAAGCATCGAACTTAAGGCTAAAAGAAATCCCTTTAGGGTCAGGAATCGCGGGAAGAAACTAAAAGCCATCCAATGAAATCGAAGAAACCAAAGTATTTCTTCTCCTATGCCAATCGAAATCGAGAACCAACGTCCGTATTGGGCCCTACTTAAAAGATGGGTCTACACAGATGACAGCGAAGGAAATGGAGTGAGCTTACCTCAAGTCCCAAATATGGACTCAGTTTTTAGCAAGCCCGTAACCAGACTGAGAGTCGAAGGACCAAAATGAAATTTTTTATGAGAGAGCCACAAAATTTGACTAACACAAGCCTATCCGATGTTAATCCTGACGCCAAATGACTTCGAACAGGCGATAAATGACATGTCCATGCACTCTGCCAGGGCCAGACTCATGGAAACTCTGTTGTTCATCTAGAACTGCAAGAAGCCCCTATCACGAGCTTTCCATCCTATGGAGAGGGAGCTGGACACGGGGGTCGTCCCTCAGTTACTAAAAACAACAGACTAGCCCCACTCCACAAAGGGGGCAAGTGTTGAGCAACAGCAAAAGAACTACAGACCAATAGCACTAACATCCCTTTCATAAAAATTCTTTTGAAAGGGGTCCTAAGAAGCAGATCACACCCATCTAGAAACCCATCAGTTACACAACCCAGGGCAACAATGGGTTAGAAAGGTCGCTTCGGCTCCTGTCTGTCTCAACTACTGGATCAACTACGACAAGGTCCTAAATGCACTATGAAGTCACAAAAAGATGCAGATGAATATATAAGACTTTGCAAAAGCTTCGACAAGTTGTGTCCATGGCCGTGCTAATTGCGCACAAAATGCGCGCTTAAAGGAAAATAACAGGAAAAAGACCGGTGATGGATTCTATAATTTCCTCACTAAACAGAACACAGAGAGTAGTCGTCAACAGATGTAAAGTCCGAGGCAGCTACGGTGACAAGCTCTGTTCCCACAAGGCACAGTACTAGCTCCCATCCTTGTCCTCATCCTCATATCCGACATAGGACAAGGATATGATAGCCACAGCACCGTGTCTTACTTTGCAGATGACACCCCGAATCTGACATGGCAGTGTCTTCAATTGATCAGACACTGCAATGCTCCAGGCGGGACATCAACCAAATCTTTCAGTGGGCTGCAGAAAACAATATTGGAAGTTTCAAGATGAGAAATTTCAAATTACTCGGTATGCGTAAACATGAGGAAATTAATTTCATCAGAGTACAAAACAAATTTCTGGCCACAAAATAGAGCGAAACACCAACGTCAAAGACTAGGAGGGATTATGTCGGAGGATCTCACCTTCAAGGACCCATAACATGTATCAATCGCGTCTGCTAGAAAAATGACCAGGATGGATAATGATAACCTTCAAAAACTAGGGAGGCCAAGAAGCCCATGATGACACTCTTCAGGTCACTTGTTCTATCTAGGCGGAATATTTGCTGCACTCTACAGCAACCTTTCAGGCAGGTGAAATTGCTCCGACCTAGAAAATGTACAGAGAACTTTCACCGGCGCGCATTAACGGAGATAAAAACACCTCAATTACTGGAGCGCTGAGGTTTCTAAACCTGTATTCCCTGGAACGCAGGGAGGGAGAGATACATGATTATATACACCTGGCATAAAATCTAGAGGGACTAGTACCAAATTGCACACGCGAAAATCTCTCACTACGAAAGCAAAAGACTTGGCAGTTTTGAAATAAAAATAAACACACCCTCACCCCCAACCACCCCACACCCCCAAAACACATATGTATGTCACCATCCCCCCAATGAAAAGCAGGGGTGTCCACTAGCCACGTTAAGAGACCATACAATAAGTGTTCAGGGGGGGCCCGACCGACGAGACTGTCACTGCCTCCCAGCACACATTAAGGGGGATTACCAACAGACCCCTGGCAGTCTTCAAGTGGCACTGGAACAAGCACCTAAAGGACAGTTCCTGAATCAGAGGGCTGTGGCTCGTACGTTGGTTTGAGTGCAGCCAGCAGGCAACAGCCTGGTTTGAATCAGGCGCTGATCCACAGGAGGCCTGGTCACAGACGGGGCCGCGGGGGGCGTTGACCCCCGAAACTCTCTCCAGGTAAACTCCAGGTAAGGCTAAGCTGGGCCACTACAAAATCAGTCAGTTACTTGTAACCAAACCTAAGCCTGGCCACATACAACATCAGTCAGTACTTGTACAAGCTTAAGCCTGGCCACTACCAACATCAGTTAGCACTTGTAACCAAGCTTAAGCCCTGACCACTACAACATCAGTTAGCACTTGTAACAAGCTATAAGCCTGGCCACTACAACATCAGTCGTCTTGTAACCAAGCTTATAAGCCTTTCCACTACAAAATCAGTTAGCACTTGTGAACCAAGGCTTAAGCCTGGCCCACTTACAACAATCAGTCAGTACTTGGTAACAAGCTTAAGCCTGGCCACTACAACTCTGTCATTACTTGTAACCAAGCCTTACAGCCTGGCCACTACAACATCAGTCAGTACTTGTAAACCAAGCCTAAGCCTGGCCACTACAACATCAGTCAGTACTTGTAACCAAGCTTAAGCCTGGCCTCTGCAACATCAGTCAGTACTTGTAACCCAAGCCTAAGCCTGGCCAACTACAAACATCAGTCAGTACTTTTACCAAGGCCTAATGGCCTGGCCACTACAACCTTCAGTCAGACTTGTAACAAGCTAAGCCTGGCCACTCAACATCAGTCAGTACTTGTAACCAAGCCTAACCTGGGCCACTACAACAATCCAGTCAGTACTTGTAACCAAGCCTAAAGCTGGCCCACTACAACATCAGTCAGTACTTGTAAACCAAGGCTAAGCCAGGCCACTACAACATCAGTAGTACTTGTAACCAAACCTAAGCCTGGCCACTACAACATCAGTCAGTACTTGTAACCAAAGCTTAAGCCTGGCCACTACAAATCATCAAGTTAGCACTTGTAACAAGCTTAAGCCTGGCCACTGCAACATCAGGTCAGGTACTTGTAACCAAAGCTTAAGCTGGCCACTACAACATCAGTAGTAATTGTAACCAAAGCCTAAGCC
The DNA here is from genome assembly GCF_026875155.1 of Cherax quadricarinatus. NCBI lineage: Eukaryota > Metazoa > Arthropoda > Malacostraca > Decapoda > Parastacidae > Cherax > Cherax quadricarinatus. The sequence continues at coordinate 68,773,299 of NC_069406.1, forward strand.
TGGCCACTACAACATCAGTCAGTACTTGTAAACCAGCCTAAGCTGGCCACTTAACTTCAGTCAGTACTTGTAACCAAGCCTAAGCGGCCACTACAACACAGTCAGTAACTTGTAACAAGCTTAAGCTGGCCACTACATCAGTTGCACTTGTAACCAAGCTTAAGCCTGACCACTACAACATCAGGTTAGCTCTTGTGACCAAGCTTAAAGCCTGTGCCACTACAAACATCAGTCAGTACTTGTAACCAAGCTTAGGCCTGGCATACAACAATAGTTAGCACTTGTAACCAAAGCTTAAAGCCTGGCCACTACAACATCAGTCAGTACTTGTAACCAAGCTTAAGCCTGCTGGCCACTACAACTCAGTCAGTACTTTAACCAAGCCTAAGCCTGGCCACTACAAACATCAGTCAGTACTTGTAACCAAGCCCTAAGCCTGGCCACTAAACATCAGTCAGTACTTGTAACCAAGCTTAGCTGGCCACTACAAACATCAGTCAAGTATTGTACCCAAGCTAAGCTGGCCATACAAATCAGTCAGTACTTTTAACCAAGGCCTAAGCTGGCCACTACAACACAGTTCAGTACTTGTAACCAAGCTTAAGCCTGGCCACTACAACATCAGTCAGTACTTGTAACCAAGCCTAAGGCCTGGCCACTAAACATCAGTCAGTACTTGTTAACCAAGCCTAAGCCTGGCCACTACAACATCAAGTCAGTACTTGTAACCAGGCTAAGCCTGCGCCACTACAACATCAGTTCAGTACTTGTAACCAAAACCCTAAGCCTGGCCAACTACACATCAGTCAGTTACTTGTAACAAAGCTTAAGCCTGGCCACTACAATCAGTTAGCACTTGGAAACCAAGCTTAAAGCCTGACCACTACAACATCAGTTAGCATTGTAACCAAGCTTAAGCCTGGCCCACTACAACATCAGTCAGTACTTGTACCAAGCTTAAGCCTTGGCCACTACACATCAGTTAGCACTTGTAACCAAGCTTAAGCCTGGCCACTTACAACATCAGTCGTACTTGTAACCAAGCTTGCCTCGGCCACTACAACTCAGTCTAGTACATTGCTGTAACCAAGCCTAAGCCATGGCCACTACAACATCAGTCAGTTCTTGTAACAAGCCTAAGCTCGGCCACTACAAATCAGTCAGTACTTGTAACCGACGCTTAAGCCTGGGGCCACTACAACATCAGTCAGTAACTTGTAACCAAGCCTAAGCCGGCCACTACAACATCAGTCAGTGACTTTTAACCAAGCCTAAGCCTGGCCAATACAAACATCAGTCAGTACTGTAACCATGCTTAAGCCGGGCCACTACAACATCAGTCAGTTCTTGTAACCAAGCCTAAGCTGGCCCACTACAACTCAGTCAGTACTTGTCACCAAGCTAAGCTGGCCCACTACAACATCAAGTCAGTACTTGTAACCATGCTAAGCCTGGCCACTACAACTTCAGTCAGTACTTGTAACCAAACCTAGCTGTGCCACTTACAACATCAGTTCAGTACTTGTAAACCAAGCTTAGCCTGGCCCACTACAAATCAGTTAGCTCTTGTAACCATGTTAAGCCTGACCACTACAACATCAGTTAGCACTTGTAACCAAGTTAACCTGGCCACTACAACATCAGTCGTACTTGTGACCAAGCTTAACGCCTGGCCACTACAACATCAGGTAAGCACTTGTAACCAAGCTTAAGCCTGGCCAGACTACAACATCAGTCAGTACTTGTAACCAAGGCTAAGCTGGCCATACAACATTCAGTCAGTTACTTGTAACCAAAGCCTAAAAGCCTGGCCACTAAACAATAAGTCAGTACTTGTAAACACAAGCCTAAGCCTGGCCACTACAAACATCAGTTCAGTACTTGTAACCAAGAACTTAAGCCTGGCCCATACAACATCAGTCAGTACTTGTAAACCAAGGCCTAAGCTGGCCACTACAAAATCAGTCAGTACATTTAACAAGCCAAGCCTGGCCACTAACAAATCAGTCAGTACTTGTACAAGCTTATGCCTGGCCACTACAAACATCAAGTCAGTACTTGTAACCAAGCTAAGCCTGGCCACTAGAACATCAGTCAGTACTTTGTAACCAAGCCTAAGCCTTGGCCCCCCCCCCCACTACAAACATCAGTAGTTACTTGTTAACCAAAGCTTAGCCTTGGCCACTACAACATCAGTCCAGTTCTTGTAACCTAAGCTTAAGCATGGCCACTACAACATCAGTCAGAAATACTTGTAACCAAGCTTGAGCCTGGCCACTACAACATCATCAGTACTTGTAAACCAAGCCTACAGCCTGGCCTCTACAACATCAGTCAGTACTTGTAACCAAGCCTAAGCCTGGCACTACACATCAGTCCAGTACTTGTAACCAGCCTAACGCCTGGCCACTCAACATCATCAGTACTTGTAACCAAGCTTAAGCCTGGCCACTACAACATCAGTCAGTACTTGTTAACCAAGGCCTAAGCCCTGGCCAATACAAACATCAGTCAGTACTTGTAACCAAGCCTAAGCCTTGGGCCATACAACTTCAGTCAGTATTGTAACCAAGCCTAAGCCTGGCCACTCAACATCAGTCAGTATTTTGTAACACGCCTAGCCTGGCCACTACAACATCAGTAATTACTTGTATACTAAGGCCTAAGCCTGGCCAACTACAAAACATCAGTCAGTACTTGTAACAAGCCTAAGCCTGGCCACTACACATCAGTCAGTACTTGTAACCAAGCTTAAGCCTGGCCACTACAACATCAGTCAGTAGTACTTGTAACCCAAGCCTAACGCCTGGGGCCACTATCAACATCAGTCAGTACTTGTATCCAGCCTAAGCCTGGGACACTACAACATCAGTCAGTTACTTGTAAGACCAAGCTTAAGCCTGGCCACTACTACATCAGTCAGTACTTGTAACCAAGCCTAGCTGGCCTCTACAACATCAGTCAGTACTTCGTAACAAGCCTAAGCTGGGCCGACTACAACATCAGTCAGTACTTGTAACCAAGCTTAAGCCTGGCCACTCGAATCAGTCAGTACTTGTAACCAAGCCTAAGCCTGGGCCACTACAACATCTGTCAATACTTGTAACCAAGCCTAAGCCAGGCCACTGCAACATCAGTCAGTACTTGTAACAAGCCTGAAGCCTGGCCACTCTCAACTTCAGTCAGTACTGGTAACCAAGCTTAAGCCTGGCCACTACAACATCGTCAAGTAGTTACTTGTAACCAAGCTTAAGCCTGGCCACTACAACATCAGTCAGTACTTCGTAACCAAGCTTAAGCCTGGCCACTACAACATCAGTCAGTACTTGAACCAAGCTTTAGTCTGGCCACTACAACATCAGTTCGATTACTTGTAACCAAGCTTAAGCCTGGCCACTAAATACATCTGTAGCACTTGTAACCAAGCTTAAGCTGGCCACTACAACATCAGTCAGTACTTGTAACCAAGTTTACGCCTGGCCACTACAACATTCAGTCAGTACTTGTAAACCAAGCTTAATGCCTCGGGCCCACTACAACATCAGTCAGTACTTGTAACCAAGACTTAAGCCTGGCCACTACAACAACAGTTCAGATTACTTGTAAACCAAGCTTAGCCTGGCCACTAAACATCAGTCAGTACTTGTGTAACCAAGCCTAAGCCTGGCCACTACCAACATCAGTCAGTCTTGTAAGCCAAGCTTAAGCCTTGCCACTACAACATCAGTCAGTACTTGTAACCAAGCCTATGCCTGGCCACTACAATCATCAGTCAGTACTTATGTAACCAGTTAAGCCCTGGCCACTACAACATCAGTCCGTACTTGTAACCAAGCCTAAGCCTGGACCACTCTTCAACATCTGTCAGTACTTGTAACCAAGCCTAAGCCTGGCCACTACAACATCAGTCAGTACTTTTAACCAAGCCTAAGCCTGGCCACGACTACATCGTCAGTAATTGTAACCAAGCTTAAGCACTGGCCACTACAGACTTCAATCAGTCAGTACTTGTAACAAGTTCCTAAGCCTGGCCACTACCAACATCAGTCAGTACTTGTAACCAAGCCTAAGCTGGCCACTACAACATCAGGGCCAGTATTGTAACCAATCTTAAGGCTGGCCACTACAACATCAGTCAGTACTTGTAACCAAGCTTAAGCCTGGCCACTACAACATCAGTCAGTCTTGTAACCAATGCTTAAGCCTGGCCACTACAACATCAGTCCAGTACTTGTCAACCAAGCCTAAGCCTGGCCTCTACAACATCCAGTCAGTACTTGTAACAAGCCCTAAGCCTGGGCCATACAACATCACGTCAGTACTTGTAAACCAAGCCTCTAAGCCTGGCCACTACAACATCAGTCAGTACTTGTAACCAAGCTTAAGCCTGGCCCACTACAACATCAGTCAGTACTTGTAAACCAAGCCTAAGCCTGGCCCACTACATACATCAGTCAGTACTTGTAACCAAGCCTAAGCCTGGCCCCTACAACATCAAGTCAGTACTTGTAACCAAGCCTAAGCCCTGGCCACTACAACATCAGTCAGTATTTGTAAACCAAGCCTAAAGACTGGCCACTACAACTCAGTCAGTTACTTGTTGACGAAGCCTAAGCCTGGCCACTACAACTTCAGTCAGTCTTGTAACCAAGCCTAAAGCCTGGCCACTACAACATCAGTCAGGTATTGTAAACCAAGCTTAAGCTGGCCACTACACACCATCAGTCAAGTATTGTTACCAAGCCTAAGCCTGGCCACTACCAACATCAGTCAGTATTGTAACCAAGCTAATGCCTGGACACTACAAAACATCAGTCAGTACTTGTAACCATGCTTAAGCCTGGCCACTACAACATCAGTCAGTATTGTACCAAGGCCTAAGCATTGGCCTCTACAACATCAGTCAGTACTTGTAACAAGCCTAAGCCTGGCCACCTACAACATCAGTCAGTACTTGTAACCAAGCTTAAGCCTGGCCACTACGACATCCAGTCAGTACTTGTAACCAAGCCTAAGCCTGGCCTCTACAACATCAGTAATACTTGTTAACCAAGCCTAAGCATGGCCACTGAAAATCAGTCAGTACTTGTAACCAAGAGCCTAAGCCTGCCACTTCAACATCAGTCATTACTTGTAACCAAGCTTAAGGCCTGGGCCTCTACAACATCGTTCAGTACTTGTAACCAAGCTTAACCTGGCACTAAACATCAGTCAGTACTTGTAACCAAGCTTAAGCCTGGCCACTACAACATCAGTCAGTACTTGTAACCAAGCTTAAGTCTGGCCACTGCAACATCAGTCAGTACTTGTAACCAATCTTAAGCCTGGCCACTACATCATCAGTTAGCACTTGTAACCAAGCTTAAGCCTGGCCACTACAACATCAGTCAGTACTTGTAACCAAGCTTAAGCCTGGCCACTACAACATCAGTCAGTACTTGTAACCAAGCTTAAGCCTGGCCACTACAACATCAGTCAGTACTTGTAACCAAGCTTAAGCCTGGCCACTACAACATCAGTCAGTCTGTTCACATTGCAAGTTGCTCCATAGACATACTTATCTATGTTCATGTTATTATAGCGGGTTATAGATCTTCTCTAGATTCTAACTGCATTCCTATAACAATCATTTTCATTAATTATTTCTCTCCTAATATTATTCCTAATCCTGGACACAGATATACTACAGTTATATTCTACATTCTTCTGGGTACTCTTCTTGGCTAACTTATCAACTTTATCATGTAGGAGTAATTCAATGTGTGATGGGATCCATAGCAATTGTATATTAATTCCTTTGTCCCTGATTTTTGAGTATCTATACCTGGCTTCTCCAATGAGCATGTTGTTGGATTCATTATATGAGTCAAGAGCCTTCAGTGATGACATAGAATCAGTAATGATGAGATTCAAGCTCAGTGTCATAGTTAGCTTTAGCGCCATTAGGATTACAAACAATTCAGCTACAGGGACGCTTAGCAAGCATCCCTCTAAACGAATCTGTTAAGATAAGATAAGATAAGATTTCGTTTGGATTTTTAACCCCGGGGGGTTAGCCACCCAGGATAACCCAAGAAAGTCAGTGCGTCATCGAGGACTGTCTAACTTATTTCCATTGGGGTCCTTAATCTTGTCCCCCAGGATGCGACCCACACCAGTCGACTAACACCCAGGTACCTATTTGCTGCTAGGTGAAAAGGACAACAGGTGTAAGGAAACGTGTCGAAATGTTTCCTCCCGCCGGGAATCGAACCCGGGCCCTCCGTGTGTGAAGCGGGAGCTTCAGCCACCAGCTTGCAATATTGCAAGCTCCTGATGAAGTTTTGATTGCAGCACGAAAGGCCTTGGGCTATTATTCAACACCTTTTGTGGTTCTTTTGCTTAGTAACTTATGTGTAAATTACCCAGGATAACTCAAAAAAGTCGAAGTGATTTCTCGAAGACGATTAAGACACATACCGAAATGAGTCAATGGTACTTTAATGTAAACATTAACATAAAAAAAAGATGTAAGCGATGTAAACATTTCAGAGGAGGATGCAGGATTACATTAGTGTTTAACAGGAGATATTGGATTTTCATTAGTAAAAGTTGGCAACAACCGCATTGTGTAGCCCTCCAGGCATGTCAGCTGATGCCTGTTGTGTAGTGACTGTTGTTAATATGGAAAGGTAGGCCTTATCTCAAAGTCAGTGGGAGGGTAGGCCTTATCTCAGTCAGTGGGAGGGTAGGCCTTATCTCAAAGTCAGTCCTAAGAAGCAAGATCACCACCCATCTAGAAACCCATCAGTTACACAACCCAGGGCAACATGGGTTTAGAACAGGTCGCTCCTGTCTGTCTCAACTACTGGATCACTACGACAAGGTCCTAAATGCACTAGAAGACAAAAAGAATGCAGATGTAATATATACAGACTTTGCAAAAGCCTTCGACAAGTGTGACCATGGCGTAATAGCGCACAAAATGCGCGCTAAAGGAATAACAGGAAAAGTTGGTCGATGGATCTATAATTTCCTCACTAACAGAACACAGAGAGTAGTCGTCAACAGAGTAAAGTCCGAGGCAGCTACGGTGAAAAGCTCTGTTCCACAAGGCACAGTACTAGCTCCCATCTTGTTCCTCATCCTCATATCCGACATAGACAAGGATGTCAGCCACAGCACCGTGTCTTCCTTTGCAGATGACACCCGAATCTGCATGACAGTGTCTTCCATTGCAGACACTGCAAGGCTCCAGGCGGACATCAACCAAATCTTTCAGTGGGCTGCAGAAAACAATATGAAGTTCAACGATGAGAAATTTCAATTACTCAGATATGGTAAACATGAGGAAATTAAATCTTCATCAGAGTACAAAACAAATTCTGGCCACAAAATAGAGCGAAACACCAACGTCAAAGACCTGGGAGTGATTATGTCGGAGGATCTCACCTTCAAGGACCATAACATTGTATCAATCGCATCTGCTAGAAAAATGACAGGATGGATAATGAGAACCTTCAAAACTAGGGAGGCCAAGCCCATGATGACACTCTTCAGGTCACTTGTTCTATCTAGGCTGGAATATTGCTGCACTCTAACAGCACCTTTCAAGGCAGGTGAAATTGCCGACCTAGAAAATGTACAGAGAACTTTCACGGCGCGCATAACGGAGATAAAACACCTCAATTACTGGGAGCGCTTGAGGTTTCTAAACCTGTATTCCCTGGAACGCAGGAGGGAGAGATACATGATTATATACACCTGGAAAATCCTAGAGGGACTAGTACCGAACTTGCACACGAAAATCACTCACTACGAAAGCAAAAGACTTGGCAGACGATGCACCATCCCCCCAATGAAAAGCAGGGGTGTCACTAGCACGTTAAGAGACCATACAATAAGTGTCAGGGGACCGAGACTGTTCAACTGCCTCCCAGCACACATAAGGGGGATTACCAACAGACCCCTGGCAGTCTTCAAGCTGGCACTGGACAAGCACCTAAAGGCAGTTCCTGATCAGCCGGGCTGTGGCTCGTACGTTGGTTTGCGTGCAGCCAGCAGCAACAGCCTGGTTGATCAGGCGCTGATCCACCAGGAGGCCTGGTCACAGACCGGGCCGCGGGGGCGTTGACCCCCGAAACTCTCTCCAGGTAAACTCCAGGAGGGTAGGCCTTATCTCAAAGTCAGTGGGAGGGTAGGCCTTATCTGAGATAAGGCCTACCCTAGCACTAATTTGGAGATAAGTTATCTCCAAATTAGTGCTAGGGTAGGCCTTATCTCAAAATCTGTGGGAGGGTAGGCCTTATCTCAAAATCAGTGGGAGGGTAGGCCTTGTCTCAAAATCAGTGGGAGGGTAGGCCTTATCTCAAAATCAGTGGGAGGGTAGGCCTTATCTCAAAATCAGTGGGAGGGTAGGCCTCGTCTCAAAATCAGTGGGAGGGTAGGCCTTATCTCAAAATCAGTGGGAGGGTAGGCCTTATCTCACAGTGGGCGGGTAGGCCTTATCTCAAAATCAGTGGGAGGGTAGGCCTTATCTCAAAATCAGTGAGAGGGTAGGCCTTGTCTCAAAATCAGTGGGAGGGTAGGCCTTATCTCAAAATCAGTGGGAGGGTAGGCATTATCTCAAAGTCAGTGGGAGGGTAGGCCTTATCTCAAAATCAGTGGGAGGGTAGGCCTTGTCTCAAAATCAGTGGGAGGGTAGGCCTTATCTCAGAATCAGTGGGAGGGTAGGCCTTATCTCAAAGTCAGTGGGAGGGTAGGCCTTATCTCAAATTCAGTGGGAGGGTAGGCCTTATCTCAAAATCAGTGGGAGAGTAGGCCTTATCTCAAAATCAGTGGGAGGGTAGGCCTTATCTCAAAATCAGTGGGAGGGTAGGCCTTATCTCAAAATCAGTGGGAGGGTAGGCCTTGCCTCAAAATCAGTGGGAGGGTAGGCCTTATCTCAAAATCAGTGGGAGGGTAGGCCTTATCTCAAAGTCAGTGGGAGGGTAGGCCTTATCTCAAAATCAGTGGGAGGGTAGGCCTTATCTCAAAATCAGTGGGAGAGTAGGCCTTATCTCAAAATCAGTGGGAGGGTAGGCCTTATCTCAAAATCAGTGGGAGGGTAGGCCTTATCTCAAAATCAGTGGGAGGGTAGGCCTTATCTCAAAATCAGTGGGAGGGTAGGCCTTATTTCACAGTATGAGGGTAGGCCTTATCTCAGAATCAGTGGGAGGGTAGGGCTTATCTTAGTGGGAGGGAAGGCCTTATCTCAAAATCAGTGGGAGGGTAGGGCTTATCTTAGTGGGAGGGTAGGCCTTATCTCAAAATCAGTGGGAGGGTAGGCCTCGTCTGACCCATCATTGGGAGGATAGGCTTAGCGTTTCCCTTAAATAATAATAATAATAATCTGATCTATCAGTGGGTGCTAAGATAGGCTTTTTCTCAGCATCAGTGGGGGCATAAAAAGATTGACCCTAGTTGTATATTTTATGAGCTCTGCAGTATTTATAATGAAATTCACTATAATGTTCAACCAGAGTACATCGTGAACATTATTAAGTTATACCACGAGACCACAGCGCTGGCTGGAAGAATCGATTCACTGCAAGATGAGGCTAGACACGAGAGGGCTTAATTACGTCCTCGTCTGTCCACTTTCGTGCAGGAGAGAATCTGCAAATGAATGGAAAACCTCAACCAATTTCAAACGATATTATCGTGTGAAATTGGTTGAGTAAGACCAGCCCAAGCTCATCCCTTGGGTAGCTTCGAAAATGAGAAGGAATTTCCTTGGCTTAAAAGGTAAGCCAGAGGGATGCCTTGGTCATATAACCATAAGGCGCAATGAGGGGGAAAGGAGGGTTAACATATGACTAAGACCCACGTCAGGAGGCATCTGTCCTGGTTCCTGACGAATCGTACGTAACCTATGAAACCTCATTGTCATACCTGAACGAGTAACTGACTGACATTCCATATTTCAGAGAGGTTATAAGTTGTTGCTTACCATGTTACTGAGCAAACTTATCTACTGTACTCATCTACAAGACACCAGTATGAACTCATGAACAGTACTCATGTACTAGACTGGCTTGTTTCATACACCACGCTTGGATAAGCGCACCTATATATTTATCCGCAAGACACACCTGGATGAACTCATAAACAGTACACATATACAAGACACATGGATCAAGTCATCCACAGCACTCATCTACAATGCTCGTAGATACTCATCAATACTCATACACGACACTTAGAAAATTCTTGAACATTACTCATCTACAACTCACCTGGATAAACTCATTATTCATCTGAAACGCACCTTTGGATAATTCAGCAATACTCATCCACGACACCTCAACACTACTCATCTACAAGAAGCCTGGATAGAGTTAATATGGTCAAATATGAGAGATAGCACTTCCCTGTGAGGAGTGAATAATCCGAGTTGGACCGGAACATTGTCGCAAGTTTCATTCTCCAATATGCAGGTTATTTGTATATTGTTCTAGTCATGGTATTGCGTACCTGTACGTAAATAAACTTACCAACTTATTGAGTTATCCTTAGTTAAATCTACACAATGAGCCTTGTATATGACCATAAATGTGCTGTCAACAATATTGTTTATGTAACAAAAACTTTAAACTTACCCTTTTTATTCTTTAGCCCTTCCTGGCTGGGCCACTTTGTGGTGCCTATCACGTAGTCCAATAAAAATAATAAAAACAATGCTCGGAATACTTGAGCCGAGTTAAATGGCAGTAGGATATAATACGTACATTTGAACACGCTGCATACGTGACCACACGACATTATACACGATGAAAGTGCAAATATCACAAGGGGCAGACATTACGGCGCCAGGGACATGAATTTAGTATCTGTATAATGAGAATGGATTGCAGTATATATTTAACAAGTGTGGGAGTCGCTGATTACGCTTGGCCAAATGTTGGATGAGATGGTGAATTGTTTTAGCGTTTAAATTGCCTGCAATAGCGATAAGTATGCTTTCGACACAATTTTCAGAGTAAGCTTTCATTGGTACAACGTTTCGCTCTGTAGAGCTCAGAGTGAAACATTGTATCTACAACTTGTCTGGGCAAAATGTTACTTCATTATTAAAAAAAAAAAATGGATGGATGGAGGAGGGTGTGCAGCTACCTTGATCTGGTCGACATTTAACAATATTATTGCAAAAGAATGTTTGCTTAACACACTCATCACACAGGATAGACAGTCATACACTTTTATAAAGTTTACATTTATCGTCAGCAATACTCGTCCACCAGAATAATGCCTATTAATTGCCTATTATTTAGCTATACTACTGAATTATAGTCAAAAGATCACAGAGGCAGACCCAGGGCCCAATATGTGCCTCTGTAATCTGACTACCGCGCACAGGACGGGTATGGGGTGCATAATAAAGACATTAACTACTTAGTTAACAGTCCAGACCCTGGGCCCAGTCCAGTCCCTGAACTGGACCCAAAAGTTATTAACTGAGAAAGCTACAGTTGTAGGCTAAATAACAAGGCGACACACTTTCTTGCCATTCTTCAAAGTAATTTTCTCACTCGCCTTATACTTACTCTCCAGAAACGGCTTTCTAAATAAACAAATAATTATCTCAATTAACTTTTACCCCAGCTCAGCCGGGAGGAAACTTTAAAAGCTATCGTAGCTACTGAACCCATAGTGGAACGCTCAGCCGTACACTGCAGCCTCTGCAAGACTACGTATGTGCATTATTATTATTATTATTATTATTATTATTATTATTATTATTATTATTATTATTATTATTATTATTATTATATTCAGGAGAAGTACTAAACTTATAAGGGCTATGCAGCGTTTAGGGAATGTGAAGCATAATCAGTTTGATCCAAGGACTGGATGAGTGGTTCCAGTACCCGAGATCAAGAGCCCTTCTTCAGCATGGAGGCACTTTCCTCCCCGTCCTCGAAGGGAAGGCTACGTATGCACTTGTGGGTCATTACCCCCGCGGCCTGGTCCCAGACCGGCCTCCCTGTTGCTGGTCTGTCGACCAGGCTGTTGGTGCCAGTTGCTGGCAGTCCAGCGCATGCACCACAACCCGATTGATCAGGGACTGACTTGAGAAACTTATCAAGTTCCCTCTTGAAGACAGTCAGGGGTTGGTTGGTAATTCCCGTTATGCACTGCACGTATAAGTACAATAAAGTACCTAAATTACTGGGAACGGATGAAGTCCCTAGACATGTACTCCTTGGAACGCATGTGAGAAATTTACATTATAATATGCACTTGGAAAATCTTAGAGGGACTAATCTCAAATCTGCACACAGAAATCACTCCCTATGAAAGGAAAAGGCTTGGCAGGCGGTGCAACATTCCCCCAATGAAAAGCAGGGGCGCCATGAATACGCTAAGAGACAACACAAAAAGTGTCAGGGGCCTAAGACTATTCAACTGCCTCCCAGCATACCTTAGGGGCCGGGCTATGGTTCGTACGTCGGTTTGCGTCCGACCATCAGTAACAGGCTGGTCACGGACCGGGCTGCGGGGGCGTTGACCACCGGAGCATCGTCCAGGTATGCACTTAAGGAGCGTATTGAAATGTCTTGGCCCCTCTTACATTTATCAAGTCTCTTCGTGCTATTGCTTTTCAGTGAAGGTTTTGCACCGTCTGCCAAGCGCCTCCTGCTCTCACATAGAGTGATTTCAAATAGCAGGTTTAGGACCTATTCCACCAAAATTTTCCATATGTACCTTTCTCGCTTATGCTCCAAGGAGTGCATACAGTTCAGGGGATTTCAAGCACTCCCTGCAGGGCAAAAGCTTGACCGAATCCATAAGAGCAATGAAGGTTCTCTGTGTTACGTAAATGCCTTGAGGAGAGCTATGTAGAAATTCTATACCATTAGGCCCAAAATTAGGAATGGTTTACCAGAAGAAACCTGTGGAAAGTACTGTATATATTTTCCAGAAATACAGTAGTTATATGTAAATAGATGGCCATACTGTATTTAATAAAAATTATGTTATAAAAAATGGGAAACTGCGCCTGCGCAGAAGAGACTCGCCATTGTTGTTTGAATTGGACACAAACGTTAGTAGATATTGGGGAGAATTTTCGTGCTCTAGAGGTAAAATTGGGCTGACACCTCTCAAATAGGAGACGAAATTGTTGGATGTGCATTCCTGCATAACTTGAGATATCAGACGACTGCACAAGACAGCTCCAGGAACCTCAGATAAGCTATCTAGATTTGTGTTATAATTCTGGCCAGTATTTTCATAAATTTAGACAGTGAGGTTTTCTGAGTTAGTTAGTTAGTTTAATATGTTTATTATGCACCCCATACCCATCCTGTGGGCGGTAGTCAAAAGATTACAGAGGTACATAATGGGTCTAGGGACTGGGCCTCAAAGTTTTGATAGCTGAGCAAGTTACAGAGGTAATGAATTCACAATTTACAAAGGTAATGAACTCACAATTTACAAAGGTAATGAACTCCAGGTAGGTCTAGTCACAACCATGACAAGTTACAAAGGTATTTACAGCTTACAGAGGTACACAATGGGTCCAGGGACCGGGCTCCAAAGTTTTGATGGCTGAACTAGGTACAAGGTAATGAACTCACAAGTTACAAAGGTAATGAACTCACAAGTTACAAAGGTAATGAATACTGTAAGAATGGTTACTTACGTTTATACATGGCTGCAATCATGAACAAATTTTAGAGTAATGAGCAATTCACACTTCCCACCCCGGTCACAACTGTAGTGAGTTATTGGTGCAAATGTTGATTGCTGAGTCTCTCTCTCTCACACACACACACACACACACACACACATACAAATTCATACACACACACACATAAACACACACACACACACACACACAAACTCATACACACACACGCACACACACTCATACACACACACACACTCATACACACACACACACACTCACACACACACACACACTCATACTCACACACACACACACACACACACACACACACACACACACACACACACACACTCACACACTCATACACATACACACAAACACACACACACACACACACACACACACACACACACACACACACACACACACACACACACACACACACACACACACACACACACACATGCACATATGTGGTAATGCTTTATTTACAGCTAGCAAAGTCAGGGTATTTCTCCAGAATGGTCTGTAATATACCACTGTGGATAAAATACTTAGCCATTTCTTGAACACTTCTGAGTGAGTTGTTTCTAAATTCATTAATTTTATCGCACTCCAGTACATAATGACGCAGGGTGTGACAATAATCCATCTGGCAAAGTTTACATTTCGTTTGGTCTACATCTGGTGGTGGTGATTTAACCTGCCAAAGATACTTGTAACCCAGCCGGAGCCGGGCGGTAGTGACATCCAAGAGTCTGCTTATTTTGTTGGATGCACCATAGACATGTGGCTCCTCCTGCATGATAGAATGATGATAGATGGACTCACTGGTGTCAATCTCCCTGAGCCTTAAGTATGATACACCTTGATCTCCAGTCAAATTGGTGAGTGATTTTAAGATATTCTCCTTCTGTTATGTGTATGTGTATCTATAATCATTTTTTTAATATTAATATACAGTCCACAAATTTATATATTTACCAGAATTCTTGTTGATGCATCTTTCATTTGTAATTAATAGGTCTAGAGCAACTTGTGGATAAGACAGTTGTAGGTATCGAAGGGGAACATTTTTGCGACCTAAGTGTCCTAAATTCCTACTTGTCTATGTAACTGATAAATAATAATTATCTTTGTTATCGTTTACTGTTATGTACATAATGAGTTACATTCAAATAAATGTAATTTTCCACAATGTAATGTGGAAATGTAATGTGTAATGTAACCACTTAGTAGGTGAAGACTACAACCTCATAGCAGCCGAGGTCTCCAGCCACATACCAGCTGAGGTATCCACACAGCAGTTGTTCAAGGACTCTCACCCCTTGTAACCTAGACAGTGTCCTGCCCAGCAGGACACTGTCTAGGCTACAGAGAGGCAAAAATGGCAGAGATTCCCCGCATACCATAGATAATTTCTGCTATGATTTTAAGATAAGATAAGATTTCGTTCGGATTTTTAACCCCGGAGGGTTAGCCACCCAGGATAACCCAAGAAAGTCAGTGCGTCATCGAGGACTGTCTAAATTATTTCCATTGGGGTCCTTAATCTTGTCCCCCAGGATGCGACCCACACCAGTCGACTAACACCCAGGTACCTATTTGCTGCTAGGTGAACAGGACAATAGGTGTAAGGAAACGTGTCAGAATTTCCACCCGCCGGGAATCGAACCCGGGCCCTCCGTGTGTGAAGCGGGAGTTTTAGCCACCAGACCACCGGACCACCGTATCTATGCTAGGTTCTCCTTTGACGTGGTATGTATACCCCCTCCCTGACAGTGGACAGTGGTAGTACGTAGTTTTAACCATAGGCTTGGTGAGTTGAGAAAGGAAGTAGGATAGGTAAGAACAGAATGTGGAAAAAGTGTGGATGGGGAAAGGGAGAAGGGCTAATAAAAGTAAGTGGCCTAATCACGGAGGTGCATTTTAGTAAGGGTGTGTGTTGTGTTATGCTGTTCTTGATAATCACAGGATGGGGTATCCCCCACTACTCGTCAGCAGCACACCTGTATACAAGTTGCATGCATGGCGATGAATTAGTAGTGGGTATAGTTTTTCCTATTGCCTTTTTTTTGCAGGAGGGAGGTTGCAAAGGCTGGTTATAGGGTGCCTGCTGGAGCTGGTGATTGCAAGGCCCTTGCTGGAACTGGTGATTGCAGGGCCCTTGCTGGAGCTGGTGATTGCAGGGCCCTTACTGGAGCTGGTGGTGGTAGTCGGCTGCTTTGCTGAAGCAGATGGTCGGCTGAACTGTTTCTGAGGCAGTGTCCTGCCGTAGGAGGTTTGCAGATGTTATATGGTTAGATGTAAGGTCTCCATAATTGGAGTGGTTTTATCCGTCTTGGACATAGACTGGCACTGGTGGTACCCATTCTTCTATATCTTCAGGGAGGTCACTCAGAATCTTCGGTCTCGGGAAGTTCTCTTTGTGCGCGAAACGTTGGACTCTGTTGGAGGGACATCCTGTGGGTCCTGTGGGGAGGTGTATTGATGATGTAGTCGGTGTTAGTTGGCTGGGGAGGGTTTTCTCTGTCTGATATATAGAGTTCTTGCATGTCATATAACTGTCTCGTCTTTAGTTTGTCTAGTCTGACATTTATTACGTCGATCTCCTGTTGGATGTGTAGATTCTCCATTCTGATTCTGTCCCTCAGTCTGGTGCCTGTGATAAAGCGGAGAGACTCTTTGTAGCTGTAACATAGATTTTCTTGTTTGTAACATGGGCACACAAGGATATTCAAGCATAGGCTTTATCATAATCTTATATAGGTGCTTCTTGATATGAGTGAGAGCTTGATGAAACCTGTATAGTTGGCTGAGGTGGACTTTTGCTAAGTTTACCTTTACGGTGATGTGTGATGTGGAGCGGGGTAATCTGTTGATCTCGTATCCCAGGATCATACTGCTGATGGAGATACCCTTCTTGTTTACAATAGTTGTGGCAAAACGAAATAAAGATTTCGAATTGAATCTCCATGGTGGGATTTTATTTTTTTGTATTATTTTAATCATGGGGAAGCACTAAACCCGTAGAGGTCACATAGTGCCTGAGGAAATGGATGCATTCAGATTAGATCGAAAGGGCAGGATAAGTAAGTTTATTTAGGTACACCACTAGACCCCAGAAAGCCTCCGACTACTGGACCCCAGAGAGCCTCTCACCACTAGACCCCAGAAAGTCTCCCACTACTAGATCCCCAGGGAGCCTTCCACCACTAGACCCCAGAAAGCCTTCCACCATTAGACCCCAGAAAGCCTCCCACCACTAGACCCCAGAGAGCCTCCCACCACTAAACCCCAGAGCCTCCCACCACTAGACCCCAGAGAGCCCCCACCACTAGACCCCAGAGAGCCTCCCACTAGACCCCAGAGAGCCTCCCACCACTAGACCCCCGAGAGCCTCCCACCACTAGACCCCAGAGAGCCTCCCATCACTAGACCTCAGAAAGCCTCCCACCACTAGACCCCAGAGAGCCTCCCATCACTAGACCCCAGAGAGCCTCCCACCACTAGACCCCAGAGAGCCACCCACCACTAGACCCCAGAGAGCCTCCCACCACTAGACCCCAGAGAGCCTCCCACCACCAGTCATCACGTAAACACTGTCTCAGCCACACTTGATACACTACGCTCGTAAATAATACTTATTTTGACTTGTATATGTCATTAGCAAGTGTTGTGACGCAGGTGAGGCACACCTTGTGAAGCTCCACACAATATTCCTGGCAGGAAAGTTCTATCTCTTCTCAAATGGATGAGATAACTTGTATTTGAACCTTGTTTAGCAGTTGTGTTGTTGTGCTGGAGTGCCTGGGGAAGGCTGGCTGGCTCCTCCTCACTTGCTCCACCATTTATTATTCTCCTGCACTAGTTCCACCTTAGTCATCATGGCCCCTAGGAGGATCGGCATAATTGGCTATGGACATCTGGGTAAGAACGCCGATTACAGATGTTGTTTCTTAATTGTTACGTCATAGGGTTATATATAAACTAGTGATGCTTATCATGCCATGCACAACAATTTCGCACTGAGGCAAACGTTTAAATTTCAACATTTTATTTTCGGTCACCTCGTCGCCAGACGTGTAGCAGTGTGTTCGTATTATTTAGATGCTTGTGGTTAAATATACGTTTTTATATTTGATATATTTTATATGTTTCTATAACAAAGGAGGGCTAAAATAAAGTATTTGTATGGGTTTATGTTTGAGAAAGACCTGCCTAGTATGGGTCAGTAAGTTTATTCAGGTATACACAGTTACATTGATTATCATACATAGCAGCATATGTGTAGAGAACCTAGGATAACAAAAAAAGTCAGACAGACTGACTTATGTCCATTGGGGTCCTTGTGATAATTATTGTGGAAAATTTTGGAGTTTCCCAAATTCAGCATGTGTAAATTTGAATAATACAATAAATTTGTAATAAAATGTGATGCTGATTTGACGCTTTTGAGAAATTTCGAGTGAGTTTTTAGTTAGTTTAATGTTTATTATGCACCCCATACCCATCCTGTGGGCGGTAGTCAAAAGATTAGAGGTACATAATGGGTCCAGGGACTGGACTCCAAAGTTTTGATAGCTGAGCAAGTTACAGAGGTAATGAACTCACAATTTACAAAGGTAATGAACTCACAATTTACAAAGGTAATGAACTCCAGGTAGGTTTGGTCACAATCATGACAAGTTACAAAGGTATTTACAGATTACAGAGGTACGTAATGGGCCCAGGGACTGGGCCCCCAAAGTTTTGATAGCTGAACTAGGTACAAAGGTAATGAGCTCACAAATTACAAAGGTAATGAATTCTGTAAGAATGGTTACTTACGTTTATACATGGCTACAATCATGAACAAATTATAGTGTAATGAGCAATTCACACTTCCACACCCGGTCACAACTATAATGAGTTATTGGTGCAAATATTGATTGTTGAGTCACACACAATTTCGAGTGAGAGGGGTGTAGAACAGCTGCTGACAGACGACGGGGTTAGTTAGTTTAATATGTTTATTATGCACCCCATACCCATCCTGTGGGCGGTAGTCAAAAAATTACAGAGGTACATAATTGGTCCAGGGACTGGACTCCAAAGTTTTGATAGCTGAGCAAGTTACAGAGGTAATGAACTCAAATTTACAAAGGTAATGAACTCACAATTTGGGGGAGAAGCCATTTTGTAATATGTGAACACTGGTTGTCGTGGGAAATTCTCCTAATAATCCGGTGTCTTCCGAGACAAATTGGGGGGTTTCGACCTGAATTTGTAATTAGGAACCCATGTTAACGTGTCCTGCTGAAGAATTGGGACAGGAAATTTGTGGGACGTCAAGAATTATGTGGATGGCAGAAGATAAAGGATACAAACATCACTCACAGGGAAGTGCACCATTAGTCCTTGCATTTAGATCTCTAGCTGGCCAGTGTAGAGTCTAGGTGTCAGGCAGGTGTTGTGGTGTGATCCATCTACAGTAATTAAATGGTAAGTGGTAAAACAAATTTATTTTGTGTACCCACCAAGCCTAATCATATACAATCCACAATTTTAATTTACCAGAGTAGCTGGTTTTAATATTGTAATTATTAATTTAATGTCAGGTCTAACTTTTTGTAGGGAGTGGGCATCGAGGGAGTTACAGTCCTGCGATCTACTGTGACTTAAGTCCCACTTACCTCACCCAAATTGTTTGCAGGTAATAATTTAGGTAATACCCTGTAAATCTCCTGCAGGTAATTTACTCACATAATAATTCACAATTATTATGTATATTTAAAAGTTAAAAGCAGATAAGTATCTTAAATATGTAAAAGCAGTGACAATAAAAGAAGATATACTTGGGGAGAGATAAAATTAGTTATTTTCATACAAGAAATCACTCTCTTCTCCCTTTATTCATGAGGTACATTTTGGCTCTCTTCTTGAACTGACTCATGATGTGACAGACTTTGACATATGCAAGCAGTTTATTCCACTCTTTTATTGCTGAATAGAAAAATGTCTTCGAAGCCTGGCAAAGGCTTCTCCCTTCCCCAAGTTCTGTACTTGCATTGGTTCCCGGCCTTAACAAAATTGGCAGTAAGATACTGGGGACAGTGGTTGCGAGCAATTTTTTAAACATAATTTAGCTTTAGTTGATTTACTCTGTCTTTAACATTCAGATGTCCAGTTGTTGTAATTCATCCTGGGCCAACATGTTCTATTGGGCACAGGTCCAGAATGAATCTCACCATTTTATTCTGGGTGATTTGTAGCCTATCTTTCATTTTTTTTTGTAAGGCAGAGTACCATGAAGAGCAAGAGTAGTCTATAATACATTGTGTGAGAGCTAGACAGGGTCCTGTGAGCCTCATTTGGCAGACACTGTGAATGTCTGTAGATGACCTTTAGCCTGGCATTCTCTTTCTTTACAACATTGTTCCTTATTAGTTCTCCTGGCAATAGGCCTGCTGCAGTGTTCCTCATTTCTTATGTTCTTTTGTATTGTACCTCACTTCCAAAGACTAGCGCCTCCATGGCCCGGTCCCAGACCAGACCTGGTTGTTGGATCGATCGATCAGGCTGTTAGTGCCCGCCGCCCACAGTCCAACAGCCCGGTTGATCAGATTTGCTAGAAGTTCCACTCCTGCTGGAATAACGTTATATTCTAGGAAACGTGTCGCACAGCTCGCCATCTTACAGACATCACTTCACTGATATGGAGACAGTCAAACGAATGACTGATGAAGGCACCTTAAGCAGTGTTACTGATAAAAATGGAAAACAGGAATAAATAAAGGGAATATAAATAGCATGCTAAAATTATCCAGCCAAAACAGGACTCGCAGCAATAGTTTTAAGTTGGAAAAATTCAGATTCAGGAAGGATATAGGAAAGCACTGGTTTAGTACAAGAGTTGTGGATGAATAGAACAAACTCCCGAGTACCGTCATAGAAGCTAAAGCGTTGTGTAGTTTTAAAAATAGGTTAGATAAATACATGAGTGAGTGTGAGCTGGACCTGACCAGCTTGTGCTAATAGATCTGATACCGGCTTCTTCCCTAATTGGATGTTAACTGATCTGACTAGGTTGGGCCATTGGCTTAATTAAGCCAGTGGGAGACTTGGACCTTAACTAGTGAAAATCTCACATAGTTATGTTTACCACGCTCGGAGTTCGCTCGACAACCTTTTATCACCTTTATCTTACAATTATATATATACTTTTTTTCTGTTGCTGTATGTTATAATTGGTTATTCCTTTGTGTCGCTGTGTAAGAAAACTCAACTACTTGCTGAAGTATTCAATTGATGAGCAAATGGTGTCCACACACTGCGGTGTATTTAATGATGTTCATTTAAAAAGATGATATTCAGGAGACAGACGAAATGACCACTTATAAAGTACAAGTTACATAAAAGTACAGATATATACATTGGCATCTTTCAGTTTTATAAAGCAAAGTGGAAGAGTTTAGAGCAGCGTTTCTCAACCGGAGTTCCCCGCTAGAGGTCCCTAGGGGTTCCCTGAGAAATAATGATACATAGGCTAATCATATGTAAATGCATTTTTGAGTCATTTTTGTGCTTAATTTTATATTCGTAGTGTTACTATACAAGTACAGAATATTCATGGAAAATTCATGAGTATTATAATAAGGTCTTCAACCCGTTATATCATTTAAAATAATAATAATCATAGGGAATAAATATATTTAGCGACGTCTATACGGCACCAGTGTGAAACCGCCTTTAGTGGTCCGTGGACAGGATCTGTACGTGATGGATTCGTGTATCATCAAGTGACTCGATTTTTCAGCCTCACTGCAGTTTTCAACCTCTTACATGTGTGAGCAATCTATTTCTTATTTAACAAGCATCAAGAGCATAAACAGAAATCGTCTCCTTTCAGATGAAGATGAAATCCGTGTGTGTTTATCTAAAGTTCGACCCCGAAGTATTTGTGTACCAAAAGACAACCACAGGTTTCACATTAGAGAAGCAAATTTCATTATCTAAATTGGCTTCAAAAATAACATTTCCTTGACCCATATATTTGTTCATATGACAATTTGCCTTGATTAATCTTTTGCCTTTTCAACATTATCAATAAACAGTTAAATTATTATAGTAGTTATTGTCTGTATTCGTTTTGTTTATGTTATATATGATATTGATTATGTTTATTTTTTTTTTGTTTACAGATATGGTTAATTTTTTTGTATGAATGAAAACCTCCGTATGAGGTCTCTTGAACAAGCAGTTTGATTTCATTTTTTTTTTTTTTGCATTGTCAACAAACTTAAGAAAAACTTAATTTTTTTTTTTTTGCTTAAACTAGTTATCAGAAAAAAAAAATTCCTTGTGAACTTTAAGCTTATAAAAGAGAAAGAAAGATATTAAAAATGATGCTTAATAATTTTTAAGTAGGGGTTCCTTGAGACATGAAAATTATTTCAAGGCTTCTGCAAGGGTAAAAATGTTGAGAAACACTGAATTTGAGATTTTTAACATGATTATGAAAGTAGCAAAGACTTGGAAACTATACATAATTGTGTAGGTATTTACATTTAATTTGTAAATCAAAATTAGGTGCCCTACATTTATTTGAGCTGCGAAGACAAGCTCAGGTTAACAGTGCACTAGAAATAAGAGTACGGATTTACTATTTATGGAGTATAATAACAAGTTAACAGATGTGAATACTTTTTTTTTTTTTGAGGAGGGGAAAATAGCCGGAGGGGAAGAGGTAACATTAGCAAGGATAATTGATATGTATAATGGTATTTCTGATTGTTAATATATTATACATAAAGTAGGGCTGTAACACTGATCATCATCGCTGCCCAAGGCTACTTGTCTCTTCTACTCTTCGTGACAGCAGGTCATAACATTAATTTAGCCAAGATGAGAAAATGTTGCCTAGTTAGTATGAACCATCTACGGTGTTATGATTTTTTTTTTTAGCCTAGAACTGCTTGGTAAAGCCAGTTTCATTTATTTACTTTCCCAATGATGCTACCCACAACAACCGATGAACAGCTAGTTACCTATTGTTACTTTCAGGTTTAAGTCTACTTGACTATTCATCTTGACTCGCCCGGTAATCGAACTCTTGCATTCGGCTGTGTCGTATTCTAACCACTGAGTTACAGGCCACCACTGAATAGACCGTAACAGGATCCAGGTGTTAGTACCTTGCAAGTAGTGTTGGAGAAGTAAGAGCCTGGGAAACGTCAAGGGATGCTGGGATAAGCAGTCTCATCTGAAGCTCGGTGAAAGCTTCCGAGATGTGTGTGAACGTGGACAAGCTCCAGGTGGTCCTTTATAATGGTGACGCTAAGAAGGTCGTCTGGCTCATTAAGTTTACAGGGAAAGTCTAGCTCATTGAGGAAGAATGATTGTGTCATGATTTGGGAAAAGAATGCCAGGAGTGAGTCATTAGGGAGTGACTCATGGGTTAATTTAACCGGCTTCATGCGGGTCACCAACCCGCGGCTCGAATGTTGGTGACCCGCATGAGGCTCTCTCAGCCTATTAGAAAAATAAGTAATATTACTGCATAATTATTAAATCGATAAATAAGTCAAAGACAATATTTCCGAGAAAAAAATCGAATACAATAAGGGGATATGTATTAGTTGTAAAATTAAGACCTGTCTAAATTTAAAATGTGGCAACAAATTACGAAATTAAAGGCATTTTGGCTCAATATTAACTCGAAAATAATGACATCAAATATACAGCGTCATGCGGCCACGACCACATGGCCCCAGCTCCAAATATCTTGCTGCTGGGTGATTTCAACTTTAGACACCTAAAATGGAAAAAATGTGGCAAATAATGTTTTAGCAGAGATAACCCCAGGAAGCAGCTCCGATGAAAATTAACACACCCATTAACTATTAAACTATTAAATTTCTGCAACAAATTCACCTTAGGCCAGCAGACAGTGGAACCAACAAGACTGGAAAATACACTTGACCTTATCTTCGCTAATAACGATGATCTGGTACGAAATATAGCAGTATCATAGACAATACACTCAGATCACAACATAATAGCATGGCTCCTGACCAACAAAGTGAGATCAGTTATGAGAGTGCCTTCACCAAATTCAACTTCAATAACAGAAACATACAGTGGGATTAAATTAACCATGTCTTAAATCAAACAAGCTGGGAAGATATCCTAAGCAACACGGATCTGAACCTTTAGAAAAAAAATTAACTGTGGCATTGCCTGACTGATCAGGCAAGGATCCACCACGAGGCTTGATCATGGATCGGGCAGCAGGGGCGTTAACCCTTGGAATACCCTTCAGGTATACTCCAGGTATAGCTTCCTGCCCAGCTTTACACCCTCATGTATGTAAATGTGTATAATTTTAAATTATAATGGGAGAGGGGATGCATAGTGAAGGCAGAGATACCCAGTGGTGGTAAAGAGGCATAGCGTAGACATGGGAGGTGCAGTGCAGGGAGGCACATTGTAGGATGGGAGATGCAGTGAAGACAGCAGTGAAAGTGTTAATGTCACCACAGTCCTCTTCAGACTGTTGTTAAAAATATATGTTAATGTCACCATAGTCCTATCTAGGCTGTTGCTAAAAATATAGCTGCGACAAAGCCTTCTACTTTAAAGATAGGAGAACGCCATGAGAAGTGGACTAATGATTTTTTGTTTTTGTTTTATGCAGTGACAAACTGGCCTGATATTCAATGAAAGTATCTCCATATTTAACGATATACGGACTGCTCATTGCTTCAAGGAGAAGCGCGAACAAATAAAATCTGGCCACTCAACAGATTTTTGTCTCAACAGTAAAACGTTTTTAAAAGGCGCAATGATGAATATGTATCTAAAGTGCAAGCTAGCAAGCACGTAGCTAAATACTTTATTGCGGAGAACGACAGACCATGCGACAGTGCATGGGGAAAGTAATAGATGAAATGTTCCCTGACAAGGCTGCTTGTATCAATTGCAGTTTAATATCTTTATTATGCACCCCATACTCATCCTCTGGGTGGTAGTCACCCCATACCCATCCTGTGGGCGGTAGTCAAAAGATTACAGAGGTACATAATGGGTCCAGGGACTGGACTCCAAAGTTTTGATAGCTGAACTAGTTACAAAGGTAATGAACTCCAGATAGATCTGGTCACAATCATGGCAAGTTACAAAGGTAATGCTTGTATCAGCAACCTAAGTTTTCTGCATCTACATTCACCAGGCGACGTAGAAGAGCTGTATTACACATTGATTAACAAAGCAGCACATTATAAACTTTACTCTTTGTGGCACTAGATAAAAGCAGTGCCATCACAGTCACTGTTCAACTTCGAATTTTTATTAGGGAAATATATTAAATTTTTTAAATTACGGAGTTTTATGCACTGCATGTTCTGAAAGATACTATACTAGTACTGCAGAAAATTTATTTATAATAGTGAGTGAACCTGTGGTGTGAGCAACTGAAGTGTGACCACCAATTACCTGGAGTTTACCTGGAGAGAGTTCCGGGGGTCAACGCCCCCGCGGCCCGGTCTGTGACCAGGCCTCCTGGTGGATCAGAGCCTGATCAACCAGGCTGTTACTGCTGGCTGCACGCAAACCAACGTACGAGCCACAGCCCGGCTGATCAGGAACCGACTTTAGGTGCTTGTCCAGTGCCAGCTTGAAGACTGCCAGGGGTCTGTTGGTAATCCCCCTTATGTATGCTGGGAGGCAGTTGAACAGTCTCGGGCCCCTGACACTTATTGTATGGTCTCTTAACGTGCTAGTGACACCCCTGCTTTTCATTGGGGGGATGTTGCATCGTCTGCCAAGTCTTTTGCTTTCGTAGTGAGTGATTTTCGTGTGCAAGTTCGGTACTAGTCCCTCTAGGATTTTCCAGGGGTATATAATCATGTATCTCTCCCGCCTGCGTTCCAGGGAATACAGGTTCAGGAACCTCAAGCGCTCCCAGTAATTGAGGTGTTTTATCTCCGTTATGCGCGCCGTGAAGGTTCTCTGTACATTTTCTAGGTCAGCAATTTCACCTGCCTTGAAAGGTGCTGTTAGTGTGCAGCAATATTCCAGCCTAGATAGAACAAGTGACCTGAAGAGTGTCATCATGGGCTTGGCATCCCTCGTTTTGAAGGTTCTCATTATCCATCCTGTCATGGTTTCACGTGGTGCAAGGATGGTTGCAAGTGGTGCAAGGATGGTTGCAAGTAGTCAAAGGATGGTTGCAAGTAAAACTGGTGTAGCTGCAAGAATGGTGCAAGGATGGTTGCAAGTGGTACAAGGATGGTTGCAAGTAGTGCAAGGATGGTTGCAAGTGGTGCAAGGATGGTTGGAAGTGGTGCAAGGATGGTTGCAAGTAGTGCAAGGATGGTTGCAAATGGTGCAAGGATGGTTTCACGTGGTGCAAGGATGGTTGCAAGTGGTGCAAGTATGGTTGCAAGTAGTCAAAGGATGGTTGCAAGTAAAATTGGTGTAGCTGCAAGAATTAATGAAAATATATCAATATAAATTATATACAATACCAAGTTGATGAGTAAGACACATGTGCAACACTTGGGTATCGTTATGATCGAAAATTTTCACCTGCCTCAGCAGGCTTCTTCAGTCGAATGCGAGGAGAGGTTAGGGCAAATCGACCTGACGACACTGGAGGACAGGAGAGATAGGGGGGATATAATAACGACATATAAAATACTGAGAGGAATCGACAAGGTGGGCAGAGAAAGGATGTTCCAGAGATGGGACACAGCAACAAGGGGACACAGTTGGAAGTTAAAGACTCAGATAAATCACAGGGATGTTAGGAAGTATATCTTCAGTCACAGAGCTGTCAGGAAGTGGAATAGTCTGGGGAGTGATGTGGTGGAGGCAGGATCCATACATAGCTTTAAGAAGGAATATGATAAAGCTCACGGAGCAGGAAGTGACCTAGTAGCGACCAGTGAAGAGGCGGGGCCAGGAGCTGTGACTCGACCCCTGCAACCACAACTAGGCGAGTAGAGAGGATTATATTGTCAATATTCGACTGTTGAAATCTTCTGCGCAGGCGAAACGTTTAATTTGTATAGATACCTAAGCGCTGAAAATGTCTTACTCATTATTCACCACCAGGCTTTGTGCAGTAGGATTCTCCGGTTTAAAAATGTGATGAGTACTGTTGTGTCAAGCGTGCATTTCTACCTGGCACTATTGCCTGAAAGATCGCTAGTTTCAAAGCTTCTTGTATGAAACATGCAGACAATATTGATGTTTACCTGGAGAGAGTTTCGGGGGTCAACGCCCCCGCGGCCCGGTCTGTGACCAGGCCTCCTGGTGGATCAGCGCCTGATCAACCAGGCTGTTGCTGCTGGCTGCACGCAAACCAACGTACGAGCCACAGCCCGGCTGATCAGGAACTGACTTTAGGTGCTTGTCCAGTGCCTGCTTGAAGACTGCCAGGGGTCTGTTGGTAATCCCCCTTATGTGTGCTGGGAGGCAGTTGAACAGTCTCGGGCCCCTGACACTTATTGTATGGTCTCTTAACGTGCTAGTGACACCCCTGCTTTTCATTGGGGGGATGGTGCATCGTCTGCCAAGTCTTTTGCTTTCGTAGTGAGTGATTTTCGTGTGCAAGTTCGGTACTAGTCCCTCTAGGATTTTCCAGGTGTATATAATCATGTATCTCTCCCTCCTGCGTTCCAGGGAATACAGGTTTAGAAACCTCAAGCGCTCCCAGTAATTGAGGTGTTTTATCTCCGTTATGCGCGCCGTGAAAGTTCTCTGTACATTTTCTAGGTCGGCAATTTCACCTGCCTTGAAAGGTGCTGTTAGAGTGCAGCAATATTCCAGCCTAGATAGAACAAGTGACCTGAAGAGTGTCATCATGGGCTTGGCCTCCCTAGTTTTGAAGGTTCTCATTATCCATCCTGTCATTTTTCTAGCAGATGCGATTGATACAATGTTATGGTCCTTGAAGGTGAGATCCTCCGACATAATCACTCCCATGATAAAGTACAAGTGACTGATACGAGGTAAGGTCCTCAACAAACGATTGTTTGTTCTGCGCCAAGTAAAATTTCCTGACCCAGAATGGATCTGGCATCTGACTTTCTTGAGTGATGTAACACAACATTTGAATAATTTAGTTTTAAAGTTGCAAGGTAAAGGAAAACTGGTGTCCGACATGCTACGGTGCAAACTTTCCTGGGAAAGATGTTTGTGAAGCTGGTCTATGAAGGAACGTTTTCACACTTTCTCCTGCTTTAAGGAACCCTCATTTGTTTCTTTTTTCACTTTGAGGGGAAAATACCTAAAATTAATGTTAATTAATACAGTAGTCAACTTTCAGCTTCAAGATGCAGCCCATATCATACACATGACCTTCTAATGTAGGCTATTTATATAGAAAGGGCGGGAGCACTAGGTTCGAGTGAGTCATGAACAAGAATGAGACGCGTGAGTAATAATGTCTCGAGTGATTGAGATAATGAGTCATGAGTGAGAATATGTGAATTTTAACTCTAATGATATGAACACAGAATTAAGAAATGTAAAGTGCGAAGATTAGGTAATGTTCTCCTTGGTAGGGAAACGGCAGTGATAATAAATGTTGATCATATAATAATAGAAGCTTATAAGATATACGAGGAAATTGATAAGGAAGATTTATTGACACAATCAACAGAAGAACAACAGATTAGTTTAGGTTATAAAGAGCGGCACCAAAAGGGTACAAAATATTGCTTCACATACAGGACAACAAAGAGCTGGAATGTGATCCTAAAGGAAGCAGTGTGTGTTACAACTGCAGCCTTAAAACAGTAATATGAAAAGCCGAATACTGAAGTCGAGAAACCACGAGCATGGTTTTCCTGCTGTAACAATAGGTAATCACAAACCCACACTCTGGGTCGCAACCTAGGGAAGGAACCACACTGGAAATACTGCTTGTTGAGTTATCCTTAAAGATATCTTTTTCAGGTCAATACCTGACCCAGGCTGTCTTGGAGCGACCTGACTTGGACCTGGCATTCGTCTGGAATCGCACCTCAGCCTCCCTGGAGACTCGCCTAGAGGACAGGTAAGTAAATAAGATGAGGTGGTTATATTAAGAAAAGTAGTTATATTGTACCATGGACAGAGCCTGACTTTAAACTGAGCTGAGGATGGAAAACAGATCATAAATTGTAAAATGAACTGTGTGAAAAAAATGAATGTATCATTTCCAGACAGATTTGTCGGGACTTAGAGGACTGTGCATCCTACTCCCCTGACCTGGTTGTTGAGGTGGCCCATCCTCTCATCTCTCACAAGGTCAGTATAATCGCAATCACCTCCAGGGATTTACAATTTTCCCCCAACACAGCAGAAACTAATATCACAAATAATAATGGAGGAAAGAACTGCTTTTTCTGGGATACTATTATTGAACTCTGGATTATTGTTGTTGTTAAGGTGGTTATTATTATTATTATTATAATTATTATTATTATTATTATTATTATTATTATTATTATTACATTGACAAGAACACTATGGGAAATTATGGGGACGAGGTTCACAGGTACATTCCTGAAATGTTTCATCCACATAATTTGAGGGGGGCACAACTAAGCAAAAATTTATTGTACTTGCCAACGTTAGTTGGCGTGCGGCCAGCAGTAATAGCCTGGTTGATAAGACCCTGATCCACCGTGAGGCCTGGTCTCAGACTGGGCCGTGGGGGCGTTGACCCCCGAAACCATCTCCAGGTAAACTCCAGGTAGTTGTACCTCGGTGCCAGGTGGGATTTTAGAGATACTAGGCTGCACCATGCCTCTCCTCCGAGACCAGCACACACACTCCCACCCACAAAGTCGGGCCTATCAAATTTTACAACATAAAATTAATACCAATAATGTTGGTAAATTACAAGATACTGAATGGACTGTATGATGATGGTTTATGACTTGAAAAGAAAGGGGGGGGATCTGTTGAGTATACATTTACAAAAAAATATATATGTATATGTATACTATATAATGAGCACTCCCCATTTAATTACTGGATCATAATTATTATTTTTAGGAAACACGCCCAATCCAAAACTACTGTACGTTATAGGTAAGCATCACTTAGCCAAGGTGTGCTCCTAGGAAGAATCGGTGTCCTCTATTTTTCCATTCCTGTTGCCGAAATGTAAGGGTTTTTCACATTATTTATCCCAGTTCTTCAGCAGGAACATGTCAGCAATTTGTAAATTATGGATTGAGGCCGATATACACCAATTGACCTTCGAGAAGGCCTGATGACATTGTACAATTCAGACCAGTGTTAACACATTAAATTCATTATGGTGTTTCCTCATCTGCATCACTCAGCAGCTGTTCTACCTCCCCCCTTTTACTCGAAATTTCTCAAAGGGTCCAAATAGAATCATATTTTAATACGCAGTTATTATATTATTCATTTATACATGCTGAATTTAGGAAACTTCAAAAATTTCCTCAAACACTAAACTCGTACAGGTTTAATCTAGTGATTCATGTCTTCATTGTATCTGACAGTATGATATTCTCTCATATGTCTCTTCAGTTTCCATTTGAATTAAAATAAATTTAAAATTAGGTGCATTGCAGTGAAATAGGCTACAATTTATTGTAACATTTTAAAAAAATCAGTACAATAACTTCAATATGTTTCCTATAAACGACACAATAGAGCCTGTCTGCTTTACCCACATTGTTACGATTTACTCTTTTATGAGTTCTCAATGCTAAGTTATTATATTTAATGTACGAATGTTGGTAAACTTGATGAAATAGTGAGTCTTGGAGGATTTGCCTGACTGGTAGCCCCTGTGGCTTACAACCAAACGACCTGGGGCAAGTGGAGACGTTGCACATGTGTGTTACATGACTTACACCTGTCGTGCCTGTTCACCTAGCTATAAATAGGTACCTGGGTCACCTAATTTTAGGTACCTGGGTCACTAGGTGTTAGCTGACTGTTGTGGTTCGAATTGTGAGGAATGACCAAAGGACCTCCGGTAGAAACTAA
The DNA here is from genome assembly GCF_026875155.1 of Cherax quadricarinatus. Lineage (NCBI taxonomy): Eukaryota > Metazoa > Arthropoda > Malacostraca > Decapoda > Parastacidae > Cherax > Cherax quadricarinatus. Next base: position 68,803,957 of record NC_069406.1, read on the forward strand.
ATGTATTATTGTTGCTGCGTGATGCGAGAAAGACATTTTCATACTGCATAACCCCAAATGGTATAAAAAAATGAGAAATCACAGTACATACTAGAGAATGCAAATCACAGATGATGGTCAGGTGTAGGCAGGAGGTCCCCTAATTGAAGTGTCACTTGACAACTGAGAAGCAGCATGTAGTAGTAACATATGTGCTAGAACTGTTGAGTGTAGTAGTTGCTAGCCCTTTGTTCTATGGTTTTGGAAGTACAGTGGACCCTCGACCAGCGATGGCATCGATTAATGATAAATCTGACTAGCGATACATTTCATCGCAAAAATTTTGCCTCGATTAGCGCTAAAAAACTCGACCAACACTATTCCTTCCGTCTGAGACGCGTCCACTTCTGGCCAGTGTTTACAAGCCAGCCAGCCACCGCGGTCACTTCCAAGCATACAATCTGAACATTTCATATTATCACAGCCTTTTTAGTGATTGCACCTGCAAAATAAGTCACCATGGGCCCCAAGAAAGCTTCTAGTGCCAACCCTACAGCAAAAAGGGTGAGAATTACTATGGATATGAAGAAAGAGATCATTGCTAAGTATGAAAGTGGAGTGCATGTCTCCGAGCTGGCCAGGCTGTACACAAAACCCCAATCAACCATCGCTACTATTGTGGCCAAGAAAACGGCAATCAAGGAAGCTGTTCTTGCCAAAGGTGCAACTATGTTTTTGAAACTGAGATCGCAAGTGATAGACGATGTTGAGAGACTGTTATTGGTATGGATAAACGAAAAACAGATAGCAGGAGATAGCATCTTTCAAGCGATCATATGTGAAAAGGCTAGGAAGTTGCATGACGATTTAATTAGAAAAATGCCAGCAACTAGTGGTGATGTGAGTGAATTTAAGGCCAGCAAAGGTTGGTTTGAGAGATTTAAGAATCGTACTGGCATACATAGTGTGATAAGGCATGGTGAGGCTGCCAGTTTGGACCAAAAAGCAGCTGAAAAATATGTGCAGGAATTCAAGGAGTACATAGACAGTGAAGGACTGAAACCTGAACAAGTGTTTAATGGTGACACTGACAATGTTGTGAAACACGTTAGGAATGTCATAAAGGAACGGGAGGTACAGGCCTCTATGGGCAGATATGTTGTGCGACAGAGGTCCAGTGACTCTCAAGCTGGTCCTAGTGGCATTAAAAGAAGGGAAGTAACCCCGAAAAAGGACTTGCCACCTCAAGTCCTAATGGAAGGGGATTCCCCTTCTAAACACTAAGACCATCAACACACTCTCTTCTTCCCATCCCATCAGTCATCACCAGATCTTCAATAAAGGTAAGTGTCATGTAACTGTGCATGTCTTCTTCAGTTTGTGTGTATTAAAATTAATATTTCATGTGTTAAATTTTTTTTTTTTCAATACTTTTGGGTGTCTTGCAAGGATTAATTTGATTTCCATTATTTCTTATGGGGAAAATTAACTTGACTAACGATGAGCTCTCAGGAATGGATTAATAGCGTTAGTCGAGGGTCCACTGTACCAGTTAATAAAGGATATGTATATACAACAGTGTGCATTCATGTTGGGTTCTCTGAAGATCATTTCTCTGTTGTTTCAGGGTATGTATATGAATTGGTCATCTCGTGTAAAAGTACATGACATGGCCATCTCATGTTCCAGTGCATGAGATGGCCATCTCATGTTCCAATGTAAATATTATCTTCAGAAAAAACTGACAGGAATAGATACCGCTGTATAAATACATCTGTGGAAAATACTGTATATATTTTCCAGAAATTCAGTATTTATATGTAAATAGATGGCCATACTGTATTTAATAATATTTATGTCATAGAAAACGGAAAGCCTGCGTCTGCGCAGACGAGAGACTCGCCATCTTGGTTTTGAATTTTGTATTAGAAACGTTGGTGAATGGGGAAGAATTTTTGTGCTCTAGAGGTTAAAATTGGGCTGACACCTCTCAAATAGGAGGCAAAATTGTTGGACATACATTCCTGCATAACTTGAGATATCAGACGACTGGACAAGACAGCTCCAGGAACCTCAGATAAGCTCTCTAGATTTGTGTATAATTCTGGCCAGTGTTTTCAAAAATTTAGTTAGTGAGGTTTTTCTGAGTATGATACAATTTAATATCCAGTCAAATTGGTGAGTGATATTAAGATATATTTTCCTTCTGGTATGTAATTGTGTATATATATAACCATTTATTATTTTTAATATACAGTCCACAAATTTATATATTTACCAGTATTCCTGGTGTATGCATATTTCATTTAATTAATAGGTCCAGAGCAACTTGTGGTTATGACAGTGGTAGGTATCGAAGGGGGACATTTTTTGCGACCTAGGTGTCCCAAATTCCTACTTGTCTATGTAACTCTGATAAATAATAATTATCTTTGTTATCATTTTCTGTTATATATATAATTAGTTACATTCAGATAAATGCAATTTTCCACAACATCCTTGATTGCTACTTTCAGTACCACAGAACAAGTCAATCAATCAACTTGAGCACACATGATACTCCTACTTGCTGCCTCTTGGCTCAAGTCCCGTTTCGTGGCAATTAGGGAACCTCGCACCTTCACCTGACATCACATCTGATTTGAATTCATTCTTAACTATATATACTGTATTTTTTCATTCTTTTATATCATTTGGGGTTATCAAGGTCCCAGGACGGAAAAGTAACAAATAATTCAATAAAGATGTCGTAAATGGATGTATTTTCCCTTCACTAATTTTACAGACTAACTCACAGGACTTAATTTTCATTAATATAATCATTGGGAAGTGCTAAAACCAGAAGGTCATGTAGTGCCTCTGAAATGGGAGGTAATCAAGTTTGATTTGAGGAAGAGAACAGCTCTCTTTCTTTAGATCAAGAGGCCGGCAACATCACAGGTTTATTTTTGTTGTGAATATAATGATATATTATAAGGTTCATCATAGCCTAGTACTGTGCGGCGTTCTCTCATGCAGTATGGATCAATGTTACTTGGTGTTGCGGACTACATGGTTGGGTCACCTACTGCTCTGGCCACACAAGCAGTGGAAGAGGAGCTGCGGGAAGCAGCCACCTCACATGGTCTCTACCTGCCAGCAGGAGCTTTCTGGGGGGCTGAAGACATACTCAAGATGGCTGATCGTGGAACACTCAAGGTTTATGTTGCTGATTTTTCACATTTAGTTACGGAGTTAAATTAACGTTGATTGGGATAAAAATAATATTAATCTAATGTAATTCTCTTGCTCTGCATGGATTGTGTTAAAATGTGGATACAAACTATTCATGATCAATCGAGGATTACTCTAACAACTGTATCTGTCCCACAGCGACTGGAGAAGAGGAAGTAATCAGGTATAATTCAAGGAATGGGAGGGAGGCTCAAATGCCTTTGAAGAACCCTTTAATGATATCAAGGGAAATATACAGATACATGTACTATGGCTTGTATACTCAAAGAAGGCACATGCGTTGTTTTGTTCACTTGAATGGTTAGGAAAAAACCGCTCAATCTCGTCTGAGATAATATAAAGATCGAGAACTACATAAAAACTACACAGTTTCTTGATATTCAGTATAACCATATTTATGAAATATTTTGGGTGGCAGAACTGGCCAAATTAAGCTGGAAAGACATCTGTACTCCTGAGAATTGCAAACTCTCACTTTCTTGCTTGAACCTGTCAAACTCTGTGGAATGTTCGCATAGGTAAAGATACTTAATTTTATTGTGGGGACCTTTTTTTTTTTCTTTTGTCTTTCTGATCCCAATATTTCCAGAACTATTTGTTATGAATTTATTTAAATTATGGCAGTTTATTATCAACTGTGGCTTTAACTGTTAACTGTAACTATAAATGTGAACTCTAGTCCATATACCTGATTTTTCACATGTGATTCATATATATACTGTAAGTATGTTAAGATTTGTTATACATATGTTACTTAAATTTGATCACAAGCATGATAGTTGGAAGATTCTGCAAGCGAACATTTTGAGGTCACAAAAAAGGTTGCAAACCAATGATACACAGTAAGACCTCACTTAACGTCGTTTCATCATAGTGTTGATGAGAAAAAGTTGACTCTGGCCAGGGCTACTGTCTGTGTGGAGTTCGCACGCTTCCCATGTCTGTGTGGGTTTTCTCCAGGTACAGTGGGACCTCAAATTTCAAACGTATCACTTATTGAACGTTTCAAAAATAGAACCCTTTTTTCGAACCAACTTTGTCCCTATTATTGAACGCGCCCCTATTTTCGGACCGCTGGGTACCGGACTTGTCCACCAGCCTGCTCTGTCCGCGTCCCTGCGCAGGCGCAGTGAGATAAGATTTCGTTCAGATTTTTAACCCCGGAGGGTTAGCCACCCAGGATAACCCAAGAAAGTCAGTGCGTCATCGAGGACCGTCTAACTTATTTCCATTGGGGTCCTTAATCTTGTCCCCCAGGATGCGACCCACACCAGTCGACTAACACCCAGGTACCTATATGCTGCTAGGTGAACAAGACAACAGGTGTAAGGAAACGTGTCGAAATGTTTCCACCCGCCGGGAATCGAACCCGGGCCCTCCGTGTGTGAAGCGGGAGCTTTAGCCACCAGGCCACCGAGCCAGTCTGGCTTTGTTGATGCTTTAGTGAACACTAACCTGCGCTCTCACTCAAACATTTTACGATTATTTCATTGTGTTTAGTGCTTGTGGGACTGTGAAATAAGCTACCATTGGCCCAAAGAAACTTGCTAGTGGTACCCCTGTGGTAAAGAAAGTGAGAAACACCATAGATGTGAAGAAGGAAATAATACAGAAGTATGAGAGTGGTGTGAGACTTGCTGAGCTTGCCAAGATGTATGGGAAAAACAAGTCGACCATCAGTTCTATCCTGGCAAAGAAAGAACAAATCAAGGAAGCTGATGTTGCGAAAAGAGTTAATATGCTAACCAAAAAAAGACCACAAATAGTTGAAGAGGTTGAGAAGTTGTTGCTGGTGTGGATCAAGGATAAAGAGATGGCAGGTGATAGTGTTTCAAAGACGATTAGTATATGCGAAAAGGCAAGGAAGTTGCATACTGATCTGGTACAGAAAACTCCTGGAACCAGTTCAGTGACAGAACCATGCCCCATTTTAGGGAAATGTTAAAGAGGTGCCAGAAACAGAGGACTGTGGACAGTTATTTTGTGAGACAGGGGTCCAGTGACTCTTAAGCTGGTCCTGGTGGCATTAAAAGACAGAGAAGGGAAGTAACCCCAGAGAGGGCTTTACCTGAAGTACTCATGGAATGGGATTCTCCTTCCAAACACTAATCCCAACTCCCTCTCTCCTCCTCCCTATCTTCCAGATGCCATCACCAATCTTCAATAAAGGTAAGTAAAAATGTTCTTTTATATTTATATACATAATTGAACAATATAGTATTTGTTGTGTGTATGTAAAACTGTGAATATTTTTGTGTTTCTGGAACGGATTAATTGTATTTCCATTATTTCTTATGGGAAATATTGCTTCGATTTTCAGACTTTTCGAATTTAGAACTAGCTCCTGGAACGGATTAAGTTCGATATTTGAGGTTCCACTGTACTCCAGTTTCCTCCCACATCCCAGAGATGTGCACGTTAGGTTAACTGGTGTGTTGAAATTGCCCCAGTATGAGAGTGTATGTTTATTCAAGTATAGGTACACATAAATAGTTACATAAATTATCATAAATAGCAGCTTACGTGTAGATTACCTTTAATACAAAAACGTCAAAGTGACGTGTGTGTGTATGTGTGTGTGTGCACGCGCACAAGCTCTGCGAGGGAATGACGTCCTGTACAGGGTTGGTTCCCACCGTGGTGGTTGGTAGTGATCCTTAAAATTTTTGCTCTGCAAACATGTATTCCATGATTTAACCCTGTTGCAATGAGTGCTAAAGGTTCACTGTGCACCCTTGATGTTTATATCAATTAGCCTATGGTAAAATTGGTTTAATCATACATCATTTTGCTTAAAGTCGCAATTTCCAAGAACCTATCGACGATGTTAGGTGAGGACTTATTGTATGACAGTGTTAGGCCTCCTTTGCATGGGAAGCCTTATTTGCAGTGTGGGTCTTGTCTCTTGCCCATCTATTCACTGTAAAAAGTGTATATGATGTGCATATTTTATCGTTTATAAAATATACACATCACATACACTTTTTACAATCATGGGGGAGCGCTAAACCCGTAGGATTATACAGCATCTGTGGGGATGGGGATGGAAGGTATTCAGGCTTAATTCAGGGAACTGGAGCACAGATCCAATTCCCTAGATCAGGAGCCCCTCACCAGCATCAAGGAACCTCCCATGAGAGGTTTACAGTGAATAGATGGGTAACTTTCCTAAAACTAATGTTGAGTTAAAGATGCCTAACTTTGCTTTTCAATCCTCTTTGAATGAAGTTTCAATTCAACATTATATATTAAATCTTAACTTAATGTATTGCAATACTATGTAAGTGGCATAAATCTAGTTTAGAAGTCCCACCAAGTTTGGTGATAATTCATAGTTTAATATATTCAATATTACGTGGGTTTTATAATGGAGTTCATGTCTTCTTGTGCAAATTGTTATAAAAGGCATTTTTTTTATTATTGTGTTGAATTATATGAAGGGGAAGTGAAACATGGATTGCTTTATGCTTAGAGTTTTGCTGTTACAGCCTTTACATTGTTAAGTGGGTTTTTGGGTTAGGCTGGGTTGGGATAAGCTGGTTTACAAGCTAATCCAACCTTACCTTAATTTTTTTTATAACAATTTGCACACCAAGACTATCTCCATTGCATAACCCACTTCATATTGTTACACTTTAAATTAAACACCAAACTCGGTGGAGTACCCAACTAAATATTGACAAAATAATTTTGTATTGTAATGTGTATTACATTTATAAAAGTGTCCAGTATCTTTGGTTATATTATCATTAATCATAGCTTAAGACTGACTGAAAGGCTATGCATGTTGATACCTTAACTATGCAGAGCTAGTAATGTAAAATAATGTTGTATTTATTATTTTAGGCCCTGAAAGTTACAATGACAAAGCATCCAAGTTGCTTTAAACTTGAGGGAGACCTACAAGTGAAAAATGCACTAGTAAGTGGTAGTAAGCAGGTGACTCTGTATGATGGACCAGTACGACAACTGTGTCATCTTGCACCCAACAATGTCAATACTATGGCTGTTGCTGCCATGGCTGCTCACAACCTTGGCTTTGATGGTGTACAAGGATGCCTCATCTCTAACCCGCTGCAAGTTGTCATTTTTGTTTTTTCCCGTAATTCATATCTAATTTACACATCGGAAATGGAAGCTGGACATTTCAATCTATTCTGGAGCATTATCAATAAATAGCTTCATAGTCTTCTAGTTTCGATTTCTGATTTGTGGGTTCATTGTGAATTATTCGCTCCTTGGTAGTGAGCTTTAATTTGCAATTACAGTACAGAGGAACCTCAGTTTTCGTGATTAATCCGTTCTAAAAAGTCTGACGAAAACCAAATCCTACGAAAATTAAGCCACTATTTCCCATAAGAAATAATGTAAATCCAATTAATCCATCTTAATGTTGGATGAGAGGTGAGTAATATTTATTTGTAGGAAGTCAGTGTAGGAAATAATAAGGACCCCAATGGAAATAAGTCACTGACTTTTTTGGGTTATCCTAGGTTCTCTACACATGTGCCGCTATGTATGATACTCTATGTAACTATTTGTGTATTCCTGAAAAAAAGTCGGTAGGTGTAACCCACCTGGGCTACACTTACTGGCTACCTACACTGCGCACCAGAGCCATGTTGTTACCATCAACATACCTTGTTCACTGAATTTAATCATTTCTAACAACTCCCTTTAGATGCCATCATAAACGAAGGGAGAAGTAATGAATAATTCATGCCGAGAATTGTAAACAAAAGTAGGAGGGACTAGGCCAAACGCAGATTCATACACGTTTTCTTTGGTGCTGGACCAGAAAAAATGTAATGTTTTCCCTCCACCTGGCATATATGCATGCTGTATTTATATGCTATGGAAGTGTGGTTGCCGAGCAGAGGAAAAACATTACATAATACTAATCATAATCACTCTTGGGCACATCAAATGTCTTATTTTACTTTAATATAAACATTTTCATTAATCCATCTATGATATTTTCTTCAAAATTATATAAAAAACACATTACATAACATGTGTATGCCACTTTCATACTTTGCTACAAGTTCTTTCTTGAATTCTATCGTGTTTCTCGCCTTCTTTATCAAAGGGCTGGCACTCGGAACTTTCTTTGGCCCCACGGTGACTTATTTAGCAGTCACACTTAATAAGCAAGCACAAAAAACAACAGATTATTGGCTGAGTCACGCGGACGCATTAGGTATGGGCCATTTTCAACTCACGAAAACCGAGCAGATGTACAAAACTGGGACAAAATTTCAACAAAAAAAGTAGTTGAAAACCAAATTCTACGAAAACTGGGGCATACGAAAACTAAGGTTCCACTGTACTGTATATTTATATATTTTTATTATGATAATGAAACACTAAACATGTAAGCGTTGTACAGTACTTGTGACTGGAAGGAATTCGGGGTTAATCTGAGGAAAGGGAAGGTAATTCCAGTTTTTTGGAGCAAGAGCCTTTTATACTAGAATTAAGGCACTTCCTCAGTAGGGTAATAATGCAGTATTTTAAATTATAATCAAGTTAAACCCTAAGCCCAAAAGGGTTGTATAGTATTGCATTATTATTATAACTAAGTGCTAAACCCACAAGGGTGTACAGTGTTGTAAAATAACCACTATAAGTTCAAAGAAATGCATGCCACTTGATAGGGTAATTATTCAGTGAACTTCTTTCTCACACACTAATTTTCAACTCTATTTCTAGATTAACAGACTGGCACATAGTTGAAGTTGAGGTGACTGGCCCCGAGGTTGCTGGGAAAAACTTCACTGTGAAGACAATCCGTAGTAACCCTGCCAGTGTAGGAGCTGTAACTGGTACAGCTACTTATGCATCTTTCCTCTCCTCAATGGTTCGAGCTGGAGGTCAAGGGGCAGGAGTTCATTTGTGTTAGGTGTCTATTTGTAATAATCATAATAGTATAATACCTGTGCTTCTTCCCTTATCTTCATAATATGGATGAAAAAAAGATACAAATTGGAAATTTTTCCATATTCATTTATTTAAGATAAAAAAAAAAATTCATTTATAGTACCATTTTATTATTCTCAAAACTAAGTGCTGCAACTAGATTGTTAGTAGTAATGAAGGAGTGTTATCATGCAAGAGCAAGTGTACTTGAGTGGAGTGCATTAATGCATGTGTATGTGTATTAGCTAAGTTGTTTTTCCCAGGGCTGAGTCTCAGTTCCTGGCCTCTGTCTCTTAAAACTGTGCATGTTGTTTGCCTTCACTTCTCATCAGATTCATTCCAGTATTTGCTGTCCTAATATCACTGTTGCTTATCTGGTTTCTAGCTTCCATCTACGTTCCCTCTTTTAAGTTTCTTGCATTTCATTGTTCAGGTTAGTCCTGTCCTTTCTGTCATATCCTGAGTATCTTGTACATCATAGCCATATCTCTTCTGGTTCTTCTCTCTAAGGTCATTATTATTATAATACAAACTAAGCACTAAACCTCTTCTAAGGTCAATAGGTTGTTCCTTTAATCTCTTGTAGCTTAATCCCCTTAGCCCTGAGACTTTTTTTTTTTTTTTTTTTTGCAAACCTCTAGGTTTTTAAAGCTTTTGGACATGCTTGATCAGATGTGGGCTGCAAAATTTATGATGGGCCTGACATGTTATGTACCATATATTCTAAAAGATTCTGTTAAGGTTCTTGAAGGCATCTCTGATGGTACCTCGAGAACTGACTAAGCAAGGATTAGCAAAACTACCAAAAAAGAATGCCAGTGTCAGCACTTGGATCTTCAGGCAACCTCTAGTAATACTTCTACCATCATGATTGCCTGATGTTCCATCAGTCACTTGACATACTCTACAATGATTCAGTTTCCATGGGGTGAAGCAACCACCATCACAGCACTACTAACAGAAGCTACATTAGATCAGAGCCGATAGTGATTCTCATTCCATCTAGAAGCCAAAAAGAGAAAAGTTTGGGAGGTAGTATTTAGATTTGTTCCAGTGAAGGGAAGAAGTAGTCCAATTTCTTGGTTTAAGGATCCCTTCATGGCAGCAAGGAAAATCCCTTGAAGGGGTTCACATTTATTATGAAGAGTACCTCCAAATTGATGTAATTATTTCACAACTACAGATTTATTATGTAATTGCTGTACTATGGCAGATTTATTATGTAATTGCTGTACTTTCAACTATGTTGTGCATCAACTACTTATATTAATCTAGAAATAAGGATACATGTTAAGAAAGCTTTGTCTTTATATAGGAGCACAAAGAAAATACTTTTGTTCAATACAGGAACAAAGGATGAAGATAGGAGTAGGAAGAGATATAAATAATGTAATTCTCAAATTAAAGTTCAGAGTCTAAGCACATTAAAATAAAGGGTGATATTAATAATACACAAATCACTTTCAATGGTAAATATATTAAGGATGAGGGAAGATCTACTAAGAGAAGGTTACAATACCCAAGAAACAACATTACATTATATCTGGTAAAAGCCAACTCTGGCACAGTTAATCACATAGATAAAAAAAAAAATCTTTGATACATTATGATCCATCTAATTTCATGGAATCGCCTTTCAGTAAAAATTCATGTATGTAGCAGTGCCAAACAAACTCTCCTAACTGCACTTTGACGATAATACAGGTCCTCCATCACAAATCCGGCATCATTGGGACCTGTAGTTGCCGGATTACTGAGTCTGCCGGATTATAGAGTGGTTAGGTTAGAATACACTTAATAATATTAACCAACTTGACTTGCACAAAGTTCATTGAACAACGGCAAAAATCGAACATTTCCGCTACTTTGAGCTCAATTTCAAGGTACTTTTCGTCATGAAAGCAATCAAAATCATGTCTATTTCTGTAATATATCTTCCATTCTATCAAACGAGTCCAAAAAAATGAGAATACAATCATAAAAACCATACGAAAGTATACTGCAAAGAGGCGGCTAATGGCTGAGAAGTGAACTCCCTTATTTATCGTCCGTCTTTTTTATTTTTGTTGTATGTTAAGAAGCATCTTTTCATCATACATTGCCCAAGTTTCAATGAGATAGCCCAACAAACAACTGAGAAAAAAAATATTTACCAAAAATCATATATGGCAAGCCCAAGCCAGGTATTGGAAATAAGTCACTTTGTCTGACTTTTCTGGGTTATCCTAGGTTCTCTGTACACACACTGCTCTGTATGATAATCTGTTTAAATGTATTTGTGTATACCTGAATAAACTTATTTACTTCTAGTCTGTCAACTGAGTACAAGAAACCACTAATTTACTTATTTCAACTACCCAATAAAGTGGTCAGAAATTGGCAATTTGGCCAATTTCACACAAATTTCAACAGATGCCAATTTCAAAATAGGGTCCTGAATAAACAATGTAGACATTCCTGGCACTAAAATAACATTTTCTCTGTTCATTAGTCACGACTACAGGCCCCTCTTATATTACTCTTGCTTACCATTTGGAATTTTTATTCACAAAAAAATAGAAGATTTAGTGTTATGCAGACTACTGCATTATTGTAATAATTGTATAAATAATGTCAACCCATTCTTGACTCCGTATTGGAATTTGGACTGGCAGGCTGACAGGTATTGGACGGTGACGTCATTTGTTTACTCTTGAGCTTCGCTAAAGAATAGAACATTTTCGCTACTGTGAGCGCAATTTCAAGGTACTTTTCATCATGAAAGCAATCAAAATCATATCTATTTCTGTAATATATCTTTCATTCTATCAAATGAAACAGAAAAAATGAGAATATAACCATAAAAACCATACAAAAATATACCGCTCAGCAGCCGAGAAGTGAACTCCGCTATTTATGGTCTGATTTCTTTCATTTTTGGTGTAGGTTAAGAAGTATCTTTCCATCATACATTGCCCAAGTTTCAATAAGATAACCCAACAAACAACTGAGAAAATAATATAATAATAATATCTTTATTTACTACATGTACAAGGTACACAGGCCTAGCTGACATCAGTGACATACTACTATATAGAAAGCCGCTTGTTATGCAGAGTATTTCAAGAAAATTAGGTCAGTGTCCCAGGATAACACCCACACTAGTTGGCTAACACCCAGGTATTCATTTACTGATGGGTAAACATGGACAACAGGTGTAAAGAAACACGCCTAATGTTTCTACTCTGGCTGGGAACCGAATATTTACCAAAAATCATATACTATGGCTAACCCAAGCCAGGTACTTGAAATAAGCCACATTGACTTTTTTGGGTTATCCTAGGTTCTCTACACATATGCTGCTATATGTGATAATCTATATAGAGAAAATAACTTTTTTGTTTCAGGTTTATGGTGCAGTACGAGTGTGTATCACAGTTAGCCCTGTGGTACACTCCGTTTTCTCTAATATAAGGGATAGGAGATTGGTATTTGTATACCATATCCTCTTCATACCTCCGTCGAACTGTTCGGTGTTATGCCAAATATTATTTATTCTGGAGTATTTAGCATGTTTTATGTTATTTATATTGTTTATTATGTCATATTAGATCATTTGTGATAGGCAATTAAGCTGTAGTGTTGATATTAGCAGAATAATAAAGCATATTCTCCTGCATCATGAGACTGAGCTCATGACAACCGACAGTGGCTTCAAAGCCACCTTATCTTTAATGGATAATGTACTGTGAGCTCATGACAACCGACAGTGGCTTCAAAGCCACCTTATCTTTAAATGGATAATGTACTGTGTCGGTGCTTTACATAATGAGAAGCATATTTTTTCTTCATTGGAACCATGGCTAGGGCTAAAAGTAAGCAGGTTATAACAATAAATGGAGAAAAAGAAATTGGAATGACTTATGCAGCAAGTAGCGCCACCAAACAGTACCAGCAGGTTGGTGTGGCGACCCTGGAAATTTGAAATTATGCTTGCCAAAATTAGTGCCGAATAACTGAAGGAACCGAATAACTGATTACCGGATTTGTGATGGCGGACCTGTAATAACAATAATAATAATAAAAAACTTACTAGTGAAGAAATTATATTCCTTTGAATAAGGGACCGATTAATGAAGGTCCTTCGGTGCCAATAAAGGGCTCTTGATCTAAAGAACTGGAACTACCTTCCCTTTCCTTGAATCAAAACCAATTATTTCCCATTCCTCAAGATGCCACATGACCCCTATAGATTTAGTAAAGGATTTGTTTTGGGATCACAAAGCTTTACACCTGGTCCTAAATAAATAATTCTGGGCCTATCAGGTTACACTGAATCAGAGGAGGGAGGACTGTGACAGAATTAAATTATGAGCTTATGAAATACAGAGTTTGTACTTGTATTTCAATATTAATATTATAAGTATACAAAGTGTGCAGCTATAAAACTGCAACATAAAATAAACACTGGAGTCAGTGCTGTGGCAAAAGTTTTACATAGAGTACATAATGTAGACAAAACACTGTCATTTCAAAATAGTTTGAATCCCTTCTAAGGCTCTAAAACCTAGAGAGCTAGTTATAGCAAAATCAATCATTCTACTGGTCTAACAATTTCCACCACTTCTCCAAAAGTATATAGGTGCACAAAGCCTGTTATGATACTGTAAAATACATTTAACCTTTACAGTATTTGAAGTTTTTATTCCTCCCAGAAGTGATATATTGCTCAGGCATCTCAATTCACTGTACCATGTACATACTATTTCCTTTAATGTCCAATCAAAAATTTCCTCCCCTGTTGTAATGTGCATGAGACAAAGCAACAAGATTTCTTTTTCAAGTTACATTTGCTACAATAATGGATATAAAAATTTAAAGCCTCTCCCACTTTTCAAGTATTCTCTATATAACACTTTCAATACAATTGAAAATAGTCACAAATGTGGAGATGCAGATCTCTATATTTTTGTATATAATACTGCTCTGACTTTTCAAAAAGTTTATCTCACAGATTTGCACATTATATGAGAAAAATTATGTTGCTCACAAATAACAAGAAGAAAATTGTCAAAGTGGGAAGTCTGAATGTGCGTGGATGTTGTGCAGATGATAAGAAAGAGATGATTGTGGATGTTATGAATGAGAAGAAGCTGGATGTCCTGGCTTTAAGTGAAACAAAGCTGAAGGGGGTGGGAGAGTTTCAGTGGAGAGGAATAAATGGGATTAGGTCAGGGTTTTCAAATAGAGTTAGAGCTAAAGAAGGAGTAGCAATAATGTTGAAGGATAAGCTATGGCAGGAAAAGAGGGACTATAAATGTATTAATTCAAGGATTATGTGGAGTAAAATAAAGATTGGATGTGAAAAGTGGGTTATAATAAGCGTGTATGCACCTGGAGAAGAGAGAAGTGTAGAGGAGAGAGAGAGATTTTGGGAAATGTTGAGTGAATGCGTGGGGAGTTTTGAATCAAGTGTGAGAGTAATGGTGGTTGGGGATTTCAATGCTAAAGTGGGTAAAAATGTTATGGAGGGAGTAGTAGGTAAATTTGGAGCCTTTAATTGAGCTATGTGTAGAAAGAAATTTGGTAATAAGTAATACATATTTTATGAAAAAGAGGATAAATAAATATACAAGGTATGATGTACCACGTAATGAAAGTAGTTTATTAGATTATGTATTGGTGGATAAAAGGTTGATGGGTAGGCTCCAGGATGTACATGTTTATAGAGGGGCAACTGATATATCGGATCATTATTTAGTTGTAGCTACAGTTAGAGTAAGAGGTAGATGGGAAAAGAGGAAGGCAGCAACAACAAGTAAGAGGGAGGTGAAAGTGTATAAACTAAGGGAGGAGGAAGTTCAGGTGAGATATAAGCGACTATTGGCAGAAAGGTGGGCTGGTGCAAAGATGAGTAGTGGGGGGGTTGAAGAGGGTTGGAATAGTTTTAAAAATGTAGAAGAGCAGAGTATATGGAGAGTAAAAGAAAGGTAAAGAGAGTGGTGAGAGAGTGCAAAAGGAGAGCAGATGATAGAGTGGGAGAGGCACTGTCAAGAAATTTTAATGAAAATAAGAAAAAATTTTGGAGTGAGTTAAACAAGTTAAGAAAGCCTAGGGAAAATATGGATTTGTCAGTTAAAAACAGAGTAGGGGAGTTAGTAGATGGGGAGATGGCGAGAATATTTTGAGGAACTTTTAAATGTTAAGGAAGAAACAGAGGCAGTAATTTCATGCACTGGTCAGGGAGATATACCATCTTTTAGGAGTGAAGAAGAGCAGAATGTAAGTGTGGGGGAGGTACGTGAGGCATTACGTAAAATGAAAGGGGGTAAAGCAGCTGGAACTGATGGGATCATGACAGAAATGTTAAAAGCAGGGGGGGATATAGTGTTGGAGTGGTTGGTACTTTTGTTTAATAAATGTATGAAAGAGGGAAAGGTACCTAGGGATTGGCGGAGAGCATGTATAGTCCCTTTATATAAAGGGAAAGGGGACAAAAGAGACTGTAAAAATTATAGAGGAATAAGCTTACTGAGTATACCAGGAAAAGTGTACGGTAGGGTTATAATTGAAAGAATTAGAGGTAAGACAGAATGTAGGATTGCGGATGAGCAAGGAGGTTTCAGAGTGGGTAGGGGATGTGTAGATCAAGTGTTTACATTGAAGTATATATGTGAACAGTATTTAGATAAAGGTAGGGAAGTTTTTATTGCATTTATGGATTTAGAAAAGGCATATGATAGAGTGGATAGAGGAGCAATGTGGCAGATGTTGCAAGTATATGGAATAGGTGGTAAGTTATTAAATGCTGTAAAGAGTTTTTATGAGGATAGTGAGGCTCAGGTTAGGGTGTGTAGAAGAGAGGGAGACTACTTCCCGGTAAAAGTAGGTCTTAGACAGGGATGTGTAATGTCACCATGGTTGTTTAATATATTTATAAATGGGGTTGTAAAGGAAGTAAATGCTAGGGTGTTCGGGAGAGGGGTGGGATTAAATTTTGGGGAATCAAATTCAAAATGGGAATTGACACAGTTACTTTTTGCTGATGATACTGTGCTTATGGGAGATTCTAAAGAAAAATTGCAAAGGTTAGTGGATGAGTTTGGGAATGTGTGTAAAGGTAGAAAGTTGAAAGTGAACATAGAAAAGAGTAAGGTGATGAGGGTGTCAAATGATTTAGATAAAGAAAAATTGGATATCAAATTGGGGAGGAGGAGTATGGAAGAAGTGAATGTTTTCAGATACTTGGGAGTTGACGTGTCGGCGGATGGATTTATGAAGGATGAGGTTAATCATAGAATTGATGAGGGAAAAAAGGTGAGTGGTGCGTTGAGGTATATGTGGAGTCAAAAAACGTTATCTATGGAGGCAAAGAAGGGAATGTATGAAAGTATAGTAGTACCAACACTCTTATATGGGTGTGAAGCTTGGGTGGTAAATGCAGCAGCGAGGAGACGGTTGGAGGCAGTGGAGATGTCCTGTTTAAGGGCAATGTGTGGTGTAAATATTATGCAGAAAATTCAGAGTGTGGAAATTAGGAGAAGGTGTGGAGTTAATAAAAGTATTAGTCAGAGGGCAGAAGAGGGGTTGTTGAGGTGGTTTGGTCATTTAGAGAGAATGGATCAAAGTAGAATGACATGGAAAGCATATAAATCTATAGGGTAAGGAAGGCGGGGTAGGGGTCGTCCTCGAAAGGGTTGGAGAGGGGGTAAAGGAGGTTTTGTGGGCAAGGGGCTTGGACTTCCAGCAAGCGTGCGTGAGCGTGTTAGATAGGAGTGAATGGAGACGAATGGTACTTGGGACCTGATGATCTGTTGGAGTGTGAGCAGGGTAATATTTAGTGAAGGGATTCAGGGAAACCGGTTATTTTCATATAGTCGGACTTGAGTCCTGGAAATGGGAAGTACAATGCCTGCACTTTAAAGGAGGGGTTTGGGATATTGGCAGTTTGGAGGGATATGTTGTGTATCTTTATATGTGTATGCTTCTAGACTGTTGTATTCTGAGCACCTCTGCAAAAACAGTGATAATGTGCGAGTGTGGTGAAAGTGTTGAATGATGATGAAAGTATTTTCTTTTTGGGGATTTTCTTTCTTTTTTGGGTCACCCTGCCTCGGTGGGAGACGGCCGACTTGTTGGGAAAAAAAAAAAAAAAAAAAAATAACATGGATATAATTGGACCAAAAAAACTTTGTGACAAAGAGGTTCAATAACCTGACTTGAGTGTGTTAGTCTTATATAAAGCAGACTTCCTACGGGTAATGATATTTTCTTGGGAACTACATCTTAAAAATTTTTGTTCAGCAAAGATAAAGCTTCATTTCATACTACAGAACATTTATTTATTAATGTATGTATGTGTGTGTATATATATATTTTTTTCTTCAACATGATGGCTGTCTCCCACTGAGGTAGGGTGACCCAAAAAAGAAACACTTTCACCATCATTCAACATTTCCACCATCATTCAACACTTTCACTATCATTCACACAATATCACTGTCATTGCAGAGGCACCCAGACATGACAGTTAGTTGTCACTCCAAATAAACGCCTCAAATGATGTAGCTGAAGTTTTGACAGTAAAGACTGAAAACCAAACCTTGTCATTGTGGTTGTATACAAGACTCCGGATGCAACTTCCGAGCAATTCCAGGAACAGCTTTTGAAAACTGACCACCGTCTGGAAAAATCTCCCAACTCCTGCCGCAGACATCTTGCTACTGGGGGATTTCAACTTGAGACACCTAAAATGGAGGAGTGTAGCAAATAATATTTTAGCAGAAATCACTCTAGGAGGCAGATCAGATGAAAATTTACACACATATGAGCTATTAAATCTCTGCACCAAATTCACCTTAAACCAGCAAATAAGAGCCTACAAGACTAGAAAATACACTGGACCTCATCTTCACCAACAACAACAAACTGATATGTAATATAACTGTATCAAAGACAAAACACTCAGATCACAACATAATAAGAGGTACAGTCATGTATGCACAGGGCTCCTGACCAGCAAAATGTGATCAGTTATGAGGGTGCCTTCACAAAATTCAACTTCAATAGCAAAAACATACACTGGGAACAAGTCAACCATGTGCTAAATGAAACAAGCTGGGAAGATATCCTAATCAACACGGATCCAGACCTTTGCCTAGAAAAAATTAACTCTGTGGCACCTGAGGTCTGCTCAAGGCATATACAGGCGAGTACATCTCTTGTGGGGAAATGGAAAGAGAGAGAGAGAGAGATGCTCCCTATACAGTCTAAGGTGAAGAATCACAGACCTGCTGAGAGGGGCCAGTACGTATATCTGAAATACGAAGGGAGGCACTGGTCAGAGAAATAGCAAATATTGAACTTAAGCTTAAGGAATTTTACAGGCGACAAGAATCTCAGGAAGAACTTAAAGCCATCAATGAAATTGAAAGAAACCCAAAATACTTCTTCTCTTATGCCAAATCTAAGGCAAAAACAACATCCAGTATTGGACCCCTGCTTAGACGAGATGGGACCTACACGGATGACAGCAAAGAAATGAGCGAGATACTAAAGTCCCAATACGACTCTGTGTTCAGCAAGCCATTAACCAGACTCAGGGTTGACAATCTAAATTAATTTTTTATGATTGAGACTCAAAATATAGTCACTTCAAAAATCTCTGATATTATCTTAACACCACAAGACTTCAAAAAGGCAATTAATGACATGCCCATGCACTCTGCTCCCGACCCGGATTTGTGAAACTGTGTTCATCAAGAACTGCAAGAAGCCCGTTATGTACACGCCTTCCGCATACTATGGAGAGGGAGCATGGACACAGGAGTCATCTCACAGTCACTAAAAAGAACAAACATAGCCCCACTCCACAAAGGTAGCAGTAAAGCAATTGCAAAGAACTGCAGACTAATAGCTCTAACATCCCATATCATAAAAATATTTGAAAGGGTTCTAAGAAGTAAGATTGCCAACCACCTAGATACCTACCAATTACACAGCCCAGGGCAACACGGGTTTAGAGCAGGTTGCTTCTGTCTGTCCCAGCTACTGGACCACTATGACAAGGTCCTGGATGCTTTAGTGGATAAAATGCAAATGTAGTACAGCCTTTCCTCACTTAGCGACATACTCGTTTACCGACCGTTCGAACTTATGACCAGCTCTCCAACCTGTATGCAAGCCTAATTAATGTACATTAAAGCTGATTTCCTCTATTCTGTTTATTATAGTACAGTACACTATATAAACATTTAAAAATATACAGTGGAACCCTGAGTTTCGGCTGTAATCCGTTCCAGGAGCTCAGCCTTAAGTCGAAGCAATATTTCCCATTAGAAATAATGTAAATACATTTAATCTGTTCCAGACCCACAAAAATATTCACAAAAAATACATTTTTTAAAGATTAACTATAGTTTAACATACATATAGTTTAACATACATATAGTACCTAAATGAGTAATATACATAAATAAACATTTAAAAAAAACATTTAAAATCACATTTACATACCTTATCTGGGGTTACTTCCCTTCTTTGTCTTTTAATGGTCTGGTGGCCTGGTGGTTAACGCTCTCGCTTCACACGGTGAGGGCCTGGGTTCGATTCCCAGCCAGAGTAGAAACATTGGACGTGTTTCTTTCCACCTGTTGTCTATGATCCCCATCAGTAAAATGGGTACCTGGGTGTTAGTCGACTGGTGTGGGTCGCATCCTGGGACACTGACCTAAGGAGGCCTGGTCACAGACCGGGCCGCGGGGGCGTTGACCCCCGGAACTCTCTCCAGGTAAACGACCAGCTTGAGACTCACTGGGCCCCTGTTGCACAAAATAACTTTCAAGAGTGCTGTTTCTGGTGTCTCTTTAACCCGTAAACGGTCCAAACGTATATATACGTTTTTTCAACATTTGAAAGTATGTAAAAAAAGTAGATCTTTTTTTTTTTTTACATTTGAAAATGTGTAAAAAAACTTTGATCTTTCTTTTTTTTTTTGTTATATTTGATATGTAAAAAAAACGTAGATCTACTTTTGGAGCACTACACATGTGAACGTAGATCTGCCTGGACCGTTTACGGGTTAAAATTTGCCTAAAATGGGACATTGTTTTGTCACTGAACATGTTGCAGAGATGGCTTGTTTCAGTTTGCTCAGGGTGGTATTTTTCCACAAAACTTTGCCACTTATTCCACACATGTCCTTAATCACTGAAGAAGGCACCTCCACTTCCTCTTCCTCCTCCTCTGAAGCAAGTTCCTCATGGTGGTTTATTTCACAGTCACAATCAATAAACAAGCACTAAACACAATGAATTTATTGTGAAATGTTTGGATGAGCTCGCAGGGTAATGTTCACCCAAGGATAAACAAAGCTAGACTGGCTCACGGCGCCTGCCATGCAGGTGCAGGCAGGCGAACAGGTCTGGTATGCAGGCCGAAACACGGGGCACAGGCCAAAATTCGTGACAAAATTTAGCTTAAAAAAGTGGTCGAAACTCAAAGCGGCTGATACTCAGGGCGACCGAAACTCGAGGTTCCACTGTACTAGAAATGTTATAAATGGTGCAAAGGTGACAATAAAAAAATATCTAAAGATGGTTGACAAATCCACTACCAGTATGTAGTATGCTCCTCGCTTAACAACCAATTTGCTTAGCAACCTACTCTTAGGAACAGAACCCCGTCATTAAGTGAGGAAAGGCTGTATACACAGACTTTGCAAAAGCCTTCAGCAAGTTCAACCATGGTGTATTTTCGTACAAAATGTGTGACAAAGGAATACGTAATGGGAAAAGTTGGTAGATGGATCTAGAACTTCGTAACAAATAGAACACAAAATGTAATAGTAAACAGAGTAAAGTCTGAGGTGGCTACAGTGAAAAGCTCTATTCCACAAGGCACAGTACTTGCTCCCATCCTGTTCCTCATCCTTATATCTCACAGACAGAGAGACATAAGCCACAGCCCCGTGTCTTCCTTTGCGGATGACACTCAAATTGCCATGAGTGTCCTCCATTGAAAGACTCTGCAAGACTCCAAGCGGACATCAACCAAATCTTTAAATGGGCCGCAGAAAACAATATGAAGTTCAATGAAGAGAAATTTCAACTACAGCCTGTCCTCACTTAGAGACGTGTACTTGTTTACCGACAAATCAGACTTATGAAGGGCTCTCTGACCAGTATGCATAATAATATAATAGCTTTATTTACAACAAGTACATGTACATGGTATACATGCCTAGCTAACATCAATGACATACAGTGGACCCCCGCATAGCGATATTAATCCGTGCAAGAGAGCTCATTGTTATGTGAAATTATCGTTATGCGAATGAATTTTCCCCATAAGAAATAATGGAAATCAAATTAATCCATGCAAGACACCCAAAAGTATGAAAAAAAAATTTTACCACATGAAATATACATTTTCCTACACACAAAGAGAAGGATACATGCACAATAGTAGAGTAGTACATGCACAATATATATTGTGCATGTACTACTATACTAAATGAAGAATAAATGACACCTTTATTGAAGATGCAGCAATGACTGATGAGACACTGTGTCCTGGGAGTGCCTTTTCCTCCTGAGTACTGTAGGTCCTGTTTGGCATTTTCTTCCAGAACAGGCCTTATCACACTGTGTATGCCACTATGATTCTTAAATCTCTCAAACCAACCTTTGCTGGCTTTAAATTCACCAATATGAGCACTAGTTCCAGGCATTTTTCCCTGTTCACCTGGGTGTTAGTCGACTGGTGTGGGTTGCATCCTGGGAGACAAGATTAAGGACCCCAATGGAAATAAGTTAGACAGTCTTCGATGACACTGACTTTTTTGGGTTATCCTGGGTGGCAAATCCTCTGGGGTTAATTGTTTCTTGGTATTCTCAATAAGCCACACCAACAACAGTGCTACAGCAGCAGCAGCAGCAGTAGCTGACAGTGCTACAGCAGCAGCAGACGATGCTACAGCAGCAGCAGACGGTACTACAGCAGCAGCAGCAGCTGACGGTGGTACAACAGCAGCAGCAGCTGACAGTGCTACAGCAGCAGCAGACGATGCTACAGCAGCAGCAGACGGTACTACAGCAGCAGCAGCAGCAGCTGACGGTGGTACAACAGCAGCAGCAGCTGACTGCTACAGCAGCAGCAGACGATGCTACAGCAGCAGCAGACGGTACTACAGCAGCAGCAGCAGCTGACAGTGGTACAACAGCAGCAGCAGCTGACAGTGCTACAGCAGCAGCAGACGATGCTACAGCAGCAGCAGACGATGCTACAGCAGCAGCAGACGGTACTACAGCAGCAGCTGACGGTGGTACAGCAGCAGCAGCAGCTGACGGTGCTACAGCAGCAGCAGCAGCTGACGGTGCAGCAGCAGCAGCAGCTGATGGTGGTACAGCAGCAGCTGTACCACCAATAGTAGCAATGGTTGATTGGGGTTTATTATACAACCTGGCCAGCTCGGAGACACGCACTCCACTTTCATACTTATCAATGATCTTTTTCTTCATCTCTATAGTAATTCTCACCCTTATTACTGTAGGGTTGGCACTAGAAGCTTTCTTGGGGCCCATAGTCACTTATTTTGCAGATAAAATCACCAAAAACACTGTAATAATACGAAATGTTCCGATTGTATGCTTGGATGTTACCGCGGAGGCTGGCTGGTAAACAATGCCACCGGCGGAACATGTGAGCGTGGCTCAGGCCGCACATAGACGCGTCTCAGACGAACAGCGTTGAGCGGGTTTTTTAGCGGTATGCGAGGCAAAATCTTGGTGATAAAATGTAGCGGTATGCGGATTTAACATTATGTAAGGCCAACGGTATGCAGGGGTCCACTGTACTACTATATAGAAAGCTGCTCGTTATGCCGAGCATTTCGGGCAAATTAAGTCCGTTTTAGTTCCAGGATGTGACCCACACCAGTCAACTAACACCCAGGTACCCATTTTACACTGATGGGTGAACAGGGACACCAGGTGTCTTATGGAAACATGTTCCTAATGTTTTCCAGCCGTACCAGAGGAGATTCAAACCCCGGATGCCTAGCTAACATCAATGACATACCACTATATAGAAAGCTGCTCGTTATGCCGAGCATTTCGGGCAAATTAAGTCTGTTTTAGTTCCAGGATGTGACCCACACCAGTCAACTAACACCCAGGTACCCATTTTGCACTGATGGGTGAACAGGGACACCAGGTGTCTTATGGAAACATGTTCCTAATGTTTTCCAGCCGTACCAGAGGAGATTCAAACCCCAGACCTCAGTGTGTGAGCTGAGTGTGCTAGCAATCGAGCTACGGGATACCTGAATAATGTATATTAAAGTTGATTTCACCAAATGGGAAGTAGAATGAAATCAACTCAAAGGCGCCTACACCACATGTCCTTGGATGACGGTAAAACACCTAGCTCTGCTGGGTGCATCATTTTTGTAGGATTGCATGGTACCGTGGGTTAGAGTATCATGTGTGATTTTTTGCTCACCATGGGGTGGGCCAATACGACGTGGGTTCAAATCCTCGGCTAGTTGCAGTGTTGTTATTGATTAATACCACTTGTTTGTGGTTACAATAAAATACGTATATATGCTGCTCATGAGGCTAGTACACCAAACGGGGAGTAGAATGAAATTAGCTCAAAGGCACCCACACCACTGTATGTCCTCGGATGATGGTAAAACACCTAGCTCTGCTGGGTGCGTCATTTTTTAGAACTGTGTGGTCCTATGAGTTAGAGCGTCATATGTGATTTTTGCTCATCATGAGGTGGGCCAAAACGACACAGGTTCGAATCCTCGGCTAGTCGCAGTGTTGTTACTGATTAATACTACTTGTTCGTGGTTACAATAATATATATATGCTGCTCGGGAGGCTAGTACACCAAACAGGGAGTAGAATGAAATTAGCTCAAAGGCACCCACACCACCGTACGTCCTCGGATGACAGTAAACAACCTAGCTCTGATAGGCGCATCATTTTTGTAGGATTGAGTGGTCCCGTGGGTTAGTGTGTCGTGTGATTTTCACTCACCATGAGGTGGGCCAAAACGACAAGGGTTCAAATCCTCGGCTAGTCACAGTGTTATTGTTATTGATTAATACCACTCGTTCGTGGTTACAATAATATATATGTACATACATATATACAGTGGACCCCCGGCTTACGATATTATTTCATTCCAGAAGTATGTTCAGGTGCCATTACTGAACGAATTTGTTGCCATAAGGAATATTGTGAATTAGATTAGTCCATTTCAGACCCCAAACATACATGTACAAACGCACTTACATAAATACACTTACATAATTGGTCGCATTGGGAGCTGATCGTAAAGCGGGGTCCACTGTCCATATATATATATATATATACAGGTGTATATATATATATATATACAGTATATATATATATATATATATACACCCTCTCCTCACTTAACGATGGAGTTCCATTCCTGAGGCCTCGTCAGTAAATGAATTTGTTGCTAAGTGAGGAGGATACTATAATCACAGTGGGCTTGTGTCAACCATCTTTAATATTGTTTTAATGTCACCTTTGCATCATTTATATTTTTAAATGTTTATACAGTAGTGTACTGTATATTGAAATAAACAGAATAGAGGAAATCAGCTCTTATATATATTACAGTGAACCCTCGGTTATCGGCCATTCCAGATATCGGCTAATTCGGTTTTCACCTGCTTTTTTGGCCGAAATTCTATCCCGGTTATCAGCACATTAATATAGACATTTTCATTAATCCATCTATGATATTTTCTTCTTCAAAATTATATAAGAAACACTTTACATAATACATGTATATAAAAACATGCGATGTATGTTAATAATAATCACTCTTGGGCACATTGTCATATTTTAGGTTAATAAAGACAGTTTCATTAATCCATCTATGATATTTTCTTCAAAATTATATAAGAAACATGTTACATAGCACATAGCATATAAACATGCAATGTTTATATGCTATCAAGTGGAGAGTAAACATCACATTTTCTCTGATTCAGTGTTAGAGATAACTGTGAATCTGGCGTCTCGCCCAGTAACCGCCCTTCATATGTGTTTGTTTACAATTCTTGGCATGAATTATTCATGTGCTTCTCCCTTTGTTTATGATGGCATCTAAAGGTAGCTGTTAGAAACAATTAAACTCAGTGAACATGGTAATAATATGGCTATGTAGTGTAATAATATGGCTGTGTAGTGTAGCCCAGGGAAGCTACACTACACAGAGGGGAGGAGGAGTTGGGGATTACCATTTCCCATTCCCCTCCTGCCTTCTTCAATACGCCAACAAGAGTCTTCAATAAAGGTATGTAATGTTCATTTATCATTAAAATTTGTGCTTTATATTTATATATCGTTGTTTTCTGTATGTAAAACTACAGTTAATCTTTAAAAAATGTATTTTATGTTAATATTTTTGGGTGTCTGAAATGGATTAATTGGATTTACATTAATTCTCATGAGAAATATTATTACGGTTTTCGGCCTTTTCGGATTTAGGCCAACCTTCTGGAATGGATTACGGCCGATAACCGATAACAAGAGCCCGTTGTAAGTCTGAGTCGTCGGTAAACGAGTATGTTGTTAAGTGAGGAGAGACTATATATATTATAAAACAATATCCAACTCTTACCAATAAAGAGCACATACCTCAAGATAGTCATGAAAGGTAGATACTAAACAATTACACATAAGAATACGTACACTAAAAAACTTCATTTATAATAGAAAAATTGCATCTAGATGAAGACTTAATGGCCAAAGCATTTATACCACACTTTAATGCCATGAGTGCATGTGTATTGAAATTAAAACTTCAAAATATACATTATAAATTTTCATTCACAAATACCGTACTTCTTACATTTTATCTAAATGATGTCCTACATAAGTCTATATAATGTAAATAAGAAATTTACATATCATTACGACTCTAACAAGCTAATCAACTGTACATTTTTAAAGTCACATTTTTTCTTTCTGTAAAAACCAAAGTACAGAGTGACTGTTAATCAAATGTCTGTTAGACATACAGCACTGGTTTTTACAAAATAACCTATAGAGACTATAGCATAAATAGAACAGATAAATAACAAGCTCCATACACATTAACATCACTGCAGCCTGCTTTTTGAGAATTCAATACAACCAGTAATAATGCAACCGAGGATGATCATTACAATGATCATTACAAGTCAAAGGGTGTAACAGCCATTGGTACTTTCTCTCAGGTACATGAGTAACTAATCCATTGATGAAGCTTTCAGACATCACACCTAATTTGTCTCAAAATGTTAAGAAGTTTATGAATGATAAAATCTGTGATTTATCTCTGTTAAACTTTGCTTGTAATTCTGGAGCAAATTTATAAATACTGTGCAAACAGCAATTAGTACTGTATATACACCTACCATCCGACTTACGACCTGCTCGACTTACGACCACTCAACTTACGACCATGTTTTTTATGCCAAATTTCTGGGAAATAAACAACTATTTGTGTTGTACACAGTGTTTATCCTAAACCTTACAATATAAAATACAGTACTAACAACATAAAAAGTAAAGTAAAACATGAAATACCAAAATAAAACAATAAAATAAAGTCATTACAAAAATGTTTTGTTGATATTCAGTAGTAAAGTTCGACTTACGACCATTCTGACTCACGACCGGTTTCTCAGAACCGAACTCGGTCGTAAGTCGGATGGTAGGTGTATATTTTTTTTTTTTTCAAAATTTTACTGAAAATACTCTGTATTAAAAATCTGTCTCACAAGTTTGTATTGATCAAGGTTACTTTTTATTTTTTTTTTTAGACAGTCATGAAGCCAAAGGGATGTACGTATTCCTAAAACATTAAAATGTAACATTAAAATGTAACATTAAAATGACAAATAACAAAAATAGCTTAAGTCTGTGCTTATATATATATTCCAATAAAATCTTGAAGCAATATAGCCAAACTTCTGAAAAAGTATTAAAAAGAAAAAAACAATTTTGAGATTAACCCTTTCACTGTCGAGACCCCTGCTCACAAACTTGTTATCAGTGTAGAAGAATTTAAAAAAAAATTATTTTATGAAATGATCGAGAATCTTTTCCTGACAGTAATGACACCATAAGAATGAAATATAATGGAAAACTTATGGAATTACTCTTGCGAAGTTAGCGGTCTTGGTGATATTTACACATTGGCGATTTCGCCCACTTTGAGCCCTATTTTCAGCCAATTCCATTGTTCCAGTCGACCAAACTCATAGCTATTTCGCTAAAACTCCATTTGTTCTATCGACTGAGTACAAGAAACCGCCCATTTACATATTTCAACTACCCAATAAAGTGGTCAGAAATTGGCAATTTGGCCAATTTCACACAAATTTCAAAAGATGCCAGATGCCTCCATTACATCATTTGCCAGACTCTTCCACTTCCTGACTACTCTATGACTGAAGAACTACTTCCTAACATCCCTTTGACTCATCCGAGTCTTCAACTTCCAAGTGTGACCCCTTGTTTC
Organism: Cherax quadricarinatus; assembly: GCF_026875155.1. Taxonomy (NCBI): domain Eukaryota; kingdom Metazoa; phylum Arthropoda; class Malacostraca; order Decapoda; family Parastacidae; genus Cherax; species Cherax quadricarinatus. The sequence continues at coordinate 68,831,626 of NC_069406.1, forward strand.
TGTGTCCCCCTCTCTGGAACATCCTGTCTGTCCACCTTGTCTATTCCATGCAGTATTTTGTGTCATTATCATGTCTCCCCTAACCCTCCTGTCCTCCAGTGTCATCAGGCCAATTTCCCCTGAGCTTTCTCCGTAGGACATTCCCCTTAGCTCTGAAACTAACCTTGTCACAAACCTTTGCGCTTTCTCTAATTTCTTGACGTGCTTGACGAGATATGGGTTCCAAACTGGTGCTGCATACTCCAGTATCGGCCTGACGTACACGGTGTACAGTGTCTTGAACAAATCTTTATTAAGGTATCGAAACGCTAGTTGGAATACATGTGTATGTGTGTGTGTGTGGGGGGGGGGAGTAGTAGAGTGGCTGGTGTCTACACGACTAGGAGTGTAGATGGCATGTTAGGGTGTGTGGGCCATGAAAACATGGGTAAGGTGTAGGTGTAGGGCTGGAGTGGGGCTTTGGGGACTAGAAGCTATGGGTAAATGGTGAGTGAAAGCATGAGTAAGGCTGTGTGGGCTTAAGCTGTGAAGAAGTGGTGTGGGTGAAAGATGTGCTTCTTAGTGGCCTGGTGTGGGTGGTGACTGGATGATGGGTGACTTGGTGGGCAATTATGCAGCTAGTAGTAATCAGGATGGTGGGAAACTAAGTAACTGGGTATGTGGACAGCATGTTAGGGTGAAAGGTCAGGTAAAGTGTATGGGTGAGGTCAAAGGGGATATGTGGCCTTGAGGGAATGGTGGTTGTGAGGGGATGGTGGTTGTGAGGGAATAGTGGTTGTGGGGGAATGGTGGTTGTGGGGGAATAGTATAGGTGTGAGCGTGTGGCCATGGGGGATGGGGGGGGACTGTATGTGTGGATGGTGTGGGTGAAGGGATGTGGCTGTAGGAGAGTTGTGTGGGTGGAGATTACTATTTGGATAAGATTAGATTTTCTTTGGATTTTTAACCCTGGAGGGTTAGCCACCCAGGATAATCCAAGAAAGTCAGTGCATCAAGGACTATCTAACTTGTTTCCATTGGGGTCCTCAATCTTGTCCCCCAGGATGCGATGCACACCAGTCGACAAACACCCATGTACCTATTTGCTGCTAGGTGAACAAGACAACAGGTGTAAGGAAACACGTCAAAATGTTTCCATTCTGGAAGGTGGAGGTGTATGGCTGAGGTGGCACTGGATGCGTATCGTATCTGTATCAGACGTTTACCTGGAGAGGGTTTCAGGGGTCAATGCCCCCGTAGCTCAGTCTGAGACCAGGCCTTGTGGTGGATCAGGATCTGACCAACCAGGCTGTTACTGTTGGCCGCACGTGAACTGACTTACGAACCACAGCCCGGTTGGTCAGGTACTGACTTTAGGTGTGTGTCCAGTACCTTCTTGAAAACAGCCAGGGGTTTATTGGTAATTTCCCTTATGTATGCTGGGAGGCAGCTGAACAGTCTTGGGCCCTGGACGCTTATTGTGTGGTCTCTCATTGTACTTGTGGTGCCCCTGCTTTTCATTGGGGGAATGTGGCATCCCCTGCTGAGTCTTTTGCTTTCATAGGGAGTGATTTTCGTGTGCAAATTTGGTACTAATCCCTCTAGGATTTTCCAAGTATATATTACCACATCTCTCGCCTGCGTTCCAGGGAATACAGAGCAAGGGCCTTCAACCGTTCCCAGTAATTTAGGCGCCTTATCGTACTTATGTGTGCCATGAAAGTTCTTTGTACACTCTCCAGGTCAGCAATTTTGCCTGCCTTGAAGGGAGCAGTTAGTGTATGGCAGTATTCCAGCCTAGAGAGAACAAGCGATTTGAAGAGAATCATCATGGGCTTGGCATCCCTAGTTTTGAAGGTTCTCATTTTCCTAGCAGATGTGGTAGATACTACATTGTTGTGATCTTTAAAGGCGAGATCCTCTTGACATTATCACTCCCAGATCCTTCACATTACTTTTCACTCTATTGTAAGGTTAGAATTTGTCGTATACCCTGATACAGTTTTAATTTCCTCAAGTTTTCCATATCTGAGTAGTTGAAATTTCTCTTCATAGAACTTCATATTGTTTTGAGTGGCCTATTTGAAGATTTGGTTTATGTCCGTTTGGAGTCTTGCAGTGTCTTCGATGGAGGTCACTGTCATGGCAATCCGGGTGTCATCCGTAAAGGAAGACACGGAGCTATGGCTTACATCTTTGTCTATGTCAGAAAGTTACAGATCCATCTACCAACTTTTCCTGTTACGTGTATGAATTGTCTCAAGCACTAATGCGCCTCAGCTCTCCTTTGTGTGTGATACCCTCCTCCCACTTTGTAACATACCAAATGTTGATTTTAATATGTTAAAATCACCACCACCATGACCCTCCACCCACTGCCACCACTTCCCACCTCTACCACTACTTCTACTACTGCTGCTGAGATGATGACGATGACTTCTGGCATTGCCAGTAAGTGCCTGTTTTCTGCCAAATCTTAGTGACACTTTATATGACCATGTTTTATGCACTCTTATTCAAAGAATAAAAAAAATGAATAAAACTGGAAGATATATGAAAAAAATGAAACCCCAAACTGCAACCTCCTTATATTTTTGGGCTGAGGTAAATTGCAGATAACTGAATCAGCAGATACTAGATCAGCTTATACAGGGGTCCTACTGTATAGTGGAAAACTATTCAGTCGGTTCGATCAGATGCATTCTAAGTTGTCCAACCTGAGTTGAATGTGAAAACCCAATGAAAATTTTTCAGATTAAATTGTCAAAGATTGCAGTTCAAGTTAAGTAAAATATGGCACTCTTGTCAAGCATAAGTACAGCATGTAATTAATTTGTTATGAAAGGCAAAGTACAAGCAATAAACACTGAAATCACTTTAAAAACTGATACAATTTGCAATCACCACATGGCATCAGGTATGCTCATCGATTCCCTTAAAATACAACATAATTTGCTATTTCCACACAGCATTTTGTATACCCGCATTTATACAACTTTCATCACTTCCTAGTAGTTATGTGCCTTACCAAGCACCATAAAAATCATGTACAGGTCCACATCCCTTTATTTGAAACCCTTGGGGTCAATATTGTTACGAATTTCAAACTTTTTCGAATATCAGAATTATTCTCAACACTGCCACATGGCGGAGTGACCCAGCACTGAGATGACTGATGCTCCACACTCCACGAAAACACTTCTGTTTTTGGAATTTTTCGAATTTCAGAATTTTGAATAAAGGGATGTGGACCTGTATTGGATAATGTTATGAGGCAAAATATTGGCATTAAACACAAACTCCATAAAAAAAAAAAAAAACTGTACTGTGATATTCAGAATAAAGTACAGTATACCCACTTCAAAACTAATTTTATCATGTACACTAGTAATTACAGAATATTCTTTACCATAAACCAGCATATGCACAAGGATTATAGTTACATTTATTGTCACAGTTTACAAGCTCTGTTAAATGATGGAAAGACAATGAAATACTGTGTAAGTAAAACTCACTAGGCAGAAGGAACTACTGCATTTGCATTCTGCCCTCTAAAAACTTGGCTGACTGTGGTAGCAGTTAGCTGTTGTTTATTTTAAAGGTAAGATGCCTTGAAACTGTATGCAGATCCAGTGTGTATGACTGAACTTCACTTTAGAGTATTGCTTATTATTATTATATTAATGGAGGAGCATTACACCCTGGGGGAATGGAAGGCAATGAGGTTTGATCCAAGGAAGGGGAGGACAGGTCAAATTCCAAGGATCAAAATCCTATCTTCAATGTCAGTACCCCACTAGAGAGTGCATTGCTCAACTTATTCAAGGCCACCCAAATTTACTGCAGAGCATTTCTTAGAATTCCTTTGAACTACCTAAGTGTCACATCAATTTCAGAGTATCAAAATGAACATTCTTATTATCTCAAGAATCAGATTACAAAGTTTGTCTTTCACTGTACTACTTACATACAAAAAAATATGTACTGTAATTTAACAAATAACTTACAAAACCAAATGATATTAAAACTATATTTATACAGTGATAAATGACAGATAGAGTTTCCTTAATTTGATAAAAATTTATTTGGAAGGGGGAGGGGGGACATAAGCATGACTAAATACAAATACCAAAACTCTACACTCATTCCATATTTAACCTGAATAAACTTTAGGAAAGAATAACAAAAAAACTACTGATAAAAATCCCAACAATAGTATATCTTGTTACAATGATTCTCTTACTTTAATGAAATAATATTTCCATGACTTGCATCTATGGTTGTCAAGTTGCCAAAAATAGCTGAAATATTGGATCAGGCTATCATATCACCTGAATTATATTACAGTACTTGAACTACCATAATATAAAAATCAATTTATTATTGCTGTTTGTACTATTTCTTGTCTATACAATACACTGAATATACCTCACAAAGCTGAGCAAATTTTTGACAACTTCATAAATAAAATTACCATTTAAATAATGACTATAAAAAAAGCTTAATAAAGGGCCTTGTAAGTGCAACAATGCCATCGTTTAGTCAGTAGCTGAGGTGTTTAAAACTTCACTGGCTAATGAGTATTTTATGAAATACTGTACCTGAATTAGCAATTATATTCCTCAAAATATAGTTAGCTTATTGAAGTTCCTTGCTGAAGGCTGTAATTTATTGCATGAAGTGATATCAAACATGAGCATTAAAATATGATTACTAATATTAATAAATTTCCATACTATATACAAATAATAGGAGAGCAAATGATAAGAGTGGATGAGGCCCTGCTGAGAAAAAGAAAAAGTTTTGGAGTGATATAAATAGGTTAAGCTACTATTGGCAGAAAGGTGGGCTAGTGCAAAGATGAGTAGTGGGGAGGTTGAAGAGGGTTGGAATAGTTTTAAAAATGCAGTATTAGAATGTGGGGCAGAAGTTTGTGGTTATAGGAGGGTGGGGGCAGGAGGAAAGAGGAGTGATTAGTGGAATGATGAAGTAAAGGGTGTGATAAAAGAGAAAAAGGTAGCTTATGAGAGGTTTTAACAAAGCAGAAGTGTTATAAGAAGAGCAGAGTATATGGAGAGTAAAAGAAAGGTGAAGAGAGTGGTGAGAGAGTGCAAAAGGAGAGCAGATGATAGAGTGGGAGAGGCACTGTCAAGAAATTTTAATGAAAATAAGAAAAAATTTTGGAGTGAGTTAAACAAGTTAAGAAAGCCTAGGGAAAGTATGGATTTGTCAGTTAAAAACAGAGTAGAGGAGTTAGTAGATGGGGAGAGGGAGGTATTAGGTAGATGGCGAGAATATTTTGAGGAACTTTTAAATGTTGAGGAAGAAAGGGAGGCGGTACTTTCATGCACTGGCCAGGGAGGTATACCATCTTTTAGGAGTGAAGAAGAGCAGAATGTAAGTGTGGTGGAGGTACGTGAGGCATTACGTAGAATGAAAGGGGGTAAAGCAGCTGGAACTGATGGGATCATGACAGAAATGTTAAAAGCAGGGGGGGATATAGTGTTGGAGTGGTTGGTACTTTTGTTTAATAAATGTATGAAAGAGGGGAAGGTACCTAGGGATTGGCAGAGAGCACGTATAGTCCCTTTATATAAAGGGAAAGGGGACAAAAGGGATTGTAAAAATTATAGAGGAATAAGTTTACTGAGTATACCAGGAAAAGTATACGGTAGGGTTATAATTGAAAGAATTAGAGGTAAGACAGAATGTAGGATTGCGGATGAGCAGGGAGGCTTCAGAGTGGGTAGGGGGTGTGTAGATCAAGTGTTTACATTGAAGCATACATGTGAACAGTATTTAGATAAAGGTAGGGAAGTATTTATTGCATTTATGGATTTAGAAAAGGCATATGATAGAGTGGATAGAGGAGCAATGTGGCAGAAGTTGCAAGTATATGGAATAGGTGGTAAGTTACTAAATGCTGTTAAGAGTTTTTATGAGGATAGTGAGGCTCAGGTTAGGGTGTGTAGAAGAGAGGGAGACTACTTCCCGGTAAAAGTAGGTCTTAGACAGGGATGTGTAATGTCACCATGGTTGTTTAATATATTTATAGATGGGGTTGTAAAGGAAGTAAATGCTAGGGTGTTCGGGAGAGGGGTGGGATTAAATTTTGGGGAATCAAATTCAAAATGGGAATTGACACAGTTACTTTTTACTGATGATACTGTGCTTATGGGAGATTCTAAAGAAAAACTGCAAAGGTTAGTGGATGAGTTTGAGAATGTGTGTAAAGGTAGAAAGTTGAAAGTGAACATAGAAAAGAGTAAGGTGATGAGGGTATCAAATGATTTAGATAAAGAAAAATTGGATATCAAATTGGGGAGGAGGAGTATGGAAGAAGTGAATATTTTCAGATACTTGGGAGTTGACGTGTCGGCGGATGGATTTATGAAGGATGAGGTTATTCATAGAATTGATGAGGGAAAAAAGGTGAGTGGTGCATTGAGGTATATGTGGAGTCAAAAAACATTATCTATGGAGGCAAAGAAGGGAATGTATGAAAGTATAGTAGTACCAACACACTTATATGGATGTGAAGCTTGGGTGGTAAATGCAGCAGCGAGGAGACGGTTGGAGGCAGTGGAGATGTCCTGTCTAAGGGCAATGTGTGGTGTAAATATTATGCAGAAAATTCGGAGTGTGGAAATTAGGAGAAGGTGTGGAGTTAATAAAAGCATTAGTCAGAGGGCTGAAGAGGGGTTGTTGAGGTGGTTTGGTCATTTAGAGAGAATGGATCAAAGTAGAATGACATGGAAAGCATATAAATCTATAGGGGAAGGAAGGAGGGGTTGGGGTCGTCCTCGAAAGGGTTGGAAAGAGGGGGTAAAGGAGGTTTTGTGGGCGAAGGGCTTGGACCTCCAGCAAGCGTGCATGAGCGTGTTAGATAGGAGTGAATGGAGACGAATGATACTTGGGACCTGACGATCTGTTGGAGTGTGAGCAGGGTAATATTTAGTGAAGGGATTCAGGGAAACCGGTTATTTTCATATAGTCGGACTTAAGCCCTGGAAATGGGAAGTACAATGCCTGCACTTTAAAGGAGGGGTTTGGGATATTGGCAGTTTGGAGGGATATGTTGTGTATCTTTATACGTATATGCTTCTAAACTGTTGTATTCTGAGCACCTCTGCAAAAACAGTGATAATGTGTGAGTGTGGTGAAAGTGTTGAATGATGATGAAAGTATTTTCTTTTTGGGGATTTTCTTTCTTTTTTGGGTCACCCTGCCTCGGTGGGAGACGGCCGACTTGTTAAAAAAAAAAAAAAAAAAAGCCTAAGGAACAAATTTACTTGACAGATAAAAACAGAATAGAGGAGTTAGTCCATCCTGCCTCAGTGGAATATGGCCGGTTTGTTGAAAGAAGAAGGGAAGGGGAGTTAGTAAATGGGGAACTGGAGGTATTGGGAAGATGGCAGGAATATTTTGAGAAAATGTTCAATGTTGAAGAGAGGAAGGCAATGATTACATGCACTGACCAGGAGGTATAACATCTTTTAGGAGTGAAGAAGAGCCGAATGTGAGTATGGGGAGGGTGTGCGAGGCATTGGGTAGAATGAAAGAGGGTAAAGCAGCTGGAACTGATGGGATCATGACAGATGTTAAAAGCAGGTGGGGATATCGTTTTGGAGTTTTTGGTACTTTTGTTCAATAAATGTATAAATGAGGGGAAGGTACCTAGGGACTGGCAAAAATCATACATAGTTCCTTTATATAAAGAGAAAGGGGGGAGAGTAAAATTTATAGGGACATAAGCCTACTGAGTATACCTTGTAAAGTGTATGGTAGAATTATTATTGAAAGAATTTGAGGCAAGACAGAGAGCAGGATCGCAGAAGAACAAGGAGGCTTTAGAATGGGTAGGTGATGTGAAGACCACGTGTTTACATTGAAGCATATAAGTAAACAATACTTAAATAAAGGTAGGAAAGTTTTTGTTGCTTTTATGGATTTAGAAAAGGCTTATGATAGGGTGGATAGGGAAGCAATATGGCAGATGTTGCAAGTATATGGAATAGGTGGTATGTTAATACTGCTGTAAAGAGTTTTTATAAGGACAGTGAGGCTCAGGTTAGGGTGTGTATTAGAGAGGGAGATTACTTTCCAGTAAAAGTAGGTCTTAGATAGGGATGTGCAATGTTACCGTGGTTGTTTAACATATTTACAGATGGGTTTGTAAAAGAAGTAAATGCTAGGGTGTTGGGGAGTGGGGTGGGATTAAATTATGAGGATTCAAATACTATATGGGAGTTGACAGAGTTACTTTTTGTTGATGATACTGTGCTTTTGGGAGATTCTGAAGAGAAGCTGCAAAGGTTAGTGGATGAGTCTGGGAGGCTGTGTAAAGGAAGAAAATTGAAAGTGAACTTAGATAAGAGTAAAGTGATGAGGGTATCAAGAGTTAGGTGAAGAAAAATTGAATATCACATTAGGGAGAGGGAGTATGGAAGAAGGTGATAAATTAGACACGTGCAACTTATCGGTTCTCTGAACCATTCATCTACATGGAAGAAGGAAACGTGTTCAGATATTTAGGAGCAGACTTGTCAGCAGATGGGTATATTAAGGATTAGGTAAACCATGGAGCTGTTGGAGAAAACATGGGTCATGCATTGAGGTATCTGTTGAGACAAAGAACATTATCCATGGAGGAAAAGAAGGGAATGTATGAGAGTACAGTGGACCCCTGCATAACGATTACCTCCGAATGCGACCAATTATGTAAGTGTATTTATGTAAGTGCGTTTGTACGTGTATGTTTGGGGGTCTGAAATGGACTAATCTACTTCACAATATTCCTTATGGGAACAAATTCGGTCAGTACTGGCACCTGAACATACTTCTGGAGTGAAAAAATATCGTTAACCGGGGGTCCACTGTATAGTGGTACCAACACTCTTTATGGGTGTGAAGCATGAGTTGTAAATGCTATAGCACAAAGGAGACTAGAGGCAGTGGAGATGTTGTGTCTAAGGGCAATGTGTGGTGTAAATATTATTCAGAGAATTCATAGTGTGGAAATTAGGTGTGGAGTCAGAAAAAGTGTTATTCAGGGGACTGAAGAGGGATTCTTGAGGTGGTTTGGTCATTTAGAGAGGATGAGGCAAAATAGGATGACTCAGAGGGTGTATAAATCTGTAGTGGAGGGGAGGAAGAAAAAGGGTTGCCCTAGGAAAGGATGGAAGGAGGGGGTAAAAGAGGTTTCGTGTGCAAGGGGCCTCAACATGAAGCACGCATGTGTGAGCATGTTGAGATAGGAGTAAATGGAGACTAATGGTTTTTGAGACCTGATGAGCTGTTGGAGTATGAGCAGTGTTATATTTTGTGAAGGGATTCAGGGAAACCGGTTAACTGGGCTTAAGTCCTGGAGGTGGGAAGTACAATGCCTGCACTTTAATACATTGGCTAACAGCCAAAAAGAAAGAAAAACCCCAAAAGAAAGAAAAAATTTTCATCATCATTCAACTTTCCCCATCACTCACACATAATCACTGTCTTTGCAGATGCGCTCAGATACGACAGTTTAGACGTCCTTCCAAACTGCCAATATCCTAAACTCCTCCTTTAAAGTGCAGGCATTGTACTTCCCATTTCCGGGACTCAAGTCCAGCTAACCAGTTTCCCTGAATCCCTTCACAAAATATTACCCTGCTCACACCGCAACAGCTCATCAGGTCCCAAAAACCATTCATCTCCATTCACTCCTATCTAACACACTCATGCACGCTTGCTGGAAGTCCAAAACCTCCTTTACTCCCTTCCTCCAACCTTTTCTGGGCCAACCCCTACCCTGCCTTCCTTCCCCTACATATTTGTGTGCTCTTCAAGTCATTCTACTTTGCCCCCCCCCCCCCAAAAAAAAAAAAAAGTCGGGGATCAAAGACAAAATATTTAACTAGCCTTCTGAGAAGCTACGTAAATTTCTCAATGCTACCAAATGTTAGGTGCCCAGCAATGCACTATGCACATATGCTGCACTTAACAGCAGCACATCTGTGGCTGTAGAAAGCTACAGGAACTAATATCATTCTCCTCCTGTCTGGATACCAGTCTCATGGGCAGTACACATATTAATGCACCCATGAAACAAATGTTTTTTAAGCAAATAACAATACTGTGACCAGCCAGGGAGTGAACCCAAGATATTTAACCAGCCTCCTGAGAAGTTAAGTAAATTTCTTGACACCTTAGCCCACTACACCACCATGCCACACCTAACACAAGCACATTTGTGGCCACAACAAATGAGCCCTCCCTCAGCCTTCAAACAAAGGGATAGATAATACCACCAGTCTCCCAAACAACCATGTCTCCAGCTCAATCTGTAATAGTGAAATTTTATGGACTATCAATACAAAGAACATTACACTGCATTACTGTAAATTTCAACAGGAACCACTTTTTCTTAGGTACTGGTAAGTAAATTACTGACCAAATATCTTTATGATGGATTTAAAGTTTAATATTTTTCATTTAGAATCCTCTTTTTTCCTATAAGCTTGATGCTTTGCTGAACACTAATGTTCTAAAATCTTCTAACTGACTTCAAATGTTCAGGAGGGTTTGCCTGCATAGTATGTTATATTAGTATAAATCACTGAATCCCAAATATGGGGAGAAACATAAAATAATAATTTAATAGTAGATGTTTGAATGCTTTAAGTTAGTATAGGAAATATCGTGCCACTCAAAGTCCCAACTGATGAAATCCAGTTAGAAATTAATATATACAGGAATTCATTTGGAGAAAAAAAAAAATTGTCTTAAGGGGAACGGTAGATCAAAATACAGCAAAACACAACTTATTTAAATTCAAAATGAGTAAGCATTACATTCTACACTGACATAAAGCATTAAGAATGATGATCAACTTGATAATGACACAATGTGTGGGTTATACTATTTTATTAGAAGACATTTTGTAGACCAGGGATATTAAGTGATAAAATCCTGGTACTCCATGCTAGGAGCAAGGGGCTAGTTACTCCTTTTCCTGTATACATTACTAAACTTAAAAAGAGAAACTCGTTTTTCTTTTAAGGTCACCCCTGCCTTGGTGGGATATGGCTGGGTAAAAAAAAAATAAAAAATCCTGGTGATGAAATGTCATCTAATACAATATCAAAAGCTGCACATTGTGTCATCAACATACTGTCAGAATACATTACCATTTTATATATTCTGTGATATTTCAGATGCAGTGACTGAACCCTTTCAGGGTCCGTCCCGTAGATCTACGGCTTCACGTTGAGTGTCCAAACCGTAGATCTACGCCAAAATTCTAGCGCCGTCAAACTTAGTGCGAAAACGTTCATAGGCCTACATGTGAGAGAACGGGTCTGTGTGGTGGGTGTGCACCATAAACAAAAAATCTAGGCTCCCGCATAGCATTGTGGGAACGCTGGCTCAGTTGCCCTTGTTCACCATGCCTCGTCGCAAGGCAGCTCTCACTCCAAGGAAAATTGGGACTCTCTGGTTCCTATCTGATAGTTCTGACAGTGATGGAAGTGGAAATGAAGATGAATTCTTTGGCTTTGATCAGTTAGTGACCAGGATATTGATAATAGTGCAGAAAACCCTGACGATCCTCAACCTTCTACCTCTGGTGTGGGCACTCGTCAGTCACGGTCGGTTGTACCTCAACGCAAGAGAAAACTATTATTTTCGCATGGCCAGACCTCTGACTTCAGTAACGATGATGATAGTGACGTGGATTGTGATTTTATTGCTCTTGACGATCATTCGAGTAGTGATAGCGAGGAATCATATTCACCAGTGAAGCGTCGGTATGTACGCCGCTGCATGCACTCGGGTAGTGTACCCTACACCGTGCCCAGGGGATGGAGTACATCCCGGAGTAAATCCTGTGGCCCTACACCAGGTATAGATAGTGATAGTGAGGATGATGTGGCTACACTAGGCATCAGTAGATGGTGATAGTGGTGATGGTAGTGCCACGGCCATGTGTGACTCACCAGCCCAGGCTGGGACCCACGCTGCTGACTCTGCAGTTCAAGGACAAAGCAGAGTGTCAGCCACCAGCCCACCACAACCACAACTACCCGCACAACCAGCCTATGATGTCCAGTATCCACCATCAAACCGTATCTGGGATTGGCAGCAAAATCCCAATTTTGTTCCCCAGCTCCACCACTTTGATGACTCTGAAAGTGGAATTCTACCAACTTGTCCCCTTGGAAACACTGCAAATGAACTGGAATTCTTTGAACTATTCTTTGACCAGCCAGTGATGGAAACTATTGTCAGGGAAAGCAATAAGTATTTTGAGTACACCATGGCAAATACGATCATATCACCACAGTCAAGACTACTGGTGGAAAGAGACAACTGTTGCAGAAATGTATTTGCCTTTTGCAACAATAATGCTTATGCCTCATGTCTATAAGCATAATATAAAAGCATACTGGTCCACAGATCGGCTAATTTCTACCCCGGTCTTCAGTGAAATCATCCCAGTGAACAGGTTTATCTTACTGTTACATATGTTGCACTTCTCTGATAAAACCAGGCCTGACAGAAGTGACAGGTTATACAAGATTAGAAATGTTTTTATGTATCTCAAACAAAAGTTCAGCATATACTTTTATCCATTCAAGAATCTCGTAATTGACAAGTCTTTGATTTTGTTCAAAGGTAGGCTGTCATTCAAGCAGTATATATCGAGCAAGAGGAAACGCTTTGGTATAAAACTGTTTGTACTCTGTGACTGTGACAGTGGCCTGGTATTGGATATTGTTGTATACACGGGAAGTAAAACATTGAAAGATACCAAGATGTTAGGGTATCTCAGGTGACGTAGTGAGAAGCATGATGGCACCTTATCTTGGTAAAGGGCATACATTATATACCGATAACTGGTACACAAGCCCATTACGCAGTGATTTCTTGCGAGTGAACAAGACAGATGTGTGTGGCACAGTGCGCTTTAATCGTAAACATATGCCCAGGCTCAACGCAGGTGCTTGTGGTGATGACGTGCAGGTGTTTACTGCCAATGACATCATGGCATTACGGTGGCATGACAAATGAGATGTCACATTGTTGACAACCATTCATCATAATGAAATGCAAGACAGTGGCAAAGCTGATCGAGTGACTAATGAACGTATTCGAAAACCAGTGACAGTGATTGATTATACACAAAACATGCGCTTGGTTGACAAATGTGTTCGTAAAAGTTACAAGTGGTACATGAAACTTTTCTTCCATCTCATGGACATTTCAATGCTCAATGCATATATGTACCAAATAAAGACTGGCAACAGACCACAGTATGGTGAATTTTGTTTGTCTGTTGTCAGACAACTCATAATGAAGTACCAGGTAACAACACCTGCTATACAACAAGGTCCTCGAACTCCTCAGGATATACCCAAGCGTTTGAGGAGGGAAGGTGATCATTTCATAATACAGCTTCCTTCAACTCAGAAGAAATTTGCTCAGAAGAGATGCATCGTCTGTGCACAAACAAAACGACGGCAACAAAGACGCAAAGACACTCGGTTTATGTGTGAGGAATGTAAGGTACCTCTGTGCATGGTGCCTTGTTTCAAGGAGTTCCACAAGCTCCAGCAGTTCTAAAACCATGTCCAGTGATTGTAAATATGTAAATATATGATAGAACATTAGTATTATACAAGATTTGTGCATGTTTATTGTAATAAACAACAGTGGTAAACAATAATATGATAATAACCTTAGTGCGGTTATTGTGTTCAATACAGTGAGTTTATATACATACATTATATACAGTATTGGTCTCTCAGGCCCCAAATGTTAGTAGGAAAAGAAAAAATTAGAAAAGAAAAGAAAAAACTACAAAAAAAGGGTAAACAAAGTAATGTGCGTATGTGGAAATCGTCGCTGTTGCCACCACCATGTCATTTGGGGTAAACTTCTCGGCACTGTATCTCGGTAAGTACTGATCAGAAAAAAAAAAATTTTGTCTTATTACCTTCACAAAAATATACTCTTTAATTCTGTAAGAAAAAAATAATTTCTCTTTTTTTCAAAATTTCTTGGACACTGGAGCACCACTTCAGATTTTGGCCTTGGACCCTGAAGGGGTTATGTGCAAATTACTCAATACGAAATTTACATAAGAAAATAAATCCAGCAGTCAACCAAAATGGATCCCCCTCAAGTAACTAAGAGAGTATTCTATTAATGAATATTGATAAATATTAATTTTTTCATGCAAAGAACTTAAAAGATTTTGATAGACTGGAGCAGAAAATGAATTATGGAATTTCATACAGATAAATGTCAGGTGATGAAAACTGAATAAAGTAAAATAGGTCACAGAACATTAAAGATTTTGTGATAAAATCCTAGGATTTAATAAAAGAACAAGAAATTTAGAGTGAATATTAACAAGATGTTATGGTAGGAAGACTACACAAAATGGTAATTATTGATAGTCAGGGCTAAGACAGAAAATAGAGTTGCAGAGATGAGGAGGATTTTAGAAGGTAGGGGTGATGTCATGTATTCACCTCTATATGGTTGTAGGGGTTAAGTCCTAGCTCCTGGAATTTCCTCTCAACTTGTTACTTGCCAGATTCACTCTCTCCTAGCTTCATAGACCCTATCATACCTAATCTTAAAACTATGTATGAAAGCTGCCTCCACCACTTCATTGAGATCAGTCATTCCACATCCTGACCACCCTGAGACTGAAGAAATACTTCCCGATGTCTGTGTGACTATCACTGTCTTTAGCTTCCAGCTAAAAAGTATTTTGTATGTTATCATGTCTTCCCCGGTCCTTGTGTCCTCTAGGGTTATTAGATTCAATTCCTTTAGCCTTCTTTCATAGCTCATACCTTTAGCTCTGAAACTAGTCTTGCTGCATACTTCTGTACTTTCTTCAGTTTCTTAACATGTTTCCTCAGGTGTGGGTTCCATACTGGTGCTGCATACTCCAAGATGGGCCTGACATAAGTTGTATAAAGCACCTGGAATGACTGTTTGTTGAGATTCCTAAAGGCCTCTCTCAGATTTGCCAAGCGAGCACTGGCTGCAGAGGTTATTCAGTTGATGTTAGCCTCTGGCAATATGGTAGGCAATGTGCTTACTCACAGAGCCTTCTCTCTGTACAAGATCTGCAGCCTCTGTCCCCCAAGTCTGTAGGTATAATACAGTGCCTTAGAGAATGGAAAGCAATAAGATTTGATCCAAGGAAAGGTAGTTCCAATTCTTTAATCAAGAGCCCTTCACTGGTGTCCTTGAAATTTATATACAGTGCAACAAAGAATCAGTGTAAAGTTGCTAAATAGGCAGCTGTTCCAAGTTCCAAGGCTAACCAGTATTTTCTCTCGCTCTTCGTTCATTATAAAATACAAAGCATAGTTGCACAAGATAATTTTTAAACACACCTACTATGCCTTCCCTTCCCTGCAAAAAGAGAGGAAACACTTCAGTCACTCATTCAACCAGTCTTGCCAGCAACATGTCAATATCACAGTTTAGATGGCCCTCCGAACTGCAACTCCCCACTACTCGACTCAAGAAATCGTAATGACACGACTGCAAACAAACCACTACTCCTTTGGAGTGCTGGAACTGTATTTTCCACTTCCAGGACTCAAATCTGGCTAACATATTTCCTTGAGTGCCTTCAGAACGATTTAACCTCTTCTAAAAAAAAGTTTTTCAAAAAATTAAGGATTTTTTTTTTTGGCACAGTCAGGGGGTCAACCTACACATTGCTGTCGGGTTATACTCAAGTACAGTATATACAGTACTATCAGGTATGTAACATTTATTTTGAAACCTCACATAATATAATCACTATATTTTAAACTCGGTGGGAGACGGCCAACTTGTTGAAAAAAAAAAAAATTAAACTTTACCTAAAGAACATTTATATTACTGTGGCTTGATATATCATGATGCTTGTCATTATTAATCTGTCAAAAGTAAATAAATATTATTGTTCAGTTTATTATAGAGTAAGGAAGTGTGTTGAAGGTATTTGTGGGTACAGGAGAAAGAGTGCATCACCAGCTTGTCCTCCAAACCTACTCCTACCTCCACAACAATCCATTCTTCCCATATTCCTTGTCTGCCAACCAACCACTAACACATACTAAACATGGATAACTATACCAAAAGAATGTAAATAATAAGTCCACAGTTCTTTAACAATCTCTGCCAAACAAACATCTGTTGAACATGAGTATGACTTGCCTGGCATAGGCCAGAAGGCCTACTGTAGTGCTTCTCTATTCTTATGTTCTTCTGTAATAGTTGGGTGTGAGTAGGACCTCTCTAGCATGAACAAGCAGGTCTCCTGCAGTGCTTCTTTATTCTCATGTTATAAAGTGTTAAGGCTATTTCTGAGTTTTTGGTGCTCTTGTTAACATTTCAGTACTTTTACTCAAGTTTTAGTTATAACATATTTTGCATCAAGACTATTTAACCTCTTTTATCATCCCTCAAAATATTAAGGATTTTCTGGGAAGGAAAGTCAGGGGGTTCAACTTAAATGAGCAGTCAGATTATACTCAAGTACAGTATACACAATACTACCAAGAATATAAAATTTATTTTAAATTTTCAAATAATATTATCACTAAAAGAACATTTGTATTACTTTATGCTTAGCATATCATGGTGCTTGTAACTCTCAAAAGTTATAACTGTATTAACCCCTAAAGTAAGACATTATCTAAAGCTATATAATAGTAAACAGTTTATTGCCAATTTGTAGTACTCTAACTCAATTAGACAGACCCATGGAAGAGCTGGGCTGAAGGGTTCTTGCTGGCTACAAAATACAGAGAGATGGTCATTCTTGCATATCAAGGCCCTAACAAGCCGAGTCTTCCTACCTTCAATATATACACTTACAACGAATGAAAAAAAAAAATAATGGCAAATTTTAGATTTTTACCCTTTTATAACTGTAATTATTCGGTTTTCTAGGGCCAACTGATGAGTTTTCTTTCTGACTTTAACTTCTTTTCATCCTTAGAAGATACCTGAAAAAATAAAAAAAAATGAACACAAATAAAGGAAGAACTATTCAAATTACTTAGGTTCTTGTTCTTGATATTACTGATATTTACAAAACTTTGCTTGATATGTATGTGAAGAATGTAGGACTGAATTCAGTCTTACTATTACGTAATTGGTATGCGAGCTGAGACATGTAGACCATGTCTGTAGACCATAACAGCAAGGCACAGTACATGTACAATACCCAAAAAAGCATACAGGCCTGTCATTATCTTTTGTGGAAAAAACCCTCAGCTTCTTTAACACAATAGTGATTTAAGAATGAGGACTAATGTAACCACACCATTTATGATGACCTACTTACAGTATTTCTTATCATAACATATTGTAAGAGATAGATGTAATCGTTACACCTACAAAGTTGTAAAAATTTAATTGATATATATCAAAATAAAACATTAAGATTGTTCAGAATTACTGAGAAAATTTTTTTATACTCACATTGTCTGAAGTTGATTTTTCTTGACCATTTAAAAGTTTCATTTTTTTTAGCTGTTTCTGTGGTATTTCAGTCTCTTTTCTCTTTAGTTGAGATTCTTCCTCTTCTGACAATCTTTGCACTTTATTACTTGGAGATAACTCACTATTCTCTGAACTCCTTCGTTTAATGACAATAGAATCAAGATCTGAGCATGAAGATTTAGTTGCAGTGCCTAAGGCGATTTTCTTGCGGTCAGAATTAATGCAAGAAGGAGGCGGCTTCAGTCTCTCTCTTGCAGCAGCGTCTCCCAAAACTACATTTGTTGAAGACAAGAGAGAACTGGTCTTTGACTCCATTACAAGCCTGTCAAGAACAATACTAAAAGTGATTAAGATGATATGCTATATTTACAGCTTGTCAATGTGATTTCATAAAATATAATGTTAATTAGAGAGAAATGGCAAGAAATTTTTATGCAGTGGACCCTTGGTTATCGGCGGTTCCGGATATCAACCAATTCGGATTTCAGCCGCTTTTTGGGCCAAAATTCTATCCCGGTTTTCGGCTGTCACTTTGGAGATCGGCCATATTGGACACACAATAATAGTCACTCTTGGGCACATTAAATGTCATACTTTAGGTTAATACATTGTAACTCTGGTTTTCACACGCTCCAGTTATCGGATGTTTTGGTTTTAGGACCGTTTTTTGTGCGAAATTTTGTTCCGGATAATGGACCTTGATCCGGTAATCAGACGTATTACACGCGTCCACTTGGGCCATTCATACGTTCGTGACTCACTCTTGGGCACATTAAATGTCTTGTTTTAAGTTAATATAGACATTCTGCTTAATCCATCTATAATATTTTCTTCAAAATTATACAAGAAACACATTATATAGCATAGTATAAACATGCAATGTATATTTAAACCTTAAACTGTCCAAACATAGACCTACGTTTGCTCGCATAGCGCTCTGAAAGTAGATCTACGTTTTATTTTACATGCTTTCAAATGTCAAAAAAAAGTACAGTAGATCTATATTTGGAGCACTATGCGAGTGAACGTAGATCTACGTTTGGACAGTTTAAGGGTTAATTAATAATAATCACTCTTGGGCAAATTAAATGTCTTATTTTATGTTAATATAGACATTTTCATTAATCCATCTATGATATTTTCTCCAAAATTATATAAGAAACACGTTACATAGCACAGTATAAACATGCAATGTTTATATGCTATTGAGTGGTGAGTCGGTGGAGGGAAACCATTACGTTTCCTCTTTTTCTGTGGTTGAGCATTAGAGAAAACTATATGAATCTGTGTCTGGCTTTTGTTTACAACTCTCAGCATGAATTATTCATTACTTCTCCCTTTGTTTATGATGGTATCTAAAGGTAGTTAGAAACGATTAAACTCAGTGAACAAGGTATGTTGATGGTAATAATATGGTTCTGGGCCTCATTAAATATCATGTAGTCATGTAGCCCAGCCTATCTACCTCTACTGACTACCTACATCTACCAGCTACTTAGTAAGTAAGTTTATTCAGGTATACACAAATACAGTTACATAGATTATCTCACACAGCAGCATGTGTGTAGAGAACCTAGGATAACCCAAAAGTCAGACACAGTGGCTTCCTACAAAAAAGTACTACTCACCTCTTGCCATATATTTAAGACTACAAATATTTTAAGGTAAGTAATGAAAGTGGAAAAGTTGGTGGATGACCACATCGAAGAGCTAACCACTTTGAGCCCTATTTTCGGCTAATTATATTGTTCCAGTTGACCAAACTCATAGCTATTTCTTTGGAACTCCATTTGTTCTATCGACTGAGTACAAGAAACTGCCCATTTACTGACTTCAACTACCCAATAACGAGGTCAGGAATTTGCAATTTGGCCAATTTCATGCAAATTAAAAAAATGCCAATTTCAAAATAGGGTCTAGAATGAACAATGCAGACATTCCTGGCTCTAAAGTAACATTTTTTTTGTTCATCAGTCACATCTCCAGGCCACTCTGACATTAATCTTACTTTCTATTTTTAATTTTTATTCAAACAAAAAATAGAAGATTTACTGTTATGCAGATCACTGCAATATTGTAGGTGTCCTTTTTTCTGTCTCATGAACATGCAAGATTTCAGGTATGTCTTGCTACTTCTACTTACACTTAGGTTACACTACACATACATGTACAAGCATATATATACACACCCCTCTGGGTTTTCTTCTATTTTCTTTCTATTTCTTATTCTTGATTATTTCCTCTTATCTCCATGGAGAAATGGAACAGAATTCTTCCTCCGTAAGCCATGCGTGTTGTAAGAGGCGACTAAAATGCCGGAAGCAAGGGGCTAGTAACCTCTTCTCCTGTATATATTACTAAATGTAAAAGGAGAAACTTTCGTTTTTCCTTTTGGGCCACCCCGCCTCAGTGGGATACGGCCGGTGTGTTGAAAGAAAGATGATGTCTGTTGAGTATACAGTACCTGGTAAAGTGTATGGTAGATTTATTATTTAAAGAATTAGGAGTAAGACAGAGAGCAGGATAGATGAAAAAGGAGGCTTTAGGAAGGGTTGGGGGTGTGTAGACCAGGTGTTTGCTGTGAAACATATAGGTGAACAGTATTTAGATAAGGGTAAAATGGTTTTTGTGGCATTTATGGATTTGGAAAAGGTGCATGATAGGGTGGATAGGGGGCAATGTGGCAGATATTGCAAATGTGTGGAATGGAGGTAGGTTATTGAAAGCAGTGAAAAATCTTTATGAGCATAGTGAGGCTCAGGTTAGAGTATGTAGGCAAGAGGGAGATTATTTCCCAGTAAAAGTTGGCCTTAGACAGAGATGTGTGATGTTACCACAGTTGTTCAATATATTTATAGATGGAGTTGTAAGAGAAGTGAATGCTCGGGTGTTGGCAAGAGGTGCGGAGTTAAAAGATAAAGAATCTAACACAAAGTGGGAGTTGTCACAGTTGCTCTTTGTTGATGACACTGTGCTTTTGGGAGATTCTGAAGAGAAGTTGCAGAGGTTGGTTGATGAGTTTGGTAGGGTATGTAAAAAAAGGAAATTAAGAGTGAATATAGGAAAGAATAAGGTGATGAGGAAAACAAAAAAAATTAGGTAATTTAAGATTGGATATCAGATTGTAAGGAGAGAGTATGGAGGTGAATGTATTCAGATATTTGGGAGTGGACATGTCAGCAGATGGGTCTATGAAAGATGAGGTGAATCATAAAATTGACGAGGGGAAAAAGGTGAGTGGTGCACTGAGGAGTCTGTGGAGACAAAGAACTTTATCCATGAAAGCAAAGAGGGGAATGTATGAGAGTATAGTTATACTAATGCTCTTGTATGGGTGTGAGGTATGGGTGGTGAATGTTGCAACAAGTAGAAGGCTGAAGGGACTGGGGATGTCATTTCTGAGGGCAATGCATGGTGTGAATATAATGCAGAGAATCCATAGTTTGGAGATTAGGAGGAGGTAGGGGATTACCAAAGCTATTACCCAGAGGGCTGAGGAGGGGTTACCAAGATGATTTGGACATGTAGAGAGAATGGAATGAAATAGAATGACTTTGAGAGTGTATAAATCTGTAGTGGAGGGAAGGTGGGGTAGGGGTCGGCCTAGGAAAGGTTGGAGGGAGGGGGTAAAGAAGGTTTTGTGTGCGAGGTGCTTGGATTTCCAACAAGCGTGCATGAGCATGTTAGATAGGAGCAAATGGAGACAAATGGTTTTTAGGACTTGACGTGCCATTGGAGTGTAAGCGAGGTATCATTTATGAAGGGATTAAGGGAAACTGGCAGGCCGAACTTGATTCCTGGAGATCGGAAGCACAGTTCCAGCACTCTGAAGGAGGGATGTTAATGTTGCAGTTTTATAACTGTAGTGTAAGCATGCCTCTGGCAAGACAGTGATGGAGTAAATGATTTGAGTTTTTCTTTTTCGGGCCACCCTGCCTTGGTGGGAAAAGGTCGATGTGTTAATAATAATAAAAACAAAAGCTTACCATACAAACCTATTCTCTCACACATAAGCCCAAATTTACCAGTCACAGCTTATCTGAGTGAGCTGAGCTCATGGCGACCAACAGTGGCTTCAAAGCCACCTTATCTTTAGTAAGCAGGTTATAACAATAAATGGAGAAAAAGAAATTGGAATGACTTTTGCAGCAAGTAGCGCCACCTTTGACCATCCCAAAAAATGCCGCACCCACATGACAACAGGAGAGTGCAACTTCCCCCCCCCCCCTGTAACTTATTTCACCCAGAAATGTGTCACTCATCAATCCATGAAAGAAAATGCTCCAGTGCATACTGCCAGGGACATCACCTAAAGGGGACTAGAAGACACAGACTAGCCAGACTATGGGAAACAAAAGAGGGGAGCTACAACCTCTCCAGGGACAGAGGTGTTTTAGGGCCAGGAAGGAAAAAAGACTGGCAAGAAATAACAATAATCCTACACCAACTGAAAACATTTCTGCAGCAGAGGCACGGACACTGGCCTCTACTCCAGAACAACAGATATTAGAGTCAGCAAATAAAAAAAACCTAAATTCCATCAATATAACGACATTTGTCTTTGCAAACATACAGAGTCTAAAGCTGTCAAAAACAACAAAATTCCTTACATCAAGGGACTGCTCATGGAGTAAAATGCAATATTTGCAGAATTCACAGAGACCCACATAAAGGATCATTATGACAATGAAATATGGATCCCAGGTTATAACCTATTCCGATGCGACAGAGTCACTCATTTGCACAGAACTACTAAATGCCTCAAATGATGTAGCTGAAGTTTTGGTAAAGATTGAAAATCAAAACTTTGTCATTGTGGTGGTATGCAAGCCTCCAGATGCAACTTCCCAGCAATTCTAGCAGCAGCTTGTGAAACTTGACCACTGTCTAGAAAATCTCCCAACTCCTGCCCCAAACATCTTACAACTAGGAAATTTCAACTTGAGACACCTAAAATGGAGGAGTATAGCAAACAATGTTTTAGCAGAGATCAACCCAGGAGGCAATTCAGATGAAAATTCACACACACACAAACTATTAAATCTCTGCACCAAATTCACCTTAAAGCAGCAAATAGTAGAGCCTACAAGAGTAGAAAATACGCTGGACCTCATCTTCACTAATAATGATGATCTGATACGTAATATAACCGTATCAAAGACAATACACTCAGATCACGACATAACAGAGGTACAGACATGTATGCACAGGGCTCCTGACCAGCAAAATGTGAGCAGTCATGAAGGTCTCTTCACGAAATTCAATTTCAATAACAAAAACATACAATGGGATCAAGTAAACCATGTCCTAAATGAAACAAACTGGGAAGATATCCTAAACAACACGGATCCAAACATTTGCCTTGAAAAAATGAATTCTGTGGTTCTTGAGATCTGCTAAAGAAACATTCCATTAAGAAAAAGAAAGAGAAGTTGTAAATTAGAAAGAGAGAGAGAGAGACGCTCCTTATACAGTGGACCCCCGGTTAACGATTTTAATCCGTGCAAGAGGGCTCATCGTTATGCGAAATAATCGTTATGCGAATGAATTTTCCCCATAAGAAATAATGGAAATAAAATTAATCCGTGCAAGACGCCCAAAAGTATGAAAAAAAATTTTTTTTACCACATGAAATGTTAATTTTAATACACACAAACTGAAAAAGGCATGCACAATTACATGACACTTACTTTTATTGAAGATCTGGTGATGATTGATGGGATGGGAGGAGGGGAGAGCATTATCTTCTTACTGTTTAGAAGGGGAATCCCCTTCCATTAGGACTTGAGGTAGCAAGTCCTTTTCTGGGGTTACTTCCCTTCTTCTTTTAATGCCACTAGGACCAGCTTGAGAGTCACTGGACCTCTGTCGCACAACAAATCTGTCCATAGAGCTCTGTACCTCCCGTTCCTTCAAGACTTTCCTAAAATGGGCCATAACATTGTCATTGAAATAGTCACAAGCACGGCTTGCAACAGCTGTGTCAGGGTGATTTTCATCTATAAAGGTTTGCAGTTCAACCCACTCTGCACACATTTCCTTAATCTTTGAAGTAGGCACAATGGATTCCACAACTGGCATAGGCTTCTCAGGGTTAGCCCCAAACCCTTCAAAATCTTTCTTAATTTCCATACTAATTCTCACCCTTTTTACCACAGGGTTGGCACTAGAAGCTTTCTTGGGGCCCATGGTCACTTATTTTCCAGAAACAGCACCGAAAACACTGTAATAATACGAAATATTCCGAGTGTATGCTTGGATGTTACCGCGGAGGCTGGCTGGTAAACAATGGGACGGCCGCACATGTGAGGGCACATTGGACGCGTCTCGGACGAAAATCGGTAAGCGGGTTTTTAATCGGTATGCGCGGCAAAAATTTTGCGATAAAAGTAATCGTTATGCGGAAAAATCGCTATGTGATGCCATCGTTATGCGGGGGTCCACTGTACAGACAAAGGCGAAGAGTCACAAAGCTGCTGACTGGGGCCAATATATCTGAAATACGATGATAGGCACTAGTCAAGGAAATTACAAATACTGAACTTAAGCTAAAGGAATCTTACAGGAGACAAGAATCACAGGAAGAACTAAAACCCATAAAGGAAACTGAAAAAAAAAAAATACTACTTCTCTTATGCCAAATCTAAGGGAAAAACAACATTCAGTATTGGGCCCCTGCTTAGGCGGGATAGGACACACACATATGACAGCCAAGAAATGAGTGAGATACTAAACTCCCAATATGACTCAGTGTTCAGCGAGCCACTGCCCAGACTAAGGGTTGACAACCCAAATGAATTCTTTATGAACGAATCCCAAAATTTGGTCATCTCAAAAATCTCGGATATTATCCTAACTCCACAAGACTTTGAAGAGGCAATTAATGACATGCCCATGCACTCTGCCCCAGGCCCAGACTCATGGAACTCCGTGTTCATCAAGAATTGCAAGCCCCTATCACCTGCCTTCAGCATTTTATGGAGAGGAAGCATGGACACAGGGGTTATCCCACACACACACTAAAAACAACAAACATAGCCCCACTCCACAAAGGTGGCAGTAAAGCAATTGCAAAGAACTACAGACTGATAGCACTAACATCCCATATCATAAAAATCTTTGAGAGAGTTCTAAGAAGCAAGATCGCCAACCACCTAGATACCCATCAGTTACACAATCCAGGGCATCATGAGTTTAGAGCAGGTTGCTCCTGCCTGTCCCAGCTACTGGACCACTATGATAAGGTGCTGGATGCTGTAGAGGATAAACAAAATACAGATGTAGTATACACAGACTTTGCAAAAGTTTTTGACAAGTGTGACCATGGTGCAATACCACACAAAATGCATGATAAAGGAATAACAGGAAAAGTTGGTAGATGAATCTGTAACTTCCTGACAAATAGAATACAAAGAGTAACAGTAAACACAGTAAAGTCCCAGGCAGCCATGGTAGAAAGCTCAGTTCCACAAGGCACAGTACTCGCTCCCATTCTATTCTCATCCTCATTTCTGACAGATATGTACGTCATAGCTCTGTGTATTCCTTTGCAGGTGACACCCGGATTACCATGGCAGTGACCTCCATCGAAGGCACTGCAAGACTCCAAGTGAACATCAACCAAATCTTTGAATGGGCCACTCAAAACAATATGAAGATCAACGAGGAGAAATTTCAACTACTCAGATATGGGAAACTTGAGGAAATTAAAAATGTATCAGGGTATACAACAAATTCTAACCATACAATACAGTGGAAAAGTAATGTGAAGGACCTGGGAGTGATAATGTCAGAGATCTGCCTCTAAAGCCCACAACAATGTTTCTAACCTCCTCTGCTATGGAATAAAATGATAGGATGGATAAATAAACCTTCAAACTAAGGGACGCCAAGCCCATGATGATTTCTCTTCAAAACGCTTGTGCCCTCTAGGCTGGAATACTGCTGTACACTAACGGCCCCCTTCAAGGCTAGCAACATTGCAGACCTGGAGAGTGTACAAAGAACTTCACGGCACACTAAGGTACCCATAAGGCACCTAAATTACTTGGGAAATGGGTTTGAAGGCCTTGATCGGTAATCCCTGGAAAGCAGCGAGAGAAATACATGATAATACATCACCTTAGAAGGTCCTAGGGATTGGTACCAAACTTGCACACGAAAATCACTCCCTATGAAAGCAAAAGACTCGGCAGGAGATGCAACATTCCCCAATGAGAAACAGGGGTGCCACGAGTACACTGAGAGACAACACAATAAGTGTCTGGGGCCCAAGACTGTTCAACTGTCTCCCAGCATACATAAGGGGGATGACCAATAGACCTCTGGCTGTCTTTAACCCTTTCAGAATCCGTCCCGTAGATCTACGGCTTTACGTTCAGGGTCCAAATTGTAGATCTACGCCATGAGCTCAGCTCACTCTGATAAACTGAGTGGTAAATTTGGGCCTAGATATGAGAGAATACATCTATGTGGTATGTGTGCACCACATAAAACAAATCCTGCAGCACACTGTGTATAATGAGAGAAAAAACTGAGATTTTCAATTAAAACAGCGACTTTGCAGTGTTTTTTTGTATGTTTATTATAGTTGTATTTGCGATTTCTTGGTCTCATCTGATAGAATGGAAGACATATTACAGAAATAAAGATGATTTTGATTGGTTTTAGCACTGGAAATGGCTTGAAACTGAGCTCAAAGTAGCGAAATGTTAAATTTTTGCCGAAGTTCAAGAGTAAACAATGAACCCATCCCCACACGTCTAAACACGCCAGCTGTGGGTCTAATAACATCACAAATGTGTTGATGATATTTTTACAACAATAATTACAATAATGCATAACAGTAAATTCTTCTTATTTTGGTGTGAAAATAAAAATTCATTATTGAATAAAAATCAAAATGGAATTTATTTGTAAAGCCTCAAAACGTAATTTAATGAACAGAGGAAATGTTAGTTTAGTGCCAGGAATACCTACATTGTTTATTCTGGACCCTATTTTGAAATTGGAATAATTTGAAACTTTGTGTTAAAAGATTGGCAAATTACCAATCTCCGACACTATTTTGGTAGTTGAAAACAGTTGACTTGGGCGATTTCTTGTTGCTCAATTCGATAAATAGAAGTAATACATAGTGAAATAGCTAATAATTTGGTTGACTGGAATAATGTAATTGGCCTAAACGGAAGTCAAAGTCGGCAAAATCGCCGATTTCATAAAAATCGCTGACATCAAAATTCGCGAGAACATAATTTCATCAATTTTCCATCAAATTTTGTACTTTTTGTTTTATTACCATCACAAAAAGATTCTCTACCCTTTTATAAGAAAAAATAATTTTTTTTTTTTTAAATTCTTGGACACTGGGGCACCACTTCAGATTTTGGCCTTGGACCCTGAAAGGGTTAAGAAGGCACTGGACAGGCACCTAAAATCATTACCTGACCAACCGGGCTGTTGTTTGTATGTCAGCTTGTGTGCGGCCAGCAGTAACAGCCTGGTTGATCAGATCCTGATCCACCATGAAGCCTGGTCTCACACCAAGTTGCTGGGGTGTTGACCACCGAAACCCTCTCCAGGTAAACCAAACAGTAGCAGAAGGTTAGTGTTTTGACCCCGGAAATTTGAAATTATGCTAGCTGAAATTAGTGCCAGATTACTGATTCCTGGATTAGTGATGGCCAACCTGTATGATGTTCTCATTGTAATTAATTAAGATGAACACTATTTTAGGTCTAAGGCCATAGTAACAGATACTAACACAGAAATTATGTTGTGTGTGCAACAAAATACATTAAACTCGACATCAAGAGTAACTGGTCCACAACAAAAAGGTTCCAGGTTCAAATTCTGGACAGGTGACAAATTTCTGCAAGTCTTCTTTCTCCTGCTGTGGCTACTGCTTACCTAGGAGTAAATAGAGAGCTCTATGCTAGTAGATTCTTAATAGATACATTCTGGATGACAGTGAAATGCTTGGCTCATAAGACCTTTATAGAAGCCAAGGTCTTCCTGTCCCACATGCCAATACAGTGGAACCTCGGTTTTCGTATGCCCTAGCTTGTATGTAAAACTATAGTTATACTCTATAAAATTATTTTTTTTAAATATTCCCCTTAAAAATAATGTAATCCAATTAAATCTTGTTTCCAACACACCAAAAATATTAACAAAAAATACATTTTATAGAGAAGAACTATAGTTTTACATACAAACTAGGGCATACGAAAACCACGGTTCCACTGTATACGCAAAATGTCACCTAGATCTGAAAGAAATGCATAAGAGAGAATTATATATTGTTATTTTAAACCTAGTGAGAGATTTTTTTTAACTGCTGTGGAACGTGTATCAGGAAAGTTTGGTGTGCCTGGTATATACATCACAAAAGGTGCCGTTAAATGAGTTACGCTTAGAAATAATATGCACATTTTAAGAAGGAAAAATAAATAAACAAGGTATATTTGTGTAAGATGAAAGCCTGATATACACTCATCTGATAATTATTTAGTAGCAGCTAGAATTAAGATCCAGAGGAAAAAACAGTACGAACTTGATCTCATGACTCTGGAAGAATACAGCTCAAGAGTAGACACTGATCATTAGATATACTCCGAGACAGACAAGACAAGGAGACAGAACTACAAGAGATCCTCGAGTACAGCATTTAACCTTATTAAACTTGATGGGAACAGATTGAAGTTTTTTGTATACACAAGTTGTGTCTCAGTGGGTAAAACAAAATTCATAAGAAATAATCTTCAGCAAAGAAAACCATAAAATTTACCAAGGCACCAAACTGTAGAAACAATAGCCAACTAGACAGTTTTGTGTAAAAAAAAAAAAAAAATGCTGAGTGGTATTAAGAGAAAGTGAAAAGATAATACTGATAAAGAATTTTCACAATTTGAAAAAAATGTTATTGTGAATGAAATCTAAATTACTATGGAAGAATTATGAATTCAAGTGAAATAGCTAAACAAAAAAAATAAGAGAAAGGCTGAATGATGCACTAAATGAAAATTCATTCGCTGCCTGACCATGGTAGAGTGCGGTTGTGCTCTGCACCCCTCTGCTGTTTGTAGGCGAGCTCCCTTGTCAGTTACCTGGCTGCAGCGGTGTGAAGTGGTGCTGTCACGCCTCTGTTAACAACATAGGTGCACTGTGAGTGTCAAGATGGCGGTGAGACGCAGGATAAATTAATGTAGGCATTGGAAGCTACTTAAGGACATAACGCCTAGTTTCTGCCAAGTCTTATTGCCAAAATCATCCGGAGATCATATGGCGTACAAGATAGTGACTTGTATGGTGGTGAGCATTAAACAGAAGCCAAAGAATTTCGTCCAAACTGCTATCAGCTACGGTTTATGAATCGTTAGTCACCAGGTTTCAGGACGTAAAGTCTTAGTGTCACACCAGCTGTCAGTGGTAAGATTGATATATGTTTCACGGCATTATACGTGGATAAGTTACGCCACGTTCCGCTTTGAGGCGGACGAGGTGGATTATAAGGAAATTTTTCGAGACATATGGGACGTGCATTATGCTCAACATGGTACGTGGGCAGCAGGTGCCTATGCTGGTTTCCAGAGGGTCTTTCAAACTCTCAAAATGACGTTATTGAGGCACCCAAACTGTCATATGTGTATCTACAAGATTTCAGGACGCAGGTAATGGTAATGTACCCAGGACAACGACTACATGCCGCCTATGGGGTGAGTATGATCACATAGGGCGACCTGTGACAAGCGAAGACGTGTGCCTGACCGTGGAGGTTGTCGCAGCCCCTGCTTCAAAGGTGGCAGGTGAGAAAAACAACATCGGATAAGAGGGCGTGGTGTTTTGTGGAGCGAGATAGTGGAACGGGCACACAGGACTGTGGTGATTGAGTCCCTCACCCACTGCCCTGATCAGGTAACGTCTCTGTGGATAAGGAGGAGGCAGCAATTACAGGAGAAAGTTTCCGAGATTGAGTGAAGAATTGGTTGAGGTGTTAAGACTTTGTCACCACCAGAGAAGGATGGTTACATCTGGGCGTGGTGTCCCTCGGAAGCCGTCGCTTCCAGAACAGTCGGAGACATGATAATTTGGGATGTGAAGGGGTTTTGGAGTCATCCGTTGAATCATTAAACCATTCTCAGGTAGAGGGTGGAGGTTCATCGAGAGGCAACATCTGGATCAAGATATGTGCAACATGACGGTCCCAGAGAAAGAGGGCGCCTACGTCAGAATTCTGATGACGTCCTTACGCCTGCACAAAGGCCTGGAAACAACTGAGGTGAAGTGTGAAGTAGTGGTGTAGGTGGTGGTAGCCATGATAGGAGGCACCGGAAGAAGGGGGGGAGGAAAGAGAGCACTCTAAGGTGTCAAACTTAAATTCAAGCTCTGGATTGTAAAGAGTGAGAGAGGAAGCAGGGGTGGAAACTTTAATAGGCCTTTAGGTGTATGTCCCCCTGTAAATGTTAAGGTTATGTTAGCGGTATGAAGAGAGATTGGTTTCGTAATTTCCTGAACAAATCAGAAGTGGATGTTGTGTTCCTGCAGGAGCACATTATTGAAGAGGGGTAGGGTTTTGGAGGTGGCGGAATTCGACTATGATTACACCCTGCCATGCTCCCCTTCTTAAAAAGTGGTGTGGGAATTTTAATAAAGGGAGACAGCCCGTTTGTTATTTGCAGAGAAGCGAGGGAAGGAGGGGAGGGAAGGGTGTTGCGCGTGGATGATGGTGGATGGTAAGCTGTGTGTCTTTTGTGAGTGTTATGCGCCGGCAGAAAAATAACATCAAGGTAAAGAATGATTTTGTGTGTGTGGGATCTTGTGTTTTTTCTTAAGTGCACTGCAAGAGGTAGCAAGTGGTTGGTGGGGATTTGGAATAGTTGTAACTCAGGGGTGGGCTGACGTGGACCAAAAGGGGCTGAATATATGTCTGTGGCTCTTAGGGATTATTAAGGGATGTTAGGTACGTGATGCCTTCAGGGGGCGGTGTGGGAGACTGAATATATCTTTTGTTAGGAGTGGATATGCTGCGAGACTAGATAGAGTGTACCTTTATCTCAGGAGTGGATGTGAAATCTTTCAGTACTGTGGAGGCTCCAATGCTCAGATCAAGGGCAAGTGGAGGGTGGAGGTATGGGTGGGGGACCTCGCAGACAATATATAGAAGTTATTGGAAATTAAATATCAGTGTATTATGATGAGGATGGTTGGAGGGGTTTTCAGTCTATGGAGGGAGCTTAGCGTGAAGACAGGGAGTGGACATACATTGTGACATGGTGGGTTAGTGTTGCAAAGGAAAGGATCGAAAGTTTTATGTGAGAGAAGGAAACCAATTAATAAATTTAAAATAAGGCCTGGCAAACTATTTTAGAGGATAGGTTAAAGAGTTGCTAAGGGAGGGTGTCAGGTGGAATAAATTTCCTATGATGAAAATAGCTGAAATAAAGGGAGGTATGAGGGGTATGCAACATGAAAGGGGGGGGGGTTGGGGGTTGCAACTGTAAAGGGTGCAGGCAGGGGTGGAAAGGTGCTTTGGGGCGACAAGCCGTCAGTGTGGTGGGTTTGCGGCATCAAAGCAAAGCAGGCGGTGCCAGCTATCCCATGTTTAGAGGTAACAGAGATGGTTGGGAATAAACGAGCAGGCCAGGAGATACGAACCACGAAGGGGATTGTGCTATGCGGAGGCTTGGAAAGAGAAGTACTGGACAGTTGGGGGGGAGGGTGACGTGGCGTTGGACAAGGTGTGTCTATGTGACGTGTAATTTAGGACATAGTGATAGAAAGGCTTTAGGGTGGGACTATAACGGCAGAGGAAAATAGAGAATGCGTTAAGTGAATGAGGAAGGGAGCAAGCGCCGGTATTGACGGTCTCCCAGTAGAATTTTATTTACAACATTGGACGTTACTAAGGGATTTATGTTAGGTATTTAATCGTATGAAGGAGAAGGGTATGTTGGGTGAGAAGCAGGTAACAGCAGTTGTAGTATTGGTCCCCGAGGTCAAGGGGCAGCCCACCCTTCGGGAGTACCGGCCATATCCCTGCTTGTTTGCAGACTAAAGGTGTCGCAAAAATTTAAGGTATAGGTCAAAATGTGTTTGTGTGAAGGGTCGTGTTTTTCAAATCTCAGTTTGGGTGCGGAAGGTCGATGATTGAAGGACATGGGATACTGAGAAGTTTTGTGGAAGCTAAGGGTGGGGGTGAAGGGGCGGCTATGGTTGGCTCTAGAAATGGCAGGGAGCATATGATAGAGTGGAAAGGGAGCTTTGCAGTTATACTTAGGAGACAAGTTGAGGGAGAAAATAGGACGAGTGGGTAAATAAGCTATACAAGGGCGAAAATGAGAAACAGATTAATGGGTGTATGGGAGGGATATTGCAATGGGTAGAGGCCCTTAGACCGGGATGCCCCCATGTCCCAAATATTGTTTGCATGTTTCCAGGACCCCTTTATATAGAATGGTAAGACCGCAGCTTAAGTACCGCCATGTGAGGGAAATGTGGGGGTGGGAGGGCCAGGCCGGGTTATAATTTGGATATGTTGACGACACCACTGTGCTCATTCGTGCAGGGATGCCAAGGAGTGTTGGACGAAAGGTTGTGCAATTATTTGGAAGTGCCACGGGTATGCAGGTAAAGTAGTTGGGGCTAAGTCCAGGTGCATGTGGCTGGGTTCCTTGGGTGGGGGGTGTGGGTGGGAGATGTAAGTTGTTAAAGAATGGGCAATGTTCCTTTAAAGATTTGTGGTATTATTTATAAGGATGAACATGGTTGCGGCGCGGGAGGAAAACCTCGGATAGTTTTATAGGAAAGGATCGTGGGCGTCTAGGTGGTTCTGAGACCCCAGCAACCTAACCTTATACAGCGAGTGATAGTCGTAAACATTTTATTAGTATAGTAAGATTTGGCCATGTTGCAGCTGGTTCCCAATTACAGGGACAGCGATTTGGGAATTCTAAGACCGGGTGGTACAAATTTGTGGGTTCACGTTGTGATTGGTTACGGAGGGAAGTTGTAATGTTACCTGTAAGTCAGGGTGGGTTGGGTTGATTGGATTTGAGACTGAGGGCTAAATGTGTGTTTTTTATTAAATGGGAAGTGTTGCGTGAGGGTGTGAACGCGGGGCAGTTGGGAATGATACACGACAGGCTGGTGTGTGGTATCGAGATGGCGTTGAAGGAATGCAAATCGTTTTTGAGGGCTGTGATGTTGGAATAAGGAACTGAGAAAGGTCGGATAAGGGTTTTGTGTTAGGTACTTGGTAGGTAGTGGCGTTAGCCCAGTTGAGGGTTTGTTTCCCATGTATGCAGGAAGAGTATTTTGTTTTAGATTTAGACAAATGAAGTTAAACACCCACGGGCGCGTGAGGTGAGTGATTCGATTCCTGCATGGGATCCTCCGTCTGGTGAGATACTACGAAACAGACAGGTTGTAGAGGGTGGGGGGTGTGGGCATCTGTCGAGGGAATGAGACTGCATTCCATTTAGTTTTTTACTTTTGTGAAGGGCTAGAGGAGGTTAGGTGCTGGTTAAGTAGTTGGTACAGAGGTTGGAGGGGCCGTTGGGTGGTCGGTTCTACGTGCTTTTAGACTCGATACGGGTGGGTTAGACAGGGTGTCTAAGAGCATTGGATTAAATCATGGTAGATTATAATATATATGTCGTGGGTGAAGAAGGTAAGAGGGGATAGTTGAGGAGAGAAGAAAAGGTTCTTGCGGTATAATTCTATCGAACGATGTGTAGTAACAGAGATTTGTAGGAGGAGGTGGGATAAGGCTTTCTCAGAGGGTATAGAATGCTAACGTTGGGAATACTCGTAAACTGTGACTGATAATGAGTGACTGAAGGAGTTTTCATAGATGTAGGAGTCAGGGGGTCACAACGGGCCTGCCTCCTTGGGGGGGGGGGGGTCCCGTGAGAGTGTTGTGCCTGTGGGTTGGAAAGGTTTCCTGGTTTTTCATTGAGACTTTATGGCAGCCAAAGTGGATGAAGAGCTCAAGGTCTCATTTGGAGGATAGTATAACACATTTCAGATGTAGGAAATATAGTAGATTTTTTTATGTATAATTTGATGTGTATCAGTTTAAAAAAAAAAAATGAAATGCTAGAATTTGTTGGTTAGTTTTGAACCGTTCCAGTCATGGTATTGTATTGTATTGTGATTTTTACTCTTCATCACAATCAAGATATCCTTATAACAGAGATAGTTAATGTTTTAATAAAGAAAAAAGTATGTTTCAACCTACTTCTGCCAATCTTCTTCACTTGATTTCTTCTCGAGTTTTCGTCTCATCTTCATTAATATTTTACCCCTGCGATTGTCCCGGTATTCACGCTGATGCTTGGGGCTCACATACTTGTGAAAGAGAGCAATGATATGAGCTCTTTCTGCCAGCTGGAGGCTGGCAGGCTTCATTCCTCTCTGTAATGAAGAACGTGGGCAGGTTATAGAAATGCTTTAGTATAATTATCCAAAGATTCCATGATCTTATAAAATACAGTGCTATAATGGTTGTGACCAAACTAAAGAATCAGCAAGAACCTCAAATATTCACCACACAAAGGTTACTGTAACGAGGGTTTGCAGTTTGCTGCAAATAACTCAAAGTTAATTTTTGGGCGACGGGGAAATTTGCTTGCTTGCATTACATGCAAAAAGAAAATCTACAATGAAATTGATAACCAGAACTCTGGTAAGCCGCCTCAGAGCTGTTAATGTCTTACTGAAAGGGGGTTTTTTTATGTCCTTCCCAGAGAAATATTAAAATTTTAATTCCTCTTTAAAAACAGCTTATATACCCTGTGTACCAGTGGAAAAAGCAAACCTTAATGTTTGGCCCACAGTTTGCAAATTCAAATCTTACGGTTTTCCTTAGACTTTTTTAAGGACTAATAACTTTTAAAATTACCTCTCCACTTTTTTTATTGTTTCAGTATTTTAAAATGCTCCATTTTAAAGAGGAATGTGTGTAGAAAAATTTTTATAAATACCCAAATTTTTGATATGGGAAAGAACATCAAAAGGCCAGTGGAATAATCCAAGTGGATTTATTTTGTTTCTTTGTTATCAGCCCCAGGTCAAATGAATCAGCAGATGCAAGAAGTATTGCCGAACAAAAAAACACAAACTCTCAAAAAAGTAAGACATTTTTGCATGAGTGCCCCATCAGGGATCTGTGGGAAAGAGACACTACACATGTTTCCCTATATTGATGCCCCCGTTTACTAGCGTAAACGGACTAGGGTATTAGTCGACCGGTGTGGGGGGCATCCGGGGAAAAATATTAAATGATCTCAGTGGAAATAAAACAAGACATCACCGACACGTTTGAGTTTTAAAAAACAGGTTAGACAAACTTTAGTGGGGGCGAGTTGGACCCGACTGGCTTGTGAGTGGTTGATACGTGCTCCATCCCTTTTTAAATGGATGTGCTTGGCCCGATTGTTTCGGCTGTAGCTTGGGCCCAAAGGGGCTTGACCTTGGGTAGCAATGGCCAGTAGGCCCGCTGTAGTGCCCTTTTTACCCATGTTC
>NC_069406.1:68867135-68959368 GCF_026875155.1 Cherax quadricarinatus
TTTGGAAGTTGGGAGGGGTGCAGAATTACCAAAACTGTGTCCAAAAGGGCTGAGGAAGGGTTGTTGAGGTGGTTCGGACATTAGAGTGAATGGAGCGAAACAGAATGACTTCAAGAGTGCATCAGTCTGTAGTGGAAGGAAGGCGAGGTAGGGGTCAGCCTAGGAAAGGTTGGAGGGAGGGGTAAAGGAGGTTTCGTGTGCGAGGGGCTTGGACTTCCAGCAGGCATGCATGAGCGTGTTTGATAGGAGTGAATGGAGGACAAATGGTTTTTAATACTTGACGTGCTGTTGGAGTGTGAGCAAAGTAACATTTATGAAGGGATTCAGGGAAACCGGCAGGCCTGACTTGAGTCCTGGAGATGGGAAGTACAGTGCCTGCACTCTGAAGGAGGGGTGTTAATGTTGCAGTTTAAAAACTGTAGTGTAAAGCACCCTTCTGGCAAGACAGTGATGGAGTGAATGATGGTGAAAGTTTTTCTTTTTCGGGCCACCCTGCCTTGGTGGGAATCGGCCAGTGTTTACCTGGAGAGAGTTGTGGGGGTCAACGCCCCCGTGGCCCTGTCTGTGACCAGGCCTCCTGGTGGATCAGAGCCTGATCAACCAGGCTGCTGATGCTGGCTGCACGCAAACCAACGTACGAGCCACAGCCCGGCTGGTCAGAAACCGACCTCAAGTGCTTGTCCAGTGCCAGCCTGAAGACTGCCAGGGGTCCGCTGGTAATCCCCCCCATGTATGCTGGGAGGCAGTTGAACAGTCTCGGGCCCCTGACACTTATTGTATGGTCTCTCAACGTGCCAGTTGAGTGTGATAATAAAAAAAAATAAATTTGAAACTTCCTAAGGTTTTAGCTTTGATAACCAATATAAATATGATTTGGCAGTTGGGAATTTAACAGCTGTAAATTTGCAAATGTTCGAAGCTCGCAGAAGTGGAAAACACGAATGTTGAGGGAGACCTGTACTTCTTGATATGAAGCCAAGGATTCTGTTAGCTTTATTGTGAACACTTATGCACTGTTGTCTTAGTTTCAGATTACAATGGACCCTCCCTTTTTGTTTGGCTCTGTTTTCGCTTATTTCCCTCATCGCCGATTTTTTGCATAAAATTGTTGGCACCGTTTTTGTTTTCCTACATTCTCATCTGTGGTACAGTAAAAATATTGACTCCATTTCCGTTGTTTT
The DNA here is from genome assembly GCF_026875155.1 of Cherax quadricarinatus. NCBI lineage: Eukaryota > Metazoa > Arthropoda > Malacostraca > Decapoda > Parastacidae > Cherax > Cherax quadricarinatus. The sequence continues at coordinate 68,868,317 of NC_069406.1, forward strand.
CCTCCATTCTCATCGGTGGTACGGTACCTGTCGAAGTGCCGCGAGCACACAAAGCCTCCCACACACATTCTGAGGCAGCGTCATATGAAACATTTCATAGTAATTCATTATTTTTTGCACCTGTTTAATCTGTGTGACTGTTAAATAAGCCACCATAGGCCCAAAGAAAGCTGCTAGTGCCAGCCCATTGACAAAGAAGTTGAGAGACATGATAGAATTCAAGAAAAAACTTGTCGCAAAGTACGAAGGTGGAGGAGGAAGAGAGAGGGGAGAATGTGTCTTCTTCAGTGATTCTACGATATGTATGATACTAAAACAGCAGGAGTTGATAAAGGCTATATTGCCAGCCATCGATAAAGTATAGCATTAACTGTGTAGCAAGTAAATTAAGCCATTAAGCGATAGAAAAAAAAGACACGAAATGACTCCCCCAATTTTTTTTTGGGGTATATGGGGCCACTTAAAAAACATACGCCGCCCTGCCTATTTACACCCCCCAAACCCAATGCCAGCATCTCCAAGGAACAGCAAGTGTAAATACAGTGGAACCTTATTACGAGTTTAAGGGGTTCCTGCCCTTTCCCCCATATTTTGGATTTGCTCGTTTGCAATCAGTTTTTCTCATTTAACTTAACGAAATGCAATTTTCCCTTCCGGCTTCATGAGGTACGCAAGATACATCATATTTCACTAAATCTCTATTCAACTTTTATCTATCAAATTCATAGATAGACACAACAAACAATTTTAATAACAAGGAAACCCTGATATATACTCTAGAATGAATAAAATATGTCAAGTGACAATGGAGGTGGCCAAAACCCTTTCCGCATTGTTTGGTAATCACTGCCACCTAATGACGAATAAGTTAATGCTGATGCTGACGAATGAATGACTTGACTGAAAATTTAATGACTTTGACTGACGAATGATTTGACGACTGAATGCTTGACTAATATTTGCCTGCTCATAGGGTAGGTGGCCACCACAGGGAATAAAAAAGGCAACTAAAAATTTACAGTAAAGAAAACATGGAAATAGGCTACACAATTGTGACTGGACTGATAAAAAGTTGCATGACGTAAATGATTCCGGGGAAAAAATTCAAAAACATGTTGACTGCCATTCTTGAAAATATTGGGGCGTTACCTAGCACCATTGTTGATAAATTGGGGCTTACCTAGCACCATTGTTGAAAAATTTTGGGGCGTTCCCTAGCACCATGGTTTTGTGTTTTTTAAAAATCTCATTTAAAAGTTTTTTGAAGAAGGAGTTTCACTTTTCAGGGGGGAAAATAGGGGGCTGAAACTTCATTAGATGAGTTTAGGGTAGAGATGGTGCTGGTGAGGAGGGAAAAGTTACCTGCAGTGTTTTGGAGAGTGGCACCCCTTTTAAAGTGGAAGGGGCCTCTTCAAGGGGGGGGCTCCTTGGCGTGGTGAAGAGGCTCTTGGTCTGAGGCTTACCCCTGTCGGTCTTTTCCTAAACCCCAAACCAAATTTACCCCCCGATTTCCCCCCCCATCCCATCCTCCCTTTTTCCTTTCCCTCCCCCTCCTCCTCACCTCTCCCTTTTGCCCTTCCTCTTTTTGGCCTTTTGGGTTTTCTCCCACGGCGCGCTAGTTTGGTGGGGGAAAGGACACCGGGGTCCACCCCATTCCTTGGCTTGGCATGGAGTTTTTGCCGGGGAAATCGGGGATTCCCTGTGGATTCCCGATCCCTTCCGGTACCCCGGAAAAAGTTTTGGGTTGTTTTTGGGGTGGGGTGTATCTTGAAGCCCCCTTTGCGGATTCCGGGGGGGGTGGCCCGACGGAGGTAGCTTTGTGGGGAACCGGCCGCCCTCTCTTTTGTCCAACCGAGGTCCCGGGCAGATGTGGGGTTTGCACCCCGGTTTGCTGGTTTTACGGGCATGAAGGGTGGGGAGGCACGGGTTCCATGCTGCATCTGCATATAGGGGTGTTGAGGCCCTTTTGGGGGCGGGGGGGAGATTTCCGGCCCTTTATTCCTCCTGGGAACTTTTCCCCCCGGTTCCCCCCTTTTTTTTTTTTTTTTTTTTTTTATTTTCTTTTCTTTCTTTTTTTTTTTAAAAAAAAAAAAAAAGGGAGTAACCTAACCTGGCAGCCCTGCCCAGAACCATCCCCCCGGGCCCCCCTTCTTGATCCCGCACCCCATTCTGACCCTGCTTGGTTTTAGACACTTTTTCGAACCCCAGATGCCCCGTACCTCTTGCTGGTGCTGTTTCCCCACCTGCTTCAGGTCCCGGGGCTTCACTGACTCCTTGTTTTGTCTGAACTCTGCTCTCCTTTGACTAGTTTCCAGTTTCTCCCTTATGGTACAGCATTTTTTTAAATTTTGCCCGCCCTTTTTTCACCCCGGCCCAATCCGGTCCTACCCTAAATGCCAACGTCAATCCCCTGATGTGTCATTCGTTACCTTCCCATTCTACTCGGAAAGACCGAACGCAAGACTCCCCCCCCACGCTCAGTTTCGGAACACAAATGACTAAAATTCTTTATTTTTAAAGGACCGACTTTCTTCTGCCTACCTTTTGCCATAGTATTGGCAAAGACTCCTGCGTCATGTTGGCAAGATATTTCATTTCATGCTCTCAAGAGCAGTACGCCATCGCCTGCCCAGAATGCTACCCAAGCTCATGATCTTTCTCTCCTTTCGAATACGATACTCTCCTTCACTTTTGAAAAACATCTTTCTCTCAATTCTTGTATGGTACTGTCTTCTCCCCCCATCCCATAGCCCAGAATTTCCAGTCATGTGGCAATGACATTTTTGAACAGGGGAACTTCAGGATCTCCCAATCCTAAAAGTAGACATTTTGCCCTTCCTGCCCGGGGGCGGAGACTTTACCCTTGCAATGGGGTCGTTTAACTTTGACAGCCGAGAACTCCGTCCTCTGTATATGTTGTGGGACATCGGTTACAAGTTCAAAAGGTGATACCTACACGAAAAGTAGAAATTGCTGGTGTTTTGGTCACCCACAAAATATTGCAGATCTAGGCCAAATCCCCATCTTGGTCCCGACGACCATTCTAATACATCTTGCAGTCAACCTCCTCTTGCCTTAATTTAAAAAGCTCCCCTTCATCTCCCCCCTTGCCAGGTCTATTAAAAAGAACGAAAAATCCGTTCCCCCTCAAGAGGCAGCTCCCTATCATGGCATTATCACTGCCCCCAAAGGGAACTCCCCCGTTTTCTTATTCTCGTGTTTCCAAACATCCCCCCACTTCTGGGGTCCCATCTGCAGCCTCCTCTGTTGTTACCCCCCCCCCATCCCACTACGGATTATCCTTTTGCTGCCCTTTGGGCTCTGACGTCCCGACTCAACCAGTCTGTTCTCACATCTTGCATCCTTTCACAAGCCCCGTTCGACAAGCCCTCGTACAACCCCAAATCCCAATCGCCCCTTTTTCCAAACCCAAAAAAATCCACTTTTGCTCAAACTTCTTTCCCCCCTTCCCTTTCCCCTTTCTTCCACCCCCCACTTTCCCTTTTCCAATCTCTGTACCTAGTTTTCCCCTCCTCGGCTCTATTACAAGTTCCTTCTCTTCCCTCTCCTCCTCTTCAAAACCCTCTTCTCCAACGCTCCGTTCCTTCACTACTTAAGTCTTCCAATGCCCCCAACGTTGACTTTTCTAACCCCCTCTAGTCGTAGTGCCTTTCCCTGCAGTTTCCCTGATTTTTTCTTCTCGCCAATCAGGCCTATTTACAGTGAAAATCCGCGCCTCGGGGGGAATCGGGGTGAGTTCAATGTTGCTTTCGGTTTTTCCCCCCTGTTGGTGCTTGTTACAAGAACCAAAATTCACTGGGCGTTTTCCAAACCTATCTCAGGCTAAAATTTATTGTATTTTTCGGATCCTTTCTCAGATGGGACCTTTAAAATGAAAGTGCCCTTTCTACGAAATGATATCCGTACTGTCAATTTTGTCCATCCCTATTGCATTACACTGAAGCCCGTATCCACTTGAATAAGTGGTTTACAATATTTTTTATATCTTCTCCTTCTCGAGCATTTTTATCCCAGACTTCCCTTTCTTGTTTCATCCTTACCCCACCACTTCTGACTTGGTTTTTTTTAATGCCCAATTTCCTCGGGGGGGGTTATTGTGACTCCCAATGGCATTCAGTTGGGGGCTTTTCTCCCCTCTTCCCCCCCCCATTTTTTAAAATCGGGTACTCCCACCCTTTTTGATCCTCGTACTATACTCTTCTTGCTCGATCTGCAGTCGCTCTTCCTCCACTGCACGACTTCACCGGGTCTTTTCTCCCAGCTTACTGACAGGATCCTTTTTCCGATCATTTATTTTCCCCTTCCTATTCACCCCCTTTCCGTAGCCCTCGTGGCAATGTGATCGGGAAAATTTGGGACTTTACCACACCCACTGTTTTTAGTGGGTTCCTTCTTATCCTCCTTGACTAGCTCCTAACATTTCTCGACATCTTTTATACCGCAGCTTCTATTCTATCCCCCAAACCTCAGGCAGGCATTCTCAGAATGCGTCCCTTTGGGTGGTCTCCTGCTTGTGCTCGGCAGTACGTTTGAAACGGCTGCGGGGGCTGTACCGGTAAAATAGAATCGCTGAGAGATTTCTTGTTTTTTATGCAGAAGCGTGCGATCGCTCCCCCTTGTCACCCCTTAAAGTAAACGCATTTTTGGGCGAGACTATGTTTCCACCATCACCTCTGTTTTTCCTTTTTGAGTCGTCTAAAAAAAAGTGAGGAAATTGAGTGGTAAATACTTCCTGACCCGGTCCTGTTCTAGGGGTCGCGGGTGTTATGTAGAAAACCCCTCCGACGTTGCCATTGAACTTGCACACATCTGGCCCGTTTTTCCCGAGGGCCCCATCTATGCACTCGTTTCTTTCTAAAAGTTCCCAGGAGTTAGTCCCCTTTTGCTTTTCTTCTTAGAAAAGAACAGTATAATGTGCCTTTTTACATTTCAAGAATGGAGGAAAACGCTCTCAGCTTGCCGATCATGGGCCCCGCGGGGCCGGGTGACATTCTATTCGTATGTTACAACATTTAATTGGTCAGGCCCTTGTACCCCTTTACCCCTCTTCATCTTTTTTGGGGCCCAAAAGGGGTTTTTTCCCCCAGCTGTGGAAATCTGCTTTGTTCCCCCTTTTCCGCAAACCAGGTACTACAGGACATTGCCTCCCACTATCCCCCATCGCTCTTCTAGTGCGTTTGAAAAGTGGGATGGAACCCCTTTGGGTAAATCGCGTTTAATGTGGTATTTAGAGAACCACAAGTTCTCCACATTTCCCAATATGGCTTTGTAAGGGTCGTCTACCATAGCCCCCTTTTACTACCTTGGAACGATGTTGTAATCCTTGCGAATAATCATCAGTTATTGCCATATTTTTTTACCTTGAGAAGGCATATGACACAACTTTGGGGTATAAAATTTTGGCCCAGGCCCCTTCCTTAGGTGGGCAAAGTACCATCCTTTCCCTTTAAAAACTTTTTAACTGCAGACATTTCCGTGTTTTGGTCAATAAGTTCTTTTCCCCGGGGCTTCGTCCAAATCAAAATGTCCCCCAGGGTTTTTGTTCTAACCAACATTTTTTTCCCTTTTATAAAAGATTTTTGGGCCTTGTTCTTCACCCAAAATTTTTTTATCACTCTATGTTGATGACTTTTCTTTGCTTGTGCAGGCGCTGACTGTCACCTTATTGCGTTTTTCTCCAGCATGCAGTCGCGGTTTCCACTTGGGCCACCAAACCCTGGGTTTTTTAAAATTTTTCCAGACCAAAAATCACCAAATTACTTTTTTCTAAGCTCGTTATCTGATCAACCTTTGTATTTGGGCTCAGTACCCCGAAGTGATACATCCCGGTTTCTAGGCCTTCTTTTGCCCCTCGGTTATCCCGGAAAAATACATTACCTCCTAAGGCAACTTGTCACAGCCGGTAAACCCTTTTTAAAAAACCCCTTCTCATCTTCCCGGTGAGCTGATCGTCGAACTCTTTCTTCGCCTACTTCAGCCCCCGTTTTATCGAAACTCGATTATGGGGCCCGATTTTTTCCGCGGCCTCTCCTGCTCTCTCTCTGCCCTTTAAATCATCCCTCACCGGCTTACTTTTGTGCCTTGGGGCTTTTCGCTCTTTCCCCTGTAGAGCCTCAACAGAACAAAAGCCCATCCCTTGCTGATCGCCGTGATGCCCCTTGCCTTCGAAAATTATGTACGCTCTCACGATCTACACAATCCTTTCCCTTTATAGAATGGCACCCATATTTGTAGACATTCTTTTTTCATTCGCCGCCCCTGTTTGCTCCGTCCCTTTTTCTTTGCCTACATTCACTTTGTCTTCCCTTCATTACCACCTTTATATGTTCATGAAACACTCCTTTTTCCCACCCCCCTGGGAAATTCCCCTGTCTGGGTTGTTTTTTTCCTCCCTTGCTCGAAAGCTCAACGCCTACATTGGCTTCCCCCTCTTTTTCTTGTCACTTCCCCTCCCATTCTCGTGCCACCGCTGGTACACAGTGGGTTAAGTCTTCGACGGCGTCGGATTCGCAGCAGTGTTTCCCGGGCGTATTTATGCGGGGGCCCCTTTACTATCTTTAGCTAGAATTTTTTCTGCAACTGTATGCCACCGGGGATTATTTGATCGCATCTAGCCTGTTCATCTTTTTTAGTAGTTCAGCTCCCTTAGTGTTCAGGCTATACAAAAATTTTATCATCTATCCCCCGTTTCCGGATCCAACTTTTGGGTTTCGCCGTTTTTCCCTTTCCAAAAAAAAAAAGATATTTTTTTTGTTGGGTCCCCGTCTTTTGCGGACAGGGCAATGAACAGGGACACTGCTGCGCTTTCAGCATAATGACCTACCAATTTTCCCATCGAGGTTTCCCCTTTCTGGATATTTTGCTGCAATAGCTACCCACCTTCGCACCCGTTTGGTAACAACGTTGGTCAACTCTGCTCGGTAACAAACTTTATTCTATTAAACCCAGATAGGTTATGGCCCCTTTCTTGTCATCAGTGCCCAGGTTGGAGAGCAATTCTCCTGCCTTTGCATTTGGCCACACTCGTCTTACCCCTGGGTATCCATGGAGAGGCCCCTGTTCCTCTCTGTTTAAACATGTCATTTCCCTTATCGATTATCCCCATTTTGTTTGACTGCCCTCTCTTCAACGAGCCGCAGAAATTTTTTCCCCCCGTCGTTTGTTCTACTACTCTCTCTTTACCTTTCCCTTCTTTCTGATGGACCCCCCTTTAATCCTGACTCCTCTTTTACTTCTTACAACGACTGATTTACTCCACAAATCTGATGATACTTTTCGCACTCCCCCCAGCCCTTTCTAGTTCAGTCTCTTTTGCCCTTTACCCCTTTTACCATCCACTACCCCGCTGTTATCCTAACCCATTACTCATCCTTCCCTTTTTCCCCCCTGATGCCCTCACTTCCTTCCGCCCTGCGCCTGTAAGCCCTTTTGGCTTACGCTTCTTTTTGATTATAATAATATAAAATAATAATAAAATGGCAATGGTTCACAATTCAAAGAAGGGTGATAGGAAGGTTAATAAGAAGATGTGAAAGGGAGGAAATTTTATTCTCGTTCCCAGGACAAGGGGGTTTTTTAACTGGTTAGGGGGTTAAAGGGACCACTACTCCTCTGTTTATCAAGGGGAAAAAATATTTGATCATTGTAGATTCTTGGTAAGATATAGGAACGTCTTTTTGTAAAAGAACAGAAAGGCAGATAGAGGGTGTGTTTCCCCGGGGTGGTGTTGGGACAAAGTAGGCTGGATAAATATTAGTCAGGCAAGGGAACAAGCCCATTATTTGTCTTAGTGCTGGTTGGATAATTTATGTAAGGCAATGGGGGAAAAAGCCTATTTTTTGTCCCTTTGTGCTGGCTGGATTTTTAAAATTTGTCAGGGGAATGGGGAAAAACCTTTTCGTTTAGTGCGGCTGGTTAAAATTCAGGGAAAGGGAACAAGCCTATTATTGTCTTAGTGTGGTTTGGAAATAATGTCAGGCAGGGGAACAAACCCATTTCTGTTTAGTTTGGTGGATAATAAAATCGGGAAGCTACTGGCCAGTGAGGATCAAGTTCCTACCACTTAAGTCAAATTTTTCCCAACCTGTTAGGTCAGGTCACATTTTACTTAAGGAAGGAGCACATCATCTGACCCAGTAGACAAGCTATCAGGGCCAACTCACATCCCCCATCCACTCATGCATTTACTAACCCATTTTTAAAAATTTCACAACGTTTTTTCTTTTTAAACTGTAGGGGAAATTTGTTTCACTCATGACAAATCATTCCAAAAGTGCTTCCATATCCTTTCCCGAATCTGAATTATTCCAATTGAAACCATTGCTAGGGTCCCGTCTTGGCTAGATATTTTCACCACGATTACATCCCCTTTATTTATCCCGTTTTTTATTTACACACCACAATCTATCCCCCCCAATTCTATGCCTTTTAGGAGTGCAGATTCAGGGCCCTTAGCTGTCCCCTTTTAGGGAAAATTTCTGAATAGGGTCAACTTTCTCTCCTTCTTATAATTCTCCAGAGCATTTAAACCATTCTGTAAACAGGACCAAAAAGTGCGCATAATCTTGATGGGGGCCCCAACCAAGGGTAAATTTGGTTGAAAAACAAAACCCGAGGATTCTTTTTATTTTGTTCTTCATGTAAGCCCAAGGATTCATTTCCCTTTTTTGAAAAAATTTTGGGCCCGTTTGTTTGGTTTTTTGATTACTGCTAACCAAACCCAAAAATTCTTTTGCAATCGTAATATTAAAATTTTTCATTTTTTTGGGTTTTTATTCTGGCATGGTTATTTTCGTCCAAAGCATTTGTCTATGTTAAATAATCGCCCCCTTCTCTGACCACTGCATCATCTATTCAAATCTTCTGGGGTGCTCTAATGTCCCCCAGAAAGAATCCGATGGCCCATTTTGGTGTCATTGACAAACTTTGCTATGTCATATTTATTCTCTCATCATGTCCCTTTTTGTAGACCCTGAACAACAAGGGGCCCAACATTTACCCCTGGGGGGAAAACCACTTTTGACAATTCCCCACTCTGATTTTTTCCCCCTTTATGCAAACTGTTGCTACCCATTTGTCAACCATGCCTCTATCCCGGAAAAAATTTCTTTCCCATTCCCTGTGTCTTAATTTTCCTCAATAGTCTCTGATATGGGGCTTATCAAAAGACTTACTTAAATCCATTATACAATTCATATTATTACCATGATCTACCCTCCCCAAAAAACCTTAGTGAAAAATGTTTAAAGAATTCGTAAGGCATCAATGCCCCCTTTTTAAAACTGTGTGGGAATTTTTGATCAATTTATGCTTTTGAAGAGGTATGAATTGCCCGGGCAATTATTGTTCCATAAATTTTCCCACTATGGAGGTAAGGCTTATTGGTCTTTGAAAATAGGTATTTCTTTGCCCTTTTTCATTTATCGGCACTATACCCGTTTGTAGTGATATGCGAAAAAAATTTCCAAAGGTTTACTAAAAAGTTTCCCTTTTTCATTTCCTTTTGAACCCTTTTGGGACAGTTTATCATGGCCTGGGGATTTGTTAGTTTTTAATTTACCATTTGTTAAGGACATGTCATTTTTTTTTACCCTAAATTTGCTTTTTTTCACTTGTTTTTTGTAATTTTTTTATTTTGGAATATCCTAGATCTTCTGTGTAAAAAAATGAGAAATAAGTTTAAAAAAATCTGCACATTCCTTATCAGTGTCAGTGAGCTGCCCGAGTGACTTTTGGTGGGCCTTTTTGTCATTTTTCATTTACCTTTTTTTAAACCTGAAAAAATTCTTTCGGGGTTTGTTTTGGATTTCTTCAACTTTAACCTATATTTTATTTTTTCTTTTCTTATTCCTTTTTTTTTTTTTTTCTCTTTAACTGAATAGTATTTGATTTCTACCCGCCCTTCTTCTTTTGATATACCTGTTATCCTTCCTTTTGACCAATGGATCTTTCAATCTTTGTTCACCCCTTAGGATCTTTTTTTTTTGATATAATTCCTTTTTGGAAAATAGGTTATTTTTAGTAATCAGAACTAAGCTCTGGAAAATGTCATATCGGCAACCATCACCACCTACCCGACCACAGTCGGTCATTCCTTTTAACCCACCCCGGGAAAATTTTGCCAAGCAGAAGCCAGGGGCAGAGATGGGTTTTTCCTGGAGAGAGTTCCGGGGGTCAACGCCCCCGGGCCCGGGCTTGGCCAGGCCTCCTGGGGGATCAGAGCCTATCAACCAGGGGTGTTACTGCTGGCTGCACGCAAACCAATGATAAGCCACAGCCCGGTGATCAGGAACCGACTTTAAGTGCTTTTCCAGTGCCAGCTTCAAGACTGCCAGGGGTCTGTTGGTAATCCCCCTTATGTATGCTGAGAGGCAGTTGAACAGTCTTGGGCCCCTGACACTTATTGTATGGTCTCTTAACGTGCTAGTGACACCCCTGCTTTTCATTGGGGGAATGTTGCATCGTCTGCCAAGTCTTTTGCTTTCTAGTAGTGAGTGATTTTCGTGTGCAAGTTCGGTACTAGTCCCTCTAGGATTTTCCAGGTGTATATAATCATGTATCTCTCCTGCCTGCGTTCCAGGAAATACAGGTTTAGGAACCTCAAGCGCTCCCAGTAATTGAGGTGTTTTATCTCCGTTATGCGCACCATGAAGGTTCTCTGTACATTTTCTAGGTCAGCAATTTCACCTGCCTTGAAAGGTGCTGTTAGTGTGCAGCAATATTCCAGCCTAGATAGAACAAGTGACCTGAAGAGTGTCATCATGGGCTTGGCATCCCTCGCTTTGAAGGTTCTCATTATCCATCTTGTCATTTTTCTAGCAGATACAATCGATACAATGTTTTGGTCCTTGAAGGTAAGATCCTCTGACATGATCACTCCCAGGTCTTTGACGTTGGTGTTTCGCTCTATTTAGTGGCCAGAATTTGTTTTGTACTCTGATGAAGATTTAATTTCCTCATGTTTACCATATCTGAGTAATTGAAATTTCTCATCGTTGAACTTCATATTGTTTTCTGCAGCCCACTGAAAGATTTCGTTGATGTCCGCCTGGAACCTTGCAGTGTCTGCAATGGAAGACACTGTCATGCAGATTCGGGTGTCATCTGCAAAGGAAGACACGGTGCTGTGGCGACATCCTTGTCTATGTCAGATATGAGGATGAGGAACAAGATGGGAGTGAGTACTGTGCCTTGTGGAACAGAGCTTTTCACCGTGCCTGCCTCGGACTTTACTCTGTTGACTACTACTCTCTGTGTTCTGTTAGTGAGGAAATTATATATCCATCAACCGACTTTTCCTGTTATTCCTTTAGCACGCATTTTGTGCGCTATTACGCCATGGTCACACTGCCGAAGGCTTTTGCAAAGTCTGTATATATTACATCTGCATTCTTTTGTCTTCTAGTGCATCTAGGACCTTGTCGTAGTGATCCAATAGTTGAGACAGACAGAGCGACCTTTCTAAAACCCATGTTGCCCTGGTTGTGTAACTGAGGGGTTGTTCTTGATGGGTTGGGGATCTTGCTTCTTAGGACTCTTTCAAAGATTTTTTATGAATATGGGAGGTTAGTGCATCAGTCCGTAGTTCTTTGCTGTTGCTTTAAACTGCCCCCTTTGTGAGTGGGGCTATGTCCGTTGTTTTTAGTAACATGTGGGATGACCCCCGAGTCCAGCTCCCTCTCCAAAAAAAAAAAATAGATGTTAAAGGCTCGTGATAGGGCCTTCTTGCAGTTCTTGATGAACACGGAGTTCCATGATCTGGCCCTGGGCAGAGTACATGGGCGGGTCATTTATCGCCTGTACGAAGTCATTTGGCTTAGGATAAACATCAGATAGGCTTGTGTTTAACCAAATCTGAGGGCGCTCTCATAAAAAATTCATTTTGACTGCGACCCTCAGTCTGGTTAGGTGGCTTGGCTAAAATGGGAGTCATAGTGGGACTTGAGTAGCTCACCACTCATTTCCTATGCTGTCCATATCTGTGTAGGACCTCATCTTTTTTAAGTAAGGGCCCAATACTGGACCGTTGTTCTCGTCAGACTTTGATTTGCATAGGAAAGAAATACTTTGGGTTTTCTTTCGATTCATTATGGCTTTTAGTTCTCCCTCCCACATTCCTGACACCTCTAAGATGCCTTTAGCTTAAGTTCGATGTTTGCTATTTCCTCCGACGAGTTGCCGTCACCCTACGCATTTCAGATAGATTTACCTCTTTTAAGCCACTCTGTTAATTCTTTTTGTCGCCTGTAAAGGGAGCGCCTGTCTCTTTCTATTTTGCATCTACTTCCTTCCTTTTTTCTTAGAGGAATAAGTCTTGTGCATACATCGAGTGCCCCAAAGTTAATCTGGTTCTAGGCATAGTTGGGGTCTGTGTTGCTTAGTATATCATCCCACTTATACGGTTAGGACTTGGTTACTTTGTCCCAACTTTATGTTTTTGTTATTGAAGTTGGAAAAAAAAAATTTGTGAATACCCCTCGAGAACTTAATCCTCATTTGTCGGTCTGTGGCTCTGTGCATTACATGTCTGAACCTCAATTATGTTGTGATCTGAGTAAGGTTTTATTTGATATGTGACATTTCTTATCAATCAACATTGTTATGAAGATGAGGTCTAGTGTATTCCCATTCAAGTAGCTCTATTTTTGCTGGTTTAAATTGATTTTGTGCAAGTTTAAAAGCTCTTTGTGAGGTGTGAGTTTTTCATCAGAGCTGCCTCCTGGGGTTATTACTGCAACGATATTAAGTTGCTAATAATCCTCCATTTTAGGGTGCCTAATTTGGAAATCCCCCAGGAGCAAGATGTTGGGTGCAGGAGCTGAAGGATTTCCAGACAGTGGGTCAATTTTTAACAGCTGTTTCCTGGAAATTGCTGGGATGTTTGCGTCTGGAGGCTTGTAGACTACCTACAAGTGACATAGGTTTGGTTCTCGGAACCTTTACTGCTAAAACTTCCACTACATCATTTGAGGCAATAAGCAGTTCTGTGCAAACCAGTGACTCTGCAATGACAGGCCAACCCTCCCCTTTTGCCTGTTCACGCATCTGTCATCTTCGTAGAGGTTTGTACCCTGGATCCCATATGTCGTTGTCTAAGTGATCTTTATGTGGGTCTCAGTGAAAAGCCGGGGCCCGAACATTGCCTTTGCCTCTGCACAAGTCCACGGATGAAAGGTATTTTGTTGTTTGTTTGCTGGCTTGAGACCCTGTAATTTGCAAAAAGAATGTCATCGGACTGGTGGTAGTGTGGTTCTTCTGGGGGGGGGGATTTTTTTCAGGCATTAGTAATCTGTATCGTTGGTTTGGAGTGGAGGCCGATCGACTGTGTTCCACTCCAGGAATACTGGGATTTGTGTACATTTTCTGCCATTTCCTGCCATTTTTTTCCATCCAGGGCACTAATAAACCTCTCCCTCTTGAGTGGCTGTGGCTACCCAGTTTTCGCCATGGCCTGGATGATTTGTATCTTTTTGGTCCCTTTAGATGGGTGCCTGGCAATTTAAGTTAAAGCACAGTTCTTTCCTGTACTGAATAGGTACACATTTCAAGGGTGAAAAAGCATACAGGAAGGGAGTTTGCATTTTCCTGTTGTCATATGGCACAGCATTTTCTAGGGTTGTCATATCGCAACGTCATCTGTTTTCTTTCTCTCCCAGATTTCCCTGTCTGCAATGACCAAGTGCACGTAATGTGACAGCTTGGTTTCCGTTTGCCTTGGGTTTCTGTGACGCCTGTATCCCTGTTGTGGCAGCATGTTTACCTGTCTTATTCCGATAATCCCTAGCAACCAACAATGGAGCTCCCACCATTTTTTTGGTAATATAGCGTCACTATTGCTAGTGGAGTCGCTTGTTTGCTATTTCCAGTTGTATTTCTTGTTTGCAATTTTGGTTTTATCTAATCTTTGACTACACGTGTTTCCCCACACGCTCCAGTCCCTCATGAGGTCATTTATATGCATTCCCTATCCCCTGCGTATAATTCCCGACTACTGGACAAAATCTCCACTTCATCATCACACCATTACTATCTCCCCAGGACATCATCCCTCCAGCTTCACCATTACTGTCTCCCAGGACAGCATCTCACATCACCATTACTGACTCCCAGGACAGCACCTCCCAGCTTTAAACCAATTTCTGACTCCCAGACAGCACCTCCAGCTTCTTCCATTACTGTCCTCCCAGAACACAACCCTCCACTTCACCATTACTGTCTCCCAGGACAGCAACCTCCACTTAAAAAACCTAAATTTACGGGGAACAGTAACAGTCCCTAGAACTGCACTCCTTAGAACGTAGGCGAGAAAGATTCACGATAATGCACACTTGGAATATACTGGAAGGGTTGGCCCCAAACCTTCACACTTACATAACTACTTATGAACACAAGAGGCTTGATAGACTGTCCAAGATACTTCCGGTGGAAAGCAGGGAACCGATGAACACACAGGGGCTGGACCGCGGGGGCGTTGACCCCCCAGAAGCGACTACAAGTAACTGCCATAACAAAATATTTGATTGAGAGATATTGGAGGAAATGTAAAATAAAAGAATGAAACGCAGGGGCCCCGTGGGTACAATAAAATAACATTGTATCATAGTTCATGGTTCCAGTCTTCTTAACATCTTACCAGATGATATCAGAACCACTACTGGGACAAGTGTAGAAGTCTTCAGACAGGTTCCTCCGCCTCTTGAAAATAATTTTTTTTTAAATGCGACTTCGATTTTTCACCATCTTATAGTTTTTAAGCTCACTATGATTGAAATCCTGTCTTCAATCCCTCTCCCCTCCCATCCAGACTGAAATCCTGTCTTCAATCCCTCTCCCCTCCCATCCAGACTGAAATCCTATCTTCAATCCCTCTCCCCTCCCATCCAGACTGAAATCTAGGTTTCGGTTCCTACTCCCCTACACGGAAATCCAGGTTTCAGCTCCTCCCCACTCCCTCCCCAGACTCAGATCCAGGTTTCAGTTCCTCCCCACTCCCTCCCCAGACTCAAATCCAGGTTTCAGTTCCGCACCACTCCCTCCCCAGACTCAAATCCAGGTTTCAGTTCCTCCCCACTCCCTCCCCAGACTCAAATTCAGGTTTCAGTTCCTCCCCACTCCCTCCCCAGACTCAAATCCAGGTTTCAGTTCTCCCCCACTCCCTCTTTGCATGATCGCACGTGCAAAGAAAATGATAGGATGGATAATGAGAATGTTCCAAACGAGAGATGCCAAGCCAATGATGATCCTTTTCAAATCACTTGTTCTCTCTAGGCTGGAATTCTGCTGTACATTAACATCTCCATTCAAAGCAGGTGAAATTGCAGATCTACAGAGTGTACAGAGATCCTTTACTGCACGTATAAGTTCTGTCAAGCACCTTAACTACTGGGAACGCTTGGAAGCACTTGACTTGTACTCGTTGGGACGCAGGAGGGAGAGATATATCATAATCTACACTTGGAAAATCCTGGAAGGAATGGTGCCAAATCTGCACACAGAAATCACTCCCTACGAAAGTAAAAGACTGGGCAGGCGATGCAAAATGCCCCCAATTAAAAGTAGGGGCGCCATTGGTACACTAAGGGAAAACATCATAAGTGTCCGGGGCCCAAGACTGTTCAACAGCCTCCCATCAAGCATTAGGGGAATTGCCAATAATCCCCTGGCTGCCTTCAAGAGAGAGCTGGACAGATACCTAAAGTCAGTGCAGGATCAGCCGGGCTGTGGCTCGTACGTTGGACTGCGTGCGGCCAGCAGTAACAACCTAGTTGATCAGGCCCTTATCCACCGGGAGGCCTGGCCATGGACCGGGCCGCGGGGGCGTTGATCCCCGGAATAACCTCCAGGTAACCTCCCCAGACTCAAATCCTAGCTGCGCTTCTGATTTATTACGCAGCGCCACAGATCCTGAGTGAATATACCATCATGACATGAGTTTCCCGAGTTTTTCTACTCCCGGAGCCGGACCATGGGACAGGCTCGTCTGGTGCTTGCCTGATCCACCAGGCTGTTGCTGCTGGCGGCTCGCTGACCCACATATCCATCACAACCTAACTGATCTGGTACCTGGTGAAAATATAATTAACAGAAGTGTATACCAGTCAGTGTGTACCTTGTAATAATGTTGGTAGAATTACCGACGATATGTTAGGTAAAAGGACACAAGTGCAACTAGTGCGACATTTTAGTTTGGCACCGTTTCGGTCTTCAGGAGCCTTGTCAAACCGTTACAGGCATGACATTTCGCTCTCTAGGGGTTTGTCAAGCTGTTACAAACCTAAGAAAGCCCCTGGAGAGCGAAACGTTGCCACGATAAAATGTGGCATTAGTTACACTTGCCCTTTTATATAAGTCTTTACCTTTAACAACAGCAATAATAATAATAATAATAATGATAATAATAATAATAATAATAATAATAATAATAATCTTTATTTCTTCAAGTACACGTACACGGTATACAGTCCTAGCAGACATCAGTGACATTCTACCATATGGAAAACCCCTGGTTGGGCAGAGCATTTGATAGATGTTGATAATCTTTAGTGTGACGAGTCCTCGGTCAACTCTGAGGGAAGAATTTTAATGCAGTTAACACTATGCTGTTACTGTTCTTTTATGTCTGGTTGTTATATGATGCGAGTAATTTTAAATAGTTTGGTGACTACTGCGTTTGCTAACGTACGTTCTTTAGTGTATGGGGCTTTGAATATCGCGTGTACGTGGTACTGCATGGAGAGTTGAATAACATACTGGCTTACTGCTCCTCCTCTTTGAGAATAAGGCCGTGGTGGGGCACCGAGAAGACATGTCTGGCATCAACGAGGCACTGACATATCACTGAGTGGGCATGTGATGCCCTGAGCACAGTGCCCAGCACACCGTCCTGATGTTGGCTATACTGGTAGCCATGGGTGGCTGAGTTGACGTCATCTAGGACGGTCATGGGTTGCTTGGTGACGTCATCTAGGATGGTCATGGGTTGCTTGGTGACGTCATCTAGGATGGTCATGGGTTGCTTGGTGACGTCATCTAGGATGGTCATGGGTTGCTTGGTGACGTCATCTAGGATGGTCATGGGTTGCTTGGTGACGTCATCTAGGATGGTCATGGGTTGCTTGGTGACGTTATCTCTAGTTATGGGTGGTTCGTCTAGTTCAGTGGATCGTCTATTTGAGTGCACAAACAACCCTCTTTCTCCTTGCTCTCCGAATTTGTGATCCTCACTTCCATGACTCACAAATTTCCACTCTTCGTCAGTCATTTTCCCGTCTTGGCTAACCTTTCCATTTCATCGACTTTGCCTTCTTAAACGGACTTTCTTCTCTCCCAAACTCTCTACTCCTGGGAACTCTCCTGTCCTCTGCCTTCCCTACATTTCCAGTCTTCTAATCTCAACAACTCTATCCGTTCCTTAGACATCAAACTTACTTTCCGCCAGATTAACACTTTGCACCAATCTAGTTCATACCTCTCCTCACTCTATAGATGCTCCTGGTGTCTGTTCTATTTCTTGTTCCTCTTGTTCTCTTCAGTACTTTAGAGAAACTGGCCGTTCTCTTTCTGACAGACTCAGGGAGCACAAAAATAGTGTTAGGCTTGCCGACACCATCAGTGCTCTTTTCGTTCATGTCAGAGATCACAGTATATATACATATGTGGCATGTCAAGATATCTTATTAATGAAAATAAGATACCAGATATACTAAGCAAATTTCCTAAATTTGCTTGTAACAGATAAGTGAACTGTAGATATAAATCCAAATGTACACCTGTTAACCCTTTTGGGGCCTAGTTCCCAGGCCTTTTGTGTATCCATATGCTCTTGCGCTACCGTCCACAGGATGGATATGGGGTGCACATTAAACTAGCCACTTCGGTGACAAAATCTAAAATCTAAGAGATCACAGTCATCTTATTATTGATTGGTCTTCTGCTAAAACTGTCTACCCTACTTCTAACTTTCACAGTCGCCTTCTGGTTGAATCCTCACTTACACAGAACTTCCCTTGTATGAATCTTAGTCCTGGCTTTGTCTCTGTAAATGCCTTCCTTTCCCATTACATTGTGAAATGCTCCAAACTTCAGAACACCCGTGATTTAACCTGATTCTTTTTTCCCCCTTTCCCTCTTCCCTTTTCCTCTTTCTCCTTTGGGTTTTCTTTCTTCTGCCTTGGGTGTTTGGTCTACCTGGAGGGCATTCCGGGGATCAACGCCCCCGCATCCCGGTCCACGACCAGGCCTCCCGGTGGATCAGGGCCTGATCAACCAGGCTGTTACTGCTGGCCGCATGTAGACCAACGTACGAACCACAGCCCAGCTGATCTGGCACCGACTTTAATTATCTGTCCAGCTCCCTCTTGAATGTCCGTTATTATTCCCCCATCATCTGTGTTCTTGTTCCTACCCTTTGTGGGCTCCTACATAGTTCCCTTGCAGTGCTCCTCTTTCTTAGTCTTTGACTGATTCCACTACTACTACTACTACTACTACTACTACTACTACTACTACTTCTACTACTACTACTATTACTACTATTACTACTACTACTACTACTACTACTACTACTACTACTACTACTACTACTACTACTACTACTACTACTACTACTACCTCTCTTCTTCCTTTCCTACTACCTCTCTTGTCCCGTCCCTGTCTGCTGGTCTATATATACTTCCTCCTCTCCTTTTTGTTAGTGTGACTTTGTAAATGGTCCAAGTCGGACCGAAACGTCGTCGTAAGCTCCTCTCTCCTATGTGCGGGTTATTTGTGTATCCTTTTGTTCAGTGGTTCGTCTCGATCACTCCCCTTACTTCCATAAGGAAAACATTGAAATCTATCTATGCAAATTCGAAGATACCGTAGCTTAGATAAAGTATTTTATATGGTGTAAATCTGAGCAAACATATGGTAGGTTCCTATATTGGTTTTCATGCAAAATAAAACTTGACATAATCACATTTTTCTCTTCTCAATGGCAAGATAAAGCCCAACTGACATCCTCTTTAGGATGACAAAAAGATTCTTATTTCGCTTTACCTTTGGGTGGGCATTATCTTGTTATATACGCGTGGTGCTGTACTAGCAGCTGTACAACAGCTGACTGGGTGCTGTATAGCAGCTGTACATCTGACGTGGTGCTGCTGCAGCTACACTTGTGGCCTGACACCTTGCACCCTAACACAACACTCGCCATTACGTGGTGGAAAGACATGCTTAGCAAATATATATATATAATATATATATATATATATATATATATATATATATATATATATATATATATATATATATATGTTGATTAGTGCAGGCACATATCCTATAATTCCGACCGAATAGTATAATAGCAGTAGTATAAGAACATAAAGAAGGAACACTGCGGCAGTAACATTAACTGATGTGTATCCTGCGTGGTTCACCAGTGTTATCTTGGCCAAACCTTGTTTTTGTAGCTGATTGGGATACAAGACATTGTATACAGCAGCATTGTACTCGAAGAAGCTGGGTTGGGCTAGCCTAGGCTCTCCTCCTGTTCTTCAAGATTCTCCTTTGTATGGACTGATGAAGCCACTGTGTGGCGAAACGTTTCCTCAATAAAGATATCCAAGAGTTGCACATGTGTCTAATTTAACAACGTGTCGGTTCTTTGAACCATTCATCTACAATCCTGTCAGACACTGCAACTTCTTGGGATCTTAATACTTGGGAATTCTTCGCTTGCCTAACCCTTGGGCACGACCTACTTCCACATTGGACAAATGTGACACCACCTACGACTGCTGCACCTCTCCTGCCATACGGCTTATAAGCTACTTCTCCGCTCATATGCCGTATTCTATTCAAGATTGATGGACTGACCACATCGACTCAAGGTTGAGGGACTGATTACCTCATTCTCCTCCTGTTCTTCAAGATTCTCCTTTGTATGGACTGATGAAGCCACTGTGTGGCGAAACGTTTCCTCAATAAAGATACCCAAGAGTTGCACATGTGTCTAATTTAACAACGTGTCGGTTCTTTGAACCATTCATCTACAAGGCTAGACTAGTCTAGGCAGACCAGACACGTAACAAATAGAGGTCTCTCGACTTCTTCCTTGCTTGGCTGGCTGGGCAGCTCAGTTTTGCATAATGGACGCTTAGTGACTCATTAGTTGAGGATCACTAAGCCAGGGAAGGAAAGTGGGGGGGGGGGGTATGAATGAAGGGAGGATATAAAGGAGAATAGCAAAAATGTTTATTTTTATCAGGGTAACTTTATATATTATCGTTATCCATATTTTCAGTTGTATTTTATGTTTTGTAACAGCGGACTGATGTTGATGCTGAGGATGCTGTGTATATGTCTTACGGTAACTTAATGATCCATATCAGTTGGGAAGAGGCGGGCTGGGGTGGACCCTGCAGATGAGCAGCAATTTACTGGCTTTAGTAAGGCGTGGGTTAGTTACCATTGTGTCCTAGGCATATGTCGATTAGACACTAAGCCTGTTGTATGTGCGTACGTGTACTCACCTAATTGTGGTTGCAGGGGTCGACTGTGTGTGTGTGTGTGTTTGGTCATTCTTTTTCTATAAACGTTTTCCTAGTTCTGCGCCTGTGTCCTGGGCCAGGGTGTTGCTTCTGGTGGCATTCTGGCTCATCTATCTATTAGAGTCTACTTGATCCCGAACTTGGGGAAGGTACTTGTCGAGCTTACTGTTGGGGGGCTTAGAAATACACTTGTGCCTGACCTTATTAAACTTTTAGGAGTTTATTTTAAAATTAAACTTTTTGTTTTATTGTAAGTTCGCTTTTATGGAGATTTTTTGTCACTTGGGTATATACCTTACCTTTGGTATACCTTTCATGGGTTTTGAGAGTTTTCCTGGGCCAGGCTTGTCTGGTGGTTGGCCTAATCAACCAGGCTGTTGCTGATGGTGTCCCGCTGGCCCCACATATTCATCACAGCCTGGTTGATTTGGCATTCGGTGGAGGAAATTTTCGAGTTTCCTCCTGAAGAATTCTACACTTGTTCCGGCAGTGTTAATGATGTTTTCTGGTAAGATGTTAAGAGGCACGTAAGTTCCCCGTCTTCTAATAATATGCTCATTTTTCCACTATAACCTACCTTGTCCATAATTTCTATTGTTTTGTCTGTTTCGTAAGGTGAAGTCTAGGATCTTTCCTTAATTCATGGTATAACTTAACTAATGTTTGAGGACAATTATGTTGCAGAGGTCTGAGGTCTGAGCTTGAGCAGAGGTCTGAGCGTTGTCCCCAAAGATTTGTTAATATATACCATGAATTAAGGAAAGATCCTAATCTTCACCTTACGAAGCAGACAAAACAATAGAAATTATGGACAAGGTAGATTATAGTGGAAAAATGAGCATATTATTAGAAGACGGGGAACTTAGGTGCCTCTTCAAGAGTCTGGGAACACAGATGTTGATACTTCTTGGTTATCGCGAATTTTATTTATTTTAAGAATTTTACCATCCATGCTGAGGCTTATGTTGATGGCCTTGGTGATCCCACCACCAGCTTTCGGAACACCGTTAACTCTGTATTCATTCAGTGAGTCTGGCCATTTGTGTAGTTTATTACAGCTTAGTATGGTTGTCCGCCAGGGCGTCGCCCACCCCATTCTCCACCAACACTGAAGAAAAAAAAAACATTAAGTATAAAAATATTGAAGCTAGCGTTCAAGAGAAAACTTTATTCAAAATTGTGATGTGAACGTGTTCTATGCAATGTAATTCCAATTTTTTTATTTGTATTAAAAAAAAGAGGTTGTTTTACTTAGTAAAATGAGGCTAGACTGTGTAGTCACACAAGCATAACACCTCGACCCATTCAAGCGTAGTCATACTCCTGCAGATTTCAACGTTTCCCACCTTGAAACAGCGTTCACTAACGTTTCTTAACCATTTTTTTATTTATTCGTTATTAGTTGCATAGTTTTCAGGGGTTTATATACAAGATAGAGTAAAACAAACAAAAAAAGTAATATTCGTAGAGTTGAGGAAACCTTAAGAAATTGGCGCTGGGAATATGTGAGGAAATTAACGTAGTAAAATGAGAATAAGTTGTCTTCCTGTGTCGTGTATGATCACAACACCATGACTCAGGTCCAGCTTTCCTGGGGTGCGTAAGACAACATTCCTTCCTGGGATGTGTAAAACATCATTCCTTCCTGGGATGTGTAAAACATCATTCCTTCCTGGGATGTGTAAAACATCATTCCTTCCTGGGATGTGTAAAACATCATTCCTTCCTGGGATGTGTAAAACATCATTCCTTCCTGGGATGTGTAAAACATCATTCCTTCCTGGGATGTGTAAAACATCATTCCTTCCTGGGGTGTGTAAAACATCATTCTTTCCTGGGGTGTGTAAAACATCATTCCTTCCTGGGATGTGTAAAACATCATTCCTTCCTGGAGTGTGTAAAACATCATTCCTTCCTGGGATGTGTAAAACATCATTCCTTCCTGGAGTGTGTAAAACATCATTCCTTCCTGGAGTGTGTAAAACATCATTCCTTCCTGGGATGTGTAAAACATCATTCCTTCCTGGGATGTGTAAAACATCATTCCTTCCTGGAGTGTGTAAAACATCATTCCTTCCTGGATGTGTAAAAACATCATTCCTTCCTGGAGTGTGTAAAACATCATTCCTTCCTGGGATGTGTAAAACATCATTCCTTCCTGGGGTGTGTAAAACATCATTCTTTCTGGATGTGTAAAACATCATTCCTTCCTGGGATGTGTAAAACATCATTCCTTCCTGGGGTGTGTAAAACATCATTCTTTCCTGGGATGTGTAAAACATCATTCCTTCCTGGGATGTGTAAAACATCATTCCTTCCTGGGGTGTGTAAAACATCATTCTTTCCTGGGGTGTGTAAAACATCATTCCTTCCTGGAGTGTGTAAAACATCATTCCTTCCTGGGATGTGTAAAACATCATTCCTTCCTGGGGTGTGTAAAACATCATTCTTTCCTGGGATGTGTAAAACATCATTCCTTCCTGGAGTGTGTAAAACATCATTCCTTCCTGGAGTGTGTAAAACATCATTCCTTCCTGGGATGTGTAAAACATCATTCCTTCCTGGGATGTGTAAAACATCATTCCTTCCTGGGATGTGTAAAACATCATTCCTTCCTGGGATGTGTAAAACATCATTCCTTCCTGGAGTGTGTAAAACATCATTCCTTCCTGGGATGTGTAAAACATCATTCCTTCCTGGAGTGTGTAAAACATCATTCCTTCCTGGAGTGTGTAAAACATCATTCCTTCCTGGAGTGTGTAAAACATCATTCCTTCCTGGGATGTGTAAAACATCATTCCTTCCTGGAGTGTGTAAAACATCATTCCTTCCTGGGATGTGTAAAACATCATTCCTTCCTGGGATGTGTAAAACATCATTCCTTCCTGGGATGTGTAAAACATCATTCCTTCCTGGGATGTGTAAAACATCATTCCTTCCTGGAGTGTGTAAAACATCATTCCTTCCTGGAGTGTGTAAAACATCATTCCTTCCTGGAGTGTGTAAAACATCATTCCCTCCTGGGGTGTGTAAAACATCATTCCTTCCTGGAGTGTGTAAAACATCATTCCTTCCTGGAGTGTGTAAAACATCATTCCTTCCTGGAGTGTGTAAAACATCATTCCTTCCTGGAGTGTGTAAAACATCATTCCTTCCTGGAGTGTGTAAAACATCATTCCTTCCTGGAGTGTGTAAAACATCATTCCTTCCTGGAGTGTGTAAAACTCATTCCTCCTGGGTGTGTAAAACATCATTCCCTCCTGGGGTGTGTAAAACATCATTCCTTCCTGGAGTGTGTAAAACATCATTCCTTCCTGGAGTGTGTAAAACATCATTCCTTCCTGGGGTGTGTAAAACATCATTCTCTCCTGGGGTGTGTAAAACATCATTCCTTCCTGGAGTGTGTAAAACATCATTCCTTCCTGGGATGTGTAAAACATCATTCCTTCCTGGGGTGTGTAAAACATCATTCCTTCCTGGGATGTGTAAAACATCATTCCTTCCTGGAGTGTGTAAAACATCATTCCTTCCTGGAGTGTGTAAAACATCATTCCTTCCTGGAGTGTGTAAAACATCATTCCTTCCTGGAGTGTGTAAAACATCATTCCTTCCTGGAGTGTGTAAAACATCATTCCTTCCTGGAGTGTGTAAAACATCATTCCTTCCTGGAGTGTGTAAAACATCATTCCTTCCTGGAGTGTGTAAAACATCATTCCTTCCTGGAGTGTGTAAAACATCATTCCTTCCTGGAGTGTGTAAAACATCATTCCCTCCTGGGGTGTGTAAAACATCATTCCTTCCTGGGATGTGTAAAACATCATTCCTTCCTGGGGTGTGTAAAACATCATTCCTTCCTGGGGTGTGTAAAACATCATTCCCTCCTGGGGTGTGTAAAACATCATTCCCTCCTGGGGTGTGTAAAACATCATTCCCTCCTGGGGTGTGTAAAACATCATTCCCTCCTGGGGTAAGACAGCATTACTTCCTGGGGTGTGTAAGACAACATCATTCCTTCCTGGGGTGTGTAAGGCAACAGCATTACTTCCTGGGGTGTGTAAGGCAACAGCATTACTTCCTGGGGTGTGTAAGGCAACAGCATTACTTTCTGGGGTGTGTAAGACATCATTCCTTCCTGGGGTGTGTAAGACATCATTCCTTCCTGGGGTGTGTAAGACATCATTCCTTCCTGGGGTGTGTAAGACATCATTCCTTCCTGGGGTGTGTAAGACAACATCATTCCTTCCTGGGGTGTGTAAGGCAACAGCATTACTTCCTGGGGTGTGTAAGGCAACAGCATTACTTTCTGGGGTGTGTAAGACATCATTCCTTCCTGGGGTGTGTAAGGCAACAGCATTACTTCCTGGGGTGTGTAAGGCAACAGCATTACTTTCTGGGGTGTGTAAGACATCATTCCTTCCTGGGGTGTGTAAGACAACATCATTCCTTCCTGTAGAGTGTAAGGCAACAACATTACTTCCTGGGGTGTGTAAGACAACAGTAATCCAGAGAGAGTCCTTCTTGGAGTGCACTCCACAGCTCTCCGAAGCATGGTGTCCCTGCAGCAACACGAGAACAGCACTAATGGGTCCGGTAGCCATCACACTACGGACGGAGGAAGAATGATAGCTACTGTCTGGGACTCACGTAGCATGGCTAGGAATGATATTACATCTGTGTCACTGCCAAGGAGGGGCGAGGGAGGGTCTGGCTTCTCTTAAGTGGGTCATCACTTTACACCCTTCACCTGCTGTCCCAGCAACCCCCGTAGCTGAGATTTATTTTATATGTAAGACTTATAAACCCGACAAGACACCGGGTGCAACATTTGGGTATCTTTAAAGATACCCAGGTGTTGTACATGCCTTAGTCATCTACTGTGATATATTATATATAATATATATATATATAATATATATATATATATATATATATATATATATATATATATATATATATATGCAAGGAATTCGCAAGAGCAGGCGAAATATACACAAACACTGATCTCTGGCTGAACGAGACTCGAACCTACGAACCTTGGAACAAGGTACGCAGTGCTATACCAATCTACCCACACTGGACCAATACCTTGGAGTCCAGCTTGCGCTAGAATTTGATCCAAGGCAGCCAGCTTTCAGGGAGAAGGCTTACAGCTTTTCATCTCATCCCCTGCATGCATCAGCATTACTAGAGATATTAACAATGCAAGGAATTCGCAAGAGCAGGCGAATTCCTTGCATTGTTAAAAGTGCAACTAATGTGACATTTTACAGTGGCAACATTTCGCTCTCAAGGAGCTTTGTCAAAGCCTTTACAAACTACATGGGAAATTATTTCCCAGTAAAAGTAGGCCTTAGACAAGGATGTGTGATGTCACCATGGTTGTTTAATATATTTATAGATGGGGTTGTAAGAGAAGTAAATGCGAGGGTCTTGGCAAGAGGCGTGGAGTTAAAAGATAAGGAATCACACATAAAGTGGGAGTTGTCACAGTTGCTCTTTGCTGATGACACTGTGCTCTTGGGAGATTCTGAAGAGAAGTTCCAGAGATTGGTGGATGAATTTGGTAGGGTGTGCAAAAGAATAAAATTAAAAGTGAATACAGGAAAGAGTAAGGTTATGAGGATACAAAGATTAGGTGATGAAAGATTGGATATCAGATTGGAGGGAGAGAGTATGGAGGAGGTGAATGTATTCAGATATTTGGGAGTGGACGTGTCAGCGGATGGGTCTATGAAAGATGAGGTGAATCATAGAATTGATGAGGGGAAAAGGGTGAGTGGTGCCCTTAGGAGTCTGTGGAGACAAAGAACTTTGTTCTTGGAGGCAAAGAGGGGAATGTATGAGAGTATAGTTTTACCAACACTCTTATATGGGTGTGAAGCATGGGTTATGAATGTTGCAGCGAGGAGAAGGCTGGAGGCGGTGGAGATGTCATGTCTGAGGGCAATGTGTGGTGTGAATATAATGCAGAGAATTCGTAGTTTGGAAGTTAGGAGGAGGTGCGGGATTACCAAAACCGTTGTCCAGAGGGCTGAGGAAGGGTTGTTGAGGTGGTTCGGACATGTAGAGAGAATGGAGCGAAACAGAGTGATTTCAAGAGTGTATCAGTCTGTAGTGGAAGGAAGGCGGGGTAGGGGTCGGCCTAGGAAAGGTTGGAGATAGGGGGTAAAGGAGGTTTTATGTGCGAGGGGCTTGGACTTCCAGCAGGCATGCGTGAGCGTGTTTGATAGGAGTGAATGGAGACAAATGGTTTTTAATACTTGACGTGCTGTTGGAGTGTGAGCAAGGTAACATTTATGAAGGGGTTCAGGGAAACCGGCAGGCCGGACTTGAGTCCTGGAGATGGGAAGTACAGTGTCTGCATTCTGAAGGAGGGGTGTTAATGTTGCAGTTTAAAAACTGTAGTGTAAAGCACCCTTCTGGCAAGACAGTGATGGAGTGAATGATGGTGAAAGTTTTTCTTTTTCGGGCCACCCTGCCTTGGTGGGAATCGGCCAGTGTGATAATAAAAAAAAAATAAAAATAATGAACACAAAGTATATGTATATATATATTATATATATATATATATATATATAATAATATATATATATATATATATATAATATAATATATATATATATATATATGATTAGAGTGAGGTGTAGTGGTTGTAATTACGATTTCGTGAGTCACTAGTGATGGTGGTGGTGGTAGTAGTAGTAGCGAAACGCTATTGGAGAGCGAAACGTTGCCACAATAAAATGTCATATTAGTTGCATTTATGTCCTTTTGCCTAACATCTATTTTACTGATAGGTGAACATGGACATCAGGTGCCTTCAGGAAATACGTCCTAATATTTCCACCCGTACTGGGGATCGACCCTCGGATCTCAGTGTATGAGCTGAGTGCGCTAGCAGTCGAGCTGAGACACCTCATAGCTAGGTGTTCCCGCTATGCAACTATCATATAGACTAGTGTAGCACCACATTGTAAATTTTACCGATTTTGCTTGATGATAATAATAAAACTTCCTTGACAGAGGAACTGGCGTCGCATCCCCCCCCAACACAGGAAGTGGAATAGCCTAGCAAGTGAGGTAGTGGAGGCAGGAACCATACATAGTTTTAAGATGAGGTATGATAAAGCTCATGGAGCAGGGAGAGAACCTAGTGGCACTCAGCGAAGAGGCGGGGCTAGGAGCTGAGTCTCGACCCCTGCAACCACAATTAGGTGAGCACACACACACACACACACACACACACACACACACACACACACAGAGGCGCGCGCGCACGAAACTACAAACCAGTATCACTGACATGCATAGTATGCAAAGTCAAGGGGAAGATTGTCAGAAGAGTGGTGGAGCACCTAGAAAGGAATGAATACGGTTTCAGGGATGGGAAATCCTGTGTCACAGACCTACTGGAGTTCTTTGACAAGATGGCAGCAGTAAAAGAGAGAGAGAGAGACGGGTGGGTAGACTGCATTTTCTTGGACTGTAAGAAGGCTTTTGACACAGTTCCTCACAAGAGATTGGTGCAAAAGCTGGAGGACCAGCCAGGTATAACAGGGAAGGCACTTCAATGAATGAGAGAATACCTGACAGGAAGGCAGCAGAGAGTCATGGTACGCGACGAGGTGTCGGAGTGAGAGCCTGTGACGAGCGGGGTTCCACAGGGGTCAGTCCTAGGACTGGTACTGTTTCTGGTATATTTGAATTGACATGACGGAAGGAATAGACTCAAAAGTGTCTCTACAGACGATGTCAAGTTAATGAGGAGAATTCAATCGGAGGAGGACCAGGCAGGATTACAAAGGGATTTGAACAGGCTACAGGCCTGGTCCAGCAAATGGCTTCTGGGGTTCAACCCCGCCAAGTGCAAAGTCGTGAAGATCGGGGAAGGGAAAAGAAGACCGCAGACAGAATACAGTCTAGGGAGCCAAATATTACAAACCTCACTCAAGGAAAAGGATCTTGGGGTGAGTATAACACCGAACACATCTCCTGAGGCGCACATCAACCAAATAACTGCTGCGGCAGACGGGTGACTAGCAAACCTAAGAACAGCATTCCGACATCTCAGTAAGGAGTCGTTCAGGACTCTGCCCATTTTGGAGTATGCAGCACCAGTTTGGAACCCACATCTGGCCAAGCAAATCAGGAAATTGGAGAAAATGCATAGGTTTGCAACAAGACTAGTCCTGGAGTTAAGGGGCATATCCTACGAGGAGAGGTTAAGGGAAACCGAACTTACGACACTGGAGGACAGGGGGTATAGGGATGACATGATAACAACATATAAAATACTGAGAGGAATCGACAAGGTGGATAGGGACAGGATGTTTCAGAGATGGGACACAGCAACAAGGGGTCACAACTGGAAGTTGAAGGCTGAGATGAGTCACAGGGATGTCAGGTAGTATTTCTTCAGTCACAGAATTGTCAGGAAGTGGAATAGTCTGAAAAGGGAGGTGGTGGAGGCAGGATCCATACATAGCTTTAAGAGGTATGATACCGCTCATGGAGAAGGGAGTGAGTGACCTAGTAGTGACCAGTGAAGAGGCGAGGCCAGGAGCTATGAGTCGACCCCTGCACTCACAATTGGGTGAGTACACACACTTCACACACGGAGGGCCCGGGCTCGATTCCCGGCGGGTGGAAACATTTCGACGCATTTCCTTACACCTGTTGTCCTGTTCACCTAGCAGCAAATAGGTACCTGGGTGTTAGTCGACTGGTGTGGGTCGCATCCTGGGGGACAATATTGAGGACCCCAATGGAAATAAGTTAGACAGTCCTCGATGACGCACTGACTTTCTTGGGTTATCCTGAGTGGCTAACCCTCCGGGGTTAAAAATCCGAACGAAATCTTATCTTATCACACACACACACACACACACACACACACACACACACAGCGCGCGCGCGCTCGCTCGCGCGGGGGCTAGGAGCTAGGACTCGACCCCTGCAACCACAAATAGGTGAGTACACGCACGCACATGCACGCGCACACACTTTTCATTTGACATACATTAACCCTGGACGTGTTACTTTGCCGTCCTTTACAAGAATGTTTCTTTTCCTTGTTGCTAGAGAATTTAATCACAAGCTTGTAGATGAATGGTTCACAGAACCGACACGTTGATAAATTAGACACATGTGCAACTCTTGGGTGTCTTTATTAATGAAACGTTTCGCCACACAGTGGCTTTATCATTCATCTACAATCAGTCCATACACAGGAGAAGCTTGAAGAACAGGAGGAGAATGAGGTAATCAGTCCCTCAACCTTGAGTTGATGTGGTCAGTACATCAATCTTGAATAGAATATGGTACTCTATTCAAGATTGATGGACTGACCACATCGACTCAAGGTTGAGGGACTGATTACCTCATTCTCCTCCTGTTCTTCAAGCTTCTCCTGTGTATGGACTGATGAAGCCACTGTGTGGCGAAACGTTTCCTTAATAAAGATACCCAAGAGTTGCACATGTGTCTAATTTATTAATCACAAGCTAGGCAAAAGACCTGGAAGCCAAATCTGATGATTTTACGCATATACAGTTGACAGATCCATTGTTCTGTTTATCTTGTATCAGCCAGAGGTATGGTTGGTGGTGTGTTGGTGACAGTGATGGTTCACAGCAGTGTGTAACCTGCATAAATAAGTAGACTTCCACCATCCAAGCTATATTTAGCCATTTATATCATCGGTGTTTATATGGAGAGAGCAGCAGCGCATCTACACATTGTTTCTTCCTCCGTGTATATAGCCTGAGACTTAATTCAATATTTTTGGGATTGAAGCATTTTTTACTGGCGGTATGAAGGTGGAATGCATAATTAATTACTGTTACGTAGTTGATAAATTTTAATGATAATAAACCAATCAACCTTCAAGCTCAATTGTTAGCTAGGTTTCTTGCCCCGCCCCCTTCCAAAAAAACTTGTGCCTATGTGCAGTTTGACACGTCGCTGAATGTTATAACTTCCCAGGTGTTGCACAAGTGGCGTATTTATCATCCTGTCGGTATTCTGAACTATTTATTCAAACTCATGAAGGTTTGACTGAAGCTAGGCACATTACAACAAAATTATGAATTTATGGAATCAATAATAGCCGAAGCAATTCGTAGCCATCTTGATAGGTACAGATTGATTAATGAATCTCAACACGGTTTTACAAAGGGACGTTCCTGTCTTACGAATTTAGTAACATTTTTCACTAAGGTGTTTGAGGAGGTAGATCATGGTAATGAATATGATATTGTGTACATGGCCTTCAGTAAGGCTTTCGATAGAGCTCCACATCAGAGACTATTGAGGAAACTTAAGGCACACGAAATAGGAGGAGAAATTTTTTTTTTGGATAGAGGCATGGCTGCCAAATAGGCAGCAGAGAGTTTGCATAAATGGGGAGAAATCAGAATGGGGGCACGTCACAAGCGGTGTTCCTCAGGGGTCAGTGTTTGGCCCGTTGTTGTTCACAATTTACATAAACGACATAGATGAGGGAATAAATAGCGACATAAGCAAATTTGCTGATGACACCAAAATAGGCCGTCCAATTC
Organism: Cherax quadricarinatus; assembly: GCF_026875155.1. Classification (NCBI taxonomy): domain Eukaryota; kingdom Metazoa; phylum Arthropoda; class Malacostraca; order Decapoda; family Parastacidae; genus Cherax; species Cherax quadricarinatus. The sequence continues at coordinate 68,899,425 of NC_069406.1, forward strand.
ATTCTAATGAGGACACTAGAGCACTCCAGGATGATTTGAATAAACTGATGCAATGGTCGGAGAAGTGGCAGATGCAGTTTAATATTGACAAATGCAAAATTCTAAATGTTGGACAGGTAAATAACCATGCCACATATAAACTAAATAATGTAGATCTTAATACTACTGCTTGCGAAAAGGATTAAGGGGTTCTGGTTAGCAGTAATCTAAAACCAAGACAACAGTGCATTAGTGTTCGCAATAAAGCTAACAGAATTCTTGGCTTCATATCTAGAAGTATAAATAATAGAAGTCCTCAGGTTCTTCAACTCTATATATCCTTGGTTAGGCCTCATTTAGACTATGCTGCTCAGTTCTGGTCACCGTATTACAGAATCGATATAAATACTCTGGAAAACGTACAGAGGAGGATGACAAAGATGATCCCATGTATTAGAAATCTTCCCTATGAGGATAGACTGAGGGTCCTGAATCTGCACTCTCTCGAAAGGCGTAGAATTAGGGGGGATATGATCGAGGTGAATAAATGGAAAACAGGAATAAACAAAGGGGATGTAAATAGCGTGCTGAAAATTTCCAGCCAAGACAGGACTCGCAACAATGGTTTCAAGTTGGAAAAATTCAGATTCAGGAAGGATTTAGGAAAGCACTGGTTTGGTAATAGAGTTGTGGATGAGTGGAACAAACTCCCGAGTACAGTTATTCAGGCTAAAACGTTGTGTAGTTTTAAAAATAGGTTAGATAAAAACATGAGTGGGTGTGAGTTGGTCCTGACTAGCTTGTGCTGCTGGGTCTGGGGCCGTGCTCCTTCCTTGAGTGGAGGTGACCAGATTGGGTGGGTCATTTGGTTAATCTGGGGGGATGGACGTGGACCTGCTCCGCATGGGTCAGTAGGCCCATTGCAGTGTTCCTTCTTTCTTATGTTCTTATGTTAACAGTCCATTTGTGTGAATTTAATCTCCCATTGGCCGTCCATAGTATAAAATAAACAATGAGTAGCCAGGATGTATAATTTTAAAGAAGTATATTATTAGTTTACTGTAAACTGTAAGCAACCTCAGAACTTCACTAAGCATTAATACTAAAATAAATCAAATAGAATGTTACAGACCTGCGAGAGAGAGAGAGAGAGAGAGAGAGAGAGAGAGAGAGAGAGAGAGAGAGAGAGAGAGAGAGAGAGAGAGAGAGAGAGAGAGAGTGAGTGTCAGTCCATTTACAATGACACTAAAGCAAGAGGAGCCATATCATAGGAAACACCCCACCATCTCAGCAGACTCTGAGATGGTCCTAGAGCTAGAGCTCTACTTCACTTGACCTCAGGTATCTCCTGAGTTAGCACCTCCAGTACATGTAGTCAAGTATAACTAGCTGTAGACAAGTAGAATGACATGCATAATAAAGTTACCATGTATCTGCATGACCCAGCGTGGGTCACGAGGAAGGAAATGACCCCAGCGTGGGTCACGAGGAAGGAAATGACCCCAGCGTGGGTCACGAGGAAGGAAATGACCCCAGCGTGGGTCACGAGGAAGGAAATGACCCCAGCGTGGGTCACGAGGAAGGAAATGACCCCAGCGTGGGTCACGAGGAAGGAAATGACCCCAGCGTGGGGTCACGAGGAAGGAAATGACCCCAGCGTGCGTCACGAGGAAGGAAATGACCCCAACGTGGGTCACGAGGAAGAAAATGACCCCAACGTGGGTCACGAGGAAGAAAATGACCCCAACGTGGATCATTAGGAAGTAGCATCTTCTAGTCATAATTTTAGACATGGAAATATAGGTTGCAACCTTGTCAGCATATGGAGGTGTGTTTTCTGGCCGCTTGGGGTAGTGTTGACTTATATAGAGCTACGAGACGTTAGTGTAGGGAAGGAAAAGGGGAACTGATGACTGGTGGTGGTGGGGGTGGGTGGGTAGTAGAGGAGGTAAGAGTAGGTGGTAGTGGTGGTGAGGGTGATGGTAGTGAGGGTGGTGGTGAGGGTGATGATAGTGAGGATGGTGGTAGTGGTGGTGGTGATGAGGGTGATGGTAGTGAGGGTGATGGTAGTGAGGGTGATGGTGGTAGTGAGGGTGGTGGTGGTAGTGAGGGTGGTGGTGGTAGTGAGGGTGGTGGTAGTAGTGAGGGTGGTGGTAGTGGTGTTGCTGAAGGTTGTAGTAGTGGTTGTGGTTGGGGGTAAAGGAGGAGAACTAGTTACTGGTGGTGGTTGGGGTGAGGGTGAGCGGTGGCGCCGTCCCATTATTAACACAAGACCACCGCCCTTACGTTATGGAAAGACGAGTAGCATTCCTAGTAATAGTAGTAGTAGTAGTAGTAGTAGTACCAGCAGCATTCGTGGTGCTAGTTGAATAATAATAATAATCATTTGTACGAGAATAGAGTGGTGGCGGGTGTTGGCACCATCATCAGTGTGATGCACCACCAGCCTGGCCACACTGCACCATCATCAGTGTGATGCACCACCAGCCTGGCCACACTGCACCATCATCAGTGTGAGGCACCACCAGCCTGGCCACACTGCACCATCATCAGTGTGATGCACCACCAGCCTGGCCACACTGCACCATCATCAGTGTGATGCACCACCAGCCTGGCCACACTGCACCATCATCAGTGTGATGCACCACCAGCCTGGCCACACTGCACCATCAGTGTGATGCACCACCAGCCTGGCCACACTGCACCATCATCAGTGTGATGCACCACCAGCCTGGCCACACTGCACCATCATCAGTGTGATGCACCACCAGCCTGGCCACACTGCACCATCATCAGTGTGATGCACCACCAGCCTGACCACACTGCACCATGCACCATCATCAGTGTGATGCACCACCAGCCTGGCCACACTGCACCATCATCAGTGTGATGCACCACCAGCCTGGCCACACTGCACCATCATCAGTGTGATGCACCACCAGCCTGGCCACACTGCACCATGCACCATCATCAGTGTGATGCACCACCAGCCTGGCCACACTGCACCATGCACCATCATCAGTGTGATGCACCACCAGCCTGGCCACACTGCACCATGCACCATCATCAGTGTGATGCACCACCAGCCTGGCCACACTGCACCATGCACCATCATCAGTGTGATGCACCACCAGCCTGGCCACACTGCACCATGCACCATCATCAGTGTGATGCACCATCAGCCTGGCCACACTGCACCATGCACCATCATCAGTGTGAGGCACCACCAGCCTGGCCACACTGCACCATGCACCATCATCAGTGTGAGGCACCACCAGCCTGGCCACACTGCACCATGCACCATCATCAGTGTGATGCACCACCAGCCTGGCCACACTGCACCATGCACCATCATCAGTGTGATGCACCACCAGCCTGGCCACACTGCACCATGCACCATCATCAGTGTGATGCACCCCAGCCTGGCCACACTGCACCATGCACCATCATCAGTGTGATGCACCACCAGCCTGGCCACACTGCACCATCATCAGTGTGATGCACCACCAGCCTGGCCACACTGCACCATGCACCATCATCAGTGTGATGCACCACCAGCCTGGCCACACTGCACCATGCACCATCATCAGTGTGATGCACCACCAGCCTGGCCACACTGCACCATGCACCATCATCAGTGTGATGCACCACCAGCCTGGCCACACTGCACCATGCACCATCATCAGTGTGATGCACCACCAGCCTGGCCACACTGCACCATGCACCATCATCAGTGTGATGCACCACCAGCCTGGCCACACTGCACCATGCACCATCATCAGTGTGATGCACCACCAGCCTGGTCATACAGTACCATGCACCATTCTCGCACCATTATGTATAAACGTTCACATTTCAACGTTCCCTATTTCACCTCGGTCGCCTCGTTGCCAGACGTATCGTGGCCAGCCTCTTATAATTTAGTTATTTGTAATTAAATATAATTATTTACAGATCTGTGTAATCTAACTTTACCTATATTAACTTAACCTAATTTAAAATGACGAAGATAACATTTTAGGGAAATTAGGAAGTGTTTGAGTATCAAGTACAAAAACTAATGTAGATAATATAATGGTGGAGAGGGCGGCCATGATGATGGTGGTGAAGGAGAAGACTACCTGGAGGTTATTCCGGGGATCAATGCCCCCGCGGCCCGGTCCACGACCAGGCCTCCCGGTGGATCAGGGCCTGATCAACCAGGCTGTTACTGCTGGCCGCACGTAGTCCAACGTACGAACCACAGCCAGGCTGATCCGGCACTGACTTTAGGTATCTGTCCAGCTCCCTCTTGAAGGCAGCCAGGGGCTTGTTGGTAATTCCCCTTATGCTTGGTGGGAGGCTGTTGAACAGTCTTGGGTCCTAGGCACTTTTTCTCTTAATGTACCAATCGCTCCTCTACTTTTAATTGGGGGTATTTTGCATCGCCTGCCCAGTCTTTTACTTTCGTAGGGAGTGATTTCTGTGTGCAGATTCGGGACCATTCCTTCTAGGATTTTCCAAGTGAAAATTATGATGTATCTCTCTCTCCTGCGTTCCATCCAGTACAAGTCAAGTGCTTCCAAGCGTTCCCAGTAGTTAAGGTGCTTGATACAACTTATACGTGCAGTAAAGGTTCTCTGTACACTCTCTAGACCTGCAATTTCACCTGCTTTGAACGGAGATGTTAAGGTACAGTAGGACGAAGATGGTGGTGGTGAAGGAGACTACGAGGTGGAGGGTAGAGTAGGACGAAGATGGTTATGGTGAAGGAGACTACGAGGTGGAGGGTGGAGTAGGACGAAGATAGTGATGGTGAAGGAGACTACGAGGTGGAGGGTGGAGTAGGACGAAGATGATGGTGAAGGAGACTACGAGGTGGAGGGTGGAGTAGGACGAAGATGGTGATGGTGAAGGAGACTACAAGGTGGAGGGTGGAGTAGGACGAAGATGGTGATGGTGAAGAAGACTACGAGGGGGAGGGCGAAGTAGGACGAAGATGTTGATGGTGAAGAAGACTACGAGGTGGAGGGTGGAGTAGGACGAAGATGGTGATGGTGAAGACTACGAGGTGGATGGTGGAGTAGGACGATGATGATGCATAATGCAGAAGAGAAATAAAGCTTAAGAGTGTACACATCAACACTAGCAGTGCTTGTTACGACTTATCTTCACAGTAACAATAGGGGCACAAATAACTCCATTTTTTTTGTTAGTTTTATTTTATTACCAATCATTTAGTTTCATTGGTATTTGGTTAGTGAATTAAAATAACCACAAGCAATTATAAATGAAATACTATACAGCAAGAAACCCAATCTTACGTTCAAATTCTCATTAACAGAGTATGATACAATAATTTCAATTAATCTACTAATCTCACCATTTAACTCTTTTAGAAAGGTCTAGGGTAACGAAATAGTTATCTTTCGTAAGTGACATGAATTACCAGACTTCAGGAAACTAATGGCAAAGGCAAGACAATAGACTTGGTATAAAGTTTTAGTTTAAGCTAGGAGCTTTGTGTTGAAGACCCGTACTGAGTCAGAGCTAGGAGCTGACTGACTCACTCAACTACTCCATAGTATGACTTCAGCTCGGCCCGAAGGCGACGCGTGGCGTCAATTCTAGAACCACCAATTGGTCACTACAGTAGTGGTTACACATTCGTAATACCTAACCTAATAATGATATAATATAATATTATAATTATAATAATCATGGGGAAAGATATAATATAATACAATGAGAGTACTGTTGATGATTCATACCGTACCCGATAATAATATATAGTCGAACCTGCTTTATCTAGCTAGTAATAAAGTGGTTTGCGATATATTATTACAGAACTTATTTTAACCAGGCCTTTTATTTTTGTATATAATGGAGTGAAGTAGTGGTGCGTAACAGTGCTCACCTCCATCCCCTCGCTTTTTGTTTACATGAGTTTATACAGTGTTAGTTTAAAAGTTACCCTGCTCTCTCTCTCTCTCTCTCTCTCTCTCTCTCTCTCTCTCTCTCTCTCTCTCTCCTCTCTCTCTCTCTCCTTCTCCTCTCTCTCTCTCTCTCTCTCTCGCGCACACACACACACACATACACACACACACACACACACCACACACACACACACACACACACACACACACACACACACACACACACACACACACACACACACACTCACACATAGGGAGAGGGCCGTTTTTGTCTATGGGCTCCAAGAAGTAGATGGGGAAACTTACGAGGCAAGGAAACAGGAGGAGAAAAAAAATGATTGAAAGCATCATGAAAGCAATAGGAGAGGACGACATGACCCAGCTGACAAATTTTCAGAGAATTTGGTGGTTTGCGAGGGGAAAAAAGCGTCCAGTCAAAGTGATTTTCAAGGCAGAGTCAGCTCCAAACCGGACCCTGCAGGAGAAAGCATGCCTAAGGGACAATCAGGTGTTCCAGAGTGTGTACCTCGACCGAGACAGAACACAAGATGAAAGGATGACACTGAAAGAGAGGGTGCAACGTCGCAAGAAGGAATGGGAGGCAGGGAAGGTGGAGAGCATGAGAAATCAGGCCCACGTAGAAGAACAAACACAACCCCCTCCAGTACCACCCACAGAAGGAGCACAACCATGGCAGTCCCAAAGCAATCAAACGATCTAACCCAAAACCCACTCAATGTACCCTCTGCCCCATCCCCCTCAGCACAAACCCCATCCCTACAGAAACCCACAGTAACCCACACAATGTACCTTCTCCCCCCATCCCCCTCACCACAAACCCTACCCTCACAGTAACCCACAGCAACCCACACACTGTACCCTCTATCCCCATCCCCCTTGCCACAACCCCCTCCCCCACTGTAACCCCCCATAGGCCCTCTTCCCCTATCCCCCTCAGCACCACCCCCACTGAAACCCCAGATAGGCCCTCTACCCCCACACCACAGGCCCCACCCCCACACCAACCCCCTATAGGTCCCTGCCAGGGCACCTGCTCCCCGCCAGGGCACCTGCTCCCCCTAACCCACCTCTCTACCCAGACCACAGTTATTGAAAAGAAGTTGAAGGTTTGGTACACGAACGCAGATGGAATAACAAATAATTGTGAGGAGTGGCATGAAAGAATCAAGGAGATGTCCCCAGACATCGTAGCAGTTACAGAAACAAAACTCACTGGGATAATAACAGATGCAATCTTCCCATCCAGATATCAGATCCTGAGGAAGGATAGAAGGAGCAGGGGGGGAAGAGGGGTTGCACTAATAAAAAACCGGTGGGGTTATCAAGAAATGGAAGGTATGGATGAGATTGGAGAAATGGATTACATAGTAGGTACAGTTCAGTCAGGGGAACACAAGGTAGTCATTGAAGTGATGTATAACCCACCACAGAACTGCGGGAGGCCAAGAGAGGATTATCATGAGTGCAACAGAGCAATGGTGGACACTAGCTGAGGTGGCAAGAAGGGCTCACTCAAGTAGAGCGAAGTTACTGGTCATGTACGACTTCAATCACAGGGAGATTGATTGGGAAAACCTGGAGCCACGTGGGGGTCCCGAAACATAAGAACATAAGAAAGGAGGAACACTGCAGCAGGCCTGTTGGCCCATACTAGGCAGGTCCTTCACAATCCATCCCAATAACAAATATTTGTCCAACCCAATTTTCAGTGCTACCCAAAATGATTATATATTTTAACACATCGGCCATCTCCCACCGAGGCAGGGTGACCCGAACAAAAAAGAACATTTTTCCTCTTTTTACATTTAGTAATTTGTACAGAAGGGGTTATAAGCCTGCTCTTGCGAATTCCATGCATATACACGGAGAGCCAAGATGATGGATGTGGTGCTGACAAATCTCATGCACCAGCATGTTAGGGATACTACCAGAGAGAGAGGGGAGGATGAACCAGCAAGACTGGACCTCGTGTTCATCCTGAGTAGCTGAGACATTGAGCACATCACATATGAAAGGCCCCTTGGAGCTAGTGACCATGTAGTTATGAACTTTGAATACATCGTGGAGCTAAAAGTGGAGAGGGTAACAGGAGTAGAAAGGGGAAAGCTAAACTGTAAAAGGGGGGACTACACAGGCATGAGGATCTTCCTGCAGGAGGTTCAGTGGGAACAGGAGTTGGTAGGAAAATCAGTAAAAAAAATGATGGACTTTGTAACAACAAAATGCAAGGAGGCAGAGGAAAGGTTTGTTCCCAAGGGTAACAGAAATAATGGGAAGGACAGAACAAGCCCTTGGTTTACCCAAAGGTGCAGGGAGCCAAAAACTAAGTGCTTTAGAGAATAGAAAAAGTACAGAAGGCAAAGGACTCAGGAGAATAAAGAAATTAGTCGACGAGCCAGAAACGAGTATGCACAGATAAGGAGGGAGGCACAGCGGCAGTATGAAAATGACATAACATCGAAAGTCAAGTCTGATCCGAAACTACTCTACAGCCACATCAGGAGGAAGACAACAGTCAAGGACCAGGTAATCAGGCTGAGGAAGGAAGGTGGGGAGCTCACAAGAAATGGCCAGGAGGTATGTGAGGAGCTCAACATGAGATTTCAGGAAGTATTTACAGTGGAGGCTGAAGGGACAACGGGAAGACAAAACAGTGGGGTACAGCAACAAGGGATATACCAACAAGTGTTGGATGAATTACACACAACTGAGGAGGAAGTGGAGAAGCTCCTTAATGACCTTGATACCTCAAAGGCGGTGGGACCGGACAACATCTCTCCATGTGTCCTTAGAGAGGGAGCAGGGACACTACATGTGCCACTAAAAAAAATCTTCAACGCTTCCCTTGAAACTGGGCAACTACCTGAAGTATGGAAGAAGGCAAATGTAATCCCCCATCTTTAAGAAGGGAGACAGAAGTGAAGAACTAAATTATAGACCAGTGTCACTGACATGTATAGTATGCAAAGTCTTGGAAAAGATTATCAGGAGGAGAGTGGTGGAGCACCTGGAGCGGAACAAGATTATAAACGACAGCCAGCACGGATTCATGGAAGGCAAATCCTGTGTCACAAACCTACTAGAGTTTTATGACAAGGTAACTGAAGTAAGAAATGAGAGGGAGGGGTGGGTTGATTGCATTTTCTTAGACTGCAAGGCCTTCGACACAGTTCCTCACAAGAGATTAGTACAAAAGCTAGAGGAACAGGCACGTATAACAGGAAGGGCACTGCAATCGATCAGAAAATACCTAACAGGGAGGCAACAGCGAGTCATGGTCCGTGATGAGGTATTACAGTGGGCGTCAGTGACGAGCGGGGTCCCACAGGGGTCAGTCCTGGGACCAGTGCTATTCTTGGTATATGTGAACGACATTACGGAAGGGATAGACTCAGACGTGTCCCTGTTTGCAGATGACGTGAAGTTAATGAGGAGAATTAAATCAGACGCGGACCAGACAGGTCTACAAAGAGACCTGGACAGGTTGGATGTGTGGTCCCGAAACTGGCTCCTAGAATTTAACCCCGCCAAATGCAAAGTCATGAAGATCGGAGGAGGGCAAAGAAGACCGCAGACAGAGTATAGGCTAGAAGGCCAAAGGCTGCAAACTTCACTCAAGGAGAAAGACCTAGGAGTGAGTATAATACCGAGTACATCGCCAGAAGCACACAACCAGATAACTGCTGCGGCATATGGGCGCTTGGCAAACCTGAGAATAGCGTTCTGGTACCTCAGTAAGGAATCGTTCAAGACTTTATACACTGTGTACGTCAGGCCCATACTGGAGTACGCAGCACCAGTTTGGAACCCACATCTGGTCAAACACGTCAAGAAATTAGAGAAAGTGCAAAGGTTTGCAACAAGGCTACTTCCATAACTAAAGGGAATGTCCTATGAAGAAAGGTTAAGGGAAATCGGTCTGACAACACTGGAGGACAGGAGGGTCAGGGGAGACGTGATAACGACATACAAAATACTGCGTGGAATAGACAAGGTGGACAGAGACAGGATGTTCCAGAGATGGGACACAAAAACAAGGGGTCACAATTGGAAGCTGAAGACTCAGATGAGTCAAAGGGATGTTAGGAAGTATTTCTTCAGTCATAGAGTAGTTAGGAAGTGGAATAGTCTGGCAGGCGATGTAGTGGAGGCAGGAACTATACATAGTTTTAAGACGAGGTATGATAAAGCTCATGGAGCAGGGGAGAGAGGACCTAGTAGCGGTCGGTGAAGAGGCGGGGCCAGGAGCTGAGTCTCGACCCCTGCAACCACAATTAGGCGAGTACACACACACACACACACACAGACACACACACACAGACACACACACACAGACACACACACACAGACATACACACACAGACATACACAGACATACACACACACACACACACACACACACACATACACACACATACACACACACACTCATATATATATATATATATATAATATATATATATATATATATATATATATATTATATATTTGTCGTGCCGAATAGGTAAAATTGGTCAGTTAGAGGAAACGCATTTAAAATTAAGTCCTAAAATTTTCTCTTATACGTTTAAAGATATATTTTTTCATTTATGTTAACGTAAAAATTAATGATTTTGTACCTAAAGAACCTTAGAAAACTTACCTAACCTTATTATAAGAGCAATTTAATTTAGCCTAATCCAGCTTAATATATTTAAGATAAATTTACAATAATTTTACAATAAACAAAGTGAAATATATTTTTTTCATTAGGTTCAGAATGCTTTTTACGAAATTATTCGCTTGCCTTATATATTAATATATATATATATATATATATATATATATATATATATATATATATATATATATATATATATATATATATATGTGTGTGTGTGTGTGTGTGTGTACTCACCTAATTGTTGTTGCAGGGGTCGAGACTCAGCTCCTGGCCCCGCCTCTTCACTGAGTGCTACTAAGTTCTCTCTCTCCCTGCTCCATGAGCTTTATCATACCTCATCTTAAGGCTATGTATGGTTCCTGCCTCCATTACCTCACTTGCTATGCTATTCCACTTCCTGACTACTCTATGACTGAAGAAATACTTCCTAACATCCCTTTGACTCATCTGGGTCTTCAACTTCCACTTGTGACCTCGTGTTTCTGTGTCCCCTCTCTGGAAGATCCTGTCTCTGTTCACCTTGTCTATTCCACGCAGTATTTTGTATGTTGTTATCATGTCTCCCCTAACCCTCCTGTCCTCCAGTGTCTTTAGCCCGATTTCCCCTAGCCTTTCTTCGTAGGACATTCCCCTGAGCTCTGGAATTATCCTTGTCGCAAGCCTTTGCACTTTCTCTAATTTCTTGACGTGCTTGATCAAGTGTGGGTTCCAAACAGGTGCTGCATACTCCAATATGGGCCTGACGTACACGGTGTCCAGTGTCTTGAACGATTCCTAAGGGATCGGAAAGCTATTCTCTGATTTCCAGGCGCCCATATGCTGCAGCAGTTATCTGGTTGATGTGTGCTTCCGGAGACGTGCTCGGTTTTATACTCGCCTAGCCCATACTCCGTCTGCGGTCTTCTTTGCCCTTCCCCGATCTTCATGACTTTGCATTTGGCGGGGTTAAATTCGAGAAGCCTGTTGCTGGACCAGGTGTCCAGCCTATCCAGGTCTCTTTGAAGTCCTACCTGATCCTCATCTGCTTTAATTCTCCTCATTAACTTCACATCATCTGCGATCAGGGACACTTCTGAGTCTAACCCTTTCATGTCATTCACATATACCAGAAATAGCACTGGTCCTAGGACCGACCCCTGTGGGACCCCGCTCGCCACAGGTGCCCACTGTGATACCTCATCACGTACCATGACTCGTTGTTGCTTCCCTGTCAGGTATTCTCTGATCCATTGCAGCACCCTTTCTGTTATATGCGCCTGATCCTCTAGCTTCTGCACCAGTCTCCTGTGAGGAACTTTGTCGAAGGCCTTCTTGCAGTCCAAGAAGATGCAATAAACCCACCCCTCTCTTGTCTTACTTCTGTTACTTTATCATAAAACTCCAGTAGGTTTGTGACACAGGATTTGCTTTCCATAAATCCGTGCTGGCTGGCATTTATACTCTTGTTCCGTTCAAGGTGCTCTACCACTCTCCTGATAATCTTCTCCATTACTTTGCATACTATGCACGTCAGTGACACTGGTCTATAGTTTAGTGCCTCTTTTCTGTCTTCTTTTTTAAATATGGGTACTATATTTGGCGTCTTCCATTCCTCAGGTAGTTGCCCAGTTTCAAGGGATGTGTTGAAAATTGTGGTTAGTGGCACACACAGCATTTCTGCTCCCTCTCTAAGGACCCACGGGGAGATGTCCGGTCCCATCGCCTTTGAGGTATCAAGGTCCCTTAGCAGCTTCTTCATCTCCTCAGTTGTGTATATGCCATCTAACACTTGTAGGTATATTCCTTGTTGGCATCCCTCTCTGTTCTGTCCACCCAGAGGCCTTCCTGTCTCCACTGTAAATACTTCCTTAAATCTCTTGTTTAGCTCCTCACATACCTCTTGATAGCTTCTGGTGAGTTCCCCACCTTCTTTCCTCAGCCTGATCACCTGGTCTTTGACTGTTGTCTTCCTCCTAATGTGGCTATACAGCAGTTTTGGGTCAGACTTGGCTTTCGATGCTATGTCGTTTTCGTAATGTCGCTGGGCCTCCCTCCTTATCTGCACATACCCGTTTCTGGCTCTTCGACTAGTCTCTCTATTTTCCTGGGTCCTTTGCCTCCTGTATCTTTTCCATTCTCTGTTGCACTTAGTTTTTGCCTCCCTACACGTTCGCTTTGGTCTTCCCATTATTTCTATTACCCTTGGGAACAAACCTTTCCTCTGCCTCCCTGCATTTTGTTGTTACGTATTCCATCATTTCACTTACTGCCTTTCCTGCCAATTCTCTGTCCCACCGAACCTCCTGCAGGAAGTTCCTCATACCTGTGTAGTCCCCCTTTTTATAGTTTGGCTTTTCCCATCCAACTCCTGTTACCCTCTCTACTTGTAATTCTACTATGTATTCAAAACACAGAACCATGTGATCACTGTGTGTGTGTGTGTGTGTGTGTGTGTGTGTGTGTGTACTCACCTAGTTGTGGTTGCAGGGGTCGATTCACAGCTATTAAGTATCTGGCCTCGCCTCTTCACTGATCACTACTAGGTCACTCTCCCTTCTCCATGAGCTCTATTATATCTCTTCTTAAAGCTATGTATGGATCCTGCCTCTATTACATCACTTTTCAGACTATTCCACTTCCTACAACTATGAAGAAATACTTCCTAACATCCGTGTGACTCATCTGAGTCTTCAACTTCCTGTTGTGACCCCTTGTTACTGTGTCCCATCTCTGAAACATCCTGTCCCTATCCACCTTGTCAATTCCTCTCAATATTTTTAATGTCGTTATCATGTCTTCCCTATCACTCCTGTCCTCCAGTGTCGTCAGGTTGATTTCTCTTAACCCCTCCTCATTGGATATATCCCTTAGCTCCGGGACTAGTCTTGTTGCAAACCGTTACACTTTCTCTAGTCTCTTGACGGGAGTGATCAGGTGTGGGTTCCTTACTAAGAACATAAGAACATAAGAACGAAGGAACACTGCAGAAGGCCTACTGGCCCATGCGAGGCAGGTCCAAGTCCCTACCGGCTTAAGCCAATGCACCCAACCTAGTCAGGTCAGGTCACACTGACTTAAGGGAGGAACACGGCAACCGACCTGTTAGCACAAGCTATCAGGTCTAACTCACACCCACCCACATCTACTCATGTATTTATCCAACCTATTTTTAAAGCTACACAACGTTCTGGCCTCTATAACGGTACTTGGGAGTTTGTTCCACTCATCCACAACTCTATTACCAAACCAGTACTTTCCTATATCCCTCCTGAATCTGAATTTTTCCAACTTAAAACCATTGCTGCGAGTCCTGTCTAGGCTAGATATTTTCAGCACACTATTTACATCCCCTTTATTTATTCCTGTCTTCCACTTATAAACCTCAATCATATCCCCCCTAATTCTACGTCTTTCTAGAGAGTGCAGTTTCAGGGCCCTTAGTCTATCCTCATAGGGAAGGTTTCTGATACATGGGATCATCTTTGTCATCCTCCTTTGTACATTTTCCAGAGAATTTATATCCATTCTGTAATACGGTGACCAAAACTGTGCAGCATAATCTAAATGAGGCCTAACCAAGGATGTATAGAGTTGAAGAACAACCTGAGGACTCCTATTATTTATGCTTCTTGATATGAAGCCAAGGATTCTATTAGCTTTATTGCGAACACTTATGCACTGTTGTCTTGGTTTCAGATTACTGCTAACCAGAACTCCTAAATCTTTTTCGCAATCCGTAATATTAAGATCTACATTATTTAGTTTATATGTGGCATGGTTATTGTCCTGTCCAACATTTAGAACTTTGCATTTGTCTATATTAAACTGCATCTGCCACTTCTCCGACCACTGCATCAGTCTATTCAAATCTTCCTGGAGTGCTCGAATGTCCTCGTCAGAATGAATTCGACGGCCTATTTTGGTGTCATCGGCAAACTTGCCGATGTCGCTCTTTATGCCCTCATCTATGTCGTTTATGTAGATTGTGAACAGCAGGGGGCCCAACACTGACCCCTGTGGAACACCGCTCGTGACGCTTCCCCACTCTGATTTCTCCCCATTTATGCAAACTCTCTGCTGCCTATTTGTCAACCATGCCTCTATCCAGGAAAAAATTTCTCCTCCTATTCCATGTGCTTTAATTTTCCTCAATAGTCTCTGATGTGGGACCCTGTCAAAAGCCTTACTGAAGTCCATATACACAATATCATATTCGTTACCATGATCTACCTCCTCAAATACCTTAGTGAAAAAAGTTAATAAATTCGTAAGGCAGGAACGTCCCTTTGTAAAACCATGCTGAGATTCGTTGATTAATTTATGCTTTTCAAGGTGGCTACGAACTGCCTCGGCAATTATTGATTCCATAAATTTTCCCACTATGGAGGTTAGGCTTATTGGTCTATAGTTCGAAGCTAAGGACCTGTCACCTGTTTTGAAAATAGGTATCACATTTGCCATTTTCCACTTATCTGGCACCATGCCAGTTTGTAGTGATATGTTGAAAAGATTAGCCAAAGGTGTGCTAAGCTCCTCTTTACATTCCTTTAGAACCCTTGCATACAGTTCATCAGGGCCTGGGGATTTGTTAGGTTTTAATTTATCTATTTGCCTAAGGACCATGTCACTTGTGACCCTAATAGTGCACAGTTTATTATCGTCCTGTTCTACATAATTTATCATTACTGGAATATCACTGGTATCCTCCTGTGTAAAAACTGAGAGGAAGTATGTGTTAAAAATTCTACACATTTCCTTATCACTGTCAGTGAGCTGACCCGAGGAACTTTTGAGTGGGCCTATCTTGTCCCTGATCTTACTTCTGTATACCTGAAAGAATCCTTTTGGGTTAGTCTTCGATTCTCTTGCAACTTTAACCTCATAATCTCTTTTTGCTTTTCTAATTCCCTTTTTTATTTCTCTCTTTAACTGAATATATCGATTTCTTAATTGCCCCTCTCCTCTTTTGATTTGCCTATATATGCCTCTCTTTTGACCAATCAGATATTTTAATCTATTGTTCATCCATTTAGGATCATTTTTGTTTGATCTGATTTCCCTATTTGGAACATAATTTGACTGAGCAGCTAGAACTATGCCCTGGAAAGCATCATATCGGCAACCATCACCACCTACCTGACCCCTAGTCAGGTCATTCCAGTTCAGCCCACCTAAGTAATTTTTCAGTCCTATGAAATCAGCCAAGCGAAAGTCAGGGACGGAGACTTGATTGCCATTATTAGGGGAATTCCATGATATGTTAAAACTGAGTGATTTGTGATCACTCTCCCCAAGCTCATCATTAACCTCAAGATTATTAATTAGTGTTTCCCTACTGGCAAGAACCAAGTCAAGGAGGTTATTTCCCTAGTTGGCTCTGTCACAAACTGTTTTAAAAAACAATCCTGGATCGTATCAAGAAAGTCACCCGACTCTAAATTTCCTGTCAAATTGCTCCAGTCAATCTGTCTATAGTTGAAGTCTCCCATTAGCACAACATTTTCGTATGTAGATGCCTTACGAATTTCGTCCCATAGAAGTTTACTGCACTCCCTATCAAGATTTGGGGCCCTGTAAATCACACCCAAAATTAGTTTTTCTCGGCCCTCGAGAAGCTGTAACCAAACAGATTCAGTGGCTGACGCTTCTAATTTAATATCTTGTCTAACACAACAATTTAAATTGTCTCTGACATACATCGCTACTCCACCACCTTTCCTGTTGACCCTGTCAGTGTGGAATAATTTATAGCCTTGTATGTGACATTCAGATGGCATCTCTCTATCTTTCAGATTGAGCCAGGTCTCTGTTATAGCAATAATATCTATGTTTCCTGCACTTGCAATTAATCTTAGCTCATCTATCTTATTTCTAACACTCCTGCTATTAGTATAGTAAACCTTAAGGGAGCTAGTCCCTTGCTGCCCTCTGCTGTCCCCCTTTGTTTTCTGACCTGTTCTATTGTCTTTATTTATAACTTCATGCTGAATGCCTTTTATACATTTACTGTTTCCAACCTAGTGTTTGCAACCTGCTTGTTTCCCACACACACCCATACCTCTATCTTCCATCAGTTTAAAATCATAGGCATTTCACCAATGGCCTTCTCAATCGAGTCTGCAAGTGCTACCACCCCTGCCCCAGAGAGATGAACCCCATCCCTTGCATACATATCATGTTTGCCATAAAAGTTGTTCCAGTTGTCAATGAATGGGATTGCAAGTTCCTTGCAGTATCTGTCTAGCCAGCAATTTACACCAATTGCCCTAGACAACCATTCATTTCCTACTCCCCTTCTAGGCAAGATGCTACATATGATTGGGATCCCTCCCTTAGACTTAATGAAATCTATAGCTGACCTGTACTTATCTAGCAGCTCTTCTCTCTACCCTCCCAATATCATTTCCACCAGCACTGAGACAGATAATGGGCTTGTTCCCATTACCTGACATGATATTATCCAGTCTGTTGACAATGTCCCAACACCAGCTCCAGGGAAGCACACTCTATCTCTCATCTTCTTATTCCTATTACAAAAAGCACGGTCAACATATCTTACCTGAGAGTCACCAACCACAAGAATGCGCTTACCTTCATTAGCAGGGGCAGTAGTACCCTTACCTTCACTGGCCACTGAAGTACATTCATCCTGGAGAACAGAGAAGCGATTTCCTACCTTCAGATCTTCACTCTTAACTTTCCTTACTCTGATGCGCCTCCCATTACTGTGAACAACTCGCCACTTGTAGCAGGTGCTGGGCTGCACCTCACTGCTGGTACCCGTTGCTACCTCCCCACCTACAGCCTCCTCACAGTGAGAGACAGACTGCACCTCACTGCTAGAAGCCTCATTCCCCACATCTCCAACCACCTCACACACTCTCCCAGGCCCATTGAGGTGGACCTTCAGCCTCCTAATCTCCTCCTGGAGAAGCAAGACCTCCTCCTTCAACTCTCCAAACTCAGTTTTTAAAACACTGCAGAAGCAAGCCATGCTTTGTAACCGTCCACGCTAATCCCCAAAGCAGCTCAGGGTCTGTGACCTCACGTGACGACTGACCACTGACCACTGATGCTTCATACTCCAATATGGGCTTGACGTACACGGTGTACGCCACACGGTGTGCAAAACAACCACGGAGGGAGTAGAATGATAGCTCTAGACCTTTCGTGCTGCAATCAACACATCATCAGGAGCTTCCAAAATTGCAGAAAAGAGGAGGATATCCAAGCCAGTACGTTCCCACAGGACCGTCTTTACTGGCCATTGAAGACGGTCCTGTGGGAACGTACTTGCATATATAACTGTTTTACACACACACACACACACACACACACATATATATATTTATATGCAAAACAGCCACTCTGAAAGAATAGAGAAATTCAAAGCGCTTTCGTGACTACTTACGTGAGTAGTCACGAAAGCGCTTGGAATTTCTCTATTCTTTCAGAGTGGTTGTTTTGCATATTCTGAAATCACCTGTTTACTGTGATCTTATTGCATATATATATATATATATATATATATATATATATATATATATATATATATATATATATATATATATATATATATATATATATATGTATATATATATATATATGCAAGGAATTCGCAAGAGCAGGCGAAATATACACAAACACTGATCTCAGCCAGAGATCAGTGTTTATTATATATATATATATAAATATATATATATTATATATATATATATATATATATATATATATTATCAGATTGATGACCAGCACCTAAACGTCCCTAACCAACACTTAAACTTCCTTCTCCTGCATATAAACCTTCCTCATTCGCACTTAAGCCTTTAACTAGCACTTGATACTCCCTAACCAGCACTTTAACCTCCCTAGCAAGTGCTGGGAGGTTTAAGTGCTCTCTACGCATTACTAAACTCTTAATAACTAGCGCTGAAACGTTTCTAATCAGCTCTCAACCGTCCCTTACCAGCCCCTAGTTAAGAGAACCCAGTTTCCAGTCTTCATTCCCAGTACCCAGCCCTACTCGGTATGACTTTGAGGGCTTTTTAGTGATGGCTACTTGATGCTGGTGAAAAATTGGAGCTTCCCTTTCCTTCCTTGGATCAAATCTAATTATCACTTATTTCTAGTCTCTGTAACCCATGCTGGTTTAGCGTTTTCTCATAATAACAACAATAGTGACATGAGGGTGTTTATCGCAGTCACTCTCGCTCTACTTGATAAGTTTTCTGTGATATCTCATTATAAAAAACGGCGGTGGTCTTTGGGGAGTTTTGGTGGCAAACTATTGTTTAATGTCTTGTGATAAGATTTCGTTCAGATTTTTAACACCGGAGGGTTAGCCACCCAGGATAACCCAAGAAAGGCAGTGCATTATCGAGGGACTATTTCCATTGGGGTTCTCAATCTTGTCCCCCCACACCAGTCGACTAACACCCAAGTACCTATTTGCTTGCAAGGTGAACATGACAACAAGTTTAAGGAAACACGTCGAATGTTTCCACCCTTGCCGAGAATTGAACCGCGGATACGCAGCGTTGTGAAGAGAGAGCTTTGCCTTCCAGACCACGGGCCACCCTGTGCCACGTTTTGTTTGTATTTTTACTCCGCCTATTTGTAGTCACAGTGGTCGAATCTCAACTCTCGGCTCCACTTTTTATCTTCATATGAAAGCATTCACAGTTTTCCTGCCTTGTGAACCTTGTGAATGGTGTTTCATTCCACCATTTCTTTATTGGGTTATTCAGCTTATATATATATATATATATATATATATATATATATATATATATATATATATATATATATATATATATATAATATATATATATATGTTGTGCCGAATAGGTAAAACTTACGATTTTGACTTAAATAGCAACGCTCTTCCTTCCGAATAAGGCAGGCTAAAATTTGTGTTTGCCATAATTTCGCAAAAAATCTTTCTGAACCTAAGGAAAAAATATATTTCATTCTGCTTGTTTATTATTAAATTATTGTAAACTTATCTAAAATATATTTAGTTGGATTAGGCTAAATTAAATTGCGCTTGTTGTAATATGGTTAGGTAAGTTTTCTAAGGTTCTTTTGCTACAAAATTATTGATTTTTACAATAAAATAAATGAAAAAATATGTCTTTAAACTGTCCAAACGTAGATCTACGTTTTTTCATCATTTGAAAGTATGTAAAAATGTGATCTTTTTTTTTTTTTTTTTTTTTTTTTTACATTTGAAAACGCGTAAAAAAACTTTGCTCTACGTTTTTTTTTTGTTATATTTGAAAATATGTAAAAAAAAAAAAGTATATTACTTTTGGAGCACTACGTATGTGAACATAGATCTGTTTGGACAGTTTAAGGGTTAAACGTATAAGAGAAAATTTTAAAAAGGACTTAATTTTAAACGAGTTTCTTGCTAATTGACCAGTTTTACCTATTCGGCACGACATTATATATATATATAGATAAGGCCCTTAATAACACGCTAGAAAATACCAGTATTAGTTGTATATGGGTAGATAAATTGTGGCTCTAATATCCACTTGAGTTTGTTTTCTATAGACGTAAAATTTGAAGCAATCTTTAGCTTTACGACGAATACGATAAACTGGAAGTAAATCATACACTTCTTGTTCAGTTTTAAGCTTTATGTTGTTAAAGTTGGCCTAGAAATTTAATCGATCCATATTTCTTTACTAAGAGCAAATAATTTCATCATTTTACCCACGTTGTGGTAGGTCACTCCTACAAATTTGTTGAAGTATACTAGTTTAAAGATTATTATAATCATGGGGGAGCGCTAAACCCGTAGGATTATACAATTATATACTAGTTTAAAATAGAAGTATTTGATAAAATCTGAATAGATTTCCCATGACTATACCGAACATTTACTTATAAAATTCACAAGGCAGTAAATTTTACAAAAATTGTCTGGTTCACAAAAATGTTTAAGGTGGACACTTATCCTTCATTTAGTAAATTATGAGCAGAACTTTTCTGAACAGTCAGTTGACTTCACAACTCATTACTTCAGAGAATATTAAATATGGGAACAGTAAAGATAGTCCGTAAGAGAATGGCATTATAGTGAAGGATGATTTTGTAGCGTGATATTGTTGTAGTAGTAGTATTGTTCATTGTAATTTATGTATTGTATAGAGCTTTGTCATGGACAGTGTGTAATGGGCTCTATTGTGCAGTCTGTTGTTGTGTAGCTTAGTGAGGTGCAGCGTAGTGTGGGAAGTAGAATGACTTGTTGTAGCTGACTTTGGACACGGTCTTATCTTTGCTACATTTACAGTAAAATATAGACGAGCCAAGGTTACTGGCGACACTGTTGTCTGCTGGAAATAATTACTGTTCTTTTGCTTGTATCACCACCATTGTTGCTCGATTTGGTAAATAATCCAATATCAAAGTTGAATTTGTTTTTAAAAACTGCTTTTTTTCTGGGGGGGGGGGGGTGAACTTGTGGAGTATTAATAAGTGACTGATGGGAAGCACTACGCACTCACCAGGGCTTTCCTGTTGTGTCCAGTTGATGGGGCGCGGTATGAACCTTTACTGGAAGGTGAGTGTTAACCCGTGTGATACAGTAGGTAGTGTTCAAATGAGATATCTGGTCAAAATAGGGCTCTCCGTATACACGCAGTGACATTATCAGACAAGTGCCTGGAGCCGTTGTTTAGTGAAGATTAGAGCAGTAGAGTGCCGCTGAATAGTGTCGAATATTCATTGTGATCTAGCAGTGCAGTGGTGGTGTGAAGAATGTTGGGTTGTTGTCAGGCGTGCAGTTATAATTATTACCTGCTAATTTTAGTGGTAACAAGTGACTTGCATGTCTAATTAAAATTAACGTTTTCAAAATTAATAAATTTGTGAATTTTTTAAAACTGCCTAAAACCCCCCCCCCCCCACCCCCCACCCTTTCCCTCTCGCCTCCCACCTTTAATTTACTCTTTCCGTCTTGAATATGCTTTTACAAATTATTAAAATGTTGAAAAAATAGGAATAAAGGGGATAGTGGGGGGCCCCCCGGGGGATTTTTTTTTTTATTTTATTTAAAACTCGGGTACAAAAATTTTGGGGTACATAATCAATATGTAACAAGATACGGGCTTTAAACGTAATCTGCAGTGACTACACAAATACAAAGAAGCACTTTATAAGACATCAGAATTGGCTGCGCATCCAATCAAAACTACTTTTATTACTTGCTTCACGTAAAAAGATGGTTTAAATACAAACGATAGCCCCTACCTAGTAATGCTTACACTCCCCCCCCCCTTTAAAAAAATACCATTTCACCCGAGTATACTCATTGACATCTCTTTTACATTTTTTAGAGCATTAAGGACATCATTTACAAATGTATTAAACAATCCAGCCTCTAAAAGGTGACTATAAACAAGAAAAGTCTGAAAAGATGGAACATCCACCAAAGAATCCCAACCACACCCTAACCCTCATAATCCCTGATCAATCAATATCGTGCACGGTGGGGGAATTTAAACACTACCCCTATCTTACCCCCCCCCCCCCATGCATAACTGTTCTCCGCACCACTCATAACCCCCTCAGTCTTTTAATTTAAAAAAACATTTAAATACATAACATAAGGAAAAAGAAACCCTTTTGTCTCCGCCACAGAAAAATAAAAAATTGTTACATTTTTTTAAAAACATACTCGATTCATCTTTGTGCTTTCAAATATCCCCCCCTCCCCTATGCTTTTTTGATCTCTTTATCCAAAGCTAAAACCAGTTTTTACATTTTATCAATCAAATTTTAAATTTCAATAAGCATAATAATATCATACTTATCATCCGCTAAAGGGTACATTTTCACCTAGTTCCCTGAAAATTACATAAGAATTAAAACAATTGACAACCCCCAAACCTTCCCCTTTCTAAATACAGTTCATATATCCCCAATACATTTCGTTATGATCCCAAACAATTTTCCCTTTTCATTTCCCCCTTTTCCCCAGTGCAAGTAAATGCCACTTGCACTAGACGTCACAACACCTTCTTTTTTACTAAAAGTTAAAAGGAACTAACTAAAAACTTTTAAAATATTAGATAGTAATTATTTTACAAAGTTAAAGAATACCAACTAATATGGTAACAGTACACTAGAAATTGTAACTCACTCACTAATACATATTCCCATTTTTTATGTATTATGTTCAACAAGTATATATATTTATTAACAATGTTCCAGAGCAATATCAGACTTACTCTGTCACGCACTAAGTTACACAATATAACTTATGGCTCCTAATAAAACATGTACCGGGCAGTACTACCTCAATCATTAACAAAACCAACCTGGCAAAGACACTTCAGAAAGCCACCCCTGCCATCCCCTGGACCCCATGCTATCTGTATTAAAAAAAACACAAACTCACGTTCCCTTCCATGCTCAAGTTCGTACCTGACGTCGAAAGTCATAAAACCCATCTCTTAACCAAATGTCACCAGTTCACCCCCCCCTACGCCCCCCCTCATTCCTAACTACTTTACACCCATATGCTCCACTACCACAACACTTTTATTCCACCTTCCATCCTCCACTAATCTCAAAAAAAGAACAAGAATGCCAGTTTAGGGAGAACCACCCCAAATCCAGCTCTAAACTACACCCAACCCTAACATTACACCTACCGACAGATTACGATAACCCAAGGGAAAACTATTTACCACAACCTCCCATATAGTAGCCTATTTCTGCATACTGTAAGATACACACTCGCCGCAAGCGCCCGCACCCTATATTCACCCCCCCACCTCCCGCATGCACCAAGACACATACAAAAAATCTGCCACAACATACATCACTGCCCTCCTAATGTCCTTGGAAACCCCTCCCACATCAAAATGCAAAGCCCTCAAAGTCGAAATGTTTCTCCCCCTCCCGCCACTATACCAGAACTCTCGCTAACCATGCCCTTACAAAACCCAATTTTTCCCACAAAATATATGGCATGAAAAAGCCGTCTCCTCTCCTCACAATGCAAACAAGTGCCAGCACCTACATAACCCATTCTATATAGCACTGACCTTGTAGCTAGAATTCCCATAAAGAATCTATAAACCACTTCACGAACCCTTGGCTTTAATCTGATCTTCCGAAAGTCTTCCCAAATGCCCCTCCAATCATACATTGGGTATGTAGCTACTCCCTGTATCACTGTACCCTGCCAACCTGTCCTCCCAAGCCTACTTACCCTTACTTTTTTTGCTTCCCTTACTGCCAACAAATTTCGCACCATATCTTCACACTCCAGTAGTGCCTTTCCCTTCCACCATTTTTCGGCACATCCTTCATGACCTCTCCCACCCTTCTACCCCTCTCCCCTCCCACCCTCAAGTATCGCTGCTTCACATACACTGCCTTCACTCGTGTGTCCAAAGGTATAAGACCCAGCCCACCCTGCCGCACGCCCATCATCACCACCTCCTTCCGTAGCCATGGCTTCCCATAACCCCACACATACCTCAAAACCACCTCTCCAGTTCCTGAATATCACACGACCTCAGGGATATATTCTGCCACGCCCCACACTTTACTGTACACAAGTGTATTTACTACCACCACCCTCTGCTGCAATGTTACATCCCCAGCCCTCCACCCGTGCATCCTACCCATCGCTCTACTCACTACTTCCTTGGAATTTATTCTCTGTGCCTCCCCAGCGTCCGCCATATACACAACCCCACATATCTTAATTCTATCCGCTACGTTCCACCCATACTGTTCCCCAAACCCCCCCCACCCACGTGCCTACTTCTAATAACTTTGACTTTGCTCCATTAACCCTCATCCCTGTCGCCCCACCAAAAATCTCTATTATACGTCCCACCATTCCCCAATCCTATTTCCCCTCCTTCCAAAACTGTGGTGTCATCCACATACCCACAATACCACATCTCCCAGGACCCACCTCTCCTGTTCCCACACTCCTTCCTCTATAAGCCTATAAAAAGGGTCCTGCATGCACCCCAAAAAAAGAGGATTTGAGAAAAAGGGGAAAACCCGGGTCGAAAAACCCTTCCCACTGCCCCGGGCCCAACCCTAATTTCCCACCCCCCCTGTACCCGGGCCCCGTTGCAGGCGTAAAACCAAAATTTAGTCGCCCCACCCGCAAAAATCTCATCACCAAAACCCTTTTTTTTTAAAAATTTCACCACAACATATTCTTTCTACACTTTTCATAAGCCTTTTTCCCAAATCAATCCCCAAAAACCCCCCCCCCTTTTTGTCTACCCTCCAAAAAAATCCTTAATTCCCCCATCCCCCTCCCCAACATACTTCGCCCCTGGAACCCCCCACATGCCCTTTTTTGTAGGACTGGTCAAGCCCCTTTTTTTCATACGGTTACCAAAAAACCTTCGCAAAAACTTTATAATTGCACACATGAGGGAGATCGCCCTAAAAGCCCCAAGGGCCCTTCCCCCCCCCCCCCTTTATAGACCAAAACTACTCCCCCCATCCCCTTTGCTATTCCCCCAAAAATCCCCTTTCCTTCATACATTTTAACCCCCGGGAAACCAGATTTCCCCCTTCATACAACCCCAAGGGTTTAATATAAAAAATCATTAGGAATTCCAAATAAAATTTTTGCCCGGGCGCTTTTCCCCTATTTCAAGCCCTTTATCGCCTCCCCACCTCCTCCTCACTGACCCTACCCCTATTCCCGGGAAACCCCTCCCCCCCCAAAAATCCCTCGAATTCCTTCTCCCAAAAATCTCTCCCTCCCTTTTCTCCCCCTTTCCCTTGTTTAAAAAATTCCCCAAAACCAAAAAACCCGGGCTTTAAATTGCTCATTCCATCGGGGTACTAAGTCCCCTGCCCCCCCTTTATCCCCCCCCCCCTTTTCCCCCCCTCTGACCCCCTTAATCGTGGAAAAACCTTTTCCAATTCCTAAATCCCCCCAAAAAAAAACCTCCTGAGGGGTTTGTCCCCCCCCATAAACCCCTTCCTCAAAAAACCCTTCCCTAAACACGTTTTCGAATAAAAAACGAGAATTTTTGAAATATCCCCAATTTTCCCCCTTTAAAAAAACCTCTTTTTTCCCCAAAGTCTAGCCCCCCTCCCCCCCCATAAAAATTCTTTTAAAGGTTTGCCCCTCAAAAATTTTTTTCTGAAAACCCAAAACCCTCCACCCGCCTCACCCCTTTTCCTCTTTTCGGGGTAATACCCCCCTAATCTGAAATTTTAAAAGCGTGCTTCTCCCCACCTTTCCAAGAAAAATCCCCCCTTTTTCCTTGCGACCCTTCCCATATTGCTTCCACCATTCCCAAAAAACAACCCCTCCCCCTTCCCTGAAGTACCTCATTTTCTTTTTCCCCAATTAACCCACATACCTACGAACCATCCCTTCCCATCCCAATCTCCCCAAAAAAAACCGCACGTTTGGAAAAAAAAAACCCAAACCCCTTATCGTCTTTTCCCACTTTTCAAAACTGTTATGTTCGAGTTATAAAAATACAAACCAAACCCTTTGGCAGCATAATTTTCCTCTGCATAAACGGTGCTCTATTTTC
Source organism: Cherax quadricarinatus (assembly GCF_026875155.1). NCBI lineage: Eukaryota > Metazoa > Arthropoda > Malacostraca > Decapoda > Parastacidae > Cherax > Cherax quadricarinatus. The sequence goes on from NC_069406.1 coordinate 68,925,530, forward strand.
CCAAACCCATCGCCCCTGACTATTCAAAAAAACCCCCTGCATCCCCAACAAATCCCTAAAACACTCCAAGCAAACACCCCTGCCCCTCCCGGCTCCACTCCTTTTTCCTGATTACACAATTCCAACCCCACCAATTATAAAAAACCATTGGTAAACCCCGATGTAAAAAAAGAAAAACCTTTCCCTTCCCAAAATTCCCCCCCCTTTTTCCCCGAAATGTTACAAACCTCCCGGCATATTCCCCCCCCAAAAAACCCTACTCAAATTCCACCCCAAATCCCTTCCACCCTAACCACCCTCCCCCCCCCTCCCTTTTCCCCACTTGAGCCGGGAATGGGTTTTAACCCCCTCACGGGCCACTCCCAAACCCCAAACCCTTTAAAATTTTCCCCTAAAACCTTTAAATTCGTCGCTAAACCCTTTTGGGGGAAAAGGGGGGAAAGGGTGAGGGAGCCTCCCCCTTTTGTTTGTCACCCGGGTTGAAAACCCTTGGGTTTTTCTAAAAATGGGCAGGGGGGGGGGAAAAAAAGGGGTAAAACAAATGGCATAGAAGTGGTGCGGGGGCTGGCATGCCCCCCCTCAGCTCAATTTTTAATTACCTGCCATAAACGGGGGACACATACGGCATTGCCAACGAAAAAGCTGTATGGGAAAGCCTTTTAACGGGGCATATAGAATTTTTGTGAAATTTCTCAATCCCAAGTGTAAATAAAGGCCCTTGGGTGGGAAAGGTTCCCAAAGTTTCTTTGGGGTACCAGTGAACCCCTGCATTGAGGAAAGGGGCTCATAAAGTTCCCCCCAAATTAAAACAGGGGTGAAAAATAAAAAATGTACCCTTTAAAGGTAATAAAAAAAAAGGCGGGCCCTACGTGCGTCTTCGAAAATTTTTTGGGAAATGTTCATAGGGGAACTTTGGGGAAAGGGAAAGGGAAAGGGACGTTTTTCTGGGATGCCCTAAAGGGAATTTTTTCCCCTTAAAAAAATGGACATTGGGGCCACCCTTTTCCCCTTCCTATTTTTTTCCCTAGAAGACTTCAGGACCAAGTAAGGGTTGACTTACGCAGGGCAACAACGAACCTGTCGATTATGCGGTCCCTTGAACATTTGCTGCGCAGTGTTTTTAAACAAAAAGGGAACACAGGCGAAGGAGCAGCATAAGGAGGCATAAAGGGACCTTGGGGACTTTGGGTTTTGGGGCACGACCTGGGGTGGGTTTTCCCTTTGAACAAGGCTTGGAGTGTGGGGGGTCGGGGGAGGCCTTGGGGGAGGAAGGTTTTGTAACTTTTCCGAGAAGACATGCCCCTGCCGGGAGGCCCCCGGGGTTCCAAAGATGGGTGTCATTTTGGGGACGGGGCCTGGGGGGCCTTCCTTTGTTTTTCAGTCCTCCACGCCTGTTGGGGAAACCCCAGGAAGGTCATTTTTAAAGGGGCTTGTGGGTCCCCCTGGAGGGTGCGGGGGTTTTCCGGGTGGTGAGGAGGGGGGGAGGAAATGTCAAGACCCAGGTTAAAGGCGGGGTTTGAAATTGGGAAACGGTGGGGGGCGGAAGTGCACGGGGATGGCTTCCCTTTTGGAGGCGGGGGAAAAAGGGCCCCGGAAGGTTGTCAGGGAAAGAGAGGGGGCAGTGCCCTGGGAAGTGGACGATGTGGAGTGCCACCCCGGGCCCAGGCGTTCGGAAAAAAGGTTTGGGGGTGAAGGGGTTTGAGCAGGGGACCTGGGGGGTCCGGGGGCAAGGGGCATGTGAAAGCAGATCACAAAAATGGTGTTTAAAAGTCAGGGGGGAAAAAAGGGGGAAAGGGGGGATAAAGGTGGGGGCAATACAAAAGGGGAAAACCTCCATGAAAAAATTTCCCAAAGTCTCTCTATAAATTTTAAAGGTCTGAAAAATTCTAGGAAGTTTTGAAGGGTTTTTCATGAAAAGCTCTTTAAGGTATTGTGTAATGAAATGTTTGTGCAAGGGGCCCCCAACCACAAGCCGGGTTGTATGTTAAAGATTGGGGGGTATACTTTTATATACGGCACACTCAACGAGATGAAAGGAGGAGTGGCTTTTTTTTGGTGGGGAGGCTACCCGTTTACTGTACATAAATTTTTGAGGAGGGGGGTAGGGGAGGGTTATAAGAGGGATGGAACAGGGGGAAGAGTAAGTTTGTCTTTTTTTTTTGTGGTTTATGCCGGGCGGGGGGGGAAAACACCCGAGGAAGAATGGTTTGTACTTTAAGTTTTGGGTGAAACATTAAGGTCGTTTCCCCCAGCTTTAAGCTGTGGGGGAGGGGACTGGAATTGTGTTTTTACGCTGAAAGGGGATGTGGAACCTAGGGGGAAAGGGATATTTTTTGGTGTTTGAGGGCCCTTTTAAACCCGGGGTGGGGTTGGGGGATGTAGAGGGGGGGGGCGGCGGGGGGTGAAAGCACACCTTTGTGAGGCGGGGGGTTAAGCTGCACGGCGGGGGACAGGATTTACGTGCCCAAGGAAAGCGGGGTGGGGGTTGAAAGGGGTTTTGGGATGTTTTTTTTTTTGATCATAGAGGTTTTTTTGGTGGATTTGGGTTTGGGGGGGGGTCGGCCGAAGGGGGTATAAGATTTTTGGGAAATTTGGGAATGTTGGGTTTGCTTAAAGATGTTGAGGGGGGGCCTATTTGCACAATGGGTGGAAAGGGTTTTATGGGAAGGATGGAAGTAAAATGGGGTGTTTTTTGAGATGGGGGAGGTACGGCGAAGACGGGTTTCCCGAGAGTTCTATGTCCGCCCGGGGAAGGCACAGGAATCATTTGGCTTATTTGGGCTTTTTTAGGTATCTTGGGGCAGTTAAAGGGAGTTATGAAAAGGGGAAAGGGGGGGGGGAAAGGGACCCCCTGTGGCTGACATAGAAGGGGGAAAAGGGAAAGGGCCTAAGGAAGTCCCAAAATAAAGGGGTTTTTAATGCGGAAAGGGGTTTTTTGGGGGGGGTTGGGGGGAGGTCATGTGGGGGGATAGACCATGGGCGTGTTTTTCCTGGAAGGGCAGGGGCACCGGCGCTTTGCAATGGAAATGGGGGGTTTTTTGAGAGTTTTGAGGACAAAAGAGGGGAAAAGGGGGAGGGAAAAGGGGATTTGGTGACAAGGAGGGGATGGGAGGGTATTTTTGATTCTTGGCTTATTTCCAAAAATTTGAGGGTGGGGGTGTGGGGAGAGGGGGCTTTAAGAGAGACAGGGGGATGGGTGGGGGAGTGTGTTTGGACAGGGACGACAGGGGAAAAGTTACAGGGGCCTAAAATTTTGGAGGGAAAGGTGTGGACGGGTCTAATGAGTATTAGCCGGGGTAAGGCACCGGGGGAAGATGGGGGCCTGCGGAATTTAAAAATACAGCATTGGGGAGTATTAAAAGATTTTTTTGGGGCATTTTTTTAATATCAAAAAAGGGGGGTGCGTTTGGGAAACCCTTTTCAGGCACAGCACTAGTAGTTTTGGTGCCCAAAAGGGGGGAAAATCAGTCAACGTGAGAGATTCCCCCGGGTGAATCACTTTATGTGTTCAACTACAAAATTTTTCCCAAAAAATTTTTGGGGAAACGTATAAAAAAGGTCAATTTGGGAAAAGGGAATAGTGAGGGGTCAAATATGGGGATTTTCCCGGGGGAAACAATGTATGAGGGGCATGGGGTTAATTTGAAGGTTTTTGAGGGGCCACAAAAAGGGGGGGGAAATGGGGTATTGGCGTTTGGGTTGGAGGGAAAGGCATAAAGACAGTGTCCAGAGGAGGTCTGTTTGGGGAAAACATGGAGGGGGCAAGGGGTTTTGGGGGGACATTGTTTAATTGGGCCCCTTTCTTTAAATCGGGAGCTGGGATGGTTTTTAAAAGATAAAAAGGGGGGTGGGTTTTCATGGGGAAAAAAGGGCAGGGGGGTTGAAGGGGAAGGTTGGGCCCCTTGTCACAAATTTTAAAATTTTCATGTTTACAGAAACCCTTTTTTTAGGGCAGTGGAAAAAGGGCATACAGGAGGGGGAAGGGGGGGACTTTCGAGGTGGGAGTCCCCCTATCAAAAAGGGTTTTTTTTTAAAGACCCCAACGCCCCATTGAGTGGGAGGGGGGGATTGGAGGGTCTGGAAAAGAGTTTAAGGGTTTTTTGGGGGTGGCAACAAAGGGTTTGGGAGTGAATGTGCAAAAATCTAAAACTTTATGATTTGGGTTTAAAGGGGGGGCAGGAGGGGGGGGGTGGGGGGGGGGGGGAGGTGGAGTGCGTGGACCGGGTGGAAAAATTTGGGGGAGTTTGTGTATAGGGTAATGCTCAGGATGGCGAGGGAGAATAATTCCAAAAGGGGGTGGTAAGGGAAAAGGGGATTGGGAAGATTTTTCAGGATTAGGGCCCCAAAAAATCTTACGCCCACACCCAGAGGGTCATTGTTTGGCCCAAAAAGCTTTTGTTTAAAAAAAAATATGGCATTTGGCAGCTTTTTAACCCCCCTTTTTGTATGGGGAAGGGCCGGGGGATTGTTGAGCAGAGTTTTTTCCCCTTTTTATCTGGGGTTTTGGGGTGCCCATTGGTTTTAAAAGAAAGGTGGAAAACTTCCGGTTTGGCCCCCTTGGGGGGGCTGGGGTTAAAAATTTATTTTTGGGAAAAAAGGTTGAAGTGTGAATTGTGAAAAAATGGATTGCTAAGGGCTCGGGGGGGTGGGAGGGTTGGGGAAACTGCAGGGGAATTTTTGGAGAATGGGGAAAAGGGGCAAAAATTTTTAGAGATGGGGGAGGAGTTGTTTTCGTCTATTGTTTTGGGTTAGAAGGGCCCAGAAACATCGGGTTTGGGTTCCCCTGGAGAAGGGAAGTTTTGGGCCCAGGGGTGGGGAGTGCAATGGAAGGAGTGTACCTGAAGTACGAAAGGGAAAACATTTGGGGCCCCATAAAAAAGGGGTTTCGCATCCGGGCCCCGCGTGAGGGGGGGGTAAAAGTATAGGTTTTTTCATAAAATTGCCGTCTGGGGTTTTTTTTTACGAAATAGGCGAATAAGGGAGGGTGGGTGTGTTTTAGGTTTGTGGGGTTTGATGAATCCCGGGTTTTCATGTAGGGGTTAAATTTTTTTTGAAAGCCTAGGATTGTGCGGGGAAAGGGGAGGGAAAAATTTTTCCGGTTAAAGTGGGGGGAAAAAGGGGGGTTTCGGTTTTGAGGAAAACGCTTAGTTTAGGGTGTGGGGGGGTTGGGGAAAAAGGGTTCCCCAAAAACAGTGGCTTACTTTTGGTTTTATTTTGGTATAATACATGGGGCAATAGGACAAAGGGGGGGAGGAAGTAGGATGGCCAAAAGCAGGGACCTTTTATAAAAAAAAGTGTCCCAAAAAGGGGGAAATATATGGTAGGGGGGGTGGGAGAGAAATTTTTCGGAGGGCCCAAGGGACTTTCTTTTGGGGGAATTTTATGGTCTTTTTAAAACGGTCAGGGGCAAAGAACGGGCTGGGGCCTTTTCCCCGGGGGGTGGGGTTTGCTAGGAACGATTGTGTGAGTTTTGTGTGGAATTTTTTGTGAGGAAAGAAAGTTGAGGTGATAATCAAATTTGAATTTTAAAGTAATGCTTGGTGTTAAAATTTTGGGAAAACCGATGATTATAATTTTTCTAAGGTTTCCCCTTTATGTTTTTGTAAGGATGTTTCAAAACATGTTTGAAATAAGGGGATATTTTAACCCCGTAATTATTTCATGTCTCCTAAATATGAGGGGATGTTTAACTTGTCATAATAATGAGGTTCATACCTGTTTTTTAACTATTTTGGGAAAGTTTTGGTTAAATTTTATATTTAAAGTAAGATCTTGCCCCGAGGGGTTTTTTTTTTTATATTTTTCAATGTTTTTTTTTCCCCAAAATTTTAATTTTATATTTTCAAGGAATGGGTTTTTTTTATCTTTTTGTATTTGGGCCCGGGGGAAACTGGTCGTTTTTTTTTTTTTATTGGGGGGGAGGGGGGGTAGGATTTAAGGGAATCTCTGCAATAGCAGGGCAAGGGATACACATGTCATATTTTTTTGATGCTAATGTTGTCCCCTTTTCCCGTAGGATATGATTTTTAGATTAAAACTTTCCGGGAGTGTAAATAATCTTTTCAGGAGGGAATAATGTGAAATTTAAATTTTTTAATTTTGGTTTGGGGTTTTTGTGTAGGGTGTTTTTAGGGTGAAATATAAGGGTGCCTAATTACTAACAAGGACTGTTTGGGGGTTTTGATTTGGGGACGGCAGACCAGTTTTCCAAAGGGATTTTGGGGGGGGGGGGGTTGAAATGTCAGCGGTAGTGTCTTAAACCCACCACCGTGCACGATATTAATTATTAAACCCTAGGGGTTTTGAGGGTAGGGTTTAATGGGGTTTTTTATGGTGGATGTGAGCCATCAGGTTCGGACATTTCCTTTTTATTATAGTGTCAGCCGTTTTTTGGGTGGGGTGGGTTGTGTTTTTTAAAAAATATTGTCATTGAAGTTTTTAAAAGCTTTTGCAATGTGTATGTATAAAAAGTTTTTTTCCCCTGTGTATTTAAGGTTTAAAATGGCACGTTTTTCATGGGGGGGGGGATTTTTAAACTTTACTGGGTTTTTTGGGTTTTTTATGTGTAAATGTATGTATATGTATGGGTTTTTTAAGGTATATAAATGTATAAGTTTTAATATAGTAAATATTTTATATATTTATATATGTGTGTATATAAAAAATATAAAAAATTTTATATTATATATATGTTTTGACCACCTTTTTTAAGTGAAGCAAAAAACGTACAAGCGGTTTTTTTGATTTAGTGGGAGCACAGACGTTCTGCATTATTTTTGTGCTTCTTTTTATTTTTTTATTTTTTAAATCACATTTTTATTAATTTTTTCACCTGCCTTGTATCTTGTTACATATTGATTAAAGAAACCCCTATATTTTTGTACCCGAGTTTTTAAAAAAAAAATAAAAAAAAAATACTCCCTAATCTTTCAATTTAGCGTGTTCTCCCCCCTTTTCCCAAAAACATCCTCCTCCCTTTGTTGCGAAACCTCCCATAGTTTTCTTCCACCCTTCCCCAAAAAAAAAACCCCTCCCCCCCCCTCCCTGAAGTGCCTCACATTCATTTTCCAATAAAACCCCCATACCTTCGAAAACCCTCCCTTTCCCCTGCCTCTCGCCAAAACAAAGGGGGACGGGGGTGGTCCAAAAAAAACCCAAATCTTCGTCATTCCCCGTTTAAAAAAGTTATGTCCCCGAGTTTTTATAAACGATCCAAACCCGGCCCGCATAACCCTCCGCATAAACGGGGGTGCTCTACTTTCCACCCATGCCCCGACTAAAGTCCATAAACCCCTGGGAACCCTCAACAAAATTTCCCCCAATACTCCAAGCAAAACACCCGCCCCTCTCGGCTCCCATCCTTTTTCCCCCTTTTTCAATTCCAATCCCCCCCCTTTATAGAAAAAATTGGTAAAAAACCCCCCCTTTTGAAAAAGCAAAACCTCGCCTTTTTTCCCCAAAATTCCCCTTTAAACCCCGGGGAAAAGTTTCTTAACCTTTCCGGAAAAAAATTCCCCCCGGAAAAACCTACCTAACTCAAAAAACCCCCATCCCCTTATCAAACCCCTCCCCCCCCTCGGCCCAAATTGGAAAAACAAAGAATAAAAAAAGGGTTTGGGCCCTAGGTTTAAAATTTGGTAAACCCTTTTTTTTGGACTTCCAAAAAAACAACCAAAAACCCCCGACCTAACTCAGGGGGGCCTTCGGGGTTGGGTTTTTGTAAAAAAACCAAATCAAATGGGGGTAAAATTGGCCCCCCAAAACCCAAAACCCCCCAACCCATTCCCCGTTTACCGTCAGGGTCCCCAAAGGCCCCTTTTCCCCGTTTATCCCTTAGACACCTTAAAAATTAGAAAGGGTGGGGCTTTCCTCTAAGGGCTCCCGTGTCCTGTCCCCTTTTTTTCCCCTTTTTTTCTGCTTCTTGGGCCCTTTTCCCCCCCCCCCCCCCCCCCCCCCCCCCCCTGCCCCCCCCCCCCCCATCCCCCCTTTAACCCCAACCCCCTTTCCCCCCCCTTTATCACTAACCCCCGCCCCTTTTTTAAACATTCCTGCCCAAGTCTTTCTTCCCTGTACGCTGAGGGTGGTGTTTAACCTCCCCAAACCGACGAGCCTCCAGCCCTCCTTTTTTAGATGGCCCTCAATTTTTCCTATCAGTATTTCCCTTGCCCTTTGGGGCACCTTTAGCTTCCACTTTTTAGCAAATGCAAAATGCCCGGCTTGCCCCCCGAGGCTCTGGAAAAACTGCTCAATCAAGTCCCTTCCAAAACCTTTAGAATTCTCCTGTCTGTACTGGGTTTTCCTCCGGGAGGCCCCCGTTTCCGGAAAGACTTAACAAATTTCCCTTTTGGGGCGTAGATAACTCCCTTTGGACCCCCCGGTCTCTCCCCCCCCCACGGCTTTCTGCTCAACTCCCCGGGCCCGTTTTCGGGGGGGCATCCGAAGCCACGGTAAAGGGACACAAATTCCCCTTTAAAACGCCCCCCCACTTCGTCCCCAATTACCTTTGCCCTGCCTCAAAGTCTTCGGCAGAGGGGCCGCCCGAGACTTCTGTGAAACTTGCCCCCTTCCCAAAAGGGCCCCGGCGCTGTGCTTAACCCAATCCCGGGGGGGCCCTGTGGGCAAAAGCGCCCCCACAGGCGAAAACGTCTTTCGTTTTTCCCGCCCTTTGGTCACGTACAGCTGTGTCCCCAAAAACCCCCAGGAAAAAACATACATGGAATTTGGTCTTTTTTAAAACATCTTGACGGTGTAAGATCCAGGGCAACCCCCCTTTTAAAAATTCCCTCCGTCCATCGAACTAAAGTTATAGCATGCCAAACCCCACCCTATCTTTGAAATGTGTCCTGATATTTTTTACATCTTTTGCCGAAAGGAACGTTTGGGGGAACCCACCCAGGGTAATTTTTGGGGCAACCCCACGGCCCTACCTCCAGACCAATATACGGTGAAAGTTTTTCCCCGGGACTGAGTCACCTCCTTTCAAAAACCTCCCTTGCAAAACTTTAGAAGATTCGTGATGATCCCTTAAAATGTTTTTTTCCCTGTTTAAATTTTTCAACTTCAATGCCAAAAGGTCCCGTATAAAACGTTGGTAAAAAAACAGGGGGCATTCGTAGGGGAAAATTTCCCCTTTAAAAAAAGGGCAACACCAAACGGTGTTGCCCTCCTGCCGGAAACTGGCACCCAATTGGTGAAAAAAGGAATTGCGCACCGAGAAAGGGGGAGCTGTTTTTCGGGAGTTTGGGGTTCCCACCTCAGCCCCGAAAGCGAAGAGGACAATGGGGAAATTTTGACACGCTACAAGGCTGGTCAAACAAGGCTGAAGTTTAACCCAAGGAAATTTTTCAAGGTCACGAAAAAAAATCAAAAGGGGGGGGGAAAAACCGGGGGAAAAGGAGGAAAGAAATGAGAGGTGAAAAAATTTTCAATTTTTAACGAAAGACAAATATGTAGGGGCGTAAGCATCACAACCCCCAAACACAAGGGAAAGCTTATAAAAATAAATGATTTTCTGTTTTTTTTCTGTCTCGGGGATTTACAGAAAAATAACTTTTGGGAAATTTTTACGAAAGTCTACTGTCAGTAAAAACTTCTTATTTCTTTCCCCCTGTGGTTTTTAAAAAATTTTGTAAAAATTTTTTTCCAACTTTGGGAAAAAATTTGGCTTTTCCCCCCTGGAAAAGTTTTTCCCCCCCTTTCCCCCGTGGTATAGGTTACCCCCCCCCCCCGTTGGGAAAAAAAGTTCCCTTTTTCTCTACCAAAGGGAAAAAAAGCCAGACTGAGTTTTTTTTCTTTTGGGGTTTTCCCGGTTAAAAAAAATTCAAGGGTTTTTTTAAATTTCCCAAGAACATTCGGCAGAGACAATTTAAAAACCCCATGTTTTTCTGGGAAACCCGGGGAAAAAAATTTTGAAAAATTTAATTTAAAATTTATTAATTTTTGTTTTTACAAAAAGTTTTTGATTAAGTTGTAAAACCCGGGAGTTTTGACTACCAAATTTTACCATGGGGGGTTAGACGTAACATTGTACCACGGGAGTTTACGTAACCCTTGTTTCCCCTGGGGGTTAGACGTAACATTGGAAACCCAAGGGATTTAGACGTAAAATTTTTACCATGGGGGTTAGGGCGTAAAATTTACCATGGGGGTTAAAACCCTAACATTGTAAACCAAAAAATTTTGACGAAAAATTTTACCTGGGGGGTTTGACCCAAAAACCCCCCCCCCAATTCCCAAAATTTACCCCCAAAATTTTTAAAACCCCCCTTCCATTTACCATGGGAGTTTGACGGGAACATTTTTAACCCACAAGGGTTTAAAACTTCTGATCCCCCCCCATTTTCCCCCCCCAAAAATTTGTACCAAAGATACGGGGACATTTAACCCGGGGGTTAAAACCTCCAAAAATTGTAACCCTGGGAGTTTTTAAACCCTTTACCATTGTAACCTGGGAGATTAAAGAAACAACATTGGACCCCGGGGAGTTAAACGTAACATTGGAAACCCGGGGAGTTAAAACGTTTAACATTTTAAACCCCTGGGAGTTTGACGTAAAAATTGGGGACCCCAAAGGGGGGTTTTGACCTTTAAAATTGTCCCACCATTGCGTAACATTGTTAAACCCGGGGGAATTTAACTTAATTTTCCCCGGAGGGAAACTAATTGTTTCCGAAAATAAAAACCGGAAAATTGGGCCCCCCGGGAGTTAGACTTAAAAATTTTGTAACCCCCGGGGAACCCAACCTTTTTCCCAAACCCCCCCCCCCTTAACCTCCCTTTCCCCGTAAATTAACGTAAAATGTTGCAAAAACCTTTGGGGGAATTACCCCCCCCCAACAAATTGTTTCCTTGGAGTTAGGGCGTTTTAAATTTAACCCCGGGGGGTTTTACGGTCCCCTTGTCCAAGGGAGTAAACTAAAATTGGCCCCCCATTAAATAACCCCTTGGGGGGCCCAAAAATGAAAGTAAAAAGTCCTATTAAATAACCATTTACCGGAGGACAAAAAAGAACCTGGGGACTAAAAACCCTAATTGATAAAAAACCCCCAAACAACCCAAACCCCCCCTAAGGCTTTAAAAAAAACCCCCAAAAATACCCAGGGGGTTTAAAAACCCCCCCCGGGTTTAAAGCAACCCTAAACGAAAACCCCCTCCCCCCTTTTCCCCCCCCCTTAAACCCCCCCCCCCCCCGGGTTCTCCCAAACCCCAAAATAAACCCCCCCCCCCCCCCCCCCCCCCCCCCCCCCCCCCCCCCCCCCCCCCCCCCCCCCCCCCCCCCCCAAAAATTTAAACCCCCCCCCCCCCCCCCCCCCCGCCCCCCCCCCCCCCCCCCCCCCCCCCCCCCCCCCCCCCCCCCCCCCCCAAAACCCCAAAAAACCCCCCCCCCCCCCCCAACTCAATTTTCCAAAATTTTAAAACCTTTAATAATTGAGAACGCCCAAACCCAAATAAGTTCCCCTCCCAATTTCTTTTGCAACGTAACGTGACTTGGGATTACATTTATCCCTAAATCATATTCCAAAACCCCCTTTTGGGAATTTTCCTGGGAGTTGTTAAACTTTAACCCCTTTAAAATTTCCCAAAAAATTTGGGGAGATTGGCTCTGGATCTTAAAAAGGGGAAATTTACGGGCCCCTTCCCCTGAATTTGTCCTTAAAACCCCAATCCCCCACAGGAAACTCCCTAATTTTCGGTTTAATCCCATCCCCTTGAATTTTTAAAAAAAAGATTGGAATTTTTAAATTTTGGGGTTTTTGGTTGAATTTAAAATTTGAGGCCCCTCAGGTTTGGGTTACCCCCCCCCCCCCCCCCCCCCCAGGGGGAAAAACGAAGGTTAAAATAATTTGGAAGTGGAAAATTAGACCCTAGGGGTTTTTTTCCCCCCAAAAAGGTTTAATTAGGGTGGGTATGGGAAATTTTGGTTTTGGTTGGTTTAGAATTTAAAAAAGGGGAAATGAAAGGGGGGTGGGAGGGGTTTTTTTATAAAAATTTTATTGAAAAAAAAAGGTTTTTGGAATAATTAATTAAGGTTTGGGAAGGGGGGCCCAGGGAAGAAAAATTTGAAGTTTTAAGGGGAGGGGTAACCCCCAAAGATAGTTTTTGGGGAAAACCTGGGGGGGATATTTTGAGGAATTGTTAAATGTTGATGAAGATAGGGAAGCAGTGATTTCATATATAGGGCAATGAGGAATAACATCTTGTAGGAGTGAGGAAGAGCCAGTTGTGAGTGTATACCTGGAGTAAACCTGGAGAGGGTTTCGGGGGTCAGTGCCCCCGCGGTCCGGTCTGTGACCAGGCTTCATGGTGGATCAGGGCCTGATCAACCAGGCTGTTACAGTTGGCCGCACGCAACCCGACGTACGAACCACAGCTAGGATGGTGAGGAACTGACTTTAGGTGCCTGTTCAGCGCCTTCTTGAAGACAGCCAGGGGTCTATTGGTAATCCCCTTTATGTATACTGAGAGACAGTTGAACAGTATTGGGCCCCTGATATTGTGTTGTCTCTTATCGTGCTAGTGGCACCCTTGCTTTTCATTGGGAAGATGTTGCATCATCTGCCAAGTCTTTTGCTTTCATAAGGAATAATTTTCGTGTGTAAGTTTGGTACTAATCCCTCTAGAATTTTCCAAGTGTATATAATGTATCTCTCCTGCCTGTGTTCTAGGGAGTACAGGTTGAGGAACTTCAAGTGTTCCCAGTAACTGAGGTGTTTTATCACAGTTATGTGTGCCGTGAAGGTTCTCTGTACATTGTGTAGGTCAGCAATTTCACCTGCCTTGAAAGGTGCTGTTAGTGTGCAGTAATATTCCAGCCTAGATAGAACAAGCGACCTGAAGAGTGTCATGATGGGCTTGGCAGATCATCATTGTTAGTGAAGAGGAGGTCCAGTGAATTCTCAAATCTTGTTGGCTCTATTATTTGCTGGTTTAAGGTGAATTTGGTGCAGATTTAAAACCTCGTGTGTGTGCGAGTTTTCATCTGAACTGCCTCCTGGGGTTATCTTTGATATGGCATTATTTGCTACATTTCTTCATTTTAGGTGCCTTAAGTTGAAATCCCCCAGGAGCAAGATGTTTGGGGCAGTAGCTGGAAGCTTTTCCAGACAGTGGTCTATTTTCAAAAGCTGTTCCAGGAATAGAAATAATTAGGAGTAAGGGTGGGAACCCTGTCATATGTGGTGTTTTGCCAAGGAGAGGAGCTGGAAATGAATGGTTGTCCAGGGCAATTGGTGTCAATTGCTGGCTGGACAAATACTGTAATGAATATGTGGTAACATTCATTGACAACTGGGACCTCTTCTATGGCAAAAATGACATGTATGCCAGGGATGGGGTTCACTTATCTAGGTCTGGGGTGGTGGCACTGGCAACTGCAGTGGAGGGAGCAGTTAGGACTTTAAACTAGGAATAGTTAGTGGTATGGGTTTTGGCAGGAAAACAGTGAAGTCCCAGTGTAGTAATATTACGAGTTCTAGGGGAACTAGTAATAAGCAGAACGAGGTAGATATTGAAAAGCCAGGGACTTTGGGTGATAAGGACAGTAATAGGTTTAGTAGAAAAACAGAAATGAGCAGGAAGGGTAAAGACAAAGGAGAGTCTTTCAATGTTTATTATGCTAATTGCCGTAGTGCTAGGAATAAGATGGACGAGTTGAGATTAGTTGCTAGTGCAGGTAACATTGATGTATTTGCCTTAACTGAGACGTGGTTTAATTCAAAAAGTCGGGACATGCCTGCGGAATGTCATAATCAGGGTTTTAAATTGTTCCAAGTAGATAGAAGTATCGGGAAGGGGGGTGGGGTGGCATTGTTCCCCGAGATCGATTGAACTGTTGATAAAAACGGGTATTAAGTCTGAAGTAACACTTTCAGAGTCTGTCTGGATAGAATTTTCAGAGGGGCATGAAAAACTGATTTTAGGAGTGATATACCGTCCCCCAAATTTTAGATAGGGACCAAGGGAGACTACTATGGGAGGAAATTGTTAAGGCCACAAGGCACGATAATGTAGTAATTCTGGGAGACTTTAACTTTAGTCATATTGATTGGAATTTCTTGACTGGGAAATTTAAAAATCATACGACTTCTTAGAAGTAGTTCAGATTGTTTTTTGAAGCAGTTTGTGACAGAACCTACAAGGGGAAATAACCCTGCTTGACTTAGTTATGGCAAACAATGAATCTTTTGTTAATAATTTAGAAATTTCAGAGGAACTGGGTGCTAGCGACCAAAAAATCAATTACATTTAGCATTGAATGGAAGTACGATAGTAGCGATAACTCAGTAACAGTCCCAGATTTTCACTTAGCAGATTACGATGGGCTTAGAGAACACTTACCATCTGTTTGACTGGGGTAACGAAGAGAGCTATCAATATGACAGTTTTCTGAACACTATACAAGCTGCTCAAAGAACCGTTTATCCCATATAAAGAAATTAGATCAAATAGAAATGACCCAAAATGGATGAATAATAGGCTCAAATATTCTACTAGGGGCAAAAAGAAAGGAATTTATAGGCGTATCAAAAGAGGTGAGGGTCATCTTAGGGAATCAGTATATTGACATTAAGAGGGACTTTAAAAAAAGGGGAAAAGAAAAAGCTAAAAGGGACTATGAAATTAAAGTTACTAGGGATTCTAAAACAAACCCAAAAAGTTTTTCCAGGTCTATAGAAAAAAAAGTTAGAGATAAGATAGGTCCCTTAAAAATAACTATGGGCCCCTTATGACAAAGAGAATGAAATGTGCTCGTTTTTAAATTTAATTATTTTCTCTCAGTTTTTACACAGGAAGACACTAACATATTCCCAGTAATTAATTTTTTTAGAGGGCTAGAAGAAGATAAAATTTTGTAACATCACGTCACTAGTGAAAGGTTGTGAAGCAGATAGGGGCCGCTGAAGCAAAATAAGTCGCCGGGTCCTGATGAGGTTTTTTTTAAGGGTTCTTAAGGAATGCCAAATGAACTCTGGAAAACCCTTTAAATAATATTTTTAATTTATCTCTTCAAACAGGTGTAGTGTCTGGTATGTGGAAAATGGCTAATGTAATTCCCATTTTTAAAACGGGGGACAAGTCGTTACGTTTAAATTACCATCAATAAGCCTGACCTCATTGTAGGCAAATTACTTGAGTTCAATTATAGCTGAGATTATAAGAAGCCATCTCGATAAGCATGGCTTGATTAATGATACTCAGCATGGTTCACAAGAGGCCGGTTTGTCTAACAAATTTATTACTTTCTTCGTAAAGCTTTTGAGGCTGTTGACCACGATTAAGAAAATTTTATATTATTTACTTAGATTTTAGTTTAAGGCTTTTGATAGAGTTCCGCACCCTAGACGTTAAAGAAAGTGGCAGCTCATGGCATTGGGGGAAAAAGTGCTCTCGTGGATCGAGTCATGGTCACTGGGCAGGAAGCAGAGAGTGTCCCTAAATGGGGTTAATTCCCAGTGGGGATCTGTAACAAGTGGCGTTCACAGGGATCAGTCTTGGGCCCGTTGTTGTTTATAATATTTATCAATGATCTTGATGAGGGAAAATTTCTAGTGATATTTAGCAAATTCGCCGATGACACAAAGATAGGTAGGATATTGATTCAAACGTAGATGTTATGGAACTCAGGAGGATTAACCAAACTCTATTCTTGGTCAGAAAAGTGGCAGATGCAGTTCAATGTAGATAAATGCAAGGTTCTGAAGCTTGGGAGTGCCCATAACCCTAGTACTAATAAGTTAAATGATGTAGAACTTAGCCATACAGATTGCGAAAAGGACTTGGGGGTTATGGTGAGCAGCAACCTTAAACCAAGACAGCAATGCCTAAGCGTACTTTAATAAGGCAAATAGATTACTGGGATTTTATATCAAGAAGTGTAAGCAACAGAAGTCCAGAGGTCATACTGCAGCTTTATACATCATTAGTAAGGCCTCACCTAGATTATGCAGCTCAGTTTCTGGTCTCCATATTACAGAATGGACAAAAAATTCGTTAGAAAACATTCAGCGTAGGATGACTAAATTTATACATAACATTAGAATCTTCCTTATGAAGAAAGATTGAAGACTCTTAAGTTACATTCACTTGTTAGACGTAGAATGAGGGGAGACCTGATCGAAGTGTATAAGTGGAAGATAGGTATTAAATAAAGGGGATATTAATAAGGTCTTGAGGATGTCTCTCCAAGAGAAAACCCCGCAGTAATGGATTTAAATTAGATAAGTTTAGATTTAGAAAGGACATAGGAAAGTATTGGTTTGGAAATAGGGTAGTTGATGAGTGGAACAGTCTACCTAGTTGGGTTATCGAGGCTGGGACTTTGGGTAGTTTCAAATTTAGGTTGGATAAGTACATGAGTGGGAGGGGTTGGATTTGAGTGGGACTTTCACATCAGAGCTTATTTCTTGGGTGGCATTGAAAATTGGGTTGGGCAAATGTTTTGTTAGTGGGATGAATTGTAAAGGACCTGTCTAGTATGGGCCAACAGGCCTCCTGCAGTGTTCCTCCTTTCTTATGTTCTTATGAAGTTACAGTGGCCAGGTTTTGGTTCTCGATCTTTACTGCCAAAACTTCAACTACATTTGAGGCATTTAGTAGTTCCGAGCATGTCAGTGACTCTGTGACATACAGGCCACCCATCCCCCCCCTATTGCCTGTTCACTCTGTCACATCTGTATAACTTGTAACCCAGGATCCATATTTCATTGTCAAAGTGTTCCTTTATGTGGGTCTCGTTGAAAACCGCGAACATTGTGTTTGACTCTGTAAGCAGTATTTTGTTGTTCGTTGCTGGCTTTAGCCCCTGTATATTTGCAAAGATGATTGTCGTCGTATTGGTGGTATGGGGGGGGGGGGTCTTTTTTTTCTGGCACTAATATCTGTTGTTTTGGAGTGGAGGCCATTGACTGTGATTCCACTCCAGAAATGATCAGAGTTTTTGTACGATAACTGTCATTTTCTGCCAGCTTTTTTTCCTTCCTCTCTGGAGTGGTTATGGCTACCCAGGTTTCCCCATGGTCTGGATATTCTGTATTTTCTTGTCCCCTTTAGGTGGTGTGCCTGATAATATAAGTTATAACATTGTCTTTCCTGAACTAAAGAGTGACACAGATATTCTTGGCAAATATTCTGTTAGTGGGATGGATTGTGAAGGACCTGCCTAGTATGGGCCAACAGGCCTGCTGCATTGTTCCTCCTTTCTTATGTTCTTACATTTCAGGTTGGAAAAGCTTACAAGAAGGAAGGCTGCATTTTCCTGTTGTCATATGGGCACAGCATTTTCTGGGGTGGTCAAAGTTGCACATCCCATCTGCTTCTCCAGATATTCCACGCCTGCAGATACCTAATGCATAGAATTTGCATAGGTCTAATTTCTGTTTGCCTTGGTTTTTCGTGACTGCATTCCCTACTGGTGTGAGCTTTTTTGTCACTTTACTATCTTCAGCACTTGTACTAACAATGGTGCCTTCACCAGTATTTTCCGGTATTTTTTCTTCACTATTTTTGGGGGCATCCCCTTGTTTAGTATCTCCAGTGTTACTGCTAGTTTGTAATTTTGGGTTTTGCATGCCCTTGTCTACACCTGTTTCCCCACTAGAACTCCTGTCTCCCTTCGGGCCACCAACTTTCATTTCTGTATTCTTGGTTACTGTCTACCAGGACAGCATCTGCACCAGGGGCGATAGCACCTTCTGGCCCAGTCCTTTTATTTTCCCATCTGTTTTCTATGAAGGCCGTTTTGATGCTTCCATCTTTTAATACCATTGTGATTTTATCGACAGTTGGTTCTTATTTGAGCATATCCAAAAACACTTCCCAGGTTTAATATCTCTTGTAGATGATTCCTGAATATCTGCACAAGATATGTGGGCCCATTTACCACATAAGTTGCACATAATACATGCAAAAGCCCGTTTGTTGCTGCAGTTGCAAGCTACACAGAGTTTCATGATGTGATTTTTTTTGTTATACTTTTTATTCTACTAATAACCTCCTTAAAGTGTAAATCTATTTGTATGTGTACCTATTTGTATTTGTACATGTATGTGTATGAAACAATCTTACCACTGCAAGCAGTAACTGTTTGAGTGTTTGATAAGGGTGCCTGAAAACCCCGTCAGCTTATGAATCCGGTCAGAGGATGCCTTATTTTTCAACGAATCCGGTTGGGTGTTAAGGGCACCTAGAAACTCTGTAAGATGTGTGGAGAAAGTTCGTGAAGCAGTGGGTAGAATGAAAGGGGGTAAGGCAGCTGGAATTGATGGGATAAAGATAGAAATGTTAACAGCAGGTGGGGATATAGTTTTGGAGTGGTTGGTGCTTTTATTTAATAAATGTATGGAAGAGGGTAAGGTACCTAGGCATTGGCAGAGAGCATGCATAGTTCCTTTGTATAAAGGCCAAGGGGACAAAAGAGAGTGCAAAAGTTATAGAGGAATAAGTCTGTTGAGTATACCTGGTAAAGTGTATCGTAGAGTTATTATTGAAAGAATTAAGAGTAAGATGGAGAGTAGGATAGTGGATGAACAAGGAGGCATTAAGAAAGGTAGGGGGTGTGTAGACCAAGTGTTTACAGTGAAACATATAGGTGAACAGTATTTAGATAAGGGTAAAGAGGTTTTTGTGGCATTTATGGATTTGGAAAAGGCGTATGACAGGGCGGATAAGGGGGCAATGTGGCATATGTTGCAATTGTATGGAAAAGGAGGTAGGTTACTGAGAGCAGTGAAGACTTTTTACGAGGATAGTGAGGCTCAGGTTAGAGTATGTAGGAGAGGGAGATTTCCCAGTAAAAGTAGGCCGTAGACAAGGATGTGTGATGTCACCGTGGTTGTTCAATATATTTATAGATGGGGTTGTAAGAGAAGCGAATGCTTGGGTGTTGGCAGAAGGTGTGGGGTTAAAAGATAAAGAATCTAACACAAAGTGGGAGTTGTCACAGTTGCTCTTTGCTGATATCACTGTGCCTTTGGCAGATTCTGAAGAGAAGTTGCAGAGGTTGGTGGATGAGTTTGGTAGGGTATGTAAAAGAAGAAAATTAAAATTGAATATAGGAAAGAGTAAGGTGATGAGGATAAAAAAGTAGGTGATGAAAGATTGGATATCAGATTGGAGGGAGAGAGTATGGAGGAGGTAAATATATTCAGATATTTAGGAGTGGATGTGTAAGCAGATGGATCTATGAAAGATGAGGTGAATCATAGAACTGATGAGGGAAAAAGGGTGAGTGGTGCACTTAGGAGTTTGTGGCGACAAAGAACTTTGTCCATGGAAGCAAAGAGGGGAATGTATGAGAGTATAGTTATGCCAACGCTCTTATATGGGTGTGAAACAAAGGTGGTGAATGTTGCAACACTGAGAAGGCTGGAAGCAGTGGAGATACCATGTCTGAGAGCAATGTGTGGTGTGAATATAATGCAGAGAATTCGTAGTTTGGAAATTAGGAGGAGGTGCAGGATTACCAAAACATTATCCAGAGGGCTGGGGAGGGGTTGCTGATGTGGTTTGGACATGTAGAGAGGGTGGAACAAAATAGAATGACTTCGCGAGTGTATAAATCTGTAGTGGAGGGACAGCGGGGTAGGGAACAGCCTAGGAAAGGTTGGAGGGAGGGGGTAAAGATTTTGTGTGCGAGGGGTGTTGACTTCCAGCAAGCATGCATGAGCCTCATAGATAGGAGTGAATGGAGACAAATGGGCTTTAGGACTTGATGTGCTGTTGGAGTGTGAGCAAGGTAACATTTATGAAGGGATTCAGGGAAACCGGCAGACCGGACTTGAGTCCTGGAGATGGGAAGTACAGTGTCTACACTCTGAAGGAGGGGTTACCTGGAGGTTATTCCGGGGATCAACGCCCCCGCGGCCTGGTCCATGACCAGGCCTCCCGATGGATCAGGGCCTGATCAACTAGGCTGTTACTGCTGGCCGCACGCAGTCCAACGTACGAGCCACAGCCCGGCTGATCCGGCACTGACTTGTGGTGTTAATGTTTCAGTTTTATAACTGTAGTGTAAGCGCACCTCTGGCAAGACAGTGATGGGGTGAATGATGAAAGTTTTTGTTTTTATAAGAACATAAGAACATAAGAAAGGAGGAACACTGCAGCAGGCCTGTTGGCCCATACTAGGCAGGTCCTTTACAATTCATCCCACTAACAAGCATTTGACCAACCCAATTTTCAATGCTACCCAAGAAATAAGCTCTGATGTGCAAGTCCCACTCAAATCGAACCCCTCCCACTCATGTACTTATCCAACCTAAATTTGAAACCACCCAAAGTCCTAGCCTCAATAACCCAACTAGGTAGACTGTTGCACTCATCAACTACCCTATTTCCAAACCAATACTTTCCTATGTCCTTTCTAAATCTAAATCTAAAGTGGTGACGTGTACTTAGCTCAGTGGTGACGTGTACTTAGCTCAGTGGTGACGTGTACTTAGCTCAGTGGTGACGTGTACTTAGCTCAGTGGTGACGTGTACTTAGCTCAGTGGTGACGTGTACTTAGCTCTGTGAAGACCTGTTTGTGTGCTCTTGAGTGGTGACCTGTACTTTGAGAGCTGACCTATACTTAACTCTGTGAAGAAGTGTCTTGTTTGCTCCCGTGGACTGAACCAAGATGCCCTCCATCGAGCAACTTTACCAGCAACTTAAGGAAGAATTGAGGGCAGCGAAGATGGAGATACGGCGATTGACCGAGGAAAACAAGAGGATTCGTAGTAGTCCTGTTTCGAGTCCTCAGGTCAAGAAGGGATCGTGGTCAGTGGCTGGACAGCAGGGGACGACGAAGTTGACGATCAAGAAGACGAATGGAAAGCCAGAAACGATGAAGAAGAAAGAGACTACTGTGGAAACTCCTGTGGAAACCTCCAACGCATTCTCGGTGCTACCCGACGAATGTGAGTCTACTACTGGGATCGTCACGACGAACGACAACAAGGAAGGTAAGAATATTGTTGTTGTTGGGGATAGTCAGGTTAGATACATGGATAGGGCATTCTGCTTGAAGGACAGGAGTAGGAGACAAAGGGTATGCTTTCCTGGGGCTGGGATGGAGGACATTGTTAGGCGGCTTGACAACATCATGAACGGTAATGGGATCAATCCTATTATTTGCCTCAGTGCTGGAGGCAATGATGTAGGCAAGCGTAGAAGTGAGGATTTAGTTAGAAAGTTCAGGACAGCTATAGACATGATTAGGAAGAAGGGGGGGCGCCCTGTTATATGTGGCATTTTGCCAAGAAGAGGTGTTGGTAATGAATGGTTGTCCAGAGCAATTGGTATTAATTGTTGGCTGGATAAACACTGTAAGGATAATGCAGTACCATTCATTGACAACTGGACAACTTTCTAGGCCGAAATGACATGTATGCCAGGGATGGGGTTCACTTATCCAGGCAGTGTGGTTTTCTTGCCTAACTCAGTGAGGGGGTTGTAGGATATAACTAGATTATTAGAGGTATGGGTTTAGAAATATTAATAATGAGTATGGATAAATTGACTTATCTCTGATATTAAGAATCTAATAGTACCTGTCCAGGAGTAAACTCTGAGTAATGATAATTTCAGAAATTGTGTAAAAACAAGATGAATAGTAAAAATGTGCAGATAAAAAACATATGATGGTATTTTATGCTAACGTCGAAGTGCAAGAAATAAAATTAATGACTACGTTTGGTAGCCATGTGCTGGAACTGTTGATAATTATATGCATTAATCGAAACTGTATGATTTAAAGAGTCAGGTATACTGCTGAGTGTAATATTCAGGGATTTAAGTTATCAATGTGGATAGATTTTAATGGGAAGGGAGGAGTTGCATTGTAAGTTCGAGAAAAATATTAATTGTTGCATACAAACAGGTATAAAAATAGATGGAGCAGTACAGAGTCTGTTTGGGTATGGGTTTCGTGGAGGGTCCCAAGAAAACTAATTCATAGGTGTAATATACCGACCCAGGCTTGGATCACGATAGAGGGAACTTCTTTGGGACGAAATTGTTAGGGCTTCTGGACACAGTATACGTAGTCATCAGTAATGGGACTTTAAACTTTAGCCAAATTGACTGAATTCTTTGACCAGGTAATCTAGAGTCCAGTGACTTCATGAAACAGTTCCAGGACGTTTTCTGAAACAGAATTAGTAACTGAACCTACCAGGGGTAATAATTTGCCTAGACCTAGTCTTGTCTAATAAGGAAACACTCGTGAATAATCTGGAGAACACTGAAGAGCTTGGCGCAAGTGATCCACAAATCCATCACCTTTAGCATTAATCTATGAATGCAAGAATAATGATAATACAGTAAAAATCCCGATTCGTTCTGCGATTTAAAAGGACTTAGGGAACATCTGTCTAATCTTGATTGGGGATTATCTACTAATGATTTTATGACGATAATCATACTATGAATATGAAGGATCCTGCTTTTATGATTTTTTCTTAATAAAGTCACAGTGCCCAGAGTATATACATTCCCAGAGAGAAATTAGGTCTAAATAATAATGATTCCCAAATGGGTTAACAGAGGCTAATAGCATCTATTAGGGGAGAAAAGGGAATTTATAGGTCGCACAAAGAGGGGGTTAACCTTACTGACAATAAGTTCAGCTTAAAGCGAAGTAAAAAAGGCGATTAAAAGGCTAAACGTGACTATGAAATTAGATCGCTAATGAATCAAAGACTAATCCAAAGAGGTTCTTCAAGGGGGTTATAGGACGAAGGTGAGGAAAAAGTAGACCTCTGAAATCTGGGGAATGGACAGCTGACGGATATTAACTGAAATGTTTCCTTATTTAATGACTATTTTTTGTCAGTTCTTACACGAATGAAGATGAAATAGATTCCAGTAATTAACAAGTTATTTAGTACCTGATGAATTTAATAACTAATAATACTGTCACGAGGGACATGTGTTATTAAACAGATAAGACAAACTGAAACAAAATAAGTCCCGGACCCGATGAGTTGTTTTCAAGGGTACTTAAGGAATGCAAGATGGAGCTTAGTCAGCCATTAACGAGTTGTATTCAATGCGTCCATCCTTACCATGTTGTGCCAAGATGTGGAAGAGGCTAATGTGGTTCCTATATTCAAATCAGGATAAGTCCTCTCCTTCAAATTACCGTCCAATCAGCCTACATCTATATGGGCAAGTTATTAGAATCCAATTATAGCGACATTAGAGAGTCACCTTGAAGAGCATAACTTATAAATGAATCTCAGCATGGTTCACGAGCGTGCTTTCCTGCCTGACAAACTTACTGACGTTCTTCAATAGAACATTTGATGCAGTTGACATGTGATAATGATATGATATTGTTTATTAATGGATTTTAGTAAAAGCCTTCGACAGAGTAACCTCACAAGAAGACTCTTAAGAAAAGTGGCAGCTCATGATAGGAGGTAAAGTTCCTAGCATGGATTGAGGCATGGCTTACCAATAGAAAGCAGAGAGTTACATTAAATGGAGTGAAATCTGAATGGGGATTAGTCACTATGGCGTTCCACAAGGATCAGTTTTAAGGCCTCTCTTGTTCATAATTTACAATGATGACCTGATGAAGGGATTACTAGTGACATGAGTAAGATTTGCTGATGATACAAAGATAGGCCGTATAATCAACCTTCTGAGGAGGATAACATTGAACTCCAGGACTAATAAAATAAAAAAAAACGATTTGAACAAATTAATGTCCTTGGTCTGAAATGGCAGAAGACGTTTATGTTGGATAAGTGTAGGGTACTGCCCTGGTAATGAATATAACCTCGAAGCTATAATTCTAGTGAAGTAGAGCTTGTCATACAGAATGTGAAAAAGACTTGGGAGTCATGGTAAGCAGAAATCTAAAGCCAAGACAGCAGTGCCTCAGTGTGCGCAACAAGGCCAACAGATTACTTGGATTTATCTCAAGAAGTATAAGTAACAGAAGTCCAAAAGTTATTTTACAGCTCTATACATCACTAGTGAGGCCTTGGAAATAAATGGTAGAAAAATACCACACAATGGCAATATAAACACAAATGCAGTATAAAGTGATCCTATATTGACTACGTTTCGCCCACACAGTGGGCTTTTTCAAGTCACAGACAGAACTACCTGGGGTGGAAGGAACGCGAGTATTTATAGTCCGGCTGAGGTCAGGTGAAGAATGCTGCTCTGATGATGTACCGATGGGTTATAGAGTCTAAAAACTTGGGTAGCTTGGAAAGGAGATTGGATAAGTTTGTGAGCAGAACCTTTCTACAGTGTTCTATGTGGGAAAGCGATGAAGAAGTTTCTTGGCAGTGGTTCAGCTTATGTTATAGAAGCCATATTCCTGTGAAGTTGTCGGATATAGAAATAGTATTGATCCAGGATTCTTCGGTATTGGTGTTGTCTACTGTGTCGATAAGTCTTGAGTTTCTGTATTTATCAAGTGGTTGTGTGAATTTACGGTGTTGTACGCAGGCATTCCTTGTGTTCGTCAGACCTGATTGTGTATTGGTGTTCTGAAATCGTGTTAGGAGGTCCCTTATGTTACGCCCACGTATAGCTTGTACAGTCATTACAAGGGAATATGTAACCCCTGGCAGAGATGAGAGCTGTCCTGCCTACTACAGGTGATGTCTTGATGGTCGGGATTGTGGATGCAGATACTTGGAATGAATGTTTTGGCAAAGAAGTTGGAAACAATGTTTGGCAATGGAGTTGGTGGGAAGGACTAGGAAATCTCTTCTCGGCAGTGTCTTCTCTGGTGTGTTGAAGATGTTTAATGTCATCGCCGTCTGCAGTCTCGAGAGTGACGAGGATAGTGGAGTTTAGAAAATATTTGTTCAATTATAGTGCATTCTTCCTCAAGGAACTCGTTGCTGCAGATTCTGAGTGCACGCAGGAAGAAGCCTATAATTACACCACGTTTGGTTTTGGTGTCGTGGTGAGAGTAGAAGTGGAGAAGATCGTTTTGGTTGGTGGGTTTTCGATAGACTTTAAAACGAAGTTCGTTATCATGAACACTGACGATTACAGGAACAAAATGCTCAATCTACTTAATGACCCAGATACCTACAAACCTCTCACAACAAGCCAAGTGGCAACCTTACTAAAACTTTTCTTCAAGGACTCGCCGCATTCTGAGGGGCTCAGAACAAGGGAAGAAACTTCTGCACACCATGCCCAGCAACCCCAGACCTGCCAGAATGTACGGCCTGCCAAAGACTCACAAGCCTGGTAACCACTGAGGCCCATATCCCTCGGGAATAGGCGTGGCTCCCCACCAGCCTCATGAATTCACGCCAACACCTCTCTCAACTCTTGGGCACTATCAGTCCCAGCACAGCTCAAAGCCACTCAGGTAATCTCCTACAATCCGCATTCGCAACATCAACATCATGAAACAGAAACTTCCAGCCTTGACGTGACTTCCCTATTCACCAAAGAACCTACTACACAAGCCATCGATCTCTTGCGCAGGAAAATTGACGATTCACTTGATCTTCCATTTTCCAGCCAGCGATATCATTGACCTGTTTGAACGATGTGTTGGCTTACGTGTTTCTCTTTCGAAAATCACCTCATTCAGCAGACATTAGGACTACCCATGGGTTCGCCACTCAGTGCAGTCTGGCGAACCTATACATGGAACATCCTAGACGCCGAACGTTTCTCCACCATTATTACTTTCGTCTTTCACTGTGCTCCGTTATGTTGACGACATTCCCTCATAACTCCTAAACCTTCAACGTTCAAGCTTCTCCAAGACAAGCTCAACCAGGTCGAGCCTTCAAATCCAGTTCACACTTGAAGAGAAGTCCGACACACTCTTCCTTTCCTGATGCCTGCTCTGCAAGCTGACCAGAACTTCTATTTAAACTATCGAAAACCCACAACCAAAACGAACTCTCCACTCAACTTCTCACCACGACACCAAAACCAACTGTGGTGTAATTATAGCTTCTTCCTGCGTGCACTCAGAATCTGCAGCAACGAGTTCCTTGAGGAAGAATGCACTATAATTGAACAATATTTTCTAAACTCCACTACCCGTCTCTTCATCAGAGACTGCAACGGCGAGCATAAACATCTTCAACACACCC
The DNA here is from genome assembly GCF_026875155.1 of Cherax quadricarinatus. Taxonomy (NCBI): domain Eukaryota; kingdom Metazoa; phylum Arthropoda; class Malacostraca; order Decapoda; family Parastacidae; genus Cherax; species Cherax quadricarinatus. The sequence goes on from NC_069406.1 coordinate 68,951,600, forward strand.
AGAAAGACACTCCCGAGAAGAGATACATAGTCCTTCCCACCAACTCCATAGCCAAACATGTGTTCCAACATCCTTTGCCAAACATCCAATCCAAGTATCTACCTCCACAACCACGACCCATCAATGACATCAAGCCAGTAGAAGGCAGGAAAGCCTCCACCTCGCAGGGGTAACATAATCCCTTGTAATGACTGTCAACAAGTTATACGAGGCAAACATCAAGGACCTCCAAACACGTAATTTCAGAACACCAAAACGCAAGCAGGTCCTGACGACACAAGGATTGCCTGCGTACACACCGTAAATCACACAACCACTTGGATAAACTACAGAAACTCAAGACTTTTCGCCACAGAATACAACACTCATAACCTGAAGAATTCCCGGAATCATCACTATTTCTATATCCGAACTTCAACCAGAAAGTGGCTTCTATAACATAGCTGAACCATTTGCCAAGAAACTCTTCATCGCTATCCCACATAAGAACACTGTAGAAGGTCTGCTCACAAACTTATCCAATCTCCTTTCCAAGCTACCCAAGTTTTTAGACTCTATAACCCCACTCGGTACATCATCAGATGCAGCATTCTTCACCTGACCTCAGCCGGAACTATAAATATCACGCTTCCTACCACCCCAGGTAGTTTCTGGTTTAGTGACTTGAAAAAGCCCACTGTGTGGGCGAAACGTAGTCAATAAAGGATCACATTATACTGCATTTGTGTTTATATTGCCACTAGTGAGGCCTCATTTAGATTATGCTGCTCAGTTTTGGTCCCCTTACTACAGGATGGACCTACTCATTAGAGAACATACAGAGAAGACTGACCAAAAAAAAAAAAAAAAAAAAATTAAAATGATTAACTGTGTAAGGAACCTCCCGTATTAAGATAGACTTAAAGCCTTAAATCTCCACTCTCTGGAGAGGCGTAGAATGAGGGGAGATATCATTGAAGTGTATAAGTGGATGACGGGCATAAACAAGGGAGACATTAATAAAGTACTGAGGGTGTCGAACCAGGTAAGAACCAGGAATAATGGATTTAAGTTGGATAAATTTAGATTTATGAAAGAGACATAGGTAAAGTACTGGTTTCTAACAGAGTTGTAGATGCGTGGAACAGCCTTCCCATGGGTGATAGAGGTTAGGACCCTTGGGTACTTTACGAAGAGACTGGACAAATATATGATGGGAGGGGCTGGGTTTGATTGGTGTCCAAGGTACGGTAGTTATTTCTTGATACCTTTAGTAGATGTTTGATAAGGACTGCCTCGAAGGGGCCAGTAGGCTTCTGCAGTGTTCCTACATTCTTATGTTCTTATTTGTTTATTACTGCGGGTTCTCTCTTGGAGAGAATATCCTCAAGACCTTGTAATATCCCTTTTCATTGAATAACTCAAATGCTTGAAAAAATCTAAGATTTTAGAAATTATTTAAATGAGACTTGAAAGCTGGAAAAAGCATTTTCATGTTTTGCAACAAAATTACTATAAAAAATTTAACTTTCTCCACCAAACTGTTTATTCAAGCTTTGTACTACCAATGATAACTATTTAAATATTTAACCATCTGGAAACCTATATAATACAAAGCTTTTGGATTTTAAGCTTAAGTCTTAAAAGATATCCTTATTAAAACTAACTGAGATTTTGAAATACTTGACAAACTTAAAATTCTAAAATTAACAATTAAACAAAAAAGATTAATGGAAATTACACTATTAAATTTTAAAAATAATATCAAAAGATAATCATCCAAAAAATTTGACTAAAAAATGGCAGGTTATCCCCGGGAAAGGAAAATGATTTAATGTAATTTAAGTTTTAATACATGTCAACAAATTAAATACTAAAAAATTAGTTTTAAGTTGGAATTTTTTTAAGAAGCAATATATAGGGGGTTCTTTTGCAAGTTCAGGTATTATTCTAAATTATAGATTGTAAAGGACAGGCATTTCGCAAAATTTTTCTTTAGTTTTTTCTGGAAACTTTTGGGAAAATTTAGGCATTTATACATAAACTAACCTAAAACGAAATTTTTCCTCAGGCCAAGATCCTATTTAAGACTTAAACTATTCTTTCTTTGAAATATTTAACATGTACAATTGCCCCACAATATTTTTAGTCATAAAATTTTCAAAATTAGTCGCTTACAAGTTATACAAACCCTTTAGCCGCATCCCTTAATTCATAAAAAAATTTTTCATACTGGGTACATAATTATTATAAAGGGGAATTTAAAATTTTTTGAGGAAAATATATTAATTATCTAAGACACCAACAACTATTTTCATAACACTAAAAAGCATCGACTGTTTCACAGTTAAAACCCCCAACTTTCTCACATTTAAAAGACTTTCTGCCCCTCGAAATTTTTTTTAAACAGGAAAAAATTCTCCAAGAAAGTTATTAACTTAAAAAATAAAAACTATCCAAGGAATTCCATAGTTACAAAATCGGTATTTAGCCCTGTATTAAGCATGGTTCAAATCCTAAAAATTCCACCATGTACAATGACCCATATAAAGAAGACTTTTAAGTACCTAAATGATATTTCAAACTGGCTTTCATATAAACAGAACGATCTGCAATCCACATTTCAACCTGGATGCTGCATTATGTCTCAACGACCACAATATGTGAACCATACAACTTTTTAAGTCCCGTTCACACTCAACCTAACAATTTCCTTCCAGGATAAGTATATAATATTAAATGTAAATAGAATAAACTGTATTAAATACTGTGAGAAAAAGTACAAGCATAACTGCCACACTCATAAAAGCAAAGAATTGATCAGCCCGGTAAAAATACCTTAACGCCAACAAACCGAATTTGGGAATCTTCATAAAGAAGTGATCAGAATCTTTAATACGGATGACCTGAGATACAAGCAACAGGCAAACATCTATTAAGACGATGCACCACAAAAACAACATATTCAACCTAACCAAAATCTTCGAACATAACAAAACTTACAATAAATTTCCAATTTACACTAACTATAAATATAATATGGGAACACGCATGAGCACTTAAACTTCGAAAGTAAAACATACGATCTACCACCACTTACATAGAATCGAATCCTGACTGTCAACTACAATCCATAGCTAACTACACACTCAATACACAGTAATACCAATCTCATTCAAATCTATCTCAACAGATAACATAACAACAATACTAAAATACATCATAAACTTAACACGAACCATAAGCCTCACCACTCACAGATACTTCAATATACATACCTAAAAATAGTACTACAATAAAATCTAAACAGAAAAATCATTCACACAATAATACAAATCATATACCACCACACCAAACAAAACTCAAAACTCACTCACATACTAAAACCCAACAAATACAAGACTACCTACCAACATCTAAGTATTACAATTGACCATGGTCATATAATCAACTGTAAGAATCTTAAATCACATCAGTAACTCAATATATACACCTTACATGAGCTCACCATATATAAACTGCTAGAAAATCCAACATGACTCATCTTATATCACACTAATAAGTATACCGTCCTGCCCAACATCAACATACTATCACAATGACTCTACACAATCATGTCACATCAATGGGATTAATCCTGTAAGTACTCTACATAGTCTGCACGTAAATGTGCCACAGTGAAGGCCCATCAACAATGTTAATACCCTCTAATTGACCCTACCAATAGTCTTCATAAGATTCTAACACGATCTCTGATACACTGACATGTGAGACCAACCATATAAGCTCTGACAACTAAATGTACCAACTGCTAAGATCCCACTAGATATGTATACATATTGCCTAAACAGTATATAAAGTATAGACTGTCAGCCACTAGTTATCCAATTCAACACCAACTGACTTTAACCAGTATGATAGATTGAAATAAGAACGCAACAAATATCACATATTAGGAATTCTGTAGGCTAGGAAACCGTTAAACTGTCACCATTCACTGAGCTGATCCGTTAATACGAATAACATGAATATGCAAATGGTAACGAAGTTTGCGATACTACTAAGTCGGCTGGCCGACACCAATGCGTTTGCAACATGGAAATGCATGAAAAATGCGTTAACCGCACCTAAAGAGTTGTTACCGAATTAAGGAGATAGTTGTCCTGGTACAGAAAACCAGGGATTGTAGAACGGTAACCAAGTATATTGGTTGTCATTGAACAAATAAGGAGGCAGGACCATTAATGATGATTATAGACTTATAAAACCCCCCCTTTCCGGAAACACCTAGATTAAACAATAAATTAAAGGAAGTCCCTTACCATAGAAAATTAAACAGTCTAACTCTATTTTGATAGCCAGCCCCCTTACATTCCAACATAAATTTTATAAATTTAACCACTACCATACCCCCTTTTCAAAACAGCTTTCTTCATTAACAATGACCCCCGTTTAAAACAATATATAAACACTCCATTATTCTCCACTCAATTCACCAAAACTTTTGCACAACTATTTTTCAAAACACCCAACTGATAAAACTCCTCCCACACTAAAAAAATACCAATCAGATATTTTCCAAAACAAAATAATAAAATCTTTTCATTTGCAACTAAAACCATTTTCCCACAAAAACCCCCAATCCGAAACCCAAAAATTTAAAACCCATAAAATTACAAGTACAAAAAATACCTGGACTTCTAACCCACAAAAAAAGCCCCAACCCCCTTTACCAAAAAACTCAACCCAAATCTACTAAAACCCTTTTGGGAAACTTCAAAATTTTTTTAAACATACCATTCCAGATTACCAAAATTTCCCAAAAGAATTACAGCAAAAGAAAAAACCCATAGCAAAAGGACCAAACCTATTACAACTACAAAAATTAAAAGTTAAAGGCAACACAATTCACATAATTAGGTCAAATAACCAACAAGAAATTTTACAAAATCAAATTTAAAATACTTTTAGACCTCGCGAACAATTAAATTCCTAAAAAAAACTATAAAAAATTTAAAGAAAAACTGGGCTAAAACACGTAACCCTGTTCACAAAACTTGACAATCCAATTGTGGCATGAAAAGTAAACCTTTATTCGGCGCATGGACACCCCTTTACAGGCTATCTCCCCCAACCAGCGAACCAGGTTGCTAAGAGTTGATGATGGGGCCCCATCGTTCAACTAGTGACCAGGTTCTAGCCAAAAGAAGGTGGGATTGACAATCGCAGAGGTTATGTGGATACCGCTCTCCTGTCTGCCCTTGTCATTCCCACTCTAGAGCTGGTTGAAGCACGGTCTGCTATCTTGTGGCTTCTATTTCTGCCTTGCTTACCGTGGAGTGCACTATATTTATCACTGTACATAGTGTACATATTGCTGTTATAATTGGTGAAGGATAATATAAGTCTAAACTTTTTCTACTGTGTTTATTTGCTCCCATTACACCTGGGATAACAGGCCATTTGAAATCCTAGGTTGTAATATGGGTAGCCTGTCCGAGAGCTGGACTTAGAGAAACGGTTGAGCTTAGGGTGAAGCTTGTAGCAGGAACATTGTGTAGCTTGCTTGTTTCGCTTCGCTTTACAAATTTTGCGTGTCAGTTGCTTATGATCAGCCTTGCTATTGTGTGATCGTTCAAGCAGCTCGCTACTAGCTTGTTCAGTGTGCTCGCTTCGCTACGGTCAATCTTGTGTGCAGTCGGCTTTGCTTGTATGCGTATTCTGCAATCGTACTGTGCATAGCTAAGCGTGTTCTGCAAATTAACGTGTTACGTTGGGGTATTCGTACTGTGCATAGCGAATAACTTATGCCACCTAGACGAGTCAGACGCCTGGTGTCGGCATATACTTTGCATAACCTACCTAAAATTGTCCCTACAGCGTTGTTGGCAAATTGCTCGTTCCATTGGCATTCCCTATAAACGCACTCTCACAGCTGCGCAACTGCGTTCACTTATTGCTGACATACTTATTGAAGAAGAGATGGCACATCAAACTCCTCCCTCTACGGGAGCTAGGGAAAAAAACTACTATGTTCTCGCAGAGGAAATGATACACCTACGGAGCAAAATGTCAGTAATAGTGCAGCTGGGTTGTCTCAGGGTGAATCAGCGTCGTTGGCACTTGAGCTGGCAAAAATCAGCTGGAGCAAACTAGGGAACAGAGAAGCATTCGCAAGGGAAGAATTTGATAGGGAAAGAGAAGGAGGCAGTTTTCGCATTCTGTAAACGATTTCAGTTTACAAAAAGCAGTACAGCTTGTTCCCCGCTTCAATGAGGCCGAACCAGAGCAATTTTTCGAAAGCTTCGAAAATCAGGCTCGAGCCTTGAGGTGGCCGGAACAGCACTGGGCAGCGTTGGTTCATACAGCATTATTGGGTAAGGCACAGGAATTTACGTCGTATTAACTGACGCTGAATTCTCTGATTATCAAGTAGTGAAGACCACAGTGTTGGGAGCATATACATGTATCCCAGCTAAATATCGTAAGACCTTCAAATTGAACAGGCGGCAGCTTGGTCAATCCCTGGTGGACTTTGTGAGACAGCAAACCAAAGCTTTACCAGCTGGTATAAAGCGAGTGGTGTCTCTAACTTTGAGGAGCTGGTGCAGCTTTATTCTGATTGATAACCTGCTGGAGTCTGTGGGACCAGAGTTCGTGTCTTTCTGCAGGATCGTGACTTAACCACTGCATTGGAGGCGGCCAGTTGGCTGAACCTTCGAAACGAACCGCTCCTTGTCCGAGCGGTCCCCGTCTCTCTTTTCAACAGTCTGGCGTGAGCAGAGATCGACACATTGGAGAATGAAGTGCCAGCCGGAGGGAGAGCGTCTACGTCATCCAACCAAGTCACCTGGTGAGCCACGCTTCTCAACATATGGTCCCCCTGCGGAGAGGCAAACTACTTATGGAGCATCTCGACAACAATATCCAGAGAGGCACCAGCCAGAACGACACCACTTGCAACGTCATCAGGGAGTAAAGGGCAAGCCTGTCGTCTGCTTCAGGTGCAATAAAGTAGGTCACATCAGTTCCAACTGCCCCAAAAACCTCAACCCATCGGGAAAATCTCTAATATCCCTAGTAACATGTCCCCTAGAGAAGTAGAAAAAGGTATGGCCCCTTATTATTTGCGAAAGTCTTATTTCCCTTCAGGAAAACTCAGAACCAACTAAAGTAAATACCTTTAGAGATACTGGAGCATATTGCTCACTTGTCAGAGAAGGAATATTACCCCTTTCAGAGAATACTTCCTTGAATTCATCAGTTTTATTGGAAGCCTATGGAGGACTATATATTCTGTTCCTTTGCATAAAATTTATGTACAGTGCAAATATTACACTGGGTACTTGACTGTAGGTATCTCAAAAGGATTTCCCATGAAAAATGCCATGTTATTACTGGGTAATAACATTACTACTGTTACTTCGTGTCCGAACCTATAATGATTAATGCTTCTCCATGTTGGCCATAACTCGGGCAACATCCCAAGGGTTGTCTGGGGAGAATGTTGACCTATCCTTGGACGACTCCGATCTCGGAATAGCCACGTTGTTTTATGAGACACACCGGCCGGAGTCTCGTAAATCAAAATGAACAGACCCCGATCAAGCCTTCCTATTCCCAGGTTGCAGGATTGCCAGATGTCTCTGTTTCCATGCCCGAGGGACTGTCCTTTTCCGGGAGGAACAACGAAGGACCCTTCTTTAAAATTCGCTTTTAGGCAGCCATGGTAAATCCTCTTTGGTCATCCAGTCAAGTATGAAGTTAAAAATGAATTATTTGTTTATTGG